>CM053501.1:30279523-30719371 GCA_028627145.1 Eidolon dupreanum
ATTCATTTCTGATACCTGCCCACACCTGTCCCCGGTACACAGGCTGCTGAGGAACTGGACATCACTAGTGCCAGACGGAGGTGCAGGGGAAACAAAGGTATGACAAATGCACAACAACCTGGACACCTTGTCAGGCCAATACACTACCCATGCTAGTTGACGGGGCCAACCATTCCAGGTGGTGGGCTATCCACCCACCCTCACCCCCCGGCCTGTCCTAACTGTGCCCTGGAAAGGAGCCAGGGAGGTACCCGGGAGCAGCTGACAGGTATGCTTCTATTTTGTGCCAACAAATCTTTTCTGTGTATATTTCCCCAAGGTTCAGCTGTTGTGACCACCTGGGGGCAGCCAATGGTCAAGTGAAAACTACCCCTTATTATCTTATACTTACCAAGAAGTGATAGGTGGTTTCAGTTTACAAGAACTGTATGTGCTTTCGAACATTTATTTATTTAAATTACTTAAAATTAATCTTAGGCAAGTGTCTTAGGTCCTCTGTGCTTCAATAGGGTCAATAATGGAATCTACCTCAGTCAGAGGTTGCAGTCATGTTGAAAAAAGACTCACGTCTATAAAGAAGCTGCTACAGTGCCTGGCATACTGTAAGTACTTAATAAATATTTATTATTATTATTATTATTATTATTATTATTATTAGCAGCAGCAGTAGTAGTAGTAGTAGTAGAAGTATAACATGAACAAAAATAACCTATTACAGAAGCTGAATAATTTAACGGGCTTAAAGAAAGGAAACATTTTCTTATGTGGTTTTACTTGTGTCATTATTACTTTTTTAAAAAAGATTGTGCTTTGAATATCCAATTATGTTGTAGCTTCCTATCCTCTTAATGCACATACTAATGCATATGCACGGGCAAAAGTATTTGTTCCATAGAATTTATACACAAAACTCATTTAGTTAGATCTTCAAAGCAGCATCTCTGTGAGCCAGTAAGGTCAGACATGACGGCGCTCTGCTGTACAGAGCCCTTCTTTGCTATGGTGTTGCCTCTCTATTATCAGTGAGACCTCCAATCCATTGGTCTAAAACTTCCTCACTTCTCTCAGCCCCCTTTGACTTCTCTGCCCTCCTTATCCAGTTCCCTGAATCCTTATAATTGGTTCCCCGAAATGCCTCTAACCCCATCAGCCCTCCTTCCTCTGTTGTACTCAGGAACCCCCAGTTCTGGTTGAATACTAACATCTCTTACCCATGCTTCAAACCAAGCTACTAAACACTGTGAGAACACCACATGATACAAACAAACTGGTATCACTTAAATTTAAGTTCTTATCCACAAAATATTGTCTTGCTATGTTCTTCCAGAGTGGTGGTTTTCAGACTTGAGCCAGCATCAGAATCACCTGCAGGACTTGTTACTCAACACAGACTGCTGGGTCCCACCTCCAGTTTCTGATCCAGGTAGGTCTGATGTTGGGCCTCAGAATCCGCATTTCAAAGAAGTTACCAAGATCCCAGGTGATGCTGATGCTACTCTTCCAGATACCACACCTTGACCACCTTACCCATTTCATACCTTCTCTTCTCTCTTTGACTCTCCCTTACCCTTTTTCTCCACCCTCCCTCTCAGCTGATAATCACGCTTCATACTTCATTGAGAATACAGAAATCTCGCAGCTTGATGTCCCTCAACTTCATCCCACCCGCTTCACTCTATCAACCTCTCTCCCTTCCTCTGCTATAGTGGAAGAAGTGCCCCTCCTATCAGAGGCCAATTCTTCTAGCTATGTTCTGACTCTCAGCTCCCTCTCTTGACTTTCTCAAATATTTCTTTCATTACAGCCCTTCTCTCTTCTGCTTATTTACTATCTAATTCTATCCATCTATCCATCCATCCTTCTATCATCTTTGCTGAATTATTTCTATCAGCATATAAACATGCTCTAGTATTGCATTTTAAAACAACAGAAAAAAAATATCCCTCAGAAGATCTAGCTTATTGTGTACTTTGTTTCATGGCAAAAGCACTCCAGAGTGTTCTACAGATGCTGTTTCCCTTGCTTATTGCCAGTTCATCCAAAACCCTTCCCAAACTGGTTTTGGCTTCCAGCATCATTCTCAGCTTGTTAAGATCACAGATTGCTTCTGTGTGGCTAAACTCAATGGTCAATTTTGTCCTCACCTTTCACAACTTCTGAGCAGCCAGTACTCAACCAGATAACTATTCTCTCACTTCCTGAAATACTCTTCCTTTTCTACAACTCTTTTGTTTGTTTGTTTGTTTTTTTCTCTGATCTCATTTTCACTCTCCTTCGTTGCTTCTTCTTCCACCTGACTTCAAAATGTTTGGCTTTTTCAAGGCTTGGCCAGTAGCCTCTTCTCTCTCCATACTCTCTCCCTAGTTGAGTCTACCAATTGACATGGTTTTTCAGAACTTTATACTGACGAGGCACAAATTCACATCTCCAGGCTGGACCTCTCTTCTGAAACTAAATATCTTTCTAACATCTCCATTTGAATTTCTTACATTTTCAATTCAAAATGTCCAAAGCAGAACCTGGTGTTTTTTTGCAAAAACCAATACCCGTGCCCCCCCACCCCCAGCCAAACTGCTACCATCTCCTCCATCACCTTTCTCATCTCAGCAAAGAGCACCATCCACACAGGTGCCAAAGCTGAAAGTTTCCTTTCCCTCACCTTCCACATCCAGCATATCAGCAACAGCCTCTCCCAATTACTCATAAAGCTGCAGCCGCCACGGTCTTCAGAGACACAAAGGTGCCTAGGCTGCTTCTTCCATTCATAGCCTCTGCATGTGCTATTTCCTTGGCCTTCTTCTCATGCTCGACGTGGTTAACCTTCCTCAGTTTTAGGTCTCAGCCTAAACGTCAGAGGTGTCATCCCTGACCACTCAGACTCTCACTCCTTGATTTCTTTGTTGCTCCCTTGTTTCCTTTATAGCTCCCTGAATTATTTCTTTATATGTTTACTTGGTTTTTGCCCATTCAACTTCAGCTCCAAGAGGGCAGGACTGGGGCTGCCTCATTCACCCTTTACCTCTGCATCCCAGACAGGGCTTTGAATGCTCGAGGGTTACTTCAGAAGCAGAATCAGGACTAGCAAAGATAAATACTGAGAAGACAAAATTTTGGCTTAATACAAAGGGAAACTTTATAACTGAAGTCTCCCATGGAATGTTATACTTTGGGAGGTAACAAGTACCAAAAGCAGCTGGAGGCCAAGTTGCTACAGAATGTTGTGGCAAGATTTATAGACAGGTAGGAAATTAAGCAAGACATTTACTAAGAAAAAGAATATCTAATATCTACATAATATTTTATCTAATAATACCTAATATCTATATAATATATATATAATATTTTATGGCTCACTAAGTGGCTCCACATATACCCGGTCATTTAATCTTCACAACTATCTGAAGTCAATAAGATCAAGAGTATTTTTCTTGGTTGAGGAAATTAATTCTGAGATGTTATATGACATGCTCCCCTTCTTAGTAACACCAAGTCCAGATCCTCCAAGGTGGACAGTCTTCCGCCTTGGCGGATGAGTTGAACATACAGGTTTGTGCTATTTCTTGGCTGCACTTTCCATCAAGGGTCCTTGCAGTTCCTTCTCTCACAACCTTCTGGTCCTTCAAGGGTCAGCTGCTCCCCCTTAACCCGCTGGCTAGAGGTGGGCCCACGGCCCCTCCCTTAAGCTCTGGAGCACAGCCAAGGTGTAGCTGAATATTTAAGCAAGACTGAACCAAGGAGGATGACAGAGGGTCCACTAGATGATGTGGCTTACAGATTACCAACAAAATTAGCAATTGTCCATCAGTGTCTTGGGAAAAAGAAATAAAAAAGAACAGCGATGCTGCCTCTGGTGTCAGACTTACCCTGCTAGTCAGATGAGACCCTTTTCGAGCCCTTTATTACAGTTCATTATAAGCTGAACATGATAAAGGATACAAAGGGAAACAGCCTCATTCAGTACACTTTTTAATGGCAAGATGAAGGTTGAAAATTAACAAGCTTAATTCGTCTTAAATTTTTTTTTATCACAATAAGTAGTAAAAAAACTTAAAATTTCAAATGTTTTCTAAATTTTTTTTTTACACAGTTCACACACGTCTTCACTTTCGGAAGAGGAAAACTGCTACTTGCCAGAGGAATCTTGTCTTGAGCACAGTTCTGCAACCAGAAAACAACTGAACCAGACAGCACATAGAACTCTTAAAATATGCCCCCGAATAATGAATAACACAGTGAGAAGAAGCTTCCCAACTGTGATAACTTTTCTTGTTTTGTCTCACTGATATTTTCTTGAGGGTTTTTGGGTCAGAGTAAACTCCTGAGGACTGCTCTGACATTCCCTTTGAAACTAATTACATTAAACAGCAGGTGTCCACTTCAAATCTGAGCAGGAGAATGCAAGACTATCAGGGAGTTCAGTGCACTTGGGGTTAATGCTTTCATTTTGAGGAGGTTCTTTATGCTTAGATATCCCCAGCTCTACTAAGTAGCTGCTCTTAGAATATACTCCAAAATGTTTATGTGCTTAAAAATTAATTGCCTAATAATATTTTCAAGGAAAAACTGACCTTTCAAGTTCAGACTTTCAATAGATCGCTGTGATGATCACACATGTGTAAGGGGGGAATGGGTTGCAGGCAGAAGGGTGATGAATCTATGTGTTTGAACTCTCTACCACTAACCCTAGTGTTGATAGAATAGGCATTTCTTCACTAATTAATGCAAATAGGGATTATGCTGGGAAACAACAGTGATGCTGATGCTATACCAGACCAATGGATCTCAATGATTTTTCAGTGGCCTTCTGTTATTAACCTGATGAATGGCTACACAATTAATATGAATATTTAGCAAATCCCAAAGTACACCTTTTCAAATGCATTGACTTCACTCTAAATAAAAATAGAAGCAATACAATTATAGTTTTAAAATAACTGCTCATTACTTAGCTCCTTATATTTGAAGAATCTTGATGAAGTTGTAATAGGTAGTCATGTTAATACTATAAGCTAAAATCCTGGTCTTGGCCTGAATGAAGGTCTGTCTTGATCAGTAACTCAAATGGATTTGACTCTGAGATGAACAGAATCTAAAGAAAATGGTTTATATTATATATACATTATATATGGCAGAGCCAAACATTCAAAAATGTTTAAAAATCACAGGTTCTAATTGCCTTGAGGCAGGCAAAGAACAAAAGAGAATCAGACTATATAAGATACCCTTCAGTTATACAAAAGTTAGCAGGATATGCAAATTTTAAATATATTCCATTTAAGAGGAAAAAAGAAGGAAATGGAAGTGAAAGAATAATCGAAATACATCCTAAATTACTGTACTTGTGAACAACAATGTCAGGAAAGTTCACTTGAGCTCCTTATTAGGAATAGATATGAGTTTCATTTACTTCTGTCTTTGGGATTAATTTAATTGTTCTTTTAAGTATTGAGAAGAAAATGTTACTTATTGAAAACAGAACCTTCCTTTAATCTGATTTCCTCAATGTCTAAGTGAAACTGATAAATGAGTTTTGGAAGTAAATATATATAATTTTACTTGGGGAAGCTGATCAATAACTAGTGATACCTTGTATTATTATCATCACTACTACTACTACTACTACTACTACTACTACTACTGTTGCTGCTACTATTATTATTATTGAAATAGCTTTTAAAAAAGAGTTAACATTTTTTCAAGTTGAAATATCCAATGCGTATGCAAAAATAAAATGTGTTATCCATTGTAAACAACATAAGAAAAACTCCTGTGGATGAACTTGACCTTTGTTACTTTAACTTTGAAATCTAATGCCAGCTTTTCTTATACTAAAATGCTTTGTTGAAAGCTAAGTAATTTCTCTGAACCACTCATATAACATTTGTGCATTATCATACACATTTCTTTCAAACACACATATTAACATTGTATTTGTTTAGATATCTGAGTGGCCAAACCAAATTCCTCAAAGGCAAAATGGTGTGTCAATAATTTGTTCTGTGCCAGGCAGCTCCCATAGTATGTGCTCAATAAATATCTACTGAATATCGGCATCTTTTTCTCATTTGTCGACGGTATGCTACATATCCTGATAACTACGAAATTTCATTCCATGAGAAATGCTTTTGTTACCAGTTATTATTTTAGATGGCCCATACATCTTTTTTTTCCAGTAGCAAAAATAATTAAGTTGCCTACAAATCTAAATTTTTAAAGAATTTTAATTTGCTGTAAATATTTTATATGCTAAATGGAATATGACCAAACATGTGCTAAAAGAACTGCTGAAAACAAAGGGGACTCTAGTCTTGACCACCTGAAGAAACAGCAGTGGAATGTGACACAGCAGCATCTTTAGTTCAATTCTACAAGTAGAAAGCATCGGACATCCCTGGAACGCAGCAGGTGCTCAACGAACGTGAGTTCCCTTCCCTGACCCCAGTGTTCACTACTGTTGGGATGTCAGGGATGAAACTTCTCTTATCTACCAGCCATTCTTCCCTGGGCAATAAATGTATGACCCAAAGGAAATGACTAAGGCACAAACAGAATGAATTGAATTACTTTCTTCCTGGCTTTCTTTTCCCCACTTCCTACCTTCTATCGCATTCTCTTGACTGTCTGCAATGGCAGGTTCTAAAAGCCACATTTTGAGATACAGCTATCACCTTTCAGAGTGGTGTACATTTGAAGGACAAGTCAACTTCCAGACTGGTGAGTAGCAATTTAAAGATTAATGAATAAGAAAAGGGAGGCACCACCAATTGTTAACATGAATTTTATTTTTCAAGTTTATAGTACAAGTTGCTCAAACTGTGCAGGCAAAACAGTAGCTTCTGTGAGTGTGAAAGAAATTTGAGGGGAGTGATAAATATGCTCTAAAATTGTGCTGATGGTCACATAATTCTATAAAGTTACTAAAAATCACTGAATTGTATACTTATAACATGTATATTTTATGGTATGCAGCTTATACCTCAGTAAAGCCATTTTAAAAAGTACATCTTTTCATCTTTTTACTCTACTGTAGTTGTCAGTTGATTTGGCTACGTAAATATGTAAGATGTTGACCGAGTTTTTCCTGAGTCAATAAAAAGTCTGTTAAATATGCTGGATACTGAGTGTCAGATGTTGCCAAGAAAATGGAGAGGAATATTATTTTCTTAGTGAAAGAATAACTAAACATGCTACTTTCTGTATACGTAATTGTATGTCAGGTAGAAATAGTACTTATCTACTAACAGCATACTAAACAAGCCTAAATTACTTGTTTTACCTGAATTAGGACAAGTCCAAAACGTGGAATTTTAAGTAGATTTTAATAACTTAACCTCTAACTACCCAAATGAGCCAATCAACCCTAACCTTAACAATCCACGCTGACGCTTTCACAGCCAGCATGCTGGCATGCGAGTGGAGGCCGGTAGCCTGCTTGTGAAGCGTTCTAATAACTCTCCCACAACATCATCACACCTGCAGTTGCTGATTAACCTTTGGCCTCATGGACACAGCTCTTGTGTGGCACAAGCCACGAGCATCACCAACATCGCTGGCCCTGCCCTGACTCCCCTTTCCCGGACTTATCCTGCTCACCCGCTCACAGGGAGAAGGGAAGGGCTTCTTTTTTTTTTTAAACTTTTTTTTGAGTTTGACAAACCTAATGCCAGGTAGTCTTCTCTCCCTACCTTGGAAATGAGAGCTCGTATTTCATAGGAAAAGCACCAAGGAGGTATTCTCTGTATCATGCTAGCCAGCGGAAGGAAGGGGCACGAAATAAAACATTGTGATGGCCCACAAGGACACACCACTGACTCAACACACCAGCATTTCAAGCATTCCCCTTTCACCTTAAACCCTTCCTGCTTTCCAAGCCTGTCTCTTGTGTGAAAGGTTTGAGAAATCAGTTGGGTTTTCTGGTACTAGAAAAAGAGTAGAGAAAGAAATGTGAAGGGCAACTGCTTTTCATCATAGAAGCAAATAAATTAAATTCACATTCACTTCCCAAAACTTTAATTGCCTGCGTTGGGGTACTCGGGAGGGAAGAGACAGAGCTAACATTCACTCAGGACACGTTCGGGACCAGGCAAAGTGAACTTGCCCCTCTGCCCCACAAATAAGGAACACAGCCCATAATAAAATGTTTCCATTATAAAGGATAACATTTATGAGAATGCTTTTAGAACAATCATTTGTAATAACAGTTTATTTATGAGATAGAACCTAGTGAGCTCGGCTACTGTGAGCAAGCAGCTTCATTATAAAATTTTTAAAGTATTTTACTTATTTTTAAAATCATAAACTGCAAATCATTAAGTTATTTAGTTAAGCTTGGCTAATATATGCATTACTGAATAACAAATACATGTTTTATAATGTAAATGTATTTACTATTTTTTCATATTGCTTTTGACAAGTGGTTTTCAGTATTTAATGAGTCTGGAAGCAAAAGAAAGCCACAACTGGTAAGTTAGCGTATCCTTAGTTTTTGAGATGTAAAGTCATTGTTGGACAAAGCTTCAAGGAAAATATTTATAAATTCAACATCTGTAACTACCTATTATGGAAAGACATTTCAAAACCAAATGTGATTGCTGACAAAGGCTATGGGTAGACTTGTGTAAATGGAGATGGCACGACTGGTGGGCTGTCAGCACAACTTATGTATATATTTATGTCGAAGGGCAGACGGCTCAGCGGTGGACATTACATGATATCTGAAGATTGCCTAATTTTACCCCAAAGGCAGGAGGAAAGATTTTATTTAGTTTTCTTGAAATCGAACATGCTTAAAAATTAGTATTCCGTGATTATTTCTCTATTTGTTATTCACTGGAGACATCTGCATAAGTGATGACCACAAATGTTCTTTCTTAAAGCACCACAGCACACAGTCTGATTACATTAATTTGAGTTTCATTTAAGTAGATATTCACGGTTTCCAAATAACATTTTTTTTTCCTTGGGATTTCAGGGAGGGTTAGTCAGTCCTCAGCTTCCATTCTGGTCCCCAAATCTACACCCCTTTTCACAATGCAGTGGGCATGCAGGGTTGCAGGCTGCTCCTTAACTATGGAAGCAAATCAATAGCAGCTGAATGCCATCTGCTTCGGGCCGCAGAACAGAACCAAAGTGAAAGCCATGCATCTTCCCTTATTGAAAGGTTATTTTATGCAAGTAAACAATTCATCGTCTTCTTGCACGCTTGATGCTCATTTACCACTTTGATCAATAAAATATGCAAAACAACAAAAAAATTGAATCCTAAGAGTAGTTCTGATGCCAGCGTGATAGTTAATCAATACCCGGCCTCTGCTCGCTAGGGCAAGCGGTGGGGGTACTCCGACTGTAACCTCTAAATCCAGAGTGAGAGACATGGCTCTTTCAGGGAAGACTGTTTTTAGAAGGGAGCTCCATTACATTTATCCTCTAGATTCAATGGGAGAACACATTCCCATGGAATTAAATCAAAACACTAACATCAACAGGCTTGAATGTCACTGACTCAAGCCAGTCCTTTTCAAAGCTCAAGAAAAAGTAATTTTGGTTTATAAGCCTTTTAGAATCTCAAAGACAAATATTGGATGAGATCACTAGCGTGGACCTTTGGACAGCAACCCTTTCAGCTCTTTCTAAGCTCCGTCTTATTAAGTCTTGGTTTTCAATGTATTCATGTTTCAGGTGAACTAAAAACAAACTGCTGTGGGAATTTCTTTTGCACAGTGTTTCTTTTAGTCATACCATCAGCTGCCTTATTATATTAAACCTCTTGACAATTGATTCAGGCAAAATACTTTTCTTCCAACAAAGAAAAGTACATCATTTCACAGATGCTACTGTATAAAAGTCCTCAGTTTAAGACTGTTTCCTATCAAAATACAAAGCACGAAAAACCTGGATTTTTTTCCATGTTAACTAGGTCTCCTTAGCTGAATTGTGAAGTTTAGCATAGCATAGGAATAATAAAAAAATAAGTTAGATATCTTTCCAGCAAGTCTAAAAAAGCAGTTTAATAGAAAGAAAAATCATTGCCTGTGAAATAAGAATTGCCTTTTAGAAAGCTTTTCTTTTAGCTTGTTTTCGGATTTTCTGTAGACTATAAAACTGAGAAGTGTTACCTATTAATCAACTACTGTTTAGTTTTTCAGATAATTATCATAATACAGTTTGAAAACCTAACTTTTTTATTCCTTACCCTGATCTAATGAATTAAGCACACTTATATATACCTCTGTGATCATTAGATATAATCTGTGTTATCCAATTTTGTCCTATTTTTTCATATGTATACATAAATGTACTGTTAAAGATCTAAATGATACATGGGGAAAATGTGTAGTGCTATTTAATATTTAGAAAGAAAATAAATAAATATTATAAATCTTAATGGTATATCTTTAGTATGAGCAACAACAAAAATGAAAAACCCTACTAGATTTCTATCCCTACATGTATGTATTCATTTCACATCAAAGACTATTACAAATACTTTTCTTTACAAAGTATTTAGCTGAGACTAAAATTTCTCCAAAGTTCTCCATTATAAAACAAACTAAATTATACAGCATCGACTGTGGGAAGTAATTTCCTTATGACATTCCTAGCTTCATACACTAGAACTCTCTATTTCCATCTTTTATTTTAAAATTATCATTTTAAAACTGTATCTAATGCACCTACTCAGATTTTGAAAAAATGCTACATATATATAACAATTTAAATATTTAAGTCAAATTACTGTGATGAAATTAATAACAACACCATGACCATAGAAGTGCAGTAGCTCTGAGTCAATGACCCAACCAGCAGCAAGGGTATAATTTAAAGGCAGAAATTTCCAGTGCATGCACCGTTAGCCACAGTGAACCTGTTACTGCTCTAAAGGGAATTGTTTGCCTCTTATTAGATTTTCTACAGCACAGCCATAAGTGATAAATGTACTGCTGTACTCACTGTCAAGTTAATCAATGCTGCCAAAGTTTTGTTGACCTAACAGTAATCCATAAAGTAAGCAGCATTTTCTCCAGCCCTATGACATCTCAGTCCACAGAAGGGCTACGGATCCAAAAGCAGCTTCTCATCAGAAAGACTTGGGGTGGGGTTGGGGGTGGGGGTGGATTGGAGCAAGAGGGTTGATAGGATAGACGATGAGGCGATTTTAAAAATTATCAGATATTATAAGTCTCTTGTCCTAATAAAAAAGCATTTAAGATCACAACCACACATACAGACACACACACACAGACACACACACATGCAAAACCTCTAAAATTGATGTTTAAAACTGTAATAAAATGAATAACTTTTCTGATAAAAGGTTCCTTCTACAACATCTCTCTCTCACCTAAAAACAAAACAAATAAACTATTAATAAAACACCCAAACCTTCAAGAATCTCAAAGCAAAACAGCCATTTCTAGTGCATGGTATATGCCTGTCTACAGTTCAATGCACTGATCAAACCCAGGACAGGGCACCTGCAATAAGAATGGTGATGTGGACAAGAAAGCAAGCTCCAAATCTTGCTTCACTGTAAGGCAAAGCACATGAAAGACACGACCATTAGAAATAAAAGAAACGAAACAACAGGAGAGGGAAAGTTTCCCTGCAAACAAACTGCTGCCATGCTTTCACAAGCAATTACAGACATATGAAATATGAATTGCAATTGATTTTTCTTCCTGGGGTCACTATACTCTGTGTTTTACGCACTCTAGGCATTTATTTGGGCAGCAAACTGACAAGTTTTGTAGAATGAGCAGTGTAATCTTTGCTCAGTCATGGGCACTTCATTGTGGCCTCTCATCCTTGACACTTGTCCCTCCCAAAAACTTACTGGCAAGGGCTTCCTTGATAAAGACATGGAACAATGCAATTACCGGCTTAAAAAGCTGGCAGAAGCTGACCAGGGAATGCTTTGCAACCTTTTGTGTGCCAGTGAAAAATAAATAGCATCCATCTGGAAGAGTGACTGTCTTCCTTATACTTCTACAGCAAATTTTCTTATTTAGCTAGTGATCTTACAGCAGGATTACTAAACTCGTGTGATTTGTCTTGCCAAAAAGAATAACGATAGAAAATTGTGGTTGTGGGAATAAATAATACAAACTTCTTATATTTAAATGAGGCTTTAAAAAACTTCAACCATTAAAAAGATCTTCTATTTGTTTTCTTTAACTCTGACCGATTGATTACAAGATTTTACTGATTTTTGGTCTTCGTAGACCTCTAAATTGTGAATGTTAACTCATCATAAGCAAAGTATTATTTTAAAAGTGTTTGTTTCTGGACAATTTCCCTTATTTCTTTCTGTATCAGTTTACAGGTCTTAGACCTCTCTCCTTATTAGTATATATAGAGTTACAGCATTCTTTTGAATTGCTATGGAGTATTTTGTATAGCTTTCCACTGTATGGATATTCCAATATATTTTTAATCAATTCCCCCTTAATTGGGCAATTTTTGTGATTATATTGCAATGAAATAAATGCCTTACATACAGCATACCTCAATTATGCAAGGATAATTGCAGGATAAACTCAGGGAATTGTCAAGTTGCTTTTCATAAAGGTTGCTGCAATGGGCAGTTTCCTTAAAGGTATATGTGATGTATATTCCTTACCAATGATGAGTACAAATGTTTTGTTTTAATCTTTGCAAACCTATAAGTAAATATGTTATCTCACTTTAATTTACGATTCTCTAATAATGAAATATTTTTTTCTCCTATTTACTGACCATTTATAATTATTTTTTAATGAATGAATTCAACAAGTTTTCCTATTGGATTATCTTCTTCCTAGTGATTTATAAAAGCTTTTTACATATCATGGGAATTAGCCCTTTGTCATACATGTTGAACGTATTTTTTTCAGTTTATTTGTCTTATGATTTGAATTTGTGGTGACTTTTTTGCTGTATAGATTTTAAAAATGTTTATGCAGCTAAACTTGAAATGTTGCACATATCAAATAATACAGAAATACCATTATCAACTTTGAGACTATGCCACCATAAAGTACTGCATGACAAAAGTATTACTCATAGTCAGGTCTGAGATTATGTCCCAAACTATCAAAAAGAAATAAAAATATAACAAAAGGAAGTGTTAGGATAATATCAAATATTAAAACTGAATTATCTATTTGGCAGTTTTGGGACAGCAGTCAGGGTGGTTTGAGCTATAGTCAGGGGTGGCGTGCAGGACTGGCAACCTGGTATAGAGAAGATCAGTACTCTAAGAGCTATAATAGAAGGTAAAATGTAATAGGACAATGGTAAACTAAGGTGCATTTGAGTTAAGAATATCGCATCAGGTGTGGAGAATCAAGAAAGGTCCCATGAAAGAATGAGTATTGGAAATGAGCCTTGCGGGATACTTTAATGAACAGGGATGAGAAAGGGAATATACCAAATACAAGATATGATAAACACAGGGTCCAAGACAAGGGGATGGGCAGGAAGCTAGTATGGCTGGCATATAAGATACATGTAGAATAAGGCGGGAATTCTGAACACCTGGCCTAGGAATATCACAATTTGATAGTTTACAGGAGCCATGAAATAGTATTTTGGTAGGTGGGTATGATCAGAGATGAAGTTGAAAAGGAATATCCATATCAGGGTGAACCAGAGCAGCCAGAGGTAATGAGGAAACGACCATGATGGTGTTGGAGAAAAGGAACAAAGCACTAAACAATGATAATGGCAGAGGGGATGACAAACAGGAAAGTACTCCTTTGACTAATCACGAAAAGCTTCCAGGGCACAATCATAGGACTATTTTTTGTGAAGAGTGATTTTATAAAGGAACCTAAGAATGACCTAGAATGGCCCAGATTTTTCCAAAATAGTACAAGAGAGGTTCTGTGGGAAAAGTCTCCAACAGAGGTTGACAAGGCAAAGATGAGTAGCACTGGAAATAAAGAGAGCATGCTGGGTATGACAGTGCTGAACTTAGTTGCATATATGGAATACAAAGAAGGTCTCAGAAGGGCCTGAGATATTCAGAGTTAGTCTCCTACCATGGTTTAAAATAACAGAGAGAGATGATCAGAGTTCCGAGATCATATCCTTTGCTCAGATGTCACTTACCTACACTACTGTCCAAGTGAATGAAGGAGAAAAAAAGATTTACTTGAGTATCTACTACAAAAAAGTCACTGCATGAAAGGACAAGAGACAATGACAAGTCATCTCAAATAACGATGAGGGTTGGGGAACAGAGAAAATGGTATAAAAGCCACAATTCCCACCAAGGAAGTAAACATCTTCTGTGGAAAAAGAAAAAAAATTAAAAACAAAAACAAAAAAACCCAATACCCATTCTGTAAATGGGAACAAGAAAAAGTAGAGAAGGCAAAACCATGGAATGTTTAAAAAGTATTAGACCTTAATGGCATCACCACAACTAGAATTCACTCTGGATTCAGGTATGTATGGGTGAGGTTCTTCATCTGGCCTGAAAATAAGCCACCACTTATAGCCCACACATAAGATGGGAGTTTACCAAATTCTGATTTTGGAAAGGCCTTTTAAAATAGAACTTTTTGGAAATAGAGTACTTCATTTAATTGATTACAAATGAGTACTCACTTAAACCACATTGACATGAACGGGGGATTCCACTGAAGATGGAGCAATGTCTTAGAGCAGTGTCTCCCAAAAAGGGCAGAGCCTGCACCCTGGTATATACATATTTATTTAATTATACATAATATAAAGGTACTACTGAATTAATTATGTACTATATAAAAGACGAAAATTTAGTGTGAGATGAAAAAATATTTAAAACAGATTTTATTTTGTCTTTATCAATGATAAAAAGAAACTTTCTGTTCTTATTAAAAATTACAGATAACATTTTAATCTGAGTAATGTGATTAAATATACTCTTAGATTGGAACAGTGACTGTTCTTCATTGTGTTTAACAGTAACTGAAAATTTTATTTCATAAATATTTGGTTTTAATGACTATTGAAAAAGGTATCTCACAACAGCTGCACTTACTAAAACCTAACACCAATTTTTCCAATTTTGCTCTCCAATAACACAAAGACTTTTTAATGAGATTTGGCCAAGAAATTCTCTTTTCTTTCTTGATGTCACACAGTTGTTCTTATAGAACTGGAAAATGTTGTATTTAGAAAAATTTGGGTCTAAGACTCATTGAAATTCTTGTAAAAGATTTTTCGAATAGGCTAGAAAATTCTGTTTCTAGGTTTTAAGGAAGGTAGAGAGAATTTTAGGTCACACGCATTAATTTTGGCAACAGAATCCCATCATGATAGAAACTGCTTTCAACATTCATTTTCAAAATGTCCTCTCTCAGATTTGTGTTCTTTCAAAAGCCACTTACTTGGTATTCCAAAGGCCTTTAGTTGGAAGGGCCCACTTAAGTGAGGATTACAAAGGACTTGCAGGAGTCAACGGCAGCAACACCACCATGCTGTTCACTAAATGCTGCCCTAGCATTTTCTAGTTTTGCCTTCAATTTGTAGATTCTCTACAGCAGCTGTCCTCAACCTTTTTGGCACCAGGGACCAGTGCTCCTATGAGAATCTAATGCCTGATGACCTGAGGTGGAGCTGATGGTGATGCTAGCACTGGGGAGCAGCTGCAGATCCAGATGAAGCTTCACTCGTTCGCCCACTTCCTGTTGTGCAGCCCAGCTCCTAACAGGCCACAGACCGGTACCAGTCTGCAGCCTGAGGATTGGGAACCCCTGCTCTGCAGGACTCTTGTTAAGCCATGGGTGGCTTCTTCTGTGAGGTTTAGTTGAGAGCAGATAATACAGACCATGAGGTCACCTAATTGGCACTGCAAACTGCAATAGGTTATAGTGAACAAACAAGTGAGGGCACCAAAGGCACACCCTCTGGTTGTGGACCTCAGGCTGTCCTATGTTTGGACTCATGAAAGGGCTGGTGTCAGTCTAAACAGCAATACCAATAAAGTTCAATTCACTTCTTCGTCAGATAAAAAATAAATATAATTGAAAATGTCATGACTTCTTCCCGTACTCAGTGGGTCACTGTGCACATGCCACCTTGGAGACTTGCTAGTGAGAGGGTTGCACGCATGCCTCAGGGAAAAGATTCCTACATTGGCACTCTTCAAATCCTCTCCCTTGATGGGCAGTTTCTTTAAAAAGTTCAAACTGATCTGCACACTGGTTGCTACTATTTTTTTTTACTGGGGAAAACAGAGGTACTTTACAGATAGGCTTATGCATGTCGTCCCATACAAAATGGTCCACAATTAGGCAGACTTCAAATACCAGATGATGCTGCTGAGCTAGGATGGTGCTGAGGACTGTGAAATAATAAATGTAAAGCGCCGTGCATAGTAGAGTATCTGGCCCAAAACAGGCCCTTAAATGATGTTTATTTTATGAATTAATGAATGAAGGAGTCAATGGATAAAAGATTCCAGTAGAACTTACCAGTGACAAACTTCATTGTTTTGAAAATTTCTGCCTTGTATGGCCTCCAATAGTATTTTAAATTAGTCACTGTTTTAGCTAAATTAGTGAGATGGTTCCTGAAAGAATATTTTCTAATTGAATTTTCATGGCTAAATAAGTAAGATTAGGCAATAATCCCTGTGGCTCCTTAGAGTCCTAGGGATATTCTGAAATTTGGGAAAAATAAGGACAAAATATATATGTCCAATATGTCTCGGATCTGAGGACAGAATGATAGCTATTCTGTATGCCTATTCTATTTCAGGAAATGGATGATGATCTGTGTATAAGATCTCATGCCATCCTCATTAACAACTCTACAGAAAAGGTGACTAGTGCTCAGAGGTTAATTAATTTCCATTGTTTAGACAGTAGTGAGTGGAGGTTCATGTCTCCAAATTCACACTGGCCTGATGCCAGGCCACATACCTCTATTCCAGCCCTCTGCTATTGTCTATCTACCCCAAACTGACACCAGCCTCTACTTCCAGGGACAACTATAGCCCAAGGGCCAAATCTGGCACGCTGCCTAGTTTTGTAAATAAAATTTTATTGGAACACCTCTACTTTGTTTACTGATCATCTATAGCAGCTTTCCTACCACAATGGCAGAGTTGAATGGTGTGACAGAGATATATGGCCCACTTAACCTAAAATATTTATACCTGGTCAATTTTGGTTTAGAATATATCAAAAGTCCTTCTCGTATAACTTGAGATTTGGAAAAGCAGATAGGTTTTGGTCCTAAAAATCATTAGCAATATGGTAACATTTAATCGATTTTCTTTTTTGAATGGCCACAAGGTGCAAATGACATAGTTACCAAGCCAAAAATTGTCAAAAATCATTAATAAGGTTGGTTTCACTTCACCTATTTTAAGAAATCTGGAACTAATTGCTCTCAATTAATCTGCTCCACTCTCTGATCGCTTATTTATCAGATTGAGAAAGATAGATTTAATAGTGCTTGCTTGAAACCAGTTCTTTAATTGGAAACACCACAGCATTTAGCTCACTTTGTACTCCAGCAATTAAGAACAATTTGGAAAAGTGTTGTTGATTTTTTTTTTTTACACTATTGTCTCCTTGATTAGATTTCCGAAGATCCAGACAAAACAAATGACAATACTAGCTAGCACTATTGGTACAAATAAAAGCCCAACAGCCAGATTAGTTACTATGAGAAATGTTAGCCATCCTCATCCATTTCGTCAGTGTCTTACATTTATTTCCTTGTATCCTTGTCTCCTGTGTAGGTAAGTGGCAATACCTCTTATAAAAGGCATCATTTTGTACCCACCTTTACACAATTATCTTTTCTCCAAATAAGTCAAATCAACAGAAGAAATTATTTTTCTTGATTAAGCACCCACATTTCTCTTGAGAGAGAACAAAACAAACAATTAATCTTTCCTTATTTGTTCTCAGAAGTCCCTGCCTCCTTAAACGCAGGCTATCCAGGTACCTGTGGCAGCCAGTCGGCAGCAATTAGGCCTGAGCAGAAAATGAATGGACTGCAGGCTGAGGGCCTAATCTGCTGAGAGGCTGTGTGAAAGGGCAAGGTTATACTAGGAAAATTCCCTTGTTGTTGGAACACTGTTCAAAATTACTACCTGACTTCAGCATAATTAACCAGGCTTGGGAATTTATATGAACTAAGTAATTGGAAAGAATTAGCAAGAGATATGTACATTAATCTTTACCAGTTACACGGTGTTTAATGAAATTAAGGCTCTGGTGCTCAGTCTTGCCTTGCTTAGTTTGCACACTTGCTAATTCACCTGTAGAACAAGGAGAATCTGCCATAGGAAGATTAAAACAAAAAATTCGAGGGAGAAAACTAGAAACCACACGAAGACTCAACAGCAGGCTCTCAGTTAAATAAACTATAATACATCCTTAGGATAGAACATTATTAAAATTGTTTTAGAAAAGAATCTTTCTATTAGAGATATATACTGAAATATCTATAGATGAAAATAAAATATCCGAGAGTCCTCAAAATAATATGGGAGTAAGTGAGGGAATATATGTGAAATAAGATTGCTCCTGAATTGATAATTGTTGAAGCTGGATGATGTGTTAAAAAATTTAAAAATCTTTGTCTTAGAGGACTATTTAATACATGGTAAATGTTTGTGATATGTTTTTAAATGAAAAGAGGAGTTTGTAAAGTATTATAGATGATGTTAACAAATATTTTAAAATATGGGATTAAAGATACATATAAGAAAAGATAAAGGAAAAACACCATAATTTTAATATGTCTAAGTAAGAGTTTCTCAGCCTCACCACTATTAACATTTTGGGCCAAATTACTGTTTGTTGAGAGCTGTCCTGTGCATTGCAGGATGTTTAGCAGCACCCCAAGCTCTGTCCACTGGATGCTAATACCATTCCCATCCTCAACCGTGACAACCAAAATGTCTCTGCATTTCTAAATGTTCCCTGCGAGGTATAATGGCCCAAATTCAGAAGCAGTGATTTACATGGAAGAATTACAGAAAATTATTTTTATTCTTTGTAGTTTTCAAAGTTGTTGAATAGAACTTATGTATAAATCAGAACAATGACAAAAATATGATTATTCTAAAATATACATTAACCTGCAAGGAGAGAAATCTTGTCTTTGAAGAAGTAGAGTACTTATATCCAAAAAGATTATAGAATATGTATGTAGTGATCTTCCTTTGATTAAACTAGAGTCATCAACTAAAAGAGAACCTCGCTATAAAAGCCAGTTCTTTTAAAACTCACAAGTCCATCACACACAAATCTGATAAAATACAAATCAAAAGTGTCTCAAGAATGATGTCAGGCATTCAAAAATCTTCTCTGGATGGAAAACTGTGCTGTTAAAGAGAGACTCAAGCCCACTATAGCCACCTTAAAGGAACTGATATTCATGGAAATATAATGCTAGCTTGAGGTGTAAGTTTTTATCAGATAAAACCATCTACTTTTTAAGGTAAGTTTAATATGAAGAAGAAGTAATATGTGTTCTTTCTCTCCATATACATGAAATGGCATCACTAACTACCTGTTTCTAGAAGGAGCTTTGATCTGACTTTCCAGAAATGAGAGCAGGTCTGTGTATTCTCACCATTTATCTCACTAGAAACGGCATGTAGCCAGGACCCCTGCCAACAAGCACAATCGGTTTTCAGAGGAGGATTTAACTCAAAATATTAATTTTATTAACATGGAGCTCTAGGTCATTGAACCTCAGTTAGTAACTATTGAGAGTATTTTTTAAAATCAGTACAGATGACACTCAGGTGGTCAACATTTGATAAAACATAGGCTTAAGACTCCCAAAGTTTAAAATTTTAATCCTGATCAAAGCTTTGGGGTCATTGTACACTGGAATGTATATTTCTATTCCCTTTCTTTCGCATAGATTCCTCTCCATGAAATGATAAACATTCTTGAGATTCCTAAAGCCTTTCCAACTGCCATTACTGATTTCACCTCCACTGACCCATATTACCTGTAAAAGCTTATTATCCATAGCACTGATGGTCAGACTTCCACTGGGCTCATCTACCCAAAGTGAACAAAAATGCAACATTTGAATTTTTAACAATACAGGTTTATTTCCTTGAAAGGAAAGTGTACTGTTTTCTTTTTTAAAAAATTATATATATATATCACTGATTTCAGAAGGTTAAAAAAATTGTTCTGCTCTAAAATGTATTTTAAATGACGTATATGCCATCTTGAGATTAACAGGAAGCCTGTAAATCACTGAGAAAAATAAAATGCAATTGACATTAAACAGCAAAATTCTTTATAATTAAAATGCAAACCTTTAAAATATATAATGAGAAGAACTATCATACATTGCCCTTGCTGATTACTTGTAGCATTCATAAAGTGTTTCTAACTTAGCACAGAAAAGTCTTCTGGAACTACCATAACACATAGGAATCTATAGGTCACTGCCTACAAAGACTAAATTTAGAAAACAGACTTCTAAAGTGTTTTTCTTCTTCACATCTTGCCAATTATTTCACCAGTTATGATGACAAACTTGTCTGCCAAATTCTGGATAAATGGTTAGGGTTTTCCTGTATGGAACAAGGTTATAGGATTTCTAACCAGGCACAACAGAAACATGTATGCACAATAGAATCTGAAAACACTTGCTAGCAATGATGGATTTAAGTTATTAACAGATCAAAAAGAGATGGATGGTGGTTTGCTTTTCTTAATCTACATCATCATCTAGATCTATTTAAAGATATGTGGTGCACTAACAAACTTGGTTAAGGTTTCGATAAAATCAGTAAAAAAAAGTCTGACCCCGTTACATTGAGTCTGTATCGATCAATAAAATCACTTGTACAAGGAAAGTACTGTTAAGTACTGACAATCCCAGCCATTAATATTATTTAACACACTGTTCACAATCTTTAACGAGAACAAAGAACAGTTTGTCTCACGTTATAACCAGACCTTCAGAGATACTGTTACTTCTATAGGCTTCCACATGCTTTTTTGAAGTCACACCGTACATCCCTCTTTCACCAATGTACTCCCCCCTCAAAAAAAATTAGGTCTTGTTCTTTACTTCAGTTGCAGTTGAAAGGCGGTATTTTGTAAGAAGTGAAGCTGCCAATATATCACTTCTTAATCTATGAAATTAAACTCAAAATTCTAAGGACCTGAGCTATAAGCGATAAGGTGGCCACTGGGAAAGCATGAGACTTCTCTGTCACATTTCGAGTTTACTCAGCTTCATCAAGGCCTTTACCTTGTCACGAATAGATTAAAAGGGAAATTTTCAATTACTTCTCAGCCAGAATGGGAAGCCTAGAAACAGATATATGTGTCTGACTTAAAAACCATGAAAATGGAACGTTGAGGGAAAAAAAAGATAAAAATACTCTACATGAGAAATTTTTTACCTTTATAAATACCTATGGTTATACGAGTGATACAAATAACGAGAAAACTTTTTGAAGAAATAAAACTGAAAGATAATTATAATTTTAAGATTTTAAATAGAAACCTGTTCTAAACCTAACCTTTGCAGTTCTGACTACTCGCAATCCCAGCAGTGTACGATATGCAGTCATTTGCAGTTTTGCTGAGATAAGCAAGAGGGAGCCCCTTCTCTGGTAAGTGAACCTTGAAAATATAGAACATCTGAATCTCAGTTCAGTTTAATTGAGTCTGTTATTCTAAGCTCAATTACACCTACCCTACGATGCTCGTGGAGTGATTAAAAACAAAAGACAAAACTTTGGGGGTCTGCACAGGACTTGGAGAAAGGGCCCCCTTAAAGAATATTAATTGCTAGAACTCTTTAAAGAAATAAAGATGAAAATATATCTAAAAAAATGGCTCTTGGATTAAAATAGATATTTTAGGTAATGTGGAAGTAAAATGTCAACTTTCTAAGTGGTTTACAGTCATTAAAAATAAGTCCATGAATATACTCTAGTGTGGAAGTAAGAAAATGTGGTTCACAAAATGATTTAAGGGCACGTTCCAACTAGTACTGAAACTGCCTATTAAGTCAGAGAATTCTTCCAAGAAAACAGTATGGTGGTACCAGACATGCCTGCCTGATACCTAACGACCATGCGATTCTGGAGGTAACTGGGATGTTTAAGAATATTCATGTAGCAACAGGTGATGAGGCAGCAAAGCAACTGTTTACTTAACAATTTTCAAAATAAAGCACTATTCTAGCATTTTAAAAGCAGTTTCTGTTGCATAACGGGGAAGGGAACCAAGTTGCTGCAGAATCTTTAGGAAAATAAAGAGGCTAGAAGAAGAGAAAGAATACAGGTGAGAAAATATGACCAGTGGAAACAGGAAGGCAGGCTACTTTAGAAGACAATGTCTTGTTAAGCATAGGAGCCTGCGGGTGGTGGTTGAAAGGGTCAAAGACAGATGCAGAGACCCTGTTATTCTGTGAACACATTAAGCCTGTGTAATAATAATAATAATAATAAAACATGTTTAGGTTATGATGCAACCTCTTTGGGGACTATCTTGCATGTCTGCAAGTACAACGGACTGCATTTTATAAAGGTGTATGCTCCAGTTTGGCCTGAGTTGAAATGCACTATATGTTTGACCAGTCACCTGCTATCATAGGTGGAACCTAACAGAGGATCCTGCATAACCACATTCTCACCCCTAAATGAACAGGATATGGAATCCATTTTAATTTGGGAAGCAAATATTGTCAAATAATATCTTATCGTGAGTAAACTGATTAAAGTTGTTTCCCAAACCTCACTACGTTTGAAGAATGTATTACAGGAAAGTATGCATGTCACAGCCACCAAAGTCTCCAGTGTAGATGTTGGTAATATCTGGCTAACTGTGAAGAGTGAGTTAGCCCTTGAACACTCACTAGGGCTCATATTTTCTTTGAAAGGAATCTTGAGAATCCTAAAAATGCTATAGATATGTATGAAAAAATTTTAATTCATCACTTGAGGTGCTAAGAAAGTATGGAATCTACAGCAGCCTTAAATTGAATATAAACAGAAATCCTGATAGATAAGTCAGTATCAAAGCTGGCTCTGTTCCATGGACAAGTTGTGTACCCTAAAGAGCGAGCTCCTGAGGGATACATCCTCAGGAGAAAGAAGAATGAGAAAGAAACCCCTTCTCAGGTTTGTAACCTTTATGCCTTTTGTGGGACCCAAAAACCCTTCAGGTTAAGAAGTCCCAGTTGATAGTGTTCCCAGGTGATTGGCAAAAGCAAATACAAATTATCTCTGTGTAAATTCAGTTCAATCTTGGGCATAAAAAAAAAAAATCTCAAAGATAAAGGTACAAGGAAATTGATTAGCCAGCCAAAAATACAAGACAACAACAACAAAATGTAAATAAACGAAACACAAACACACACACAACTATGAAGAAAGAAAGCATCAAGAGCAAGCATCTGCAGAAACAACAGATAGTCAACTTCGACCTATGATGGCATCAGTAATCATAATTAGCAGACTCAGAATAAAAATAGAATAGAAAATAAGGAAAAGGCAACATTCAAAGATATGACACCTGAGCATTTTCCAGATGTATTGAAAGGCATCTACATTCAGATTCAGGGAGCGTGTGCGCGCACGCGCACACACACACACACACACAAAATACTCAAAAATATAAATTAAAAAACTACATCAAGATACAGAAAAGCTATAGAAATAAAGTTCTACAGTAAAATAAAAGAACACCAAAGATAAAAAGATAATAAAAGAATAAGGAGAAAAATGACAGATTACTTTCAAAAGGAACAAAACTAAGCATTTCTAGCTATTTGTAAGAATTGATATATTATGACTTTTATTTTTGTTTCATGTCTCCCAAAAACAGAGAAAAAAAATCTGTATCTTTTAAAAACAGAGTCAAATTCTTTCTATCTTACGATTACCACATGGATCCACTAAATTCTTATTTTAATATACATTATGGAATCATTGTGATTTTATTTTTCCTCTACCTTGTAACATTTTGCTACTTCTTGATCCTAAGTATTATTTCATCATTACTCATCAATTATTCTCAACTATGCTATGAAAATAGTAAAATAAGAAAACTGAAGAATTATGGAATCGTCTAGAAGGATAATGCAGTGATAATCATTATATCACTCTTCAGTTTTCTCTTATGTTGCCCAAAGTACTCATCATTTTTTAAAGAAGTCTGGAACCATCATCTTTAAACTTTTTTTTCTAAAGTTCTCATTGAATACAGTTAAATATTCAGGAATTTTCATTTTCTACCCAAAATGGTAAAGAAAAAAAATGACACAGAAAAGTCCTTTGCAATGATTTTAAGTCTCAGACAATGACTGCAGAAACAGAGAACACCCTAGACCATCACTGTCCAACAGAAATATAATGTAAGCCACATATGTACTTTGTAATAGTTTTCAATGTACATTTAACATTTAAGATTTTTAGTAGCCATAATTAAAAAAGTAAAAAGAAATGAAAGTAATTTTAATAATATATTTTGTTTAACTCAATATATATAAAATATTATATGTAATTCTTATAAAATTATTGAGATATTTTATATTCTTTTTGTACTAAGGTTCTGAAATCTGTATACATTTATATAACATCTTGATTCAGACTAGCCATTTCAAATGTTCTTTAGCCACACATGACTAGTGGCTTCAATCATGTACAACTAAACTGGTTGTATAAGTAAATTCTCAGACCATGAGGCTTCAGATAATATTATAAATAAATTTTCTCTAACTCAGGAATCAATGAGGAAAATGAGAAAAGAAACATGGTATTCTCTTGGAACTGCTCATTCAATAGAAGAACTTTACCATACATTTTGCATCAAGCACATGGACCATTTTGTTTTGCTAAAAAAAAACATAAAACAGTACTCTTTCACTTTTTGTAATGTTTGTGCATCAAGAATTATTTGACAAATGCTTTATTTTACTCAACAAAAGCAAATGCTAAGGTGAGTGGAAGGAAACAGATAATGTAGAAATTTAAAAATTTATTTAGTCGTTCTAGTTGGTTTTTGTAACTCTAAAAATGAAAATATTTTACCATTATGCAGCAAAGATATTATTAGCACTAGGATACTTGTAAAAGGAACAATTAGAACACACATGAGTTTCTAGAATTAGTTGTGTTATCCAACTGAAAACATTCAGTAGCTGCTCTCTCTAGTTGGGACACTGTTCCAATAAAGTACAGACACAAAAACTCTCCAGCAAAAGAAATTTTGCATACATCATTTGTTCCATTTGTTACAATAATATGAAATTTCTCTTTCTAAGGAAGGTACCCATATCTTATGTCACTTAATTGAGAACAACAGTTGTTTATGTTTTCACCTTTTTTATAAGGCGTGAACAGTAATTAAATGTACATTGAGTATTGGGAGTTAAACAACTCAAAGAAGTCACGACTAAGAATAATCTAAGCTAATATAAATTCTGTTGACACCTATTGATTGTCTTTCAGTTTGAGATCTTGGTTTTTGATACAGTGAGTGATTCTGGTTGCAACTTGGACATTTTTGCATTATGTTCTGTAACTATGAATCTTATTTCAGCATTCTGTTTTGGCTGGCTTTCTCTGATGTTACTCAATCTTGAGAAGGTGGAGACGCAGGGGACTCTACCTCGTTTCCACCCTGTGAGGGTTGAAGAGCGGATTCCCCACTTGGCCTTCACTGACACAGCATGGGAGGGGTGCTCCTCATTACTGCTGAGGTGATGGGAGTTCCAGCTCCCCATGTGGTCTCCACTGACTCCTTGGAAGGGGGCACATTGCTGCCTCCCACCTCCACCACATGCTCTCATGGCTGAGTTTGGACTACTGGTTCTCACTCTCTGTTGCATCTATTTGCACACTCCGAGAACATTTCATCTTCCAGAAAGTTTTTAAAAATTTTCTTCCTTTGACGAGCCCTTCTTTTCCCTGCCCATCTACTACTTAACTGTTAGAGTTTATTCCTTAAGTTTTTATACTTTTAGTGGAATCTTAAGAAAGATGGGAAGTCATCTCAGTGGGGAGATAAAACTATTATATAAACGATGTTTGACAGTAAAATCAGTTTGGAAATTCCAATTAATTTATTCTTAAGGTTTTTGTTTCTATGCAGATGACTCAATACAGGAAACACACACTTATTTTTTTCATAGGATTCTAAGTATTCAAGTCATAGACTTAAAGAATCAGCAACCCATTGATCTATCAAGGGAGTTGGGGGTAGAAGAGTCAGTTAAATTGTGATAATGTATGAGTATAAAGTATTTTCCTTTACTATTATCGTTATTATATCCCTAAGTAAAATTACATGTCAAGGCTGAAAAATTTCTCTCAACTTGGAAAATCTACAATGCATAATGAAAACAGCCTATATTAGGGGTTAATAAACTCCCATCTCTTTAACTAATATACTCTAGGAAGCGAGGCAAGTTTCTTTACCCCACTGGCCCTCAGTTTCTCCATCTCTCCAAAATAAAAGAGCAGTGTGGGGCGCCTTAGGAAACGTGTGTGTTACACCCACCCACTGTCCAGAAGGTAGTTAGTATAGCAGCTCCTTGGGTAAGAGGAAGAACTGTTTTCTCTGCCCCCCCTCAAGAGCTAATCTGCCTGTTTTATGAGTAGGAAACCGAGGCCACAGGGATGATCATGAACATAACTGAAGGGCAAGATGCAAGCTGGACCAGAATATGTCTAAGTTCCCTGTGAGCTGAAGATGCTATGGCTTTGGGGTATTAATACTTTCTCAGGATTACTGGGCCAGAAAAGGTCCCTTCTAGCCAGCTCTTGCCCAGATGGGTTACCTGTGGGATGGTGCCTGCTAAGAAGAGCAGGTGACATTTACACCCTGGAGGTTCAGACTAAGGTTTAAGTCCCGGGGACGAGTGGGAATCTGGAGTTACACCTGCAAGTAGAAGGAACAGTCTCTTCTAGAGACTTTAGCACCAAGAATTATCAAGAAATGACACCTAAGCCAGGATTTCCATTTCACTTGAGATTGATAAAGCATTCATACTCATCCTTGCAACTTCCACCTAGCTCCTACTGCCTGCAAATAGAATTCCGTGAAAAAGGGAGAAGACAAAGCTCCTTTGAACTCCTCAGAGACTTAACTGACAACAAATTGAATATTAAATGCACAACAGGAAACAAACCCTCTCGGTCTTTCAACCACATCTTTCAAGCTCTATTTCTGAAACTAGAAAATTCTAAGCTCAATTTGAGTGTCACTGTAAACTCCTCTCTGTGCCAGATGACTTTATCCACATATTTATATACAAAGCACAAACAACTTAAAATGTTTACACTGAGTAGTAATGGAAGTCATGTGTCAAATATAATGGGAGGAAAAGAGTAAAGCTTTTTTAGAACTAAAGCTTGAAGATACACAATATCTATGGAAAATCTGCCTTCCAAATAAGAATGCATTGTTTACCTATACCATTTAATTATAGAGAGCATGCATTTTTATCCTTTGCATACAATGCCTGAAGTCTTGTTTTTTTAGGTTTTTGTTTTTTGGTTTTTTTTGGTTTGGTTTTGCTCTGCACTGTTGCCTGAAGCTCTGGATGTCTCTTAGCTGTATTAAACAGAGTCTCAAAGGACATGGCCACACACTTCCCTGTCACTTGTGGTCCCCGTTTCCTTTCATCTCCCACTCCCAGGTAGAGGCAGTGAAGGAGCCACCACCATGTCCGAAAGCAGAAGAGCAAAAGCAGTAGAGAAAGCCCTCCTCAGATGTTCACAGGGCTACCAACATGTCAGCTTTCCTATTTGAGCATTGTAAAGACCAGGAAAATTACAGGGGGCTAGGATGGACTCTTGGCACTTTTCCACTGGGAGAGAGTCCTTTGAATCTATCACTAAGTACAAGCCTTTAGAGGCAGCTTCTCCTCAGCTTCTAATCTCAGTGATTCAGGCATAGCCACCCAGAAGAGCTCTGTAGAGAAAAGAGTATGCTGGCTTCACTTAGTCCATAGTTGCCCTCCTCAATAGAATCCACCCTAGGGCTAATGCTAAAGGGGTTAGAAAGATATCAATGGAAACACACAGTTATGGCAGCCAATTTTTTTGATGTAACATGTCATTCATAACTCTTAGGTGAAGTCCAGCTTTTTTTTGGGGGGGGGAGTCAAGATTCCCCGACTCCCCTTCTCACAGCACCTCAATCATTCTCATGCATCAGCCTCTCAGTTGGAGTCTGTGTCCTCTCTGAACACAAGGCTTCCATATGCCATTCCAACCTCATCTCAGCACTTGCCCTGAGCAGTGCTCTTTGGATAACAATCACTACACCGAATAGTCAGTCACCTGAGGCCTCCAGCCTTTTTTATTTTAAAACTTAGAGAAGCTACATTTTCCTTTTGCTTTTTCTGTCACTTGGCAGAGAGAGTATTTTTGTCTATCTTACTTAAATAGTTCTTTTTGCAACTCTCAGTTGCTGAAAAGACAATCCTAATGCATTCTTTTAAAACCATAAATTCTAATTTCCAAAGAAGGTGGCACTTCATCAGAGGCAATTTTTATACACTCATTCTCAATTTGATTCCATAGATATGCTAGCCGGACCCACTGAAAATGCAGTTTCTCTCACTATCTTCCAAAAACCCAAAACCTAAATGCTATGAGGAAGCAATAAATCCTGGAGGGGAAAACAAAAAACAAAAACAAAGTAATCTGTAGAGCTGATTTAAAAAATGGACAGACCCTTTCTATATCAGTTTTTACCTTTATACTGAATTTTCACTTCCCTGATTGACATAATCAGTTTTAAATAGAAGCTAATAGAAGGTAAAAGAACTAACCAATGACATATTTATAATTTTAATCTAGAATGTTTAGTTCTTGATATATTTTGTATCTCACCCATAAGTTCTGAGAAAAAATACTGAGATATATGGCTATTTAAGCTATATTATATTTATTGAGGATCTGAACATATCTTACCTGCAAATATGTTTCCAAACCCTGTCGTCGTTGTTCCAAGACTTTTGGGACCCAATTCCTCACATGTTTAGAAGGGATTTCTGGGGTTTTAATACATTTCTTAAGCTATAAAGATAGAAATAGGAAAAAAAATGTATCTTAATTGCAAAGACATTATTTTGGAGGAAAAGCCCATAATAAGAAAGTGAATCACCACAATCGCCAATAAAAAGATAGAGGAAAATATAATAACACTAAAATTTCAACCCAAAATTCTTCACATAGCTGTCTTAAATTTTCAGATTTTAGAAGTTTTATGTTTTTGGTAGTTGCTGTTATTGTTGTACATCATCTGGCATTTCAGACTGGAATTATTTTTTCTGAAAAATTACAAGTTCAATAAATGAATTATAAAGGAAATAAAGTTGTTCACAATTTTCAAAATCAACAAATACAATGAAATTTTGGTTGGATGAAGTACTTTTCTGATGAAATATTTCCTCATATTTTTTATATAAAAAAGCAAAACGAAATACAATTGTTTATAATTATCTTTCCTGGAAATGAACTAGAAAATACCAGTTGGAGAGTCTTTTGAAAGTTTTATAACAAATTGAACTAAAAAACAAAAGAGACTGATCCTTTCAGCAGCATTTTGTTGATAAAAACTGAATAATGGTTCTCAGTTAAGTCTTTTGGGGCAGTCATTTTAAGGGACTCCATAAATGAAGAAACATTCAATTGCAAGGTTAATTAGAGCTACCTGTGGTAGACGTTTCCTACCAAATTCACATCCTAAACCTGTGAATATTAGTTTACTTAGCAAGTAACTACTTTGCATATCTGATTAAATTAGGGGTCTTACAATGGAGAGATTATCCTAGATTATCCAGGATCCTTATGAGAAGGAGGCCAGAGGGTCCGAGAAAATTTGGAAGTAGATGGATTTGACAACGGAGAAAGGGCCATGAGCCCAGGTGACTGTTAGAAGCTGGAAATGGGCAGAGAATGTATTCTCCCCTATATTTTGATTTTAGCTTGGCCAAACTCATTTTGGACTTCTGACCTCAAGAATTACAACAAATTTTGTTTTAAGCCACTAAATTTGTGCTAATATGTTACAGTAGAAATAGGAACTGCCCCTAAAATGGAATGAATTTTAACATTATATTTAAAAACTTTAAAAACCTACTGAGATTGCTTCTTTACTACACATACAAAGAAATAGCATAATAATCTCTAAGAAAATGTACATAGTTAAACCCCAGCAGCTAAAACTATAATAAAAATTCTTCCCATACATAAGTATATATTCATCATTAACCATTTTAGATTGAAACTTGTTGCATGCCATGAAAAAGATGGGGCCTTTGTGCATTTCAAAAAAAAAATCAGCACTTCTAGTTCAAGACACCAGAAGACACCCCAAATCTATTTTTCTTGTCCTCATCAACAGAACTCCTATATTGAAAATAATAATGTATTCTGCTAAATTTAGCTAAAAAGTTAAATTTTCCAAACTCTCTTGCAGAGATTGGAAGGCAAAGGTAATCGTAAATCAATGAGAAGGGTTTTCAATAAAAATTCTTTTAAAGTGGAGTCAACTCGGATGGCCTGCACTTTCTATCTTATCCCCCTTTCACCTGCTTCCTGCCTGGAACGTGACCATGATGGCTGGAGCACCATGACCAAATGCCACCATGAGGCAACTTTGAGGATGGAAGTCAGATGTTCCAGATGACTGAGCAGAAAGAAAGAAGGAGCCAGCGTGCCTGACAGCCTCCCGGAGCTGCCACACAGCCCAGGACTGCCTACCTCCAGACTCCTGAAGTAGAAAAAAATTACCTGTCCTCGCCTTCTTTTTAAAGTTACTGGTATTTGGATTTTTTGTTTTATGTACTTGAATTTAATCCTGGTAGACATTTAAAAAGAAAAAAGAAAGAAAGCCAAAGGGATTAGGATACAGAACAATGAGTAGAACAGAGCAGGAAGGAAGGGATAATCACCAAGTGAAAAATGAACAAGTTTCTAAAAGACAGAAAGCAGGAGATTCCAGTGAAGAATATAGAGCAAAGGAAGCCCCAGCCCAGAATACCTCAGGAAGGGCCTCTGGGCTCAGGATTGGCATAAGGGATTAGACCATGCCACAGCCTGTACCAGAGGACACTCTATCCTTACCCACCACAACAAAGTGACTAGCAGCCTGGTTTTATCCCTGGCACACATTAAAAAAAAAAAACGGTCGATGTCCCCAGAGAAAATAAATGAAGAGTTTGGGTTGAACAAGGATGTCTGCCATCCTAGTCATAAGGGTCCCCAACCTAATAGCTGTCTCTCTCCCCTCATTCCCTGTAATGAGGCCCTTTAGTAGACACACCTTACAAAAGGACCAGACTTATGTACCCAAAGCAGAGGAACCAATAACGAATACCCAGAATAATTAATCTAGTTGGGTGAATAATCAAGGATCACTTTTGTAGGAAAGGCAGCACTACAAAAGAGAAAGAACAAGAAAAGCAAATGGAACAACTAATCCTAAAGGAAACAGATAAATAACAGAGGGGATCTTTAAAATTTTTATTAGAGTCTGCTGAGAGATTTGAGAATATATTGTTTCTATAAAACAAGAACACGTTGCTATGAAAAAGAAACAATCAGAAAAGAAAGATTTTGTGAATTTAAAGATATGACAGAGAAATAAAAAAATTAAGAGGTAGAATATAAAATCATAGAAGTCTCTCAAAGTGTAGAATTAAAAAAATGAGAGAAAAGGTACGTGAAAAAATAAAACGCATATAGGTTTAACCAAGGAGATTTAATATAAAATTAATGAGCTTTCCATAAAGAATAAGAGAGATTCTCAAAGAATAAAAAAATAATTTTATGTGACTTTGTTTATATCTTCAGATTAAAAACCTATCGCATACCAGCATATTATATTAAAAAATACCCATACTTACTGACATTTATCTTTCAAGATTGTAGAATATCAAGGACAGAGAGAAGAGAGAAAAAAACATTAGGTGGCAAATGAAGGAAGCAGAACTGCAATGGCAACTGACTTCTTCTCATCAGCAGCACTGAATGCTAGATCAATGCTTCAAAGATCTAATTTGAAAATGGATTTCTATAACTAGGCACGCCATCAATCAAGTGTGAGAGAACAAATGCATTCCCAGACATTCAAGGACTGAAAAAGCTTATTCCACATATCTTCTTTTACACAAAGTTGAGCACGTGATTCCAGAAAACTGAGTGATTAAAGCAAGGAAGAGGAAAAATAGGATCAGGACTCATAGCTCTATCCCATTAGCATGGGGAAAGGAAATCTAAGGACATCTGGGCACAGCAGCCTAGAGAACCTTCAGTCTAGGTTGGAGCAAAAGTTTAGAGGATTTGGGGAGGGGAGCTTCCTGGAAGAAAGTTGATTCCATGTAGTAGATAGTATGGAAAAGGAGTATAAACTTTAAGATTGGTTACATAAAGTATATTATTCTTTTGTCTATTAGAAAAAATAAGTTTCAGAGAAAACAAAGAGCCCCTGTAGATGGTCATGAAACAAAAGACACTTAGCTCCTCCTCTGTGTTACTCCAGCACTAGAGACACTCCTGCCTTCATGGGGCTTACATACCAGGAAAGAGACAATAAACAACGGTATGGAGGTTCCTCAGAAAATTAAGAATAGAATTACCACAAGACCCAGCAATCCCCTCTTGAGAGTATCTACCCAAAAAACTTGAAAGCATTTATCCACAAGGACATATGCACCTAAGTGTTCACAGCAGCATTCTTCCCAGTGTCCAAGACATGGAAACAACCAAAGCTTCTATTAATAGATGATTGGATAAAAAAGATATGGTACATATATACAAGGGAATATTATTCAGCCATAAAGAAGATGAAATACTGCCATTTGTGACAATATGGGTGGATCTTGAGATTTTTATGCTAGGAAAAATAAGTCAGACAGAAAAGTTGAGAATCATATGATTTCACTCATATATGGAATATAAAACTAAAAGCAACAAACATACATGACAGAGATTCATAGACATGGACAGTGGATTAGTGGTTACCAGAGGGAATGGGAAGAGGGGGAGGTAGATGGGTAAAGAGGGTCAAATAAATGATGACAGGAGGAAATTTAATGTTAGGTGATGAACACACATTACAATATACATATGACGTATTGCTGAATTGTACACTTGAAATCTACTTGATTTTATTAACCAATGTCATCCCAATAATTAAAAAAAAAAAATTAAAGGAAACCCAAAATAAATAAATAAAACAGGGTAAGGCACAGATTAACAGAAGGAGCTGCGTGTTGAGGCGGCTGGGGAAGGACTGTGTGAGGTGGGACTGTCTGAGGAACGATGTGAATCATGCTGGGAGAGAGCCAGGTAAGGAGCTGGAGAAAAAGCATTATAACGGAGAGAAGAGCAATGAAAGGGGAGGGTCACAGCAAGGAGGAGATGGGTTCGACAGGTGGCAGCGTCAGACACTGTAGGGCCTTGGTGACCAAGGTGGGAATTTATGTATCGATTTAAATGAGAAGCAAATTGAATGTCTTGAGGAAGGGAATGACCTGATATAATTTTTAGAGATTATGTTGGATTTTAGGAGCAAGATGGACTATACTAGACCTGGATCCAGAGCAAGAAGACCAGTCAGAAGCTCCTACCGAAGTCCAGGCAAGAGGTGAAGGTGCATTGGAGTAAGGTTCTGGCAGTGGAGGTGGGGAGAAGAAGGCTGCAGGAGTACGTGGAAAGTAAAAGTGATCAGAATGACTCCAAGACCTTCACTGTTTTAAGGTTTTTGACCTCACCTGGCAGCTCTATTTTGGGTCACCTGCCTGCTATTTACAGAAAGGTGGCAGAATGCTAGGTTTTGGGTAAATGGCAGAGAACACTAGTAATCACCCAAATCCACTGTCTCTCTCTTCTACAGAACTCCTGATTTTCAGCTGAGTATGTAACTGTCCAGAATAAAGAACACATGTCCAATCTCCCTTGAAGCTACATATGGCCATATGACTGAGTTCTGGTCAAAGGCAGAGAAACAGACATGTATGTGCAACCTTCAGGAAGGTTCTCAAAGGGAAGGACTCTCCTTCCTCTTTCCTGCTGGCTGAACTGCCCAGGTATTGGCTGGACCTGGAGCAGTCACCTTCGATCATGAAGTGGAAGCCTCATTTTGAGAACAGCAAAGCGACAAGAGCCTAGGTCCCTGATGATCATACTTCTACACCAGCCTTAGACATTATGTGAAAGAGAAATAAAGATGTGTCTGTTAATGTCACCATTACTTTGGCTCTAGAGTCACTTGCAGACAAATCTTGTCCCATGTGAGTAGAAGATATGGCTAATATTGCTACCTGCCTATCCAATATCCACTCCCTCCTTCTTCTTGCAAAAGCACCCCAATGTCACTCAAAGTGCCAACATGCAGAGTAAAAAAATCGTGATTTCCCAAGTTCCAGTGTAATTAGGGTGGCCATGTGACAGAGCTGGCAATGAAATGCAGTGTAAGTCTACTGGGCAGGGCTCCTATTTTCCTCATAAAAAGAAATAGGCTCTTCTTCCTGCCAGAAATGTGGAAGCAGTGCCTGGAGGTACAGCACCTATGCTGTAACTAGAAGGTGAAAGTCACATGCCAAGGCAAAGATGGTGAAGCAGAAAAATAAAAGGTGCTTGGATGGATACTATGGAATTGCTACATCGATTTGAACTGCATGCCTTTAGTTTTCTTATAATATGAGAATAACTAATCTCTTACTTGTTTAAGTAACCTAGTCAAGTTTCTATGACATCCAACCAAAGATAATCTTGACATAAAGGAATTCATTGTTCAGTTCTGGTGATTTTAAGTCAGGGATGCCTGATAAGGGTCCAAATGGAGATAACGTGTACACAGTTGGATATGTCTGTAAAACTGGAAGTCAGAATAATTCAGTGCTATTTAGAGCCATGGAACTAGATAACATGACATTGGAGTTAGGTATAGATAAAGAAAAGAGGCTGCGATGGGTAGAATCATAAGATAGCTCCTAAGATCCCTGCCTACTGGCCTTTATGTTTATATAATCCCTTCCCTTGGGTGCAAGTGGGACCTGTGAATGTGATGAAATCAGTCATTTTCATGATTGGGTTACAGTATATGACAGGGGATGAGAGAGGCACTCCCTTGATCAGAGAACACTTTATAAGACCCAATCTTAGCAGGCTTTGGAGAAGTAAGCTGCCATGTTATGACAGGGCTACATGGCTAGGACTTGAGGGTGAAGTCAAGGGGCTGAGAGCTACCCCTGGCTGACAGCAAGAAAAAAGCGATCTCAGTTCTACGATTGCAAGGAACTGAATTTTGCCTAAATGAGGACATGACAATGTGAAGAGGACTCCAAGCTTCAGACGAGATCACAGCCCTAGAAACGCCTAGCATTCAGCCTGGTGAGATCCTAAGCAGAGAACCCCATAAACCTGTGCCCAGACTCCTGACACCCAGAAACTCTGATAATACATTTGTATTGTTGTAAATGGCAAAGTTTGTGGTACTCTGTTATGCTGCCACAGAAAACAAATACAAGGGCCATGGTCTGAGACATGCAACTCTGGGAAGCAGGGGAGAGAAGCAGGAGACACAGTAAAGAGGGGATGAAACAGTACGCTGAGTCAGGAAGGGGCATGATCAGACTGTGGGGAGTGGTACTGGGAAGTCAAAAATGCTGGGTAAAAAGTGAGAAGTTGGAAAGTGGAGGCTCCTCTTTCAAGAAATTATATTAAGAGAGAAGGAGAGCAAAGGTGAACATGGGAGGGGAGCATGGGATCAAAGGCAAGTTTTATTTTGTTAAATGGCAAAGATAACATATTTATTAATGAGACTGATCCAGTATTGGGGAGGGGGGAGAGAATGAATTTGATTGTATGGGAATGTATACCTCATCTCTACACTAGTTGAGGTATTTCTCAAACAAGAACAGAGCCCAAAATGGTAATTGTTCTGTGGTAACAAGCTTAGTAAGTTCCAATTTAAACATATAGAAACTTCCTTTAAAACTACTGAATCACAACATTTCTTACATTGCAGAAGAGAAAATCAACTCTATTCATATTCCATATTCTCTCTCATTCTCTCTCTCTCTCTCTCTCTCTCTCTCTCTCTCTCTTTCTCTCGGCTATAGTACAGAAAACGAAAACATTTTTCCTTTTCATTTCTGCCAGGAGTACTGAGGAAGCTGGTCATCAGAGCTGCTGGGACCTGTGACAGCAGATGCAGGTGAGTGATGAATTGCTTCAGATGAGGAGAGACAAACCCCAGACAGTATATTTCTAGTAGGGCTCAGCTGCTTCCAAGATAAATGCCCCTCTGCCACCGCCTGCGATAATGAACTGTTCTGGCCATGCTGCGCCCAGCCAAGTGGCCTTTCTGATCTCGCAGATAGCCACCAGATTTCACGATGCCACAAACACAATCCCCTTTGCCTGGCGTGACCGCTCCTGTCTCTTCTTATTCTGTTGGAATAGTTTACACAGAACTCACTCCGTACAGATGTCTGCATACGCACTGCCCATAGTAACCACAGTCACAGAGAGGGACAGAAATACTTTCCCCAAGCACATGGATAAAAAGATGAAAAGGACAAAAAATTAAGGAAAGAAGTGGGGGACATCTGGAGTAAAATTCAATCTCTGGACTCCATATTGTCACCTCTATATCCTTGGGGCCCCCTTTAGGTGCTCTACATGGGGTGCTGTACTCCTGGTTCAATCTGTACGGCGGTTTTTCGGTTCTTCTGAAATATGTACTTCATTAAATTAAATATGAGAATGCAATATTTTACTCAGGCCAAAGGTGGGCAGCAACAGGAATGAAGACAGTTAATGTAAGAATGAACCAGCACCATGTTTCCCAAAAACCTTTGTGAATAAACGGGTGGGCTGGGAATAACAGGAAACAGCTAGAAAACAGCTAGAAAGGCAAGGAAAATATGCTCGGAGTTTGCTACACAGGGAAGGTTTTTCTCTCCACACCTGTGGTTCTGGCCTGGGGAGGTGAAGCTGTTTTCCAGGACCACCATTTTAAGTGGTAAACTACTCGGTGTGGTGGGGCGTGAGTTGGCGCTGCTGGAGCGTGGGAAACAAGTTTAATGCTCACCCCATCATGACGACCTGGGCAGTAAGGAGAGCACCCTATAACTTTTTTTTTTAAGGACAATGTGCTAAGAGTGAATGGAGAAGACTAGAGTGGAGGTTTGTTCTGGTTTCAGTGTGGTGGTGGTGTTTTCCCACCTAGTACTCGCAGAGCTAGAGGAAATACAAATGTAACCTGGGGCTAAACTTACAATGAACTAAACTCCCACGGTAGACACTGTTCTTGTCAATGAAACATTCCTCCAGTAATTCCTAAGTATGTGTAATGTCCTCCAAATATCCCATTTTCCAAATACTTACTTAATGACTAATAGGTGCCCAAGACTAATAGGCAGTGAGGAAAATACAAAAGATAAGAAGACATAGGCCCAACTTAAAAAAAAATATTCTAGTTAAACAAAATTTAGGGATACCTAAGTTTTAGTTAGAGCAGAGGTCCCCAACCTTTTTGGCAACAGGGACTGGTGCTCTCATGAGAATCTAATGCCTGATGATCTGAGGTGGAGCTGAGGCGGTGATGCTAGTGCTGGGGAGCGGTGGCAAATACAGATGAAACTTCGCTCACTCAACCACCACTCACCTCCTGCTGTGAGGCCTGGTTCCTAACATGCCATGGACTGGTACCGGTCCACAGCCTGGGGGTTGGGAACCCCTGTCTTGGAGAATTTTAATTTAAGTAGAAATCTCTACTCTTAATGGAATAGGAGTTCTAAGAACAAAGAGATTAGAGAGTAAAAGAAACTCACGTGGAAAAAGGAGAACTCCAAATGTTTTAGTCTGTTTTGAATAGATGAGAAGACAGAGGGAAAGGCATCCAGCATGGCAAGGTCAGAGAGGTAGTGATTTTCACGTACTGGGGTGAATGGGGAGATGGGCTTGGCTGCCATTGACGTTTTCTTAGAAAAAGCAGTGAGAAAAAAGACTGGCCAGTAAAGGGGTTTGTGGTAGACAGAATAATGGTCCCCCAAACTATGTGCACATCCCGAGCCTCAGAACTTGTGAATGTATTACCTTACATGGCAGAAGGGACTCTGCAGGTGTGACTAAGTCAAGCATCCTGAGGTGGGAAGATTCTCCTGGATTACCCAGGGAGGCCCAATGTAAGCTCAAGGGGGGAACAGAAGTATCGATCATACAGAGGAGATGTGATGATGGGAGCAGAAACTGAAGTGACGTAATTGTTGGCTTTGAGGATGGAAGATGGACATGAGCCAAGGAACACGGGTAGCCTCTAGAAGTTGCAAAGGCAAAGAACTGATTCTCTCCTAGAGTCTCCTACCCCTCTCCGCCACCACCATGAAACACAGGCATGCCAACACACTTAGAGTAAGATAATGTGTGTTTTCAAAGCAAAATATGTGATGATTTGTTACAGCAGTAATAGAAAACTAATATAGGGTTTAACATTACTGACCTTGAGAGTCAATGTCCATGATTTGGTAGACAATACAGACCCACTTCAGTGTATTTGAGTGAAAGAACAAAGCTGAAAATAGTGCTTTAGAAAAACAGATCTGCATCAGAGGATGAAGAAGTAGACAAAGATCAGAAATAGTTAGAGAAATATGTAAAGTAGTAAGACACTGGATTAGGGATAGCAGGAGTAGAAAATGAAAAACGAAATGGTCCATATTATAGAAATTTAGAAGAATGCATCAACAGGACTTGGTGACACTATGAATAGGGAGGGTAAGAGAAAGTAGAAAAGACCTCCAACGTCTCAAACTTGTGGCTTCAGTGCATGTGATGGGGGGAGGGAAGAGAGGATTGTGTCTAAGAGATGCCTTTAAAAATATAACCACACTATAAGAATTCTCAAACATCAACAGGCAGGAAGATTACCTGGGATGCTAGTTTAACATGCAGATTACTGGGCTCCATCACAAAGATTCTGATTCAGCATGTCTGGGTAATACCTAGGAAACTACTTCAGTAAACCCTGTTCTGATTCAAGTGGTCCAAAGTTCACACTTTAAGAAATACCATTCAAAAAAAAGCTAAAAGGAAATGGAGTCAAATACTCATCATAGCTCTGGAAGAAATAACTAATCTCACATAAAATCTGAAAGAATGAAAATTGACATATTAGACAACATAAAAATTAAAAACATTTGTAATTTAAAATAAATATCAAAGCTAAAAAAAAAGGTCCTTGGTGAAAAATACTTTAAGTGAATGGCTAATATATTATTAATAGGCCATACAAACTAATGAGCAAAAAAGAACTGAGATCCCAGCAGACAAATGGGAAAGCACATGAATAGAATTCCAAAAGAAGGACTACAATCATAAACGAACTTAAAAAATACCAATTATAATAGCAACGAGGCAACACAAATTGCTTGCTAAATATTTTGGGGGGTAATATTCAAAGCCGATAAGATGTTGTGATATTTTCATACTTGCTGATTGCATTATAAATACACTATAATCATTTTAGAAAAAAGCAATTTGACAATATACATCAGGAGCTGTAAAAAACATCCTTTTTTTTTTTTTTTTTTTTTTTTAACACCTACAGCACCTGGTCTTCCTAGGTGGTTTCCCATCCAAGTACTAACTAGGCTCTACCCTGCTTAGCTTCCGAGATTGGACGGGATCGGGCTTGTTCAGGGTGGCATGGCTGTAGACAAAATATCCATATTTTACGACAGAGAATGCTTCTTTTAGTAAACTAGCTTAAGGGAACACTCTTGAGTATGGAGAAAAAATTATATGTAACGAAGGCTATCAATTATTGGAAGTTTACCATGTGATACACATGATTTCAGTTAGTCTGTAAAACAATCCTGTGAAGTCAGTACTCTGTTTATTCCCATACTAAAAATGGGGAAGCTGAGGCACAGAAAGATCATGTGACCTGCTCCAAGGACATGATGGGGAACACTGTGTTTCCAGAGCTGGTATAATTTCTACAACAAAGCTCCTACCATGTGGGAACATCATTAGCACAGCAGCATTTGTTTTACTAAAAATGTATGAAAAGAAAGAAAATAGGAACTGTATTAGGAGAGCAGAAATATGTGTGGGTAAAAATGGGTTGTTTCCTCTAGCCCCAAATTTTCTGCAGATTTAGCTTTATAATCTAAAAGATAATTGAAATGAGGAAAATAATGTACATAGAGAAAAAACCCTGAATTTTTCAAAATAGTAGAAAAAAAATTCTAAGAAAAGTATAAACAAATAAGATATTGTTTTCATATTTTAATATCAAGAATTATAAAAGATTGGAAGAAGTAAAACCAATAACTTCAGACAACCAGATGAACTGTTAAATGGGTAATGGTTTTAGTTTGTGCCTCTAAATTAGCCTGACAAGATGCCAGGAGTCGTTTTTGTGTGTTTGTGGTACATGGATAAGAGTTATGTATCTATTACTCTAAAGGTACAAAGTTCTTGTTAATAGCTCATATACTATTTTTGAATTAACTTGGGGACATTGGTTAAACACTTTTAACAAGTGAGAAATACAATGTGAAGTGTAAGAAAAATCAGGACACAGGCGAATGAGCAAATTGCATTCACTGCAGAAATAGTTGAATATTTCAAAAGAGAGAGAGAGAGAGAGAGAGAGAGAGAGAGAGAGAATGAATAAATTTAACTGTACTTAAAGGGAGAACATAAAATGTAAAAACATAACATCCAAAGCACATCACAAAACTCGAATATGGAAATTGGGGTACCAAAATTCTAATGAAAGGATAAAGTTGTAGAATGTGGCAGCAGTAATCAGTAAAGCCTGTGCGTTCTGATTAAATTTTTTGCCCATTTCAATCCTTAACATACAATTTTATAGTCAAGATTACAGATTTATATTTATTTTTACACCCTACCATTATTTGTACTTAACTGTCTTTTTTGTACTTAATTGTCTTTGCCAAATCTCATAAAACTGCAATGGGGCTAGTAAAGATTTCTAGCAGCCACTTTCTACTCTATAATACATAAAATTAGATAGTGTCTCCCAACTAAAACTCTGCTTCACAACGTTAGTTTTTTTTTTTTTTTTTCTCTATGTCCCTGTAAGGATATTTTAACAAGATTACACAACAGAAAATTGAGAGATCAAAGAATTTCTATTCTTTTAACTCTGGTAGGCCTGGTAATAAAATTTTAAGAATAGCTAAATTAACAGAAATGTAGATATTGAGAGAAGTCCTAAAAAATCACGGAATTTTTTCTGACTGTGACTAAGAACTGCCTGGAATGACCAGAGAGAGGTCTTCTTCTGCATTAGCAAACTGTATTAGAGAAGAGAACAGGGTGAAGGACATTCCACTCCAAGCTTGAGCAGCCTCTTGCTCAGGGCGGGCCTAATTGGCAGTCACTCAGCTGTGCCTCATGTGGAGTTGTCCCTGTGTATCTGGCAAGGACAGCTGGGCTGTGTTGGGGTCATAGAGAGCTGGGCACTGTCGTGGGAGGTTGGGAAGGAGGCTTGCATGTGACAGGCTGCCTAGTCCAGACTCTGGTCATGGGAGGCTGGGAGTGGGTTGGAATTCTGATTTCCATCTCATTGTAAGGACATACTTTATGAGGTACCCAGTGGAGAATCTGTTTCCTCAAAAAACAGTAAACAAAACAGAATTCCTTGAGAAGGAAGTGAGACCCAGACTCCAGGTTTGTTTCTCTTGGGGACCTCTGGGTTGGTGTCTGATTTCCATCTCATTGTAAGGACATACTTTATGAGGTACCCAGTGGAGAATCTGTTTCCTCAAAAAACAGTAAACAAAACAGAATTCCTTGAGAAGGAAGTGAGACCCAGACTCCAGGTTTGTTTCTCTTGGGGACCTCTGGGTTGGTGCTTTCGTAAAGTCGGCTGGCAACATCCCACCTAAATCTGTGCTCACCTGTGTTGTTTCTTTTGGAAGTAAACCTGGATGTAATAAAATTTTAACCAGAGAATTAAACGTAAATTATCCCTTGCCATCCTAACATATAAGAGTACAGATAACGTAGAGTTCCTCTTTATACCCTATTAGTTTCTACTCAAGACTCTATTCTCCTGGCTTAAAAAAACAAAACAAACAAAAAAAACCGGAAAATTTAATTTTAAACAACGCTGAAGAACTTTTAATACAGAGTAAGCAGTAAGCACACTCACTATCATATCATTTATGCACTGACATTTCCCAGAGGATTTAAAAGGTGTTTAATGAAATTAAAAGAATAGACTCTTTCTTAAAATTCTTACTTTTCCCATCTAATTTCTTACCTAAGTAACAAAAGTGAGGAAATTGAATTATGCCATATATTTTATCGATATGTGTACATTAAGTGTGTGTACATATTCACACATATAAAATATATATACACATATAGACACAATATTAATATGTAGATATATGAAAGAAAAATGGTGAAATTGCAGTAACTCATACATGGTAATTTTCTGGGCAATTTCTTCAGGTATTTCTAGTTATTAAGGTAATTTCAGCACCCCAATGATAATTTATAACTTGTAAACATAAAATTTTGGTAGGAAATAAAGTATTCACTCTTTTATTCTTTACTGACCATTTCTCCAAAATTTAGCTATTCCTTTTGCATTCTTGATTCTTTTATCTAAGACTTTTAATGAAACACCAGCCTTGTAAAGTGGCCTTTACAATTCAATAGCAGGCTGTGAGCCCCCTTTTATATGTTCCCCAGTCTTTGACAACATGTGACATGTATGTTACTTTTCCCAGGTACATGTAAGTATAAGTTGATTTTAATAAATTTCCTGCTATAAAACTATCATTTGCTTTTTAATTTTCCTTTTTGTAAAGCCCACTAAGTATATTTTACGGGTGAAATAGGGTCTGGGTCTTATTCCTTCTAAACCTACAATACCCAGCACAGCACACTGCAAACACCATGCCTTCTAACATCTATTTCTGTAAAAGATCTTAACAGAAAACCCGCCTACTGAGAAAGCGCACCTGTAAAGGACTGGTTTATTTTAAAATTTTATTTTAAAAGAAGGTATACTGTTCCAAGAACTATTAATGCTCTCAGGAACCCCAGAAAGCAGTCTTAACATGATACCCTCTGCCACATAGAGAAAAGGAGGGAAAAAAAGTTACCTTTTTGTGCAAAGCGTGAAATTCGCTGTACCTTTTCTCAACAAAATGTTTTCTTCCATTCATTAGCACTTCTATCTTAAACACCTAAAGAAAAAATTAAAAAGATTAATTCCACCAGTTTAAAACCCTCAATTGTCTGATGCGGTAAGTTTGTGACCATGATATATTTCATCCCTTTAATTACAGTAGCTGATCCCCCAAAACCCAGAAGGCTCAGGAGACCCCTGGCCCAACAGCCTGATTAATGAGCACTCGAGCAAATGCTAACAAACTGCAGTATCCTCGTGAATATGTCTAAAGGCAACAGAAACATAAATGCCTTAAAATGCTCCTTAACTTTTAACCAGAGGATGGTCCTCGAAATTATTTCACCAAATGCAGATGATGGTATTGAGATAAAGGTGGGATGTGACAGCCAGAGTCTGGTAAAAATCTCAGGCCTGAGACATTCCCTTTTGGGTGTTGCAACGGGGGTGGTGCTGTGTCATTTGTAAGACGATCATGCAAAGAGCAGCTCATTTTAGGTTAATTTCTTCCTAACTTGCATATTCATCTGTAGTCTCAGCTGGGTTTATTCCGCTGTTTGCAAAACAAGGGAAGTGCGGGAAAGGTTCGTTTTCCTGCATGATAGAGTGACAGCTTGTGCTCCCACCTCCAGAAGGTTGAAAGGCCAGATGAAAAGGCTCTCTGGGTGCACTAATTAGTAGGCACTAACATGACATTTTCTTGATTCTTAGGTCAGTGGGTCAAGACTGGGAAGAAGGGATGAGAAATATTGTGAAATGCTCATGAAAACGCAATGTTAAGGTGGGGTGGGGGAAGGGTGCTGGGCAGGAACTGAAGAGAAGGTTCTCTGTTATTTTCAAGTTTGTCTTTGACTCCTCTTTTGTTTAGTGGGTTTGTCAACACTGAGGTGAAGGAATACTATTCAATTACTTAGTCTAATTTCTTATTTCAACTGCCCTCTGGGGAAAAAAACTAAGTTAAAGTCATATGACATGAACAGTGTTAAAAGCATGCTTACTTTATCTCTAAAAAGAACTTAAAGTTAGCATATGAAATACAAGGTCACACACTGTCATTAGAAAAATAGATCCCTATGGCTTTATATTTCTGCCTTATATGTAAATACAACTTTTTTGGAAAGCCGGATATTATGTCTTCAAACATAAGATATGTTTGTTATCTTTGCGCTTTTTCAAATCAGAAACAAGATCTTTTGCATGACTCAGTTTCAGAAACCTGCTTTTATTAAATAAATTGTTAAATTTTTACCAATTTAATTAATATTTTATTCTAACATTTGCTTTTCCAGGTATTCCTCCTAAAAGGTGAATTCATGAAAATATTTTCTTCTAAAAATATATGCATATGCTTCAAACTTTCAGATATACCTACATTATTTTTTAGAAAATAATTATTTACTAATTCATTAAAGAAAATTATTCTTCAAAGACACTACCAGGGCTAGTATGAAGAAAACACCCTGAGAAACACAAACAAAAGAATCTTCAAGTTGGGGACGTGGTTAATAAGATACGGAGCCTCTTCTGTAGTGTCAGGTCCCAGATTTAAAGTAGGACAATGTGAGAGCAAAGAAAGCAGTTTCCACCTGCTGAGCTGCATGAAATAAATAAGTTATGTTTTGAGTCCAGTTACTTTGGGTTCCATCACAAAAACCAACACTTTAATTGGCACGTTTGCTGCAGAATCCATAAAAGTAAGCTGAAGATTTGGTAAGGTTCAACCTACTACTCTTGAAGTCCAGGATAACACACATGGGATGTTGTCCCGTCTATCGACCAGATGGTTCCATTACCAAGTTCCACAGATACTTTTCATAATCACTAAATTCACGAGGGGAGGGAGTGGGGGTGGTATACACACACAAGGAGGAAATTGTGTGATACATTTTAATTCTAGTATTTTTATTACATTGCCGTTTTAAAAATGCACAATATACCTAATGTTAATTTTTTTCCCTTAAATTCTGGAAAAACATCTTGGAAAGGAAGCTGGTTAACCAGAAATTCCATGCCAATAAGAAGCAAGAAATGGAGTTAATTTAATAAATACTATTTTCCTTAATTCAATACCAGACTTTTTTTTCAAAAGAGTTTCTGATACATGTTCTCCCTACCCCTTATAAAACCCTTTTCCTGCTTTGCTCTCCTGGAAAACTCTTAGTAGTTTTCTGTAAGGTGGGGGCAGCAGAGGACAATGCTTATATAGTATTTGGCATCCATTTTCAAATTTTTTTAATAGATATTTCCTGAGAGCCTACAACGTGCCCAGGAGTTGTTCTAGGCTCTGTGTATTCAGTAGTGAGCAAAATAGGCAGGAGACCAGCCTTCATGGAGCAGACATCCTATCTAGCGAGAAAGGCCAACTGTAAACATGTGAACAAATATGGTGATGTCAAGAAATAAGAAGGGCTTCTCTCACTTTGTCTTTCTATTGTCACTGTCCTTCTCAGTGCCTTTACTCTGTCTCTCTCACTGTCCTCATCTATTGTCACTTTCCTACTCTTTGTCTCTAAGAGGAGACCACACTGTTGGTGGAGCGTTATCCTTTTTCTAATAAACTTCCCTTCTGACTCTGAAAAAAAAAAAAAAAAAAAGATAAGAAATACAGAAGGCTAGGAAGAACAAAATAGCAAGGCAATGAGACAGAGCTGGACAAGGGTGCTGTTTTAGACAGTGTGGTCAGGGAAGGGCTCCCTGACCAGAGAGGTAATGGGAGGTACAAAATCTGAAGGGGATATCAGGAAAAAAGTACATAAGAGTTGAATATGGCTGCCTCTAGAATTTAGTCCTGGGAGTTGGACAAGGACTATTTGTTTCCATTCATGTCAAAAAAAAAAACTTTTTAAAGTTAAGCCTAGGGCAGGACGATTTCTTCTTCTGGTCAAGATGGAGTAACAGGGAACAGATTTAACCTCCCACTTTAAACAATTAAAAAGCTGGATAAAATATGTGAAAAAATGGCTCTCAAGACATTGGACATGAGAAAATGAAGACAGTAAGAGATGGGAAACACACAGGGTGAGCCCTGAGATTACCTCAGGCAGAGCCCTAGGTCCCCTAAGTTAGGGAGAGGGAGGCTGAAGTGAGGGGAAGCCAAGATGGTTTTCTCTCCAGCATTCAGGTGAGTCCATGGATCAGTACATAGGACTGGGGAAACTACCCAAGGATGGGAAGAAGTTAGAAAGAACAATTCTCAGAGCATTCAGACAAAGTGCGTAGAGCCTGTTCCCAAAAGCCAAGACAGAAAACCTCATAATTCATGAGGTATTAGAGTCCTGAGAAGGGACTTGCCTTAATAGTAGGCAAAATTAACTGCAGACTGAAAGCTCTTATAGTTCAGTGGAACAAGGCTTAAACATAAGACTCAAAAAGAACAAATTGTTTCTGAGTAATTTACACACGTGTCGGAATAAAGCTCAAAAATATTTTTAGGAATATAAAAATATGCTGCATCCAAAAAGATAAAATTCACAGTCTGGCATCCAATCAAAAAGAGGCAGAAATACAACTCATAGTGAGAAGAAAAACCAATCCTGAAATGACACAGTTGAAAAAATTAGTAAACACAAGCATTAAAATCATTATTACAAAGGAATTTCTTATATTCAAGAATCCAGAGGAAAGGTTGATCATGTTAAGTGAGGCTTGCGAGATATTAAAAAAGACTCGGACGGCAGGTCTGAGTCTTCTTGACAAAATCAATAATGTCTGTGATTTAATAAAATACTTTTCGATGGAATGAGTACCAGATTAGAGATTGAAGAAGAAAAGATTAGTGAACTTAAAATCCTACCAATAGAAACTGTCTAAAATGAAATACAGAGAGAAAAAAATACCTACAAAATAAATAGAGCATTAGTGAACCATGGGACAACTTTAAATAGTAACACATATGTGTAATTGGAGTCCCCAGAATAAAGAAGAGATGTGGGCCACGGGTTGGAAATAAAGAAAAATATATTTGAAGAAATCATGACCAATATTTTTCCAATTTGGTGGATACTATAGACCCACAGATTTAAGACCAATGAACCCAAGCACAAGAAACGTGAAAAAAAAAAATCCAAGGCATATCATAATCAAATGTTTAAAACCAATAAAAAGGAGAAAATTAAAAAGCAGCCAGACAAAAAATGTGATATTATGTAGAAAAAGAAAAGTTTGATGACAAATTTCTCAAATATTTCTATAACCAAGCTTATAGGATTGAGTCAATGCATATATATTATACTTCATTTGTTTTAACTTAGTAGAAATATGTTCTACGTGAAATATCATGTATAAAATAAAATGTACAATTAAAAGCCAATTAAATATTTAATCATTATTGTAAAAGTATTTAGGTACTTCTTCCCAGTCAAATAATAATAATAATAATAGTAATAGTAATAATAATAATGGCACCAGAAACAACAACAGAGACTTTTACAGTACTTATTAAGTGTAGGCACTTCTGCTTTAAGCTGTTTTCTCATAATCATCACTCTTTTAATTCTCACAACAACCCCATGTGAGACAGGTACATATAAGGAAACTGAGGCATGAATTAAGTAACTTGTTCATAAAAGAGCTGTATTTTGAATCTGGCAATTTGGTTCCTGAATCTGCCTTCTTAACCAGTGCATAAGACTGACTCCAATGAACAGACTTCCTTATACAGTCCCATTCACTGGAGAAACTGAACACTTGGAAGTGGGAGAAACGGTGAAACATTCTAGAGTGATGACAATGCTTTCCATCCATTCTCCTCCCAAGGTTCTGTCCTCTGGGAGAACTTTGCAGGAACACAGGCTACTCGCAGGCGGTGGAGGCGGGGGCACAGCATCCAGTCTTTACCCCTATTTGGAGCCTGTGCTGCTTCTCAAGTGAACCAGAACATTGATCTATACACAAAAAGCATACAACTCTCTAGGGCAGGAGGACTTTGTAAAATAAATTACTAAATCTGTACTGTTCTAAATACTTGACTTTACATGAAAATATAAGTAAACATATGTACACACATTATATAATTATAATATTAGAAATATTAATTATTGTGTTGTTTTTAGAATAAACCTATATAGCAGAGAAGACAATTATTTTTATAGAACAGTCTGTAAATATTTTAAATCTTGTAAGAAATCATGGCATAACTAGCAGAAAACTGGAGATGAGTGGGAGAGGAAATGGGTGAAAGAAAGTAAATGTGGTACAAATTTTTTCATCTTATATAACTGAAAATTAAGTAAATGGTTAAAGTTGCAAAGTAACAAATAGGAAAAGTTATAATGTTACTTTTTAAATGATGAAACTAAAATCCTATACCTAGTGAAAATTAAGTGTAGAGGGGAGAGAAACACAGAAGCGCAGTGAACTAAATTCTTATTTCAAAGTAGAGCGACAATAGAGATTTTTCTAAGACTCAGACATCAAGAAATAGAGGACTCAGACATTAAGAAATAGAGAACACAGGCATACTATTTAGAGTTATGGCACTTAAAACAAATCAGCAAGTTGTCAACCTCTGGTTCTGTAAGGTACCAGACACATTTTATTTTTCATTTTATATATTTATGTAGTGTTGAAAATTTTCCCAAGTACATGTATTACTTTCAGACATTCTAATAATGACATAATCCCTGCTAAATGTTTTAGCTTTAAATATCTCTGGTTACAAAGATTTTCTTGAGTTTACTGATATTTATAGGATTACATGTTTTCAGTCTAAACCCTACTACTGATTAAATTTAGCTGCAGCTCCTTGACTGATTATTTGATTATGAAAAGTCTCCATTTTTCTTTTCCTCTTAAACTGTATCTATATGACACAAAACCAATCAATCAATTCAGGATGAGTGGAAAAATGCACTCAAATACATCAGGTCATACATGTGGACTGGCTAACATAGTTTTTTTTTTTATTAGTTTCAATATCACAGAAGCTTGATTTAGATTTTCTATAAAATGTAAATACCGCTCCTTTGATTATGAGTTGTTGTGGCAATAAATCACATATGTTAAACAATTAAGCATTCTGAAAGGTAGGTACTATATGAGCTTTATTATTCTCTTTTATGATCTGCTTTGAAAGAATGAAAATAGATAAATTTTATCTGTATTACTTACTAATTTGAGCAAATCTAAATATCTTTTAGCCATACTATCTTAATTAATAAAATAAGAATGATAAAATGATGTCTACTATACTAGTTTGCTGGAAAATAAATGTCTTGGTGCTTTGTATGATGCTTTGAAATGGAACGAATCATTACTAATTATGAAGTAGTAGACAAAGTCTCCGGCAGGAAGGACAGAATGGTTCTCACGGGTATTTGAGGACAGCCTTCCTCATAGACTGCTTCTTAAGGAAGGGATTTGTGGTTGAAATAGCTTATCATATGAAGGAACAAAAAAATCCATCATTCTTCTCTCATGCTACTTAGTTACAGATTGTACCACCTCATCCCAAGCATATGGCTTCAGCAGAAAGGAAAATCTTCTGCCTGCCCCCACATCGTCCAGAATCTGCCCAACTCATCAACTCAATCTTGTTTTCCACAGCTCTCCCGGAGGAGACAATCACAGCCAAGTCTGTCCTTTTTTCCCCATGCTAGGCACCAACCTCACAGAGTATGGTCACCAACTGCAGTGCTTCTGCTCATGGGCGAGCCTCTCTAGGCCAAGGAATCCTATCCTGTCCTCCTTTCAGCAGTCAGATGAAATTCCACCTCCGTTCCAGAGACTGTGGAACTTCAGCCATCACTGTCTTCCATACCTCCCCCCTTTAAAGAGATCATCTAAGTGGCACGATTATATTATTTAAAGTGCAGTCACACTCTCTAATTTTCAGCAAATGTACTACTATTGATTATTTCATATTGATATGTTCTATGCACCAAATAAACTGGAATTTTTGAATAACATTTTTAGGGAAAAATAATCATCAGGAAGAATCTACACTGATGTTTTAGGAAAGCATTTACAATATAATACTAATTTAAAAAGTAGGATAAAATATTTTATCCATACTATACTGCTGACTATGTAACATTTGCATAGAAAGATAATGAAGAAAATAGGTCAAAATGATGCCTGAGTGCTAGAATTACAAATTACTATAATTTTCTCTATAATCTATATTTTTCATGAGAATATATCATTTTTAGAGGAAAAAATTTTAATCAAATGTCTGCCTTCTAAAGTAGATATAATGCATGATGATTATTCATTTTTTAATACAACTATCAAGTTCTAATGAAATTCATTTATGTATTTCCACAGATATTTACTGAGCATTTGGCATTAATAACAGCTGTAGCAGCACATTTTGACTGCTTACTATGTGCTATGCAGTGTTCAAAGCACTTTCATTTATTAACTGATTAAATCCACAGAAGACCCTATCTATGATGTAGATACTGTTATTATTCCTACCTCATATGTGTGGAAACCAAGTCATAGAGACTTATATAACTTAAAGGCACAGGGCTTCTCAGGAGTTGATTTATGAACCTAGACTGTGTGGCTCCTGAGTTCACAATCTTAAGTCGTATAATTCTAGAAATATAGAAACAATAGTGAGCACACCCAGAGTCCTAGCCTCTATGGTGCTTACACACTAGAAAGTAGTCAGAAAAAAATCTAATTATGAGACATGATAAATACTGTTAAGGAAAAGTACAGAAAGCAATGTGAGCTATACTCAACATAAAATGCTTACTTTTAAAAAGTTATCTGAGTGCATAAGGATCAGGATTTGCTCTCAGGGGCCAGGGAAGCTTCCTTTCAAGAGCCAATGTTTCAGAATAGATCTACAGTGAAAGTAAGCAAAGAGGAAGGGCAAGCACTGTAGGCAGGGCACATGTAAAGGCTCTGAAGCAGAAGGTGGGCAGATGGAGAAGCTGAGTACAGTATAGCCCGCCTGTGTGTGGGGAGCACCTCTGCAGGAGGCTGGAGAGGAAGCAAAGGGCAAACTCCATTCAATTCATCAAGGGTTCATTGCCTAGCACATGCCTGGTTCCATTCTGGTCACTAGAGAGACAACAGTGAACACCATGAACGAAGATTCCTAACAAAGTTTTCTGGCACTGAATGGAAAGGGACAAAGATGATCACACAGATAAATGCATATTATTTGACAATAAGTGCTACAGAGAAAAATAAATCAGGGGAATGGGGATAGAGAGGGACTGAATGAGAACACGTACAGCTATTATGTGGGCTGGTTGGGAAGGTCTTACTGATATCGGCTTGTTTGAGCAGACAGCTTATATTAGTTTTCCATTCCTGCTGCAACAAATACAACACCCATTTATTATCTCATAGTTCTATAGGTCAGAGGTCCAGTATATCTGGCTGGTTTCTCTGCTTCAAGTCTTACTGAGCTAAAATCAATGTACTGGCAGAGCTGGGTTCCCTTTGGTGGGTCACTGGGAGAAAAGCTCCCCATTTCCTTTTGATTATAGGACTGTTGTCCCTGTTTCCTTGCTGGCTGTCAGCTGAGTGCAGTTCCCACTTCTAGAAGCCATATACATTCCCTGGCTCGTGTCCCCACTTCCTCCAGTTTCAAAGTCAGCAACAGCAGATAAAGTCCTTTTCATGTCTTGTTTCTCCAACCTACTTTTCTGCTTCCTCTTCCACTTTTAAGGATTCATGTGATTATACTGGGCCATCCGGATAAACCAAAACAGTCTCTGTGATCTCGAAGTCCTTAACCATAATCACCTCTATTAAGTTCTTTCTGAATGTAAGGTAACATATTCACAGGTTCTGGGGATTAGGATGTGAACATTTTTGGAGGTCCATTATTTCTTTTACCATAGACCTGAAGGAAGTGAGAGTATCTGGGGGTGGGAATAGGGGTGGGGGCCCAAGAAGATCAAAGATTAAATAATTGACTTGTTTCTGGGCCTAGAGAAATCAAGAGGGAGAAGAGTTAGGATAGGCCTGAGTGGTGGGGGGTGGGGGAGTGAGGTGAGTGAAAGGAGAAACAACAGGATAGGCTAATAATTGGATGTAAAGGATTTTTGTTTTATTTTGTTTTTAAAAATGGATCAAATATAATGATGAAGCTTGGAGCTTGAGCAACCTGCAGGATGGTGGTGCCTGTCACTGAGCTGGGAAGACTGTGTATCTACCAGTCTATGAGGGCAAACAGGAGCTCATTAGTGGCCATGTTAAGTTTGAGATGTGTTTTAGACATAAAGTGGAGATGCTGCTGAGTAGGACTGAATTTTCAAGTCTGAGGCTTAAGGAAAAGTCTTAACCAGAGATACATATTTGGGAGTCATCAGAGTGTGAATGTAATTTAAAGCCAGAAGACTAGATCTGATCATTTAGGAAGAAAAGTTAATTTAGAGGTTTTGAGATTATATTAAGGTTTATGGTTTTACCATTTTAGCATTGAGAAGATTTTTGCTGCATTTTAAAAGCCCTCCTCTTCCAAATTAAACTCCTCTAGCTCCTCTGGCTGTTTTTCAGATGATTTGGTCTTCAGGACTTGTACTATTGACAACCTTCCAGAAAAAATATAGTTTGTCATTCTTTCCCCTAAGATGTTGAATCCAAAGAGTTAAGGAAATACAGGCATTCCCCAAATAATTAATAGATAATATCCCCCTAAATCTATAGTTGAGGTAGTTTAAAACTCAGTATGGCTTTTCTCACAGAACCAGTATAAAAGATAGATACATTTCAACCCATAAGAAAACCCAATTTGGTCCATAATATGCATAAATTACAATACTATTATTATTTCATCCACCAGATTTGCAGTATAACACGGTGGTTGAGTTCTAGCTCTTAAACCAAATTGCCTGAGTTTGAATCCTGTGTCTTTTATTGCTCTCCTCTGGGCTCCACTAACACTTTGTGATTTGGGGCAAGCTATTTAAATTTTATAAACCTTAGTTTTCTTACCTATAACATGGAGCTTATAATGGTACTTTTGAAATAGGCGCATTGTAAAGATTAAATGTGATCATCCACGTAAATAATTTACCAAATCGTCCGACATTTAGCAGGAATCCAAACAAGAATGTTACCTATGAATATCATTATTAACGTCTAGTCACTGCTACAACTGTTTATCAGCACAGGGGAGAGAAGACTTGCTGGTGAAAGGAGAGGAAAAAAGATGATTCCACGTTACGAGTAATTTACTGACCACATCCTCCATCTCCACAGGAGAGAAGGCACTTCTCTCTCCACCACCAGAGCTGGATGACCCCACAGTGCATACGTGCACTGGGTTTCCGCACTTTCCTCTGTCAATACCCACTCAGAACCCTGTATTCTTGATGAGGCCTGACCAGCACCTAAGATCCAGTGGAACCCTGACTTCCCTCAGTCCTAGTTTGAGATTCCAGATCTGCAACCTGTATTTACCTAAATGCTTTTGGAAGCCACATCTTCCTGCTGGCATGATGCCCTTCAGGTCAAACAAAACTCCCGGGTCCTCCCCAAGAGTTCCTGAGCAGGTGATATGCAGAACTGAGATCAGGCTTTATACGATCTGTTAAATACCACCAAGTTAGTTTTCATCCATCATACGAGCATGTTGAAACTTTTCTGAAAACTGATTTCACCATCCACATGATGAGCCAGCATCTTTCCCAAGCTTTTGTGTTATCTGAAAATCTGAAGTGCTTTCCTGCATACAGGCCCGAGATCTCACTTTACAAGCTGCCAGCTTATCTCCCTGCGCCACTCTTGCCCTTTATAATCCTTTATCCAATCACGTGACCCCCCCTGTGCTTAAATGCTTCCAATGGATTTCCAACATTCCTAGAACAAAATCCAAGCCCCTACCCTAGCCTACGAGGCCCTATGCCACCCAGCTCCAGAGTGCCTACCTCTCCTTCATTTCCTAACATACTCCTCTTACTCACCATGGTCCATTTGCACTAGCTTCCTTTCTGACTGTCAAATACACCGAGCACATTCCCAACTCCAGGTTTTTTCAGCACTTTCTCGTCTACCTAGAACACTTCTCTTCACTATGTTCAGTTGCTATTCCGGGTCACCTTCTCAAAGAGCCGTTATCTAACCATTCCATTAGAGACATTCTAGCTCTGATCATTCTCTATTTCCAGGCCTGGCTTTTTCTTCTTTGCATTTACCATGGTCTGCCACTAGTGTGTACACACACACACACAGACACACAAAAAAGGCTGGTTGGTTGGTTGGTTGGTTGGTTGTCTGTATCTTCACTAAATTATAAGCTCCTTAAGGACAGGAACCTCATCTATTTTGTTCATGCTATAGCCCCACTGCCTTAGACAACACCTACCAACAAAGCAGAATGAATCCATGAAATAAATGAGGAAGGAAAGAGATAAAGAAAAAATGAGCAAGTAATTAACAGCAGATAACATACTAAGAAGAATATGACCACTATAGCCAAGCTTAACAGTCTAACTTATAGTGAAAAGAGTAAGAGTTATTTTTATTAGAAAGAACAATCAGTAAATTCAACATGATAGAGGCAGACTGTGCAGCATACGATGGTTTCTTGTAGAAAATGTGCTGTATTTGGTCAAATACCCTGTATTCTTCATGCCAGCAGGAAGATGTGGCTTCCAAAAGCATTTAGGTAAATACAGAATACTGTTCATGAGGGCTTAAAAGCTATGAGAAAAACTCTGTAATATAGCCTTTTAATGAAAAAGAAACTATCAGTCTCAATACAATTCTGGAGAAGCTACTAATGGTACAAAGAATGCCAGTCTGGAATTAGATACACAAAATTACTAGCTGTGTTTTCTTATAAATGTTGCTTATTTGCTTTGAGCCTTAGTTTCCTCAGCTGTAATATGATAATACATATTTCTTAGGGCTGGTGATGGAGTAAATAAGACAAGGCATATTAAAGCACTTAGCAGCCAGCCTGGCACATGGTTGGTACACGGTACATTCTAGTATCTACCTGAATATCACTGGGTTGCTCACAAATCTAAATGGAATCTAAGTTTATTAATAGTCTTTATTTCTCTAACACATCATGAAATACTATGAGGTGCTATGCTTATTTCTTTAAAAAAATATTCTCTAAAAACATATGCAATTCAAAAGACCAAAAACTTTAAGGTACTCATCATTCCCTCCCTCTCCTAATATATATACATATATACACATACATATATATATACATATATACACATACATATATAAATGTATACACATACATATACATGTGTATATATATATAGATAATTATTATTTTTAACCAAAAAAAGTGCAAAGAGTAAGTTTGGGTGGCTGAGAATTATCGGTCTCATTCATGATGAGTCGGGCTCCTTTCTACAGGCATTAAGAAGATGTGATCTAAGATTCTACTGTGTTCTCCCAAGACTGAACTTAAGGTCTTTATAGGAACCAGAAAAGGAAGGATGCTTGGTCACTGGCAGTCTGCAATACACCTGTCAGCTTCAAAGCTCTGCAGCTTAGCTCTGAAAGATGGGTAGGGAGCAGGTGGAGAGGGACAAGCTCCATGCTCATAAAAGAATGTAGACCATCTTATAAACTCTACAACTGAGGAGCCTCACATGAAGGGGTATGCTATTCCTATTGAGGGAAAAGAAGATTTTTCTGTTCTGTAGACGGATGTTGGAGTGCACTCATCCACATTTAAAAATGCCCACTTACAAAAAGAAAGTAAGCTCTGAAAGGTCACAGAATTCTAAGCCTTCTTTCAAAATTCGGAATTTTAATTCTTCCTAAGAAAAAATATTTATAAATCTTTTAGAAGGTATTTTACCTTCCCAAGATATAGTTGTTTTAAAACTGTTACACTGTGAAAACAATAATGATGACAATATTTCTTTATCCAAATATTTATTAAACACTTACTATGTGCTATGCCTTATTCAAAGTATCTAAAGTCCATCAGTGAAGTGACAAAGAGCACTGCCCTCTTGAAATTTACATTCTAGCAGGGGAGACAGCTCACAATATATATAAAAAATAAGTTAATTATACAGTATATTTTAGAAAGTGATAACTTGGTATGGGGGGAAAAATAGAGCCAGATAAAAGAAATTGGAAGTGCTGGGGAAAAAGTTGCAATTTCAAATAGAATAGTTGGAGTGGGCAGCATTGAGAAGATGGCGATTGAAGATTATATAAAGTTGCAGCACAGATCTTAACTTAGTAATAGCTTTTATTTATTGTTTATCTTAAATTTAAGTTAACCTACTTTAAAAAAAACTGCACTAATGCTTGACTGTTGAAAAACTAAGTTTATCTAATGAAAAATTTAATTAATTAAAATTTAAATATAGGAAAAAATAAAATACAAAAAATTAAAATTTTCTAATTCCATATAACACACACTAGTGACAATGACTCTCAGAGAGAAGTTTGGAGTCTAACGAGGCCAGGCCTCAGCATATATCACTGTCATTCTTCATGTAGAATCAGCATTTCTAAACCCCACATATAAGGAGCTACAAAAGAGAAAAGGAAAAAAAAAAGGAATTTCAACAGCTTCTTGTATTGATTTCTTTTACTCCAAACAGAGATTCTCCTAGTTACATGATATATCATAATCACTTAATTTGTCTGATTCCTTTAAAGAAAGAACAATGGATTCAAGAAAAGGTGTTGACTTGCAAAAATATAATCATTTTACAAGTTTTTTGTTGTTTGTATGGGTCATTTTCCCGTAGTTCTATGACATATGTCGTTTCTACGGACAAACTGAAAATGTGAAGCCCAAATTCATGCCATGCCCAGGAGCCTGAGCTCAACTAACGCAGCCAACATCTGATATCTCTTACACTGCTCCCGACGGCAGGAATGATAAACCTCCTCTATAAGCCTTAATTCTAGCTTTAACATATTAGACATTCACAGTTAAATCACTATGTTACCTGGACGTGAATACTTTTTTCCTTCCCTCCCTAGTGTTTCTGCATAAACAGAGCCAGAGCAACTGTGAACCTTTTCCCAGGCATTTTTCTCACTCAGACAACACATAGATTTAAAGGAGACTTTTTGATGAAGTCCTTTCTTGGGAATGGGGAGGAGAGGGATGGCTCACAAGATAGGAAACTAATACCTCCAACTATGATCAATTAGTTTCTTTTCCAAACATTTGCCCTCTAAGTGCCCGAGCTCTCTACTTCTCACCATGCCTTTGCCAATGCTATCTTTTTACAAACTAAAATTCACGACATTAGTTTTATATGGACACAGGAAAACATTCCAGACAGGTGAGCTGATTGGCCCTCAGAGATAAATAGTATATCCAATTTAAATATACTTGAAGAGTAGGAAAAAAAGAGTTATACTAGTTTTATTATGTAGCTTTTCATGGGATATGGCACAAAAGTAAATTAATCTATCTATCTATCTATCTATCTATCTATCTATCTATCTATGTGAAGAATAGAAATAGAACAAAAATGTATGAGGATGCTTATTTCTGAATTAACATATAGAAATATACTGATATGAATTATTTGTTCAACATGGTGGTACCAAATCAAAATTGAAGTATGAATTTTACAAGTGAAAATATATACTTATAATTATAAAAAATATAAACAACCTAATATCTAGAATGATTAATGAATGACACAGCACATTCATATGTTCCAGCAGATTTATTAACACAAAATGGTATTATTAAATAATCTTATCAATATTTTCATAAAATAAGAGCAGACTACAGAAGGAGCACACCGTTTCCTGTTTAAATGAATATATGTGCATAACAGTGTATGTACATATATACAAAAAAAGCTGCGAGGAAAAAAATACCTAAACGTTTTGGAGGAATTATGGATAACTTTTTTCTTCTTTTCACTTTTCATGTTTTCCCAATTTTTTTGCATTGCAGATATATATCTCATATCATTTTCTAAAATTTTGAGCGAAAACATGCTATGATGAGAAAAAAATAAGCTATAAATCAGATATTCTTATTAATAGCCATACAGACCCGAAAATCACTTCTCAGCTCTAGGCCTGATCATCATCTATAACATGAGGGGGTTGACTACGTGCTTTCTAACATCTTAATATTTTACTTATGTATAAAAACTGTGTATTGCATTGTCATGCATGTTTCTCTCCAAGTCCAGTCTAAGGTAGAGACTGTGCCACATGCACATATTCTGTGCCATGGCTGACACACTGAGCAGGGCAAATGAATGTTAACTCATTAGCAACTAACCACACATGCTCACCTTACTGTTCAAAACCTGTCTTCAGGATCAGATTCTGTTCAGTTAGTTATCTCACACTTGTCTCTCTTGCCAAACAGCAAATTCAAGTTCTCAAGGCAGACAACCCTGCCCTCTACCCTATCTTCCTTCACTACTCTCATACCTTGTGTGCAATTTCTGGCTGTGAAACCAGAGGGCTCTATCCAGTGTAAACTCCAGGTTAATCTGGGTCAGAGATTGGTTTGAGAAAGTCTGGACCACACACCCTCTGCTCACCTCTCATCCCTTCTCATACCACAGGCTGGAAAAAATTTTCCAATAATGCTAACCCATTTCTCTCTTCCTCAGCTTGAAAGGGAATGCAACAGAGCCTGTATGTTATTATTTACCTGAGTTCCCTAGTTTCAAGATATGTCCTCTTGTTTTGAAGGGTCACATAAATATCCCACTGCCAGAGAGAAGGGATGGATGTGGTCAACTGTGCACTATTAAAGGGACTCAGCTAGGATACCTGTGATAATGTGACACATAAAATCAGGCCCACATTTTTCTAAAGTTGTACAACTTTGTGCCTTCATCATGTGAGAAGCATTCATTGGGCCCTGATGTGTGGGACCTGTGGAGCCAGGGCTGTATGTTGAGAGGAGAGCTGGTGCATTAGCAGGCTACTTGGCCCACCTCTTGGCTACTGTGCAAAAACACATCAGCCCTCTGACTGGTGAAGAAGAGGTATCGGTTTTTTGTTTTGGTTTTGGTTAACATCATTTTATCTCAGTTTTAATTATTTTCCTGACATCTAAACAACCGTGAATTAATTTACTATTGGGATCACTTTAATATGCTTTCCAAAATAAAATAAAACTAAGTGACTAATTTTTCTGGCCAAGAAGTCAAAACACTACATCAAAACATCACAGAAGCAAGTCAAAAGAAGCCCCCTCACCGTTGCAAGATAACAGCCCCAGATGGGTTTTGTACTTTTTTCAATCCAGAGATACTCCCACTTCATTAACACGATTCCTTATTCTTTACTTGTTTGTTAGTACCACAGAGAAATTTCAGGCTTTAAAAGATTCAAATGACTCGTATCTAAATCAGACCTGGACTATCTCTGCTCAACATGCCGATTTACATGAAATCTCTTAGAGTTTCTCTGCTTCCATAAAATGCAGATGCCACTGTCCATCAGGCCCAGGTTTGCCTCTTTGCACAAACAGTCCAAAACAGTTTTCCTGATCTGTTTCAACTTGAAGTGTTGTCAATATATGGATTGTCTTGCTTTCTAATTCAGTGAAAAATCTAGTTTTCCATTAGTCTCTGCCTTTCTAATTTTCGATACAGCTTTACTAAATGTAATTATTAAAGGCAGATTCAAGAAAGCAATTACTGAGCTACTGGTTTGTATCTCTGAAGTCTTAATAAGTGGCAAAAAGTTGTAATTGCACTAAGAGTATTATATACATCTTTCTATGGATTAGGCATACACACCCTTGAATTTGTATATGGGGGGGATATAGTTAAAACAGTATATAGAGCATTCTCTCTTAAAACACAAGTTTTAAACCTCGTTTAAACTTTATTCAGAGGCATTGCTCTTTGTTCTAAAAAGTCAGAAACATTTCAGGCCACATTCCACTTTTTCCAGGACTCTGTGACTTTGGTAAACCACTTAACTTCCCTGCGTCTCCTTTTTCCTTCCATCTATAAAGATGTGAGAATGTTAAACTAGATGGCCACCAAGTACTCTTCCAGCTCTAAAAGTCTAGGAAATATTTATCAAGTCCGTAATCTCTGCTAGACTCAGTCCTACACACAGGACAGAAAGAGTAAGATATTAAGATATTGTACAAATTCTAATCCACAGTTTCCAAAACTTAAAATGTAGTAAAGAAGAAAAACAGAATTAATGTATGTAACATAATTAATAATATAATATAAAGCAATATATAAAAGTGCTATCCCAATGATATATACCAAATTATCTTGCCAAAATATCCTAATAAATAGTTGTATACACCTCTTTGGTACTCATCCAAGTTATATGATTTGGCTTTCTACCTATAGGCAAACAGTGGAGCATTCGTTATGTGGTCACTTAACACTGGTCTTAAGCAAATGATAAATTCCGTGAATGGAGTCATTGTCTCCAAACCAGAATGTTTCTGAAACATTTAATAGCCATGCAGCAATCACTTAATCATTCTTACCTTGGTATTGTGATATTACTTAATAACTCATGAGAGACACAGGGACAGGTTACTGTCATTATTTTACAGGTGGGAAGACTGAGGATCAGAAAAGTAAATAACTTTTTTAAAGGCTCATTGCTAATCAGCAAGCAGTCTGTGGTCCAGGACAAGATCCTGGGCAGACTGTTGGCAAAATTAATCACCAAATAAGGCCATGGGAGCTTTTGTCCCTGTGACATTTGCACTCTCCAGAAAAACCTTTGGTGCTCTTAATGATGTCCCTTGGTTTGTTGGCACCATTCAAAATAGTACCTATTATTTACGTTAAACACCATAAGGCTATAGCAACCACTTCTACCATGTATTAATTTAGTTGACAGGTGAACAACTTGATTTCTGAATTTCTAGATCCTGTGCTAATGGATTTTGAACAGTGTCCTTACCCCAATGCCTAAAAATTTAGGATAAGCCTTAACAATACCACCATTACCTGAAGGTACATCCACAAACTTAAGACCACACTGTGGTGGTTTCTTCAAATCCTCCCTCACGAAAATCTGACAACCAAATGTGAAGCCAAGGGTAAAAAATTAAAACAAACAAACAAACAAACAAAACTCAGAAACAAGCACACAAACAAACACCCTATTCCTTTAAGTTCACAATGAAGTTCAAAACCTATATACTAAGTCCATAATAAATCACCCTTCCTTCCAAAGGTGAATTGTGCTGAGTCAGTCTGGATGCCACATTTTAAAGCAGGTCATTGTCACATGAGATGAGTCTTTTCCATGGAGAAGCCACCAGAGGTTTTTCCCTAGGGCATCTGAGGAGAAAAAAGAGATGTTTTCCCCAGGGGAGCAGACTCTCAAGTTTTTGCAGTGAAGTTCTGTCCATTCCAATTAGAAAATTAAGGTCAGTTAGTAAATTTTCTGTATCCTCCAGAGCTGAGAAAATGGATCATGACTTAGAGTTTGCCATGCAAGAATAACGAGCCCACTAGATAAGGCTGAACTGACAGTTTCCAGGCAGCTTACGTGAGGAAGGATTACTATTCAGCCAGTTTCTGGTCAGAGATTGTATTTGGGGAAAACAGACTACATGCCACTGTTAAGTAAACAGCCTCAGTGAGTCAATAAGGGCAGGGGTATCGTTAAGCTGTAGAAATACCTAACATACAATTTGACCTCCAAAATGTTAAAGATAAAACCCCCAGGTCCACTATTCAAAGATAAAGCATTTTAGAAAGAAGCATCAAGACAGAGACTCAGAAAAAAAGCTTCTAAATTACAAAAGCATGAATAATTATAAACACGAAATGTGAAATAGTCACTTTAAAGAATTAAGAAAAGTGGGTAAACGTCCAACTTCTAGCTTTAAAACAACAGCAAGAGAACATAGCAGGTCTCCGGTGAAGAACTGTGAGGGGGGCACAGAGCACGGCACCTGGAGGAACCCACTCCACACAAGAGCTGGAAACAAAAAGCAGAGATCCAGGTCTCCCTGGAAACAAAGTCAGGAGCACATTTTCCTCATGCATTCAGGATCAACAAGTCACATGTGTGGACACAGACCACTAATAAAGAAACAAAAACCAGATACAGTGGTAAATGCTATGGGTTTTGTCTTAATTCTGAGAATAAATAGCCATGTTATCTGGGGTAAATCATTTACTCTCACTTCTGGCTCTAGTTACTTTATTTATTCAGTAAAAAATATATTGATCACTTCTATGTATGAACATGTGCTACATGCTGGTAATACAGCAAACAGTGCAATGTATAGCTTTACAAATGCTCCAAGGGAAAGGACAGACTGGGGGAGAGAGAGAGCAGAAGGCAGGACAGCCTACTCAGGGCTAAATCGCGGAGAAAGTAGTGATATAATAAAACTGAGACCTGATACCTAAGGGTGGAGGCAACCTGGGCTGCTGGAGAAGGTTAGTTTAACAAATGAAGCAGATTCACTTGAAGAACTGAGACTGTGAGACTGGACCTCAGCGGGAGAGGAAGGATCCAGAATAGGCAGGCAGGGCCAGACACACAGAGTCTCTTATGTGACACTAAGGACTGGCTGTCTTTACCAAATGAGCAATAAGATGCCACTTAATGATTGGTAGCAGGAGCTGACCTGATCAAATGTGCAGAAAAAATCTTTCTGACTGCAAAATAATGGGTTCTAAAGAGCTGAGAGTGGATGGAGAAGACCGAATAGGAAGTTAAAATCTTCTCCAAAGTTCCAGGCCACATCAGAAACTGTTTCTAGTGTTTTCACTTGAACATTTTATAATTATACTACACCAACTAAAAATGAACTCGATTATATAAGAATTAGAAAGCTGTGCCTTTAAAAGTCTAAAAAGTAAGTGGACGGTTTGCATTTTAAAAATGAACTTACCAAGACCTTTTAAGAACCCTCTCATCAAGGCTATTCTCCCTTCCTCATCCATGCATGACCAACAGAAGGCTGTTCTGTTGGTTAAGATGAAACCACTGCAGGTCTGTGGGCACTGGTGTAAGAAGGGGCCAGTGGTCCTCCACCTCACTTGCCGTGCATGCAACCCTCTGTAGGGTAGTGAAGGCAGTGCAACTCAGCAGTCTGCAGTTGCTCCCAGAGGAAACAGATCGAGCAGTGGGAGCAAATGAGGGGAGAGGTGGGTGATGTGGGAAGGGAACACTCTAAAGGCTGGCCTAAGGAGAAAGGCAAAGGCAAAAGGCATCCTTCCACAGAGCTCCATCAGTGCTGGACCAAGGGTGAAGTCAGCTGCCTGCTCAGGTCAAATGGAAACAAGAACAAAGTAATAGATACAGAAATACTAGAATCACCACTGAGGGAACAGAATTTTGAAAGAGAAGCAGAATCATTTGGGTTGTCCCATAAAGGATACTGCGGAGGAGAAATTTAAAGTCCCCAGATCACCCCTACGGGCTAAGTGTCTGATGACAGGGATCCACATAAGGGTGGGCCATAATCTACAAGCTCCAGGTGAATATTCACTGGGACGGAACAATGTGTTCTATTTATGACTGGGGTTACGTGTTACAATGATCAACTTTGGGTTTCAGTCAAAATTATGTAATGATTAGGCTGATGACACGATTCTGAAAAATAAGAAGTTATTAACCAAGGGCCTGGTTCCCACCCAGAATGTGACTCAAAGAAGGTGACAAACACAAATATCTACAGCCAACCCATGCATTGTGGGAGGTGCTTGAGGGCTGAGAAGGCATTTGAAGCCAGTCTTACGAAACGGGGAACAGACTGATAATATCCAAATACAGTTTTCCACATTCCATTAGCAGCATTCTCTCCCACCCCCAACTCAACCTGATTAAAGTGAGAGATGGTGAGGAACCACCCACTGTCTCCATCCTCAAGAGAGCCACCCCTCCCACCTAAATCCCTTCTTACTCCCATCCCTCATCTCTCCCTTCCCTCTCTCCCTCCCTTTACATTCCCCCTCTTTTTCTCTCTCTCATTCATCAAAGCCTACCTTCCCTCAGGATGAGTCTTGGAAGAACAGTGGATATGGCCCTAATTTTGAATCCCTCTCCATATTTTCATTACCTTGGTCCTGAAATAAACGGGAAATGAACTTCAAAGCAAAAATTAAAAACAAACAAACAAACAAACAAACAAACAAAAACAAGGAGTAGAGATGGGGTGGGCACAAACAGAGGAGCAGCCTGGGCTGTAGCCCAGGGGACCAGCCTGGGAGAGCAGGGGTCTCAGGACACCCAGATGCAAAGCAAAGAATACCTCAAATCCTGAACATCACAATAGTAGGATTAAAGTTCTAATGCAACTGTGTTCTACTGGATTTTTTCAATTAAATTTCTTTCTCAAAGTAAACTTCATCGCTGATGATTTTCTTAACTCCCAAATCTTCTCCATTTACAGCTGCTACTCCTAAGAGTAAAGTGATAGTTCACTATTTATAGAATAAACTGATATCTTTCTGCCCTGAACCCACAAGCTCTCAGTCCACTCTGGCCCCAGTGCTGCATTCCTCATTAGTGAAAAGCATGCCCTAGAAAGAATCATTCCACTAGGCAGTTTGCAAAAGATAACCACACATCAATGTACTATAATCTTGTCATTACAACAGGGTCTGCTTCTCAAGCGCTTGCCGAAGTCATTCCTTCAGCAGCACTTATTAAGTACTTTGGTGGGCCGGCTCTTCACTGGCACACAGTGGGCAGTGAAAGAGACATGGTCTCTCTTTCATGGAACTCAGGGAAGAGACAGAGATTAACCAACTGTAGACACAAGATTATGACTGAAACAGGAGCAAGAAGGAAATGTAAATGGTACTAAAGTCATCTTAGCAGGGAAACCTGGCTTAGTATGGGCAGTGAAGGACACCCCAGAGATTTAAGACTGCAGTCTACTCCTGATGACACCGACGGGCTGAGGAAACTGTCCTCAAGGTACACACATATCCATGTTGTTTACAGCTTTCTCCACTCTGAGACTCAGGCCCTGGACTTATCTTTGGAGATTAAAAACCTGGGTTGAAATTCCAGTTTTACCACTTTCTGTGTGTCCTACAGTAAGCTATCTAAATTCACTAGGCATCTGTTTTTTCCATCTGGTAAATAGAGATCGTAATACTTTGTGAGGATTTAAATAAATTAATATTTATAAAGCACATAGTATGGTGTCCAGCATATAGTAAGCATTCAATATATAAGAGGTATTATTACTTTCATGATAAGTATACCCGAATTTTAGTCAGTGGTATCAAAACCACTTAAACTAGTATTTAACAACCTTTCGTTCTAATACATCCGAATGTGTTTCTCTAGCTTTGGTAATGAAAAATCAAAGTGCTCTGTGTCCTTTGTTAATATGGTAACTGCTCTATTTCTTTTTGAGCATTTAAAACAGTTTCATATGTGAAATAACTGCCTTTTTATAATTCAGCATTTTGAATAGGTAATACATTCACATGGTTAAAAAAAATACAGAAAGATAAACAGTAAAGTCTCCCTCGAAACCTGAAACACTGTGACCAGGCCACGCCCTGGACACCCCCTTCTGACACACTGCTATCGCATCCTTTTGGACTTGCTATGTGCACATTTGAACAGTCTACGTCCTTCCCTTCTACACAAAAGGCAGCACATTAATTACACACTGTTCTACCTCTTGGTTTTTCACTTAGCAACGGGCGTTGGCAGTCTTCCCATATGAGGACATAAAGACTTTCCTTTTCCTCCTTTTACTGCTATATAATATTCTTTTGCATGGAGACTGTTATTATAAATGTCTTTTTGGCTACATCTCTTTCTGGACTGACACGAACTTTCCTAATTATAGTTTTGGCAGTGGGAGATGAAGAAAATGGGTAGAAATATCATATTTTCATTTGCCTTAATTATTCTTAGTCAAAAACTAACAGCAACGAATCGTTTTTGATATATTTTATATAAATAATCTACACAACCACTATGCTATGGTTTACAATGATAATTTTTCCCTTAAATTACTTTAAAACATCTGTTCTGTATTTTACACCTACCAGGATCATTTTCCCTCATGTTTACATGGGAAAAGTGCCGGCTGCTACAGTATCCAATCAGTTACCCTGAGGAGATGTCAGCTGTCAACCGCGTCTCTCCCAGCGATTTCCCTCTCCTCTCTCCCTTCCCGCTCTGGGTGAGCTGTCAAGTTTCTAGTTTCTGACGTGCATTTTACATCACTCAATGACATCTGACAGCAGTGAAAGGCCACAGAAAACTGCTTATTGATCAGAGCAAAACTAGTTGACGGAACAGATGAGGTTGTATCACAGAAATGCAGCCACATTCAGGTGATGACATTTTGCTCCCCGTACACAAGAGCTTAATGGAATACAACTTCATTATATCATGCCACTTGTACTTACCGCACCAAACCTATCTTCTGACTGTTTTGTCTATGTGGTGATGAGGACAATCCATTTGTGCTGGTATCAATGTATCACTAACCTGGTTCGTTGATGAACCCTTGCAAACTACTTGTGAGTCTGTCCTGACAAATACACCAAGAGACGCTAAAGTCTCAATCTTACTAAAATGTAATTGTGCTGTTCTTTAAAAAAGAAAAAGAAAATTACCACTTATTGAGTCATAACTGCTCTGTTTAAAACTTTTATACCACTATGTAAAGAAGTTTAAAAGGGAATTTCTGTGATTCTTGAGATTCAGGAAAATAAACAAATGAAAAATGATAACTTGAAGATACACTCAAAACTTAATTATAAACGAGAGAATTTAGTTATTTCTAGGAACAACAATACCAGATTAAGCCTCTCTGCATACAAATTACGAATTATCTCCCCACTTATCACCTTTTAGTTTTAAAGATAACAATTTTAACCACTGCCCACTTCCATCACCAAAGCAGATAGAAGACTGTAAAGTTTCACATCAGTACAGGGATCATTAAGCCAGACAGACTCCTAATGTTTTGCCACAAAAAAAAAAAAAAAAAAAAAGAAAGAAAGAAAGAAAGAAAAAAAGGTAGCAAATGGGACAGCATTACCAGCCCTCTCTGACTTCTAGGGGGAAAAGTGCTAAAACTTTACCCTGAAGGTTGTCTGGCTTTATCTTTTTAATTCCTCTCTTGAGGCAGAAGTGTTCTCCCAAATTATACATTCCCAAAGCGCTTCACAATCTGGCCACATCTGCATCCTCTCTGGACTTGATATATATATATATATATATATATATATATATATATGTGTGTGTGTGTGTGTGTGTATATATATGTCTGTATATATGTGTGTATATATATGTGTGTATATATATACACACACACATATATATATATATACTAGCCTTAATTTTTTTAAATTAAAGTAAATAGGCTATTTAAATATATTCTTCAATTAAAAAAATTAAGGCGAGTTGAAAAGACATACTCATGTTAAAATTATATTTCTTGCTGAAGGTTCTGAGCCTGAAGGCTGCTCTCTTTTCCTTAGAGAGATCAGCCAAGTTAAAGTTTTTGAAGAATTTTTTAGGGAAGTGGGGGAAATGGCATAGGATTAAAAGTAAGTGAAAGAAATAACTTTCTCCTTAGTGAATCAATTGTAAGGTAGAGACACCACTGAAATGATCGCCTGTAGCACTGGGGGCCTGTATCCAAACACAGGAAGCACAGGCATAGTATGCTGACTGGGTAGGAGCTAAACACTGCTGGGTCCGAACCCTGCCCCTCCCACCTACGTGAACACTTCCCCAAGTTATTTAACCTCTGCGCACCTCACTTACCTTTCCTCTATCTATAAAAGGAGACACTAACAGCATACGAACTTTAAAGAATTGCTCTGAGGAGTAAATGAGACTATGTATGTAAAGTACTTAGCATAATATCTGTCACTAAGAAAACAGTTAACAAACGTTGTAATTCACTTCTTCACATCTACTTATGTAGACCTTCAGTTAGAAAAACTAAAAGGGTAATGGACAAAAGAAACTCAAGCAGAGGGTGCATAAAGAAAAGAAGGAAATGGAGAGAAAAGGAAAGAAAAACCAGATTAATAAGGAAACCATGGAATCTGAGCCAGAAGAGGGTTTTCAGACCCACTCAGCAGCCTCCTCTATGCCAAAGCTCTCCTTCCCCACTTTGCCCAGGTCCTGTTTCTTTCTTTCAGGCAAAGATCACTAATCTCCTCTGGGCTCAAGTGCTGAGGCTCCTTGAAGACAGAGGCCAAATCTCCCCGCAGGGTACCGGAGGAGCAGCAAGCGCAGGCTAGATTTGGCTCAGTGACCGCACATGCTAATCACTCTCCCTTCTGATGGCCATGCCAGCACTGGCCAGGCCGCATGGGGGACAATATGTAGATCTGAACAAGAGCTTTTCTAGCATAGCACCGGCTTGCATAATGCAAAAAAGTAACAGAAAAGCAGAAAGGTGTTAAGTGCATTTACTTCAAACGTGTTTGATTTTTCAAGAAATACCATGTTTTGCCAGTTCACAAAATCACACCATATAAAATGCTTCAGCTTCATTTTTTTCATCTTTTGAGGTCACTAGGATAAAAGTCTTTTTCAATCATCCAGACCAAAATGCATGCCTTTGGGCACCTGTAAACTCAGTGCTTCAAACCACAGGCCACGTGTTATTTTCTAAATACTTTTTGCTTCACACACTTTTGTCCCACACCTGAAGGGAAACAAAAATTGACTCAAATCAGGCCCACACTGCTGAACTCACAATTAATAAGGCACACAGAACTGTTACTATAATCTTGTAAGGTCCAATAACAGACAGATTGGGCAGTATGATGGAACCCAGAGCGAGCCAGGTGTGGGGTGGTAAGTGGGGAGAGTGACCATGCACCCCTGCTGCGCCCAGACAGCCCAGGTTCACCACTGTCATCCCAGCACAGTGATCAATGTCACCACCTCTTACTTTCAAAAGTATGTCAGTTTGAATAAGTTTGGGGTCACCCTAAGAATGCTGAGGAACCTCCCATGCGAGTTCTGTGATTTAGAGCTCTTTCTGATGTGTTTGTGGTTCACTGTTTTACATGTATTTGTTTCTATATACACATCCTCCACCTGACCCTTAGCTGTTATTCTGTCTCCACTGCCTAAGGGAGACCTTGCCACATACTAGGTACTTAATGGTGGTTGAATGATTACTCCTGTGACATCCACAACTCAAAGGACTAGAATACAATTGATGGGGAGAAGTTTAAAGACGGCAGGCAGTAAATGGTCACGTAAAATTCACTTAAACTTCACTTCTTAACTAATGTCCCTGAATCAGAAAACCATAATTATAAACATAATTTTATAGACAGGAGTAATAGCTGAGTTGGAAAGTGAGACGTTACACTAGTGCTCAGGAAGTGTGTGGAGATCTCCAAACCAGTGTTCCTGCAGCAAGCTATGATGCTTTATTGTAGATGGATGCAGAGAACCAGGGGTATCTGTATTTACTGAACCTCCTGATGAGTGTCTGGGCCAGGCCACCCCTAATCAATACACTGAAGATCTAGAACCACAAGCTGCTTCTCATGGGTGGTGGACCTCTCAAGTGCTCGGGCAGAATGAACCACGTGTCAGAGACAAATCCTCCCACACGCCCACCTCCTAGCCTCTCACCGCCCTCCACTCTCCACTCTCCACCCACTGACGATAACCTCAGCATGAAATCCGGATCTTCGCCTAACAATCAAATACGCCTACTTTAGTCCAGTTTCATATCCACGTGGCCAGAATATAGTCTAACGTACACTTTGGACTAACGCACACTTCCACTGAGGACATTAAAGACTTAGAACTTTTCTGAACTGAAACGTTAATGTTCTTACACACTTACTTAAAATGACTTCTCGGAGCCATCATCCTCACCAGGCCCCGAAGAGCCAGCAGTGACATGACTGAGTAAATGTCCGACAGCAGCTCCACGCACGCCCAAGTACCAGGCTGTCCTCTTGCACAAGGGCACACGTCCTGAAGCAGTGGCATTTTTTCCATGGAGTTTAAGTCAAAGTCAGAAGAGAAACTAATCTCAGATTTATTATCCATAAGAAACATTTGACTTTCTTAGGTGTGTTCCCCTGGTCACAGAATTCATTTTAAACAGCATATAGAAAAGGATTAAACACAGGAAGCCAGATTATCTGATAACTGTGTACATTACCAATAATTTGAGTCTGTAAAATATGGACAAAAGCCATAACTATAAGGTGATATTTTAAGACCTAGGAACATGTAAGTTTAGATTTGTAAAAATGACACTGAATATTTAATAAACTTCAAACAGTTTAAAAATATTAAATTTTTTTTTAAAAAAGACTAGGTATTCTATTGAGTAACTTCTTTAATTCAACAACTGATCATTCGCAAGCTTTTCTTGCTACACTAAGCTTAACCCACATAACCTGAGAATTCGTAAAGGCTGAAAAAACAAACGTAAGGTCTTCTATCCCTACTGGGCCTTTTAACCCGAGTCTCGACTAGACACAACATTCATAAATTTATGTTTTTAATTTTAATATGCATCACATGTATATATCTTTTAATACAGTTAGCAGAAAATATTGTATACCTAGAAAAGGAAGAGAATCAGAACATATCTGTGTAGTAAATGGAGTATTTTAATTAGAAACAGTAGTTCACGATACGGAACGTCATCATAAACATAGCAAAGCAGGAAGTATCGAAAGTATAAAAATTTAGAAACATACCCTTCTGAAATAGATTCACAGAGTAATGCTTTAAATTAAAGGTGCATGGGGCAGATATACTATGGTAAACCAAAATTTAAGGATGACTAAGAAATAAAACTCATTAAATACATGGCCAAAACCTTCCCAGGTTTGAAAACTCCATTCAGCATGGCCCTTCCTTCATCCAACAAAGATGAACTGAACACTGAATAGGTGCCCAGTACAAAGGAGATAACTAGATGCATAAACCGTAATCTGCAAGTCAGAGTTCACAGACCAGTGTGATTCACTAATCATCATAACGCAGTGCAAAAGTCCGTATAAAAGACGTAAAGAGGCATTATGTTCACTACATACAGCACATTCAAGGCACAGAGAGTACGACCAACTATCAGGTGCAGTTAGGCAATGATTCACAGAGAATCGGGTTTCTGAGCTGAGTACCAAATTCTCTGTTTATAGGACAGATGTGGGCCCAGAGAGGTTGAAGACACTCAGGACTAGGGAATCATAAGTACAAAGATAGAGATCCAGAATTAATAAGATTCACCTATGCAACATTAGCAAACTGATATGAGTTGAAATTTGGCTGAGTCTTGGGGAAAGGGAGATAAAGGAAGGGGAGACTGGTTGAGAGAGGGTCAGAGAGGCAGACTGGGACAAGAGGGAAGGGGCTTTATGTAGCCACACTTACGGGTCTGACCTTTGGACTGACTATAGTCAACCAAAAGCAAGCAGAAATATTCAGAAAGGCAGATTCAAAAGAGGTGTGGAAGGGAGAGCCTATAATAGAAGAGTGAGGTGGCACTGCCACCATGGGTACACAGGAAAGTAGAGGAGACTGGGGGTAGAAACAACAGATATTTCTGGTAAATAGCTGAATGCCCAGATGAGGGAGAGACAATGATCCTTATGATTTTTTGTTGGGAATCTGGGTAGACGGTGATGCCAAGACTCAAAGATACACAGGACAAAAGAAGATCAATTGTTTTGTAAAGCAGAAAAAATGGAGATTATGAAATCAGTTTTGGACATCTGAAATCGAGGTACCTATAGGATATCCAGATGCAGACACCCAATAGGAAGTAAGACAGGGCAGAGGGATTCTGAAGGGCCACCACGGCAGTGGGTCCGGGAGCAGACATCAGCTAGGCACTGTGTTTACCTCTGATAGAAAAGGAACAAGTGTGCAAGACACTTCCCAGGAGAGGGTGGAGGGTCAGATCCTACAAGATAAATCTGTGAAGTCCAATGGGCAATGACAGGAGACAAAGTCAAAAGAGTCAGAGGCCAGGCAAACTCTGCATTGAAGTAGAGTATGGAACAGAGACAGTGGAGGAGTGACAAGGCCCAGAACTTGGGCAGTAATCAGGCTGGGATGCCTACACATTTACTTCATGCCAGCCCTTCAGGACCAGGCTGCTCTCCCCTGAATTCCAAGACCATTTATTATCTCTTTATTTTGTCCCTAACTATATGCTAGTTTTCATTGTCGTAACTTCCATCTCTTCAAATAGCATAAAAATTCCTATACAAAAGAAAGTATATTTTATATCTCTTGCACGTTCTCTTTAGTGTCACCCATAGTATAAGGCATAAAGCAGGAACATGATAAATACTTGCTAGATGTAAAGAAAACAAGTTATATTTCAAGAAATACAAAACTCGGGTAATATGGAGTGGTTCTTTATACTAGCAATATTTTGTTTCTATAAAATATCTAGGTCATTTCCCTTCTCAAAGAGGAACAATATTTATATTAGTGAAGAAATAAAATTATGGCTCTTGAATCTAACAGGCAAGATTTTCTCTTCCTCCAGATAGTCTTTCTAATACCACATGATAGCCATTTCCATATCTCTTTATGGAACTGACACATAAACATACATTCTAATGCATAGACTAAATTTCCATTGACATTGACGTCATGATAACTAAAATAGTTCACTCAAGCTACTGTTGCTACAGCCAGCGCCAACTCTCCTGCTAGAACATCTGTTGCCAGAACCCTACCGACAGCAAGGGATTTACTACACTAACTCCAAAGTCACCATGACTCCCAGCCAGGAGGATGCTGAAGACTACAGCAGTGAAAAAGCAGAGTAGACTGGGTTCCTTCAGGTGAGAAAGATATCTCAAGCTAGAGGCTGGCAGCAGGTGGTGAAAGTTAATCCAGCAGGAATGACAAAAAGCAAGACTTTCGAATCAAGGGAAACAACATTTTAAAAAAGTGGCTCTCAAAAATGGCCAGGACAAGCCACTGTCAATAATGCGTACACGCTGTAAGCCTCTAGCCACTGTCCCACACTCACCAAAGGATGCGGAACCCTTACAAGGTTCTCTGACTCTAGTTCTTGGACTCTGATTTGGTAAGTGCCCCACCACCCACGTTTGGCTGGCCCGCACAGTAGCAAGATTCCCTGTGGACCAGTGGCTCTCAGTCCTGGCTGCACTTTCATGACCTGCAGAACAGTTTAAAAATATCACTGTCCAGGCCTCCAACCAGACCAACTAGATCAGTCTCTGGGTAGAAAACAGTAAAAAGAGCCGCATCTACTCATCATCAAGATTTAATAGGTGTTTACATTTTTCCATACTGACTTTGATTTCACATTTTCTTTTAAGAAATGAAATGTTGGGGTGCTCCCTAGCGTAGTGGTTAGCACATCTGCTTTACACGCAGAAAGTCCTGGGTTCACGCCCCAGGTGGAGCCATGCTCCAGGCGCCAGGGTGCAAATGGGAGGAGACACCCTGCCTACAGAGATGCTGTTCTTAAGGAGAAATAGCAACATCCATAGGTCAGGTGTGTGTGTGTGGGGGGGGGGGGGGGTGGAATTAAAGAGGGGAAAAGAAAGAAAAAAAGAAATGAAATGTTATTGATTCAACGAAACTCATATTTAACCTTTACAACAACACTTGTCTCCCTTTTTCCAGACCAGGGAACTAAAAATTTGAGCTCTGCTCATAAACACACAGCCGAGAGTGCTGGTGAACTGGCTTGGCTGGAGCTCCACCACTCTGATGCCAGGGCACACAGCTCACGGCACTGCAATACTGCCAGCAGGAACCAGGACTTTAAGTATTAATTTAAAAACATAAATGGAAAGAAATTTTGAGAATACATTTTAATTGCATATGTATATGCAATTGCATACTGCATATGTATTATATCTTGCAGTTCTTTTCCCCTTACCATCATATGGAACACACCTCCATTTTTACCAGGTAAATCAAAGAAAATAAAGTCAAATCTCATTTAACTCTGACTCTGCAAGAGCACATCCACACCCCTAAGTTTCTCACAGGTATGAAGCTGCTCTAAGGCATTCTGCAAGAAACTACCACTGACTTTCTTTTGAAAGAAAAAATGACAAATATTTCAAAAGACATAACACAATTTTCACACACATACACACACAAACACACACAGAGCTGTCTGGAACATTTATACAGTCTCGAATTGCATAACTAAACTGAAGAAAGCATTCTATGATATCGCTGATATTAAAGCCTTGTAAATGAATACATGAATACATTCCCCCCGAAAGCAATAGAAGACAAAAAGTCAAATACTTTCACTTTTCTGAAGTAGTGAACAGAAGAATGAGCCCATAGAAAAAGACTCATATATTTAAACAATTAAGGTCAACAAATATAACTGGAAACATCATTGGTGAACAGTTTTTTTCTATTACTGAAAAATTTAGAAATTTGAAGAGTAGTCTGAAAAAAAGGTAGAATATATAAAAATAATTGTTTAAAAATCTCCAGGTGCCAAACGTGTATGTGCTTGAGTACAGAGATTTATCCACTTTATCTTGTTGAGATTTTAAAAAATACACATACACTGTCACAACTAAATATTTAGAGTGAAGAAATCTTACTGCTTCTCACAAAAAAAAAAAAAGTTTCTAAAAGCTTCTAGCATAGTAACGTCATGCACGATAGGAGTGACGTACACAAATACAAAACGATCTACTATTTTAATTTAATATGTTGAGTTATATATTACCTTCTGATTCTTATGACTTCACCCCAAACAGATAGCTTTACATGTATTTAAGAGCTCAAAGTAGTCAGAGAGTAGGATGGGGAGAAGAAAAAAATGCTGTCATGTTATCTTCTTAAAGTAACATTAGAAGATAATATTTTTTAAAAAAGGGGGGGTAAAAATATTCTTGCTTACTGTTGGGAGCTTTTTTAAAAAAAACTGGTGATGCTTAATTTTGGAACTTAATGACATCTTTGATTTCCATTTAATGTACACAGTGACACCTACTGGCATAGTGATGAGGCAATGAAGACAAGATTGGAAGATTCAAACACAGGCAGAGCCCTGTGAAATACATATATTCATGCATCTCATGTTAAATAACAGTTAAGTACAGTATTCTATAATGCTTTATTGATCTGATAATAGAAATAATCTGAACGAAAGCCCGCATTCCTGTTTTTCAGTTTTAAGTTGCTGAGCACCGTGAGACCGACACACACAGGGTTTTTCTTGAAGGCTTTACTTAAGCATTTGTTTCACATTTTCCAAAAACCATAGTATTTATTTTTGGTGGTTAGAGTCAAACCTCAGACCTCACTAAAGTCAATATGTTTGTTTGAGGGCAGTCACATAACGTGATAATTTTTTAAAATCATATAAACCAAGAAAATAGTAGCTGGGAGGAGTCAGCTGCTTTATAAACAAGCTGTGGCCTATTATAAATAATCTGTGTCCTATTATAAATAAGCTGTGGTCTATCACAGAAACAAGGCAAGACTTATAAGACATTTTTTTTTTCTGACTGAGTATATGCTATTGTTGAATTTGGCCATCAGTATAGAAATAAACTCTAGATGGAGCAGGTGGAAAAAATATGGGCAAGTGAGTAGAGCATCAGTCAGAAATCTAGCAAACTTTAGGTGGTCTAACCTTAAAATAGAAATAAAAAGCATTTGGGACAGGACGGGAGGTTTCTGAGACATAAGAGTGGTGGTTGCCATGAAGGCCACCAAGGTACCAGAGCAGACCCAGCCTTAGCCAGCAGCAACCAAATTGGCTGGAACCAGACAGAATGCTATGAATATGTGCATGGTAAGTTCTGCCTGTGAAGTCCACTTGTTGACAGAATGTAATTATCTTGAGAAGAGGATATACATTGCACATGCCAAATCTGACAAAGATGGCTACACTGTGCTGCTAAGGTTTCTAAGGCTGAGTCAACAGAAAAGGATACTGGGATCAATTAGCAATGTCTGCCGCAGTGACGGAGTAGGGAGACTGTAACAAGCATGCCAAAGTTCTGCAACCTCATTATCCTAAGATTAAAAAATAAACAACCAACTCTGCTTCGGAACCTCAACTCCTTCGATCCTGCTGCATTTTCTGCTTGTGTATTTGGTCTTTCCCTTTGTTTACAAGTGAGCTTTATTTTGAAAACAGTACTATCTTGGCTCTAATAAGAAGGGGAGATTTTCTTTGGCAAGCTGGAGAGGCACGGCGAGGGTGGCAGGCGCAATGCTGAAGCAGGGCACACCGACATGGAAAGGGCATAAGTAGTGGTGGTCGCAGAACAGTTTGCAGAAGTCTCCCCTGACGGGAGTGACATGTGATTCCCTCACCTGAGTGCCTTTAACACAAAGAACACCTTCCTGGCGGGTCACCGAGACCCAAAGGTATGTGATAGAAGATGGCGTGAATTATCTCAGCGGGGCTGACTCAGAAACCTGAACAGCAATGAACTCTCCAACAGTAAATTACTTGACACTTAAACCTGGCAGTAACATATTCTATTAGAGAAGACAGTGTTTTGCCTAAAATTAATAAATGTGGGATAAGTTAACCATGAATAAGTTAATAGCTAAACCTACTCCCTAGGTTTTTCTCCTCTATACTTTTCTGTCTTAAAACTTTTCTATTACAAATATATATTAAATTTTTAAAAGTAATTTGTGTCCATAGTAACACATCAAATGTGTAGACAACTCATTATAAGCTAAAGCAATAGTTCCCAGCTCCAACCCAGAGGCAACCCCTTTGAACTGTTTCTACTTTTAGATCTTCTGGTAGTTACCTCCAGAATTGGATTAATATGCATTTTCTCCTACTTCTTGGTTTGTCAACCTTAAAAAATATCTAATGACCGCCATATGAAAAATGAAGATTTAGCTCATTATATTATTACTCACTCTGCTTACTCCTTCCCAATATATGAGTTATTTCACTTTGTTCTTCTACTGCTTATTTTTGTAACTTTAAATAACTCTCTACAAGATCCTTAGTACTTTAAACTTCTCCCTGAAACTTGTCACCTTTTCCTACCATCTGTCAGCTACTCCACTACTTTCATACTGTCAAAAATTCCTAACATTTATATTGTTTCGACACCAGCACCAAGTTTTTATTCGTCCATAAATTGATTCCAAAAGATGAAAAAGAAACAGGATTTATGTTATTTTGAAATGGTATCTATGGAAAGTAAAGTAGCATGTTAGGGTTATTCAAAATTACATGAACCATTAAAAATTAAGTATCATAAAAGCAAGACAATAATGTGAAAATAATTATGAAAAGCAATTAAGGGAAAAACATTAATACATGATGAAACAAATGATCGCCATTTCTTACACAATTATTTAAAACTGTACATAATCTCTAAGGTTTTCATATCTTTTTTCTTGCCTAACTAAAATAAAATGTTTACTCAGCCATAAGAAGAGATGAAATACTGCCATTTGCAACATGGATGAACCTTGAAATAATCATACTAAGCGAAATAAGCCAGACAAAAAAGGCTGAAGATCACATATCACATATGTGGGATATAAACCTAAAAGCAACAAATAAACAGTACAAACAGAGACTAATGGACATGGACAATGGCCTAGAGGTTACCAGAAGGAAGCGGGGAGAGGAAAGAAGGAAAATAAAAAAATAAAATGTTAAAAAAAAATTATGTACATATAGCATGAAAAAAAATAAACTCGCATATAAAATTTAAAAAAATAAAATAAAATAAATAAAATAAAATAAAATGTAAGTTGTAATGCTAGATCCCATTCTACCACTATATACTTGTTACTTTAGGTAAGTCTCAGAATTTCTCCAGATCTCAGTTTCAATATAAACCCAAAGAGGAGGTTAGATTAGATTAGATCAGGATTTCCCCAATTTATGTAAGAGTCACCTGGGGCCTGAAAAAATGAACGAAAACCACTTCTTTGGTCCCTTTCCTGGAGACTATAGTCCAGTAGGTCTGAGGCATATTAAAAAATATTTTAACAAACATTCCAGGAAATTCTAAGAAAAAGGAAGTTTCAGAAATAGAAATAAGCAAAGATATTATGTGCCAAAATGAGCCTATATTTTCATATTGTTTTGTGCCTTGTTTTTTTACTGGCAATATACTATTACTTTTTGTGTGGGTGTGTATATGTAGATTCATTTTTAATAGCTACCATGTATTTCATCAGGTTCCAATATCTTTTAAACTAATCCCCTTTTATTGTACATTGAATTTCTTTCCTTCAGACTAATCTATCATTTTGTACTCCTACTAAGACTATGGGAGGGTCCCCATTTCACTATGTTCTATTAACAATGGATGATGCTATTAAAGAAGAAAAAAAGTTTGCTAATTTGATAATGATATCTCATTATATGAGTCAAACTTGTTTTCATGGATTTATTAACTATTAGTATCTTCTCTTCTATGAATTAACTGATAACACTTTGCAAATTTTTCAATTGAAAAAAATTTTTTCTTATAGATTTGGGAAAGCTATTTATACTTGAAGCACATTAAACATCGTCATCTACATTGAAAATTTCCCGATTTTTAGTTCGCCATTCAATTTTGTAATGATTTTTACCATTTAACATTACTATATGCAATCCTTTAATAATTTTTTATGATTTCTAACTTTGGTATATACTTAGAAAGATCTCCATATCCAAAATATATATACACTTAAATATTCTTATATTTTTTATGTTTTTGGTTTTTGCATTTGACTTTGCAATGCATCTGAAATTAATTTTAGTATATAGTATTAGAAAAGACTTTAATTCACTTTCCAAATGGTTAACTAATTATTCTAACATAATTAATTTCTACATCAAATGGATTTTAGATATTGTGTCATATATATACACTTATAAAACCTTGGAAAAAAAATAAAATGTAAGCTATCCTTGAAACAAGTTAACATTTACAAAACTGTTGTTCAGATATACGAAATATTTATTTAAAACTCTCTCTGAAAATATCTATAGGTTTTGGGGTGTTGACCACCACAAAATGAATGCCACAGTGGGTACAGGCAATGGAGCAATTATAAGGGCAGAACAAACCTATAAATGAGGAAGGAGAAATCAGAAGAGAAGCCAAATACTGTTCAAAGTCAGCTAGAAAATTGTAATCAAGGAGTCCATGTGCTCAATTTCTAAATTCCCTGGGCTAATATGTATAGTCCAGGTATAACCACTAATCAAAAAACTAAAGAGTAATTATCATGTATAGATAACACACTGCATGTAATTTGCAATGAATGCCAACATATACAAAAGAACCTTCTATACCTACATTAAATATTCTGTAATACCATGCAATAAATGCATGAAACTGAAAAGGAATTTTGACGTACTACACATTAACTGTGTGACTCCAAAAACAGTAGTTCAAAATCAAATTCTCTGAAAACCAAGGTAACTAGTCTCCCAAAACCATGAATGGGTGTGCAACCATATTTATTTTTATTAATCAGAAATAAATATAAGGCATAAAGTTAAAAAAAGATGAAATAAAATAGACTTGCTTATTTGGCTAAATAGTACCAGTAAGAGAAAAATTTCCCTAAGTATATTTTACCTTTCTAAAGTGCTGTTAAACTGATTTCATGAAACCTAGCACTTGAAGAGTGTTTATTTACCTTAAAAGTTTTCTTTTCATTTTTACCTGGAAGATAGACTATAGGAGATGTATAATATCTATTTGCATTTATTTGTCTCATCCTGCTTCTGTGAGAATGTGCAGTCAGATACTCGTAATTACTGAGAACATCAAGATTAAAGTGTGAGGTACTGAGCCACTTCTCTTCCTAGCACACTTCTGAACACTTCCCTCTGCTACTCTAAGCAATTCAAAGGCATGAAATACCTATTCTTCACTTGATCATCAAGCAGTATGAAGACAAGGACTTGTCCATAGCATTTGCTCATAAGATATTTGCTGTGAAAGCATTTATTTATAAGAGCAAAATACCAAAAACAACTCAAAGTCCCATCCATAAGGAGGTGAGTTAGATAAACTATGGCTCAGCCACATGATGAAGTACCATGTAGCAACCACAAATGAGGAGGATTCTTATGAACTCATTAGGAGTGTTTTCTAAGATATACTGACTGAAAAGAATAACCAAGGAAGAAAGATTATATGTAGTATGATATTACTTGTTATAAAAGAAAAAAATAAGAAATGGAGATATAATGAGATGGTGAAATACTAGAGATGAATGAGTGTGTGTGTGTGTGTGTGTGTGTGTGTGTGTGTGTGTAAAAAAGAGAAACACAAGAAATATAAAACAAGAACCTAATAAAAATAGTTACCTATTGACATATACATAGGATGCAAGGGGAGCAAGATCTTTTTAAAAAAATACCTTTTTATATAGTTTTAAACCAAATAAATTGCTCTTTATATTCATGAATTGGAATTTTTTTAAAAAGACAGAAAAATAAACCCACAGACTGAAAATAAACAAAGAACCTAAATGTATGTTAAACTCCTTACATAACAATACCGAATAAATAATTAATTCAAGTAAGTTCTGAACATAGTACTCTGACAATACAAAGAAAATGGGATATATTTTAGGAAGAAAAGAATTGTATAAAAGCCTTAAATTTTATTTAATAGGTTCACTGTTAGAATAATTTTGGTCTAGAAATACAGGAAATATAGTCATAATTTAAAATGTATATATACTCATTTGCCTAAAAGTATACATATATACTATATATGTGAAAATTATATTTCTTAGTAAAATTATATTTCTTAGCTATATCTGCTGAAAAGGTCTAGTAGCAATAATAAACCATAATGCACCTAGCATCCAGATCTTGGTTTCTAGATAACATTCTCCACTAAAAGGAAGGAGAGGTCCTTGGAAAAATCTAGAATTAGGAAAGTACGAGGTGATCCTGCAAATTTTTTTTGGTCAGAAAGCAAGAAACAGTGATCAAAGATAAATGAGGTCATGCCAAGAGCACAGAAGAGCCAACCTGAAGGAGACCCCTGGGACAAGTTTGGGACAATTTGGGCATTAAAAAGAATAATGACAACACTAGAAAAAACTTTTAATTAAAAAAAAAAATCCATTAGTCTGTAGAGATACAAAGAGGGGAAGAAGGAAGGATAGAAGCTCCTCTTCACAGAAAAATGCCAGTTAATAAATGTGAAAGAAATGATAGAATTAGAAAGTCACCATTTGCAACTATCAATGTAAAGGCTGTACCATAGTTTATCCAACTCACCTCAGGTAAAGATTATTATTCTAGTTAACCACTGGGTCAAAGGACTGATATGCTATAATTAAAAGGTGAAAGTAAACATGAGACTTACTTTCAAAGGGTTCGTCCAAGAAAAGTAAATAAACTGTGTACAAAGAGAGAGAAACACACACACAGAGAAAATATAAAGCAAAAGTGGCAAAATGTTAACTGGTGAATCTGAGTAAATATAAGTATTCCTTTCAATATTATTGTAGGTTTAAATTTTTTCAAAATATGTATGTATATGTAAAACAAAGCGGGTAGGAGGAGAGAATGATAACACAACAGTGGCAAAATGTTAAAAACTGATGAATCTGGTTATACAGAAATGAGAATTCTTTGTATTATTCTTGAAACTTTCTTTGTACATTTGAAATTATTTTAAAACAAAGTTAAAAACATATCCCCTGTGGTTCCATTGCATCTACGACTAGCTGAACTCCAAGACCAGAAGCAGCCATAGGGAAATGGTAGTTCATTTTCTGTGCTATAATGGGGATCAAAAGTCCATAATGAAAAAATAAAGTTGGAAAACCAGGATCACTCACTTCCTAAAAGTGCAGATTGTTACTGTCACTCAGGGCTTTAGCTTAAGGAAAGCTGCGTATCCAAGGCAGCAGAAGATAAGTAATGCAGTTAAGGAACCAGGTATTGAAAAAGATCCTGTTGGCCCTATACAGATCCACAATATTACCAATATATTAGAACATTTATTGAGTGCTATGTTCCAGACACTCTTCTGAGCACTAATTCACTGAATCATCAGAACGATAGTTTAAGGTAAATACAACCATTATCCTCATTTGACAGATGAGAAACTATCAAACATTTACTAGATAGATGAGGCACAAAAATGTGAAATAATATGCCCAAGATAGTATACAAGTAATCAACAGTACCAGAATTTGAACTTAGGCTGTCAGGGTCCAGACAACTGCAGCTATACTATGTCTCTGTGCTATACTGTGTCTCTGTGCTATACTCTAAGCTATACTACGTCTCTCATGAGTTTTAAGATGAGGCAGGGCAGAGTGGATAAGAGTCCACCAAAACGCAAGACATGATGGTACAAGCAGTGGGGAGAGAGTAGACTGTCTCTCAAAGTAAATCTGCAAACTGAAACTCTAAAATGCATAAGAACAATGAACAAAAAATGATTGAGGGGAAAAGGCAAATAATAGAACAATCTGAAAAATTTAAAGAGTTAATAAACTCAAATAATAAAGGAAGAAAACAAGAAACATTCATTACGAAAGACAAAAAATTATAAAACTAAAGCAGATCAAGCGAAACATACATAAGTAGATATGAAAAAGAACCAAATACAAATCCTGTACATGAAAAATATAATCAGTAAAATAACTCAGTGTATCAGTTAAACGACATATTAGACAAAGCTGAAGAAAGAATTACTGAAGTGTAAGAGAAATCTTAGAAATTACCCAGAACACAGCTAGAAAGGTAAGGACCTAAAAGTATGAAACAGCACCGAAAGGGTACGAAAGATAGATGGAGAAGCTTCTGCATACATCTAAAAGTAGTTCCAAGTTCTGATAATTTTTCAGAGTTTAATAAAGATATGAGATCTCAGACTAAAAAAAGCACAAAGTGAAAAGAAAGATAAATAAAAATTCTCTCCTGGACATACTGTAGTGAAAACGCTGAACAGTAAAGATAGAGGGAAAAGTCTTAAAATCTGCTATAAGGAAAATCAGATTATGTACAGAAAAATAACAATTAGGCTGACTGCAGACTTCTTATCAGCAACAATGCCAGAAGATGATGTAATAATATATTAAAAGTACTGAAAAAATATGATCATTAACTCAGACTTGTGAATGGAGTGAAACTATTAAACAAGAGTATAAGCAAAATTAAGACTTCAATTAATTTATTGTATTAATGTTTACCACCCAGAGATCCTTGCTTAAAATTAATTGAACTACCACTTGAAACTTATTGTATTTTGTCAATCAATGCCACATAAATAAATAAATAAATAAATAAATAAATAAAATGAACTATACTTCAACAAATAAAATGTGAACTCAGAGAGAAACACTGAGATTCAGGGGAAAAATAGTACAGATATTGATAAAATATTTGTTTAAATGATTTTGTTTAAAAAATTGAACAAAAATTCTATATCCAGAGGTAATTATAACAGTGTGAAATATTTGGTCTCTCTGACTCTATTTTGTTCAAGACTGCTTTGTTCTCATGGCCTTCAGGTTAATAGCTTCTGTTTAAGTTTACATACAGACATGCTAAACATTACAGGAATTCTGCCTGTGTCTTGTGGAGATAGGGAAATATTATTTACCAAAGATTTGCAAGACTCTTGTGACGAGGCTCACAGCAACTAGCACAATCTTCCTCGGACCCCTGCTGGCACCCAGATAGATGTCTGTGGTGGTCAAGTGCCTCTTGTCCCTCCCATTTCCCCTTTCCCTGATATAAAAAAAGCCTGAACTCCGTACTTTCTTAAACTAGATTTGAGGATTAGGTCTCCCATTTTCTCAGATTCCTCTTATCCCCCATAGGAAGGAAAATGGGATGGGAGAGTACAGTACTTAAGGTATGTGAAAGTTCTTGCCTTGTTGAGGAGAAAGACACAAATAATATTAAATTTGAATATTAGAAATCCTGAAATTTATAGCTTCCAAAACGGTTGGAGAAGTACATATAAAGGAGAGATAAAGAAAACTAGCCATCCAATACAAGACAAAAAAGGAAAGAGATAGGAACAAAGCCTGATAAACAGAAAACATAAATTAAGATGATGAAACTGTATTATTAATCAAGTAAATGAACAACTTTATTAAAATACATCAATTTTCTTTTACAGAGTATCACATACATATTTATAAATTACTAAAAATTAATGCTTCCCCAGTATCAATAATCAATTAAATACCCTTAATTTTCTACTATAAATCATGTGTAAGCTATCACCATGAAGACTTAGTGTGTCCTTGGTCTCTCCCTTACCTACAACCATACTGACACTTCTGAGACCAACCACTGGCTCTGAACCAACTCCATTCCTCAAGCACACATTATACCTGGTTCCATTTCAGTACATTTGCCCTTACTTTTCCCAAACTCAGGATCTTCCAAACCTCTATCCTTACCCAACATCCACTGATTCCTTAACTTCCTACTCATCCATGGAAGTCAGGGCCCAAGGGAAGGAGAGGGGCTGCTGGGTATAGGGTTAAGTTGATGGGCTGAGTATAGGCTGTAGGCTCTTCCTTTGGCCCCAAATTCCTAGAGGTGACAGTAGAGATGTATTTGAAAATAACAAATCTTGTGTCCACATTAGAAAAAAAAAGAATGAGTGCTATCAGTAGGCCAAAAACTGTGACAGATAACAATGCATTCTAAAGGAGTGAAGAAGAAAACCACAATTCTCAAAGCATGCACAAAAGAGGATGATACAAAAGGTAAGAGAGGCTGCAAAGAATTCTAAGCCCAGAGGTGAAAGACCCTGGAACAGGTGGGGCTTGGGGCAGTGGACACCTTGGGCCAGGTTGTGAGCAACAGGTGGCTGTTCCAGGTGAAACACTGAGAATAAACTTCAGGAGAAGAGGCAGGGAAACAAGCAGGAAAGAAGCAGCACCCAAGAAAAATGGGGAGCCCTCCAACACAGAGGCTAGTTACTGACATATACGCATCCAGCCCTATAAATTGAGCCTCCTGTCCTCCATTCATCCTCACAGAGGAAGGGAACCCCTCCCCCCTATTCAAGGCCAGCCTTTCTCTTGTGCTTTTTTGAAACTGAACTGTTTGACTTGTTTTACTTCTAAACTGCTTCTATCCATCTCACTTCAAACACATCTGTCCTTTTCCTCAAATGGCCAATGGATTTTCAAGAGTATATGTGCAACCTGGTACAGGTGTTAGAGGTAGAAGTGTTGGTACAAATATATTTTGCTCTCTGAAGTGGATGTATTTTTCGAGGAAGCTGGGTGTAAGTCTTGAGCTACCCATTTAGAGAGGCTGTGCACCTAAAAGACAGACCCCTGGGCAGAAAGATGTTCTTCGCCTGCAGTAACCAAAGAACTCCTGTTATTCAATCTTCCATCCCCACACTCTTCCGGTTAGAACCTTTCTCTTAATCTTCACCGGACACACTTTACGGTTTCTATTTCTTGTACTTTATAATTAAAGTTTAAGGGGAGTCAGTTTAGGTTGGGGCTGTAATTACTGAGTACAGAGTTTATTGAAATTAATTACCTGACATATCTTTTGTCAGAAAAACAACTGAAGCTAATTCAATAAAGTAATAAGTAGAGACAATTCAGAATTCATGTTAGACTAACCTATTCCTATAGGAACCCAAGGAAAAGTCAGAAAATGTGTTTTATACATGAGACTTCCAAATTCTAATTTCATAAGTTAAAATGGATACTTATATATCCAGTTGAATAAATCAAATAGTGGTTATTAATACTCTGACACTAAATCTGCTTCCTCTACACAACCAATGAGATTACCACAGAAAATATATATCAATCCATCCAAGCAAAGTTCTAACATAAGAATCAATGATGTGACAATCTTGAGTAATATATGTCTGACAGTTCTAAAAGCTTACTGGATACATTAACACTTTAATGTAATGCACAAACGATTATAGAAGTTCATAGAGTTATGGCAGAAGCTAACCATCACTAAAGCAACCAATTAATCAAGTCAGTTTAAAATATAAAAAAGAAAAAAATTCAGAAAGATAGGCCATTTATCCAGTTCAAGACACACTAAGAGATTTAACTAGATACTAACCATTTGTAACAAATACAGAAAGATGCTATTATATTAATAACTTAACAAAAAAAAAACAACTTTAAATATACAGAAATACAACTTAGAGAACAGTTTCAGCTTTGGCAGGAAGGTCATTTGGAATCGTGATTTGGAGTGATTCTCCACTTTTCTTAGGGTCACAGATTTGCAAATCTGGAGACCTCTGTGGAAACATACAAACACATGCAAGATTTCCCAGGCAATTTCAAGATTCAGAACCCCTGCTGAAGGACACTTACCTCTTACCTTTTGCAACACTAACGAGCTAGTTAGCTGAAACTGAACAAACCTCGGAAGCTAAGTTGATTCCTCCTTTCAGTCTCTGCACTCCCCTGCTCTGTACTCCCTTCTCCTTTCTGTCCCCCCCACCCTGGTGATCTGCTCCACCCAGTCTTATACCTCATCCCTCTGTCTCTCTGTCCAGCTTGTCCCCAATTCCTCACTCATGCCCTTTTTTCCCATATACCCTTCCACCCCCATTTCCTTAACTGATCTAAATATGCAAATAAATTTTATATTTAGGTGACTTAATTTACATATTCTTATTCATAATTTTAAAAGCCAGTCAGCTGAAAATTTCATACATACAGATAAAAATTGGAAGAATAATTGTGAGGGGAAGAGAGAGAGAGAAAGGAGGGAAAAATACTGTTTTTTAAGAAAAAAAATAAGTTGTTTTGTTGTTTTATATCTGGTTGTTCATTTTTGTCTCTGTATTTTTTCCCACAGGTCCATACTAGAAAAAAGTGCCTGCACCCCTGCCTATGACAGTCTGTAGGTTTTAGGGACACAGAAGCCCCAAGCATCCACAGCGGGACCAGAACACTGGGCATAGGGATGAGGGCAGGAGCTTCTTCCAAGGTGGGCAGGGACAGGGGCCAAGGGGAGGGCACGGGGATCAGAATCCGGTCAACAGTGAGACGGTACCCAGCCCAATCTCCAAGAGTCAGAGGGTGCGTTTTAAACACTCCTCTAAGTAGCCAGCATTGGTCATGGCTCTACCACATACGCTAAATCGTGACAGAACGACACTGTGGGACAAAGGTTAATAAGATATGTGATTATGTGGGGAGGGACACCAACTGCAGCCACAGTCAGCTTTGGTGCATTTACAAAATTCATAATCCCCGTACTGTAGAAATTATTTGCAGTAAATTATTTCACAATTACATAAAGCTTAATGCTCTTAAGGCAGAGACTATGAAGGTCCCACTATATATCTTTCATTTATTGTATGCCTTCTCTATGGCAGGCAGTGTATACATAGATAGAGGTACAGGTAGAGATATTTATGTCCCTATGTGTTCATAATTTTATTTAGTGTTCAAAACAACCATATGATGCAGTTATATAATCCCCGCTCTACAGATGAGGAATCTGAAGGTTAACACATTGACTGAATAGCCTAAGTCAGACATACTAAGTCTGAAAGACGGAGTTTGAACACAGATTTCTCTGCCTCTGAAGCCTATGCTCTCACCCTGAGGTTTCAGCTTTTTAAACTTCAATGTGCACTCCTGTCTCTGGGGATCTTGTGAGAATCCAGACACTGATTCCTGCAGGTCTGGAGTGAGGCCTGAGAGTCTGCATTTCTCACAAACTCCCACCGATGCTGCTGATCCGTGGACCACATGCTGAGTAGCAAGGGGGGCTAAATAAACTATTACATTTGATTGATTCCATACTTACAGCTGTGACTTCTACAAGTTGAGATGCTGCCAGCAATACATTTCTAAAGAGGTAACTACTTGAAAGATAAAAAAAAGCAATATGTTTTATAGCTATTATACTGAGTAGGAAATTTTTTTCTTAATTCAGAAAACACAGCCCTATAACCTAAACCCAATTTCGTAATGAAGTAAAATGAATCTCCAGTTTTTCTGCACACATTCCTGCTGTTTTCAGCCAGAAGAGTCTCTCCTGCGTCCTAGGTCCAAACCAGATGCATCCTGTGTTTCTACAAGGAAACCATCAGAATCTATTAAAATTACTGTACACTGATAGCAGCGGGGACATGACAAATCACAGGCCAAGAGTCAGATACCACAGCCTGTGTTCCGGGGCTTTGGGGGCAGGCCCATTTGCAACCAAATGATATTGTGTGAGGCTGGCATGCTCGGTGCATGACAAACTGATGCAATTTCAGCGCTGTCTGTGGGCCAGGGGAGATTTCTCTGATGCTGGTTGTGGTTGGTTTACAGAATTGTGCAGAGTTCCCAGATTTGAATCACTTGGGGCTTGAAAGGGCTTCACTTGACAAGCTACAAATAATTACACTCTACTCTTTCCATTGTACTCTATTATTTTCCCCCTCTTATCTCCAGGATTTGAGCTTTTGTGAACAAGCAAGGTCGGCTTCTATTTTGTCCACAACACAACAAAACATTGTTCTTTTCTGATATGATAAATAAAATGAGGCCCTGCAGACTAAACATTTTTATCAGACCCATTTTCCACTTTTATAGACAAAAGCCAACTTTAGGCTCAGTCAAAGGGCTGAGCTAGACATAAGCGGGCAGGCAGGTTCCTGCATCCTCACTGAGGGAGGTGCTCCAGCTTATCTGGTTATTGTAAAAGCTCATTTGAAAAATGGAACAGTGACAGATAAAGGGTACATGAGCAGTAGCTCATACAAGGTCTTGACTTCCCTGCCCCCCATCCCAGCTCCATCGGAACAGTCTCTTTATTCAGATATCCATAATGAAAAAAAGTATTTCCAGCTTGGGTTGCAATTAGAACGAAGGTGCCTTATGTCAGTGGCATGCTTCTTAGAAACACCAGAATTTTCACATTTGAGTTTGCCCTTCCATTTGTGAAAGATGTTAAAGAGTATATCACCCACCCTAAGGCAGCTCCTCAGAATAATAAGATATTGATTACTGCTCCACATCTTAATTTAGTAAATGTGAAACTTTATCATTTAATATTTTTCCAAAGAAAAACACAAGATTGAAGGAGGTAGTTTTTTATTTAAACTTCAACCTGAAGTAACATTTCATAAAGTTCTAGTCCCTAGAAAAGGGTTTTTAAAAAATCTATGACAATTAACATGAACTCAAAGTAATCAAAACATCTTTTAAAATTTATTGTTAAGCCTTAACTGTGGTCAGCCCTCCACTTTTAATTTTTGCAACAACCCTATGACACAAGTATAGAATTTCATATGATAAAATCTGTGATTACTATCTCCACTTTAGAGATCAGGAAATGGAGGCACAAAAAGGGAGAGTAAGTTGCTCAGTAACTCACAGCTAGTAAGTGGAGGAGCTGGAAACAGAGCTCAAGGAGCAACGAGCTCCCTTGAATACTGCTTCCCGGCTCCACAGCTCCATCTATTTAAGGCCAGGTCAACCACAAGCATAATACACCTCTTCTGAACCCAAACTAAGCAAATGGAGAGCCTATGTTGACAGTATAGACAAATAATAGTGAGATTAAATTCTCAACCGTAGCTAAAGAGGCTAAAACTTGGGACTTCAGCTCCTCAGAGTGGAAACCTTTATTCCTGCCTCACTACAGCTTTTGCTATAAACCAGACCCCTTCTTTTCTCTCAATCTCTCTTGTCCAATGTAGTAGCATCTGCCACACGCTTCTATTTGGCATTTGAAATGTGGTGAGTCCTAGCAGAGGTGTCTTGTACGTGTAAAAGAATTACTACAAAAATAATATAAAATATTTCAATAATTTTTATGTTGATGATGACATGTGGAAATAACATTTTGGATTTATTGAGATAAATATATTATTACAATTCATTTGACCTGTTTCTTTTCACTTTCTGTAATATGGCTACCACAGAATTTTAAATACCTATGTGGCTCACATCATATTTCTATGGGACAATGCTGCTTGAAACTTATCCCTTAATCACAAACTTCAAACAGCTGAATCATCAACACAAGTCTGTAAACTGACAGAAACAGTAACTCCAAGAAAAAGCAGTTTACTTCCCCTGCCCACAAAAAAAAAGCACTCCTCAAAGGTCCCTCATTGTCTCCATAGGCCTTTTCTCTGCCTCATACTTCTGCCCTTTCTGCCCTCCCTAGAACACTGCTGAGCACCCTAACCACACAGTGGGCCTGGCTTACCCACACACTTCAACTGACCTGAACACCAACCAGGAACTTGAGAGTGAAGAGACCTACATATCAAGTTCTATGAACAAAAAAGGAAGGGGCATCAACCTCCCCACATATTCTCCCACCCCTGGTCTCAAGGAGGATGTTGCCTCAGTATCCAGGAATTCTTTCGCTCAACGCGGATGTGACTCACTGAAGCCTGGGCTGTACTTGGATCCTCCCTGGTTAGCCATAATTCTGTCCCCACCTTTCCTGTCCAGGAAAAGCCAGAATCAGGTTGAGTGTCAAGCATCATCTGAACAGAGTGGACATCCAGCCACACGTGGCAGCCACCTGAGGGCTTCCATGAGAAACCGTTACTCACTGGCTCATAGGCTTGAAGATGAGGGAGTTAAGAAGAAAACTCGTGGGCAAAAAAGTGAAAATCTCACTTTTGGCTACTAGGAGGAGGTGAAACTAGACTGGTTCAGGAAGGAAAACACAAGGTAACCAACTCTGGATAGGGGAGCAGGATAGTCTTCCTGCAGGCTGAAGATTATGAGACTCAGAGGCATGAGAAGCCCAATCCTCCAGCAACTGAGGGATGGGGGAACAGAAGTGTCAAGTGAAGAAGTAAGTAGAGATGAGATAGAGGACACTAAATTTTACTTTTTATTTATCCTTTTCTGTTAGCTGCCAATTCCAGACAGTTTCAAAAGCCCACCGACATCCTGTTCAGAATCTCTCACGTCCATCCTATGCCACTGTCCCAGTCCAGACTTGATCCCTGTCATAGTTCCACTCTCCCAGCCTAGACTGGGCCACAGCAACAGTCCCACAGATGACCACAATCAACCCCCTTTGGAAACCTTCTGTACACCAAGGTAAGTATAATCAACACGATTTACCCATTCTCATGGCATTTTGCTGTTCAGAAACATGTTATGCCATCCTGATTTCTATCAGATTTCAAAGTTTCTGATCCTACTCTTACTTGATGCGAGCAATGAGCATTTTCTCCTCTGTACCCCTCCCTCCACAGCGACTCAGACATTCCACCTACTAGAAGGTCCCCGCTTATCCCCACTCCCTGTCAAAAGTGGAATGGACACTAATACCTTCAACATCTTCAACGTCGGTTGCTGCCCACCCTACAGGAGCAAACAGAACAAAGGCAGTCCTCCACAGGGACTCCGCAATCTGGCCCTGCCCCTTGTATCCAAAATGCTTCCATTCTCTACCCACCACTGCACACTACACACTGCTCTCTTTCCATCCCCTATCACATAATGTCCATTTACATCTACCTTTTTGGGGGGAAACGGTGTGAATTCCATCACAAAAGCCCTATCCTTTCCATCTGCTTATCGGAACCCTACTTCGGCTTCAAAATGTTCCTTAAACACAGTTTCTTGCAGGAAGTCTGCCAGGTACTTCACTTCTCACTGATCTCATTCTCAAAATCTCCGTTCAATACAATGTGCTATTTTGCTATGGATTACCTTAAAGCATTCATTATTGCTTTGTGGGTACTGTGTCCATTGGTATAAACTGCAAACTCCTTGAGGGCTTGAGTCATGCCTTAAAGTCATTTGCCTGCAGCTGGCACCAAGCAGGCATTCAAACGCTTGATTTACTAAGTTACATTGATTAATTATGTTACTTTATAATAAATGCTTTGCTTCCTTTGTATGCTAGACTAAGAGCAGAGGTTAAATGGCACAGATCTTTATTAATATCCATCCATCTTTTATGGAACCACTCCTTAAAATTATCTTATAATGTTACAAATATACTAATTAAGTAAGTAAGCAGTTCAAAATATGCTGAAGTGCTTTCAAAGACTAATATGTCTTCACTGTTTTATAAACCAATGCTATTTAAATGGCCTATGAACATGACTATATCTCTAACATAAAGTAAATGTTTCTTAAAACTCTTCCAAATCTAAAAAACTCGATAATAAACGTTTTCAAAATGACAGCAGTATAGCCAACTTAAGAACCCAGTGCCTACCCATGTTCATTTAAGAACAGTCTGTACATAACCTGAAGAAAATCAGTGGAACTGTTTATAAAGACCTAAATACAAAATGGTCCACAAGAAATTCTGAAGGAAAATTCCCAGTTCCACAGTTCTCCATTATTTAGTGAAGTGCTCTTGCATAGGCGTAGGGCAATCAAAGGAAGCAAAAACTGGACAAATCAAACAAGACTGTTTAAATATACCTTTCACATAATCTAGCATTAAACACACACACACACACACATTTTAAATCATTTTTAACCATTTTTATTTAATAAGCCAGTTCCGGCACTTCTGGTTTCATATCCATTTTTTTTTTTTTTTATGGCGAAAGTGTTTCCTGATTTTTGACTCAACACATTACTGGACATTTAAGCTTACGATAACACTTACTCAAATTACCAAAACTCGCTGTTCCATGAACCATCCTTCGTACTGAGTTTCTGTTTTAAGTTCCTCTCCAGTGTTGATAACTATACTGGAAAATGCTCCTGGTTGCCCAAATTAACCCCCAGTGGATTGGGTACATGTTTCAAATGTTACTTCCAATTCTCTAGCATGTGCAGGAAAATCCCCATCAGGCACTAGAATGACTGCTCCCCTCCCCTAGATCAGAAGCAAGGTCACAGACATTGGGACCCATATGGTTGATGTGGGATCCTGGTCCCTGCAGTTGCTGGCACTGTGGTCCAGTCAAGAATAATCACAGAGCAGAAAGGCCGCTTACAGCACTAGAATCACAACAGGCTTCATCACAATCTCCAGAACGGAGGTTGTGCAGCATAAATCCAAGAGAGTTCGGGCCCCTGGGCAGTTGGCACTGAGCAGGAGAAAGAGGCTGCCCAGGCCAGAGGCAGAGATGACACAAGAGGCAAAATGAGTGCTTCTTGTACCCAGCTTGCAACAAAGAGAACCTGACATTCTCCTCCTGCTTTTTAGATCCAGGGTAACAACAGCAGCTGTTTTTTAGTACATTCCTTGCACTGTACTACCTGCTTTTCATTTACTATCTCAATGACGTTTTTATCCTCACGACTCTTGGCACTAGCATTCTCCTAGCTTACAAATGAGGAGACCGAGGAATGAGGAGCCATTTCAGGTGAGAACCCAGGTCTGGTTTACGTCCAAGCTCAGACACCTTCTGCTCTGCTGCTCTACCCCTCGACTGCATAAGCCTCAGGCGACTGATGGCAAAGTATTAAAAGAAGACTTCCTTAAAAATGCCTATTTGCCATTTAAAAAGTGTATAAGATATATGCACTTTTTCCCCATAAAAATGAAGTTTTAATATGTGAAGTCTCTGGAGTTCTGGGTCATCTTATTTTCACAACACCACATTTTTCATTTGTTAAAACTATCATTCATCGATTTTGATAGAGTGTCTACTGGACACAAGAAACAATTCTACAGTTCATAGATAAAATAAACACCGGTCATCTATGGCCATGCTACCCTGAACAAGCCTGATCCTGTCTGATCTCGGAAGCTAAGCAGGGTCGGGCCAGGTTAGTACCTGGATGGGAGACCACCTAGAAAGACCAGGTGCTGTAAGTGTAAAAAATAAAAATATAAGAGATTGTAAGCTGACAAAGTCCTTGCAATCTGTGAGATCAAGCAAGGGTTGCCTTGTCTAAAAAAAAATTAATTAAAGTAAACATAGGTCAAACTCTAATTCAACTACATGAATCCCAAATTACTTCACCATACTGGAATTTCTAACAAATGTTTACTTCAAAGGCAGGATTTCTGTTGTTTCTGTTTTGTGCTGGTGGTAAAAGTGCAGGAACGAGGGAGGGGTTTATGGTATCAACTGTTATCTAACCAGAAATCCTACACAAGCCTGACTGAGAAACCACTATATAAATCCAATATAAAGATTTAAATTTTTAGAAACAAATGCCAACACTAACCACTATTAAACCTACTATATGTTAAGGGCTTTACACCCATTATTTTATTTGATTGATAGCCCTGTTGTGTATGAACAGTTACTATTATCCCCATTTAAGGGGGCCAAGGCTCAGTGCATTTAAGGCACCGGACTGTTAAACACATGGTTAGGAAGTGAGCAGGTGTCATCAACTCCAAAGTCCACTCTTCACTCACACTGCTACTTCCTTTCTTATAGAATGTCCTCCCATGGAGGTCAAGTTTATAAGTTGAACATAACCTCGCTTCTGCCTGACTCATAAGAGGTGGCTCTAATGTTGCATGGTCCAGTATCCAAATAAGTAAAACATGCTAATCCTGGTCAGCACCCAAGGGATACACAGCAATTTCCCTCTCTACTTGGCATTTAACATTCCCACTCCGGTTCCCCAGTGTGTGAGATAGAAGGACACCTGCTGGGAGACCGCTCTCCCAGCTGCCTTCCTGTCTTTCACATCAGCTTCTTGACTGTATTTTATACCTGGCTTTCAGGGAAGAGACTGAACCAAGGTTGTGAAGGCAGAGAGAGGTCTAATCATAGCAGCCACACTTACTGAGCTAAATGTAATCTGAGGCAGGCATCTTGCTAAGCATTTCACATGCATTATTTCATTTAATCTTGGGAATAACCTATGGATTGGGTACAATTGTCAACCAATTTTAAAGATAAGGAAACTGAGGTTAACAGTTTATTCGTATTTAAGCTTGTTAACATAACCATATTTATATGTTTAGCGCTCCATGAAGCAATGCAGGATTAGCAAGCTGACTTAACTACAGCACTAGTGCACGTTGTGTTCACAAACAGAATCGCTTTGAGAAGGCAGTCTAGAGTGTGTTGAGGGTCTTGGAAAGAAAATCGCTCAAATGGCTATCCCAGGGCCTAGTACAGTGCCTGGTATACCACAGGCTGTCAATAATTATTGATTGAATAAATAAATGTAAGCAAATATTGCAGCTGATAAAATTGTGCCTCACACCCCGTGTCTCTGAGCTTTCACCCAGCCCTCGTCCACTGCCACCTCTTACAGCTCCTGCCTGCCCCCTCCTCAGGCCCTGCACAGCACCCAGTGCTCACAGCAAAATCACATAAATTCTGAGCTAAATTTCTAATTAAACAGACTGTCCATCTCCCCAGCCTGGCATTTAGAATCCTCTTAGCCACAGAAAGATGAGCTCCCATAGAACTTTCTAGGCCCAGAACTCACTGAAGGGGCATACTTGACTGCAGTGACAACTTCAAAAACAACAATCTGGGTTAAAATGACATTCATTAAAGCTGGCCTCATCTGAACTGGGTTAAACCTAAACACTGATGAGTCAGGAGCTAAAGTTCTACTTCTGCTCAGAGCAAAGCTTACAAAAGTGGTTTCTGGATGAGAACTGGCCCCAACTCCACTGCCAGGCTGTGAATATATACTAACGCACTTACAAATTTAGATTTGGTTGTCTGGCCTCTTCTCAAAAGGCCTTATCTGGAGAAAGCAGGAAACAAAGGTTTTGCTTGAGAACACTGTCAAGAGTCTACAGTAAAGAAAAGCAAAAGGAATTTCATCTAAGTACTCTGTGATGAATAAAGAGCTGTTGCTGGCAATTTGATGTTTAACCACATAATCTACGTTCTTCATTTGTTCTTACTGGGACACTTTAGATGTCATTCTCTAATTGGAAAACACTGAAAGGATCTTTTTTTTTTTTTTATGGTGACGTTGGTTTATGAAATCTGGTAAGTTTCAGTTGAACATTTTAACAGTAAGGCATAGATATATTTACATTGTGTGCTTACCTCCCATAGTTAGATTTCTTTCTGTCACCACGTAGTTGACCCCTTATACCCCATTTACCCCCCTACCCTCTGGTAACCACTATTCTATCATTCATGTCCATGAGTGCAAGGATCTTGTGACACTAGGTTTTGAAAAGAATTCATTTAAAGCAGTGAATTAAACTGAGAATTATTCAAAAGTAAGAAAAGAAAAAAAATTTCATACTAGATGAAAGGAAGGTAAAATACATGACATTTTAACTCCTACTGGCAAAAATTTAATTATAAGTATTAGCAATAACAGCAGCTGCCCCCATACAGGGAGTTCTTTCTACGTGCTCAGTACTTATGTTGGATCCCTGTGAGAAAACTAAGGTAGGCATTTTAGGAAAATGAGGTTCAGGGAAACCGATGACTTGGGCAAGTTCCAAAGTAAGAATGTGGAACCCAGTCCGTCTAGCTCCAAGCTTAGTAATGACACTCCTCAGAATTTCCTCAAACTGGCTGAGGTCAGAAAAGCTTTTCCTAAGTTCGTTTCTTATTGGATGCAAAGACTCGAGCGTGGTTTCAATGCTGAGTCCTAGACGTGCTTTTGCTGAATCAGTGTGAGCACCAATCCTTTAAAGCTTTAAAACAAAGCTTTACAGGATCCTTCACGCTAAATAACCTGCAGGGCTAAGCCACCTACTCCATAGTTTACAAGCTTAGCTATAAATTAAATTCACCTGGAGAGCTTTAAAACCATACCAAAGCCCCAGGCCTCAATTACGTGAGACTCTTGGGACAGAGCCTGAAAATCTGTATGTTTAACCACTCCCAAGAACCACTTACGTGTTGGAAAGTTACTCGCCTTAATCATCTCCACAAGCATCTTGGAGACATCTTTAGTGCAGTTCTCAATTTCAACTGCTTATAAGAATCACTCAGGGGCCTTTAAAAAAATTCTGATGCTCAATCCATACCTAAAACCATTCGGTTCTCTGAGGGTGGCACCCGGGAGTCGGCAGTTTGTGAAGATCTCCAGGTTACTCCAGTGGGCAGCCATGGCTGAGCCCCACGGCTTCAGCAGCCAGTTATTTGCACTAGAATCCCGGTATTCCAAAGGACCATCCACTGGCAGCACCATCACATCGTATTTTTCTCCAACTTCCTGCCTTCTCCCTTAGCATCAGGCACCTGAAGTTGGTGCTAATACCCCAAAGTCTTTCCACATGTCAGTCACTTAAGTTATATGTCCCTTTACGGACACATGGCATGACTCTAACCTTTGTCCTCCAGAATCATTCCTGCTATTGAATGATTCATCTCATATGCACTTGCAACATTTGTCATTCTCTCACCACTTTCAATTTTATTATCTCCACTTCCTCTTCTCTCTTATTAGCATTTTCAACACTGCCACTTCTTTTGCCCTCTTGGACAACATGGAGTCGATGCTATTTTAGACATGTGAAACCTAAGCACAAAGCTACAGGCTAAAGAACCACAGTGTGGCTGAAACCAATCTGACATCCCAGGAACACTGCCCTATACCGGAGGTGGGTAAAGTTGACTGTGCTTCTTTGCTTACATGGATAAGAGTTCACACGGAAAGTTTTAAAACAGAGGAGCTTTGTGCTGGCTTTCACGTGCAGCTCCTTGAGAAGCAAAGCTCAGCAGGTTACCCCAAATACCCCATGCACACTTTTTGATTGACATAAACCTTCTTACAAGTGGCATAATGAGAAAAATTCTATATGGAAAGCAAAATGCTCTTTATCCAACAATTTTAACGTGTAAAAGCAGCAGCATTCACTGTCAAAATATTCACTCAAAGGGCAAATCAGCTTCCCTAAAACATATACTACTCTGGACTACTAATGAATGGCTGACAAATTTAATCTGCATCTTGACCCTGCAAACCACCCTCCTTCCACATACAAATGTCAACATCAACAAAAAAAAGTTTATAGCACTAAGAAAATGCATTTGCTTGATAAAGTACTTCTTGTACTAGGTAAGACTTTGTTCATTACTTTGCTTTTCTCAATGCTATCTCAGATAATTTCTGCAAAACTATCAATGGAAAATTCACAGACAATGAATTCAGAGTCTATAATGAGAAAAGCAGATCTGATTTCCATACAAATTATAAGATAAAATGTGGCAATAATTTACTCCTATAATTTTTATGGGAAAGATCAAGAGTATTGACTTTTAAAATAAGGTCTCTACTAATGTCCTAAATTCACTTCAATCTTCTTCCTAATAATTGGTACTTGAGAAGGAATTTTAGGATAATATTTAAAAGTTAATTAAAAACAGTGTAAGCATTCATGTCAGTCAACCATGACCTCTGCTCTACAATGCATTTAAATGCATGTCACCTTGACCTGTAACACAGCAATGTAAAAAATTTTGGTCAATATAAATCAAATGTACACTAATTTATTCAGCAGGTTTCCTGGTATCTGAATCAACATTAGAAATCTAACCTGTATTTGTTATTCTGTTATTGACAAAAAGAAGCATATTTAAATGATAACAAGTACTCAGGGGTGTCATTTGGAAGTTAAATTGTTCCCCAAGGACAGCCTCTGTAAATGTCTACATTTAAAGGTCATTTACCACCAAATTATGAACAACTGTTGCATTTATTAGCACAGGCTCAATAGTTTGGAAGCTGCAACCATCAATTTTTACTGACAATGAGATCTAATTATTCACTAATAATAAACAAGGAAAACAGACCTTTTCTATAAACTTTTATTCCCTACCATATGATCACTTTTAAAAAACGAAGACGGAAACTTTCCATCCAAAGAAAAATCCTTCCATCTGAAGGACTAAACATAGCTTAAAATAAATATGAGATAATAAAATATAACAACTTGTTTTCACATGTTATGTTCACCCGAACTAAAATAAAAGGGAGAACACTAAAATGTTTATTTATGAATGAAGTATATATTTCACTTTTAGAAGGAAGTGTGAAGGTTAATTTTACCATGGGATATTTGGTCAGATATTCTGGGTGCTTCTGTAAAGGCTTTTTTAAAAGATGAAATTAATATTTAAACCTCTGGACGGAGCAAAGCAGCTTGCCCTCTGTAACATGGTGGAGCTCTGCATTTTGGAGGCAACATATTCAGGGTCTATTACTCCAGCCCCTTTACTGAGGGGCCTGAAAAGCTGCTAGTTCTTTCTGAGGTGAGCCCAGAACAAGCAAAGGTTCCGCCACCGGCCCAAGCTGCCATACAAGCTGCTTTGCCACTTGGACCAGCAGATCCAATCAATGGTGCTCGAAGTGGAGGTGACAGTCAGAGATGCTGTTTGAAGTCTTTGGCAGACCTTATAGGGGAATCGCTCTGCCAGGTCCTTAGGATTTTTGAGCAAAACCCTGCCATTCTCTGTGGATAGCTACTCTTTTGAGAAACAGCTCTTGGCCTGCTACCAGGCCTTACTAGAGACTGAAAACTTAACCATGGGCCAAGTTACCACGCAATTTGAGCTGTCCATTGCAAACTGGGTGTTATTTGGCTCACCAAGCTATAAAGTTAGGTAAGCACAGCAATACTCCATCATCAAATGGAAGTGGTTATATACGTGATCAGGCCCAAGCAGGCTCTGAAGGTACAAGTAAATTAAGGAAGTGGGCCAAATGCCCACGGTTCCCACTCCTGCTACACCACTTTCTCCCACCTACGGCCTCATGGGGAGTTCCCCACAATCAGCTGACAAGAGAAGACTTGGGCCTGGTTTACAGATGATTCTGCACCATATGCAGGCACCACCCAAAAGTGAACAGCTGCAGCACTACAGCTTCTTTCTGAACATCCATAAAGGATAGTGCGGCGGGTAAATCCTCCCAGTGGGCAGAACTCCAGGCCGTGTGCCTGGCTGTTCACTTTGCTTGGGAGGAATGGCTAGATGTGCTATTATACATGATTCGTGGGCTGTGCCCAATGATTTGGGTAGATGGCCAGGGAGCTGGAAAGAACATGATTGGAAAACGGGTGACAAGGAAATCTGAGGAAGAGGTTACGCAGACAGACCTCTCCGAATGGGCAAAAAAACATGAAGAAATGTATGTCCCATGTGAATGCTCACCAAAGGGTGACCTCAGCAAAGGAGGATTTTAATAATCAAGTGAGTAGGATGACCTGTTCTGTGGATGCCCATCAGCTTCTCTCCCCAGCCACTTATGTCATCATGAACAAAGTGGCGGCAGTGGCAGGGATGGAGGTTTTGCAAGGGCTCTGCAACATGGACTTCTGCTCGCCAAGGCCAACGTGCCTGCGGCCACTGAGGAGTGGCCCAATCTGCCAAGAGCAGAGACCAACACTGAGCCCTTGCTATGACACCATTCCCCAAGGTGATCAGCGACCTACCTGGTGGCAGGATGATTACAAGAGACTGCTCTCATCATTGAAGGGGGCAGTGTTTTGTTCTTACTGGAATAGACACTGTGGATATGGACTCGCCTGCATGCAATGCTTTTGCCACAACTACAATGGACTTACTGGAATACTTTATCCCCCATTGCGGCATTCCACGCAGCATTACTTCTGATTAAGGAACTCGCTTCACAGCAAATGAAGTGGTACAACGGGTCCACGATCCAGGAATTCACTGACCTTACCAAGCTACCCACCATCCCAAAGCGGCTGGCTTGACAGAATGGTGGAATGGCCTTTTACAGACTCAGTTAGAGTGCCAGTTGCATGGCACTTGCGGGGCTGAGACAAGGTTCTCCAGAAGGCTGTATATGCTCTGAACCAGCATCTAATATATGATGCTGTTAATCCAATAGCCAGATTCCCAAGTCTAGGAATCAAGAGGTAGAAATGGGAGTGACAACACTCACTATTACCCCTGCTGGCAAAATTTTGCTTCCTGTCTCCATGATTTTATGCTTTGCTGGCTGGGAAGTCTTAGTTCCAAGGGGAAGAATGCTCACACCAGAAGATACAACAATGAATCCACTGCACTGGAAGTTACGACTGACATCTGGTTACTTTCAGCTCCTCACGTCTATGAAATAACAGGCACAGGGGGAGTCACTGTGTTGACGAGGGAGGGTGACTGATTCTGACTATGAAAAGGAAACTGGCTACTACTCCACAATGGAGTTAAGGAAGAGAGTGTCCGAAATACAGGCGATTCCTCAGGGTATCTCTTAGTATTACAATGCCCTGTGATTCCAGTCAATTGGAAAACATTCTAATTCAAGCAGGACTACTAACATCTTAGACCTTTCAGGAATAAAGATTTGGGTCACTCCACCAGGTAAAGAACCAGGGCCAGCTGAGGTGCTTACTGAAGGCAAAGGAAATATGGAGTGGGTAGTTCAAGAAGGTAGAAATACTTTCTACAAGCACATGACCAATTACAGAAGTAAGGACTGTGTCATGAGTATTCCCTCTGTATTTTGTTATGAATATACTTGTGTGTGTATATATGTATACTTGTGTGTGTGTATATATATATATATATATATATATATACATATGTATATATGTATACATACATAAAGCAAATATTTTTATTGTCTTCCCTCACTTATCGCCTTATGTAACATAAGATGTATTGACTTCATGTCATAGTATTTAAGTATTTAATATCAAGAAAAAAGTAGAACATGACTCAAAAATTTTACCTCCTCTTCTGTGGAAGGAGTTAGTATGTTTGCAGCTGTATGCAGGATAGATGTATCATGTCAGGCAGAATTATGACCTTCATATTGTCTTTACTTAGAGATTAACTATGGTTTAAAAAAGAGATGTGTATAGTTGCCAAATTGACAGGGGTGGATTTGTGATGGTTAATTTTATGTGTCAATTTGATTGGGTCACAGGACACCCAGATATTTGGTCAAACATTTCAAATTAAGCATGTCCAAAAATAGGACTTCTGATCTATCCCCTCAAATGTGCTCTACTTAAATCCTTCCACATTTCAATAAACACCACCACCATTCTTCCAATTGCTCAATCTAAAAACTTTGGTGTCATCCTACTCCTCATTTTTTTTTTTTTTTTGCCCTCCAAATCCAAACCATCAATGAATCCCATTGGTTTCATCATCAAAAGCTATCCACAGTCCAACCACCTTCCACCACTTCCACCTACCAAACTGCTCTAAGTCATCATCGTCTTTTACCCGGGATACCACAATAGCTTCCTACTGAGCTCCCTGCTAACATCCAACCCTTTTATAGTCTATTCTCCACATCTGATCCTTTTGAAACAAAATTCATATAACCAACATATGAGGGCAAGCAATTTCATCTGTAAAAACTTATTGAATCACACCACTCCTCTGCCTCTCAGCTCTCAGAGTAAAAGCTTTTTCATTCCTTTTCAGGCCTACCAGTCTACTTCACATTATCTGCCCCACTGAACCACTGAGGAATAGAGTGAAGAAATAAAATGGCATCGCTGTGGTCAAGTTGCTAAATTATTAAATTCAAGTGGGCTCGGCATAAGGAAACGATGATTCTTGTTTTAACTAACTCTGAGTACTCAAACTTTTGAACTTTCCAGTCCTGCATCAATCCCTGGATGCACATCAGTGTGTCGTGTGTTAATGCCTGGCGTACAGTAAGCCTTCAATTAACCATCTGAAGGACCTCATGAAGAAAATGTTCCATTGTCTACACCACTGGACATCTTGGACCAATCCAGGGGCTGAGAATGCAGAACTAATTCTTCTCAACAAGGTACTTTTTACTAGAAAACTCTCAGCCTTTTCTTTCTCCTTCAGAATACTCTGGATATTGCCTGTAGTGTTTCTGGTTTGCAAACCCCATGACCCTTAAATAAATTGTCATTTATTTTCTAGCAAAGCCCCTTGACTCTTTTTGAGTTCATTCAACACTGCCTATGACCTCATCTCCTATTACCCTCTACTCTCTGACTCCAGTCCAACCCCACTGGACTCCTTTCTATATCTAAAACACACTGGGCACATTCCCATCTCATCCCCTTTGTTCCTTCTGCCTAGAACACTCTTCCCCTAGATAACCTCATAACTCACCACCTCACCTCCTTCAGGTCTGTGTCCTAATATCACTTTCCCAGTGAGGGCTTCTCTGATGACCCCTCAACACACTTCATCCCCTTTCCTTTGTTTATTTTACTCAGTAGAACTTACCACTAGGATACTATATGTAATTTAATTATCATGTTATCTTTCTGCTCCTCCCCACACATCCAACTAGAATGCAAGCTCCTAGGGGAGACTTTTGACTGTTTTGTTCACTGTCTTGTGCCCAAGAAGCAGATTAGTTAGTACCTGCAACTTAGTAGGTAGTCAATAAATATTTGTTAAATAAGTGAATGACTGGTTTCTATTTTCTCTTGCTATTATAAACAATGCTACAATGAATAGCTTTATGTGTATATCCTTGTGCATTTGTGGATACCGACCAAAAAGTGGGAAGGTTAGGTCAAAGGGCATGTAAATATTTTATTTAATAAATATTGCCAAACTGACCTCCAAAATTGATCTTCCAAGCTACAATTTCACCCACAGTGTGTTAGAGAACCTGTTTCCCCTCACCCCCATTCTCTTCAGTCTAGTTTTTATCAATCTTTTTCATTTTGCCTATTAACTTAAAAAAATAACCTTGTTTTCAAATTTGCCTTTCTTTAATACTAGTGAGATTATCTTTTCATATATTTTTCATCATTGGTACTTCTGATGTCTCTTCCCTCTTAAAAACAAACAAACAAATAATAACCACTCTCATCACTTTGTAACTGCTTCCAGGACAAAATTACATCTAGGTATCTACAGTCCATCTAAACCACTCAACCTAACCTTCCAACTCCAGTCCCACCCCCACCGCCTACGCCTCCTAACCACCTATCCATACTTTTTACCCTTTCCCATGCCCTTCCTAGAAGCTGAGATGATCTTCCTTCTCTGACAAAATTCCACTCATCCTTCCAGAACAAGCTTTCATGGTGGCTACTCCTGCACCCACAATACCAGCACAATGCCTGGGAGACAGTAGGCAGATAATAAAAAAATCACAAGGGTGAATTTTTGCTCCACTTGCTTTACGTAATCCTGACAATAATATGAATTTCCAGTAGCAAGATGGAGAGGAGAGTGAGGGTGTAGAAGAGGGAGACATTTACAGCTTCTAAAACAATTTCTAAATTCCTGAATTCATCTAAATTCAAAGAACTAAAGAAAGGCAACTGGTAAGACTCAATTCACATATTGGTTCTTCCTTAGAATAAGAACTATAAGTGGATACCTGGATAATTTACCTTTTTATAAAAATCAACAAGAAGAGGTCAACAGCATATTTCAAGTGCCCACCCTCCCCCTTCCAAAAAGGAGAAAGAAAATGTTTTAATATACTACTGTTTAATCTAAGTAAAGGAGTAGGGCACAAATGTATTTGAATTTGTTGATAAATTTTTTTTTAAATGGAAAGATAACCATAACTTTTTTCAATGGTCATCCATGGGAGAGGAAGAAAATAGTGTGAAAAGGACATGACAAAAGCTAGATATCTGCAGGTAAACCTGCTACAGTATATGCTTTACACAATATATAGCAAAATTAGTTTTTTTAAAAAAACCCTAAGAATATAAAATAAGATGAGGCTGGGTAGCTAGGCTGGTGTTATAAACAGAGAAGAGCCAATCTAAGTGGTTGTAAACACAGTCATTTGATTGTATACTCCTAGTCAGATAGATCAAAGAAAAAAAGAACTTGTTAAAAAAAAAAGTTTTAGGCTGTATTCAGTAATCAAGTTTATGATAGTACTGTTGATGATAAGATACTCTGATGTGTATAATGTGAGAGAAAGTAAATTATTAATATGATATTCTAATTTTATCAATCTCTGCATCTAAAGTACCAAGATTTTCAGTGTGGGAAATAGAAGACATAGTTGATAATAGAAGAGACTAAGAAAAAAAAATGTTGTCCTGAATTTATCACATATTTTATCTTAAAAATGCCTAGTTTTGACCACTGAAAAGAAACCTCCGCAAACCCAGTGTCAGTATATACACCTTGTGCCCAGATCATGGTCTCTGAATACCATTTCCCACTAAAAGCAACCAAGGATCTTTAGAGAAAAATCAAATTTCAGATCTGGGGCAGGAAGGGTAAAGATGTACATGGAATATCTTGTTAAACTAGAGAGCAAGGAAGTTATCAAAGGCCCTTAAGGATGTGTCAGGACACAGCACCCAACTTGACATAGCCAAAGTTGAAAGTGGCCAAAGAGGGGGCAAAACGTGTAGAAGAATGATAAATGCAATGAAGTGAACCACATCCAATATGTTATTAGCCATGCATTCATAACAACATTAATTTTTAAAAGAAAGACTCTGTGATGACCTTTATAAAGCTTGTGATCTTTGGAGACAACCAACTCATTATTTTGAAAAATAAATAATAAAAGAATCGAAGATTCATCCTACCTTTTTTTTTTGTAAAAACTACACCTCAGAGTAACTAATTTACGATGCAAAGTTTCATTTTACATATGTATTCAAGCCAATAAATGAAGAGAGAATGATAAAATCAGAACATCAGTATGAGTTACTAGATCTGGGCAATGTTCTTCAATGCTAGCTGCTAGCATCACAAGTCAAATATGAAAATGATCAAGCCTCTACCTTTTTACAATATAAAGAACAGAAAACTATATTCATAATGACACAAAAACATAACCAACAAAATCCAGTGTGGGAAACTCTACAGGAACAAATGTCATAGTTTATATAACAAAATAATTATAAAATAAAAAAGAGAACAAGGTGCAAAAAGAACCTATAGATTAAAAAAGACTGAGGAAACATATTAAGCAATCACATTATGTGAATCTAGTTTCAATTCCAATTCAAACAAACTACATTAGAAAAACAACACATCTAGGAAAATTAAAGAAATGTAAAAATGGATTGATATTTATGAATTTTTGCTTATTTTTAAGTGTCTAAAGATTTTGTAATTACATTTTAAAAGGGGAACCTTTGTTTTTTAAACACAGCAACTGAAAATATTCATAGAATGGTCTGAAATTTGCTTAAAAATGAAACCAGGGAGGACATGCAAGGAGTAGTGAGAATGAGTAGGAAACAAAACCAGCAGTGAGTTTATCATTTTTAGAGCTGAGTAAAGGGGTCATTATTCTCTCCACTACTATCTATGTTAAAATTTTCCACAATAAACAGTTACTTTTAAAAGGAAGGAGGGGCAAGACAATAATGGAAAATAAAAACAAAAAAGATATATACAAAGCAAAAATAACAGGAAATTCCATCAAAAATCTGAATGACTACCTGGAAAACCAGCATAAGAATGCAAGGTATGAGCCTCATGGCTCCTTTGCTTTGGAGAGATGCAGTGGGGGATGGAAGAAAACAGAGAAGGTGGAAATTATGTATCTCTATGCCCTCAATAATACTATTTCCTAATCACTTATATAAGTATAGTAGCCTTTATGATCTTCAAGGAAAAGAAAGAAACATATGTAGTAAACAAGGCTAAAAAACTAAACCTGAATTGACATACACAGCTTGAAAGTTGTAATAAGAACAGTTGGTTATATGTAATTGTTGCTTCCGAAGCATTCAAAGTATTTGTGAAGAGTTTATTTTACATAGCATAAATATTTCTTCTGGACATGTGTTTACATTATTAATTCACATTAGAGCTTTAAAAAAAGTAAACTTCAAAACAGTGCCTACTTAAAATTTTAAGACTCAATTACAAACATGGCTAGAGACACCACTCCTTGCACTTTGCGAGGATTATCTCATTTAATCCTAAAACCACCCTATAAAGTAGGTACTGGTGTTCTCTCTCCTTTTACATATGAGGAAGATAAGACACAGGGAGATTAAGTAGCTTGCCCAAAGTCAGACTACTTCTGAGGCAAGATCTGAATGCAGACAACATGAGTTCATAGTCTGTGCTTTTCACTTCTAGGCTCTGTAAACTGACAGCTTTTGATGGAATATTATAAATAGGCTTTTATCAAATGGCAAATGTTACCTAAGAAGTATCTAAAAATATATATATTTGACTTGGTCTGTACAGGTTTATTTCTAATAACACATCAGCCTCATTTTTGAAACAGTGTCCTATGATTTGAACTACTAACTTAGTATCACATCAAAGCAGATAAAACATTGCAATGTGGTATCCTGGACTGGATCATGGAACAGAAAAATGACATTAGTGGAAAAACTTGTGAAATCCAAATAAAGCCTGGAGCTTCCTTAATAGTAATGTACCAGTGTTAGTTTCCCTGTTTTGACAGTACAGTGGGAAAGCATGATGTTAACAATGAGGAAACTGGCTGAGGCGTATATGGGAACTCTGTATTAACCTTGCAACTTCTCTACAAATCTAAAACTATCTCAAAATTAAAAGTTTACATAAAAAGAATAGGTACATTACAAAGTAAAAACTACTAAAGAAAGATTAAAATGTATTTCTAGCTCAATGAAAACAAACTTACTTCTGTTTCCAAGTTTCTAAGTACCATATTTGCAAAATTTAATTCTCTTATAAAAATTCTGATTTTCAAATCAATGTAGCATTGTTTATTAAAGTTCAAGAATATTTTCAAACTGTATTTCTTGTCCTTTGGTACCATAAGGAACAAATCTTACACTACTTGATTGAATCACTCAACACATATTTAATGTTCCCTTATGCTGTTTGTTCACTTACCATGAGTGAGGCACTGTGACAGCTTTGTCCTCACTACACAAAGGCCTCCTTCATCATAGGTGCTTACAATGGATGACTGAAAGATATTGCTGTGGACACTGTGCTCTCACTGTCCTTCTGACCTTCCCTCACTGTGGTGCTTCCAGAGTTAGATGGCAGGAATGGACTGACCTCATTCCCAGCTCCAGAGATGCCCCTATTTTAACTCCACCTGCTTAACCTACCCTTGCCATGTGAATGGTTCAGGCAGCCCCAGCCTCAGCCATTCAGCACACAGGATCGCCCTGGCAACGAGACTGGTTGGAAAACCGACTGCAGATAATGAAATATGAAAGGAGATGTATTTGTTCAGAGCTTCTGAGGAAAAAATGTCCATACCCTTTCCTCCTCTGAATGTTGCAGTATACAAAAAGAAATTTTTTTTTAAATCTGCACTTGTTACCATTTTTTATCCTCAGGTGGAAGCTATTTTAAGGATGAAAGCAGAGAGAGGATGGTCACTCTCCGGTAGCCAGACCCCCTAACTCCACCTCCCTGTCTCATTCTCACAAATATAAAATAACAATATTACTTCTTTCAGATCACTGTTGGAATCAAGGCAGTATCTGCACTGTGTTTATGTTAAAAAATAATAAAAAAAACTAAGAATTGAGATGATATAAAGGTACTGATAATTTTGTGGTAATATTTACATTTTGGTTGTTATTTAGAAATTCTTTACCTGTCACATAGTCATAGTGTAGTATTTACAGCTGAAATTACATCTTGGATTTGCTTTAAAATATTCCAGAATTTTTAAAAAATGGAAGAATGAACAGGAGTAAATGAAATAAAAATTGTGAAATATTGAAGGTAATGGGTATATGGTAGTTTATTATGTTGTTCTATTTTTATATTTTAATCCATAAAATATGAAAATAATATAATCCCTGCATATATCTCAGTATTATGGTCATGCACATATGAAGCTGCCTTACATACTGAAAAGCACGATACATCAAGTAATCAGTGAAAGACTCCAGATCCCAAGAAAAAGATATATTTGCACAAGCACCACACAGTCAGTCATAGATACTGAGTTAAAATGGACTTGAAAAATCACCTAATTCAATGCCTTAATTTTTATTGCTATGAAAAATGAAAACTAAAACATTCAAACTTTTGTGCTGTTCCCTAAGTACTAATTCTAGTTTTGTTTTTACCAACAATGTATCTGAAAGTTGAAAACACGCAGGGCCTGCTTAACCCCACATCCAGTAGATGGTTGTCCATCCTCATCAAATAAGACCGCTCAGCCGCATCTACCATCCTTTCTCTCCGCACCTCACGCCCCTGGGTTTCCTGCTCCCTCTAGATGCTGTACTAATAAATCTTCGCTCATGCAAGTTCTAGAATTTGACTTTCAGTCCTCCCTCTTTCCTCATTCCCCATGCTCTTCTTCATTCCCCATGCTGTTCTTGGGAATAGCATCAACTTTTATGCTTTTCCATCTTTCATGCTGAATGACCCCCCTAGAGCCATATTGCTAGCCCAGATCTTTATATATCCTCAACTCCAAAATCATATAGCCTCGTCCCACAAAAAACTCAACAAGTCTCCAGATGAAATTTCCTTCCTGCTTCGGTTCCTATTGGGTCACTGGCAACCACACCCATGGGAGCCACCCTGCTGTCTCACATCTGGTCACCAGGCCCTGGGGATTCTTGTTTCATCCCCGGCCTGATTCAGGACTTCATTCGTCTTCTTTCTGGTTGTTTTGCAAGCTTCTCTTAAATGATTAATGCTTTAGGGTCATCTTTCTAAATGCAAAGCTAATCACGTTACTTCCTTCCTTAAAACTCTCCAGTGACTTCCCATTGTCTGCAGTTGAGGTCCATCCTCTTGATAGCTCCCAAGGCTAGTGAGTTGGTCTCTCCCCACTGGTCAGGAATGACTCTGCATAACCCTGCTACTTACTCTGAACTCCAGTCTCTCCCCTGACTCCTGCCCAACTAACTCACCGAGCTGCTTCATGCCTCAGAAGCACCACTTCTAGTTAATGTTCTACAGAAATCCAAGTAGTAGGCATAAAACAGCATGTGCAGAAATGTCTTACTCCAACATTTGACATAGTTGCTAAAAATTAGAAGCAAATGTCAATGGCCATCCACAGAAATCTGGGTAAACGAATTATGGCACATTCCTTCTGTGAAAGATCCTTCTGCTAGTAGTTAGAAGACAGACCTATCCATATTGACACAGAAAGACATCCAAAAGTTGGAGAATGACAGTTATAGTAAAATCATGCCATTTATTCAAGAAGAAGAAGAAGAAGAAGAAGAAGAAGGAGGAGGAGGAGGAGGAGGAGGAGGAGGAGGAGGAGGAGGAGGAGGAGGAAGAAGAAAGAAGGAAGAAGAAGAAGAAGAAGAAGAAGAAGAAGAAGAAGAAAGAAAGAAAGAAAGAAAGAAAGAAAGAAAGAAAGAAAGAAAGAAAGAAAGAAAGAAAGAAAGAAAGAAAGAAAGAAAGAAAGAAAGAAGAAAATTGTTTTCACAGCATGGGGGAAAAGTCTCTAAGAAAGCACCTATACGTATGTTTTATCTCTGAGGGCAAAGGACTGGAAGCAGGGAGGAGGAACCACCCTTTTCTACTTTAAACTTTCTACTACTGAATTTGTTAGAATGTGACGTTTCTCAAATTTAACACACAAATATAATCGCTAAAGTAAAAGGTATTTTTACACTAAAGTACAGATTTTAGTTTCTCGTTTAGGAAACTAAGATATTTCTAAACTCTGGGTTTTTTTTTTTTTAAGGTAGAATATTATTCAATGCTAAATTCTCAGAATGTAGAAGAGACAATAGCTGACAGTTAATATCTTCTGAATGAATAGATTGCTGTACAATTAAAAAACAATTGCTTAGAGGGAATAAAGTATCTAATAGCTGCTTCACAGACTCACAAAGGAAAAATATAACTTGCAGAAGGTATCTTAACAATGGTTACCAAGTTAAATGAGTTAGGATTTTCTTTAAAAGTAAACTTTTAAAAAAGCACACAAACTCTCATCATTTAAGCTACCAAGTTTAAAAAGGGCTCCTTCTAAATCAGTTTAATTTGCAGCCTGGAGTCTGGCACATGCCTGGTAATAATACCAGCAATAAAAAACTATGTGAAAAATTTGAGAGGAAAACACAGATCCTCTAACAAAAGGAAATCAATAATGGCCAATAGCCTTAATTTTGATCTATTTAAAAGTGCTTATTTGAGGAGGTAATTAGCTTTTAGCTTAGACTACTGAGACCGCCTTCATCTAAAGACCAAGAGCCCTGACAAACAGGCTTTTCATCTTTAGATCTTAAAAGACTACCCCAAAGATGGAAGGATCTTATGATTGTTGATGCTGTTGGAAGGTGAGGTCCCTGGAAAAATGAAAGACAACCAGAGTTTCAGGCCTTGGGGGTGAGGGGGAGCCTTGAATAGGTTGAAATTTAAGTTCAATACCCCCTTCTCCTTTTTTAAGGTAGATACAGAATATCTAACAAAATGTTAATTCATCAGAAAGGATTATCTACATAAAGAATGGCCACGTGGAGCTCAGCTTCCCTTGGTTGCAGGTTCCTCCCCAAGGGAAGGCACTCTGAGTACTTGTTTTGGGACACTCTGACCCAGCAGCCTACTTAATTCTAAAAACCCACATACTGCGTGCAATTTTTTTTTTTTCAAACACTACTCTTAATTCCAAAAATTCCTTTGAGAGGATGATTTTATCTTCCCTATGAAAACACAAATTAATGTAACCGGTGTTTAGCCAGTGAGTGAATTAGAAGTGAATAAAATCACAATCCTTTCAAACTACCCTATGAAATCTTCTCCAAAGTCCACCTGTTCTTTAACAACTGGAAATAAATTCTTCCAAGCTCTACCCAGCTGGATGCATTTCTCCCTCTAGCAATGACTGTCTACAGAAAGATGTCTAAATTCTTTGGGAAATCAACCACCTACGGTTTACTTACTAAACTTGCTATCCAAAGGTCTCAGGCCCTAGTCTCCGCCCTCGTCGCCTACGCCTCCACTAAGAGTAGGGGCCAGGTTTTTCATTTCTCAGTGATTCCAGTACTCATTAACTACCTGATTTCATCATTTCACGGCACAGCAGAACTAGAAAACTTTGCAAACGACCTAAAAGCAACATATGTGTTCACTTTGACTAAAAAGTAGCAACAAATGGTTTTTTTAAATTAGCATATTACCCATCTGAAAAAATCCTACAGAATTTAGAAGCCAACATCAACCCGCCCCGAAGCCACTACTGTCTTGGCATTAGGAGTAGATGTGCCAGAAACCAGCGCAGCGCAGCCCGGGCTGCAGACGGCGGGCGGCGGGAGAAGGGCGAGCGCCGCGCCCGTGGACTCCACTCCCGTCGCTCCTGCCCCCTCCAGAGCCGGAGCGAGGCAGGGAGGGAAAAGGGAATGAACTGGGGGATCCTGGGCGTCTGCAGCCGCCGCGCCCAGGAGGGGTGCACGTTTCCTTGACAACCGCGCCGGGGCGCAGCCCTTCCTCCGCGACGGGGGAGGGGAGGGAGCGGAGGGACCCCCTGCGCGGGGCGGCGGCGGCCGGGGGCACCTCCCGGGCTCAGTGGCCGCGGGCCCGGCTCCCGGGGTCCTGTCCGGCCGCGGACCGCGCCTACCGTGTATCCCCGCTCCAGGTCACTCTCCTCGTAGCGAAAGGACGGGATGTAGACCTCCATGGCCGCGCCAGCCCGCGGCGGAGGGCGAGCGCGGGGCGGGCTCGCAGCCGCGGTCGCCGCTCCGCCCCCGGCCGGCCGCCCCGCCTCCCCACCCTGCGCCCCAAGGCTGCGTGGCCGCGACCCGGGTCCCGCTGCGCCGGCCGGGGCGCGGAGCAGAGTGCGCGGGGCTCCGGGCGCTGGGGCTCCAGGCCTAAAGGCGGCGATCAGCTGGTCCTGGAGGAGGCGGGGCCTGAAACCTGTGAGTCCGCAGAAAAGGGGTGTGCGGGCCCTGGCGCCGGGGACAGGGCCGCACCCGGGCGCTCGCTGCCCTTCGGGCTGGGGCGTGCGCTGGGTTTGCAGTTTGCAAGACACCACGCTTAACAGTTTGCTAGACCGCGAGGAATAGGAAAGCATGGAGCGTTTCCATTTTGTTTCGGTTGGTTGGATTTTCATTTTAACTCTTGTCTGGCATTAACAGTGAACTCTCCAACTTTTACCAAAACTTTCTTGTTTTTCTTCTATTCCAGGGTCAGCATCTGGTTCTGAGTTAGCCGTCGAACCCGGAAATTTTAATATAGAGCCCGAAAATCGGTCGGTCACTGAGACAAACGCTCCAGCTTCTTGCTCAAATTCTAAAATGTTGCCTCTAAAGTAAACTGTATAGGGCTTTTTACCTATAAGAGAAAATAGAAGACGCAAAGATTCAGACAGACAGACGGGTGGAGGAGGGGGAGGCAGTTAGGGCCGAACCTGCCCCTCGGGCCACTACCTAATAACCTACCTGAAAGTATCTAAAAGATGCAGTGTTCACTTGAGGAAACTGGATTATCAAATTACTTTTGTAAACTGAGTTTCTTCCTTAGGTTAGGGCACAGAGCAGAACAGAAACTTGAAGTTGACTTGGTCACTTAGAAGTGACCTCAGCTTTTTAGACCTCAGCTGAACCTAACTCAGTTTGCACTTGAGGCCAGGGGGCATTTCAATTTAGCAAACTCTGAAGTTTCTGATGAGACCTTAAATCATGGAAAAGAGAAATCATCGAGCCCTTTGTTTTAAGAACCTGCCTGATGTGGACCCTGCAAAGCCCCCTCCTTCTCCATTAGCCTCATCTGAAGACCCATCCTCCTCGCCCACACACTTGCAGTTTCAGCATGTGTCTGCCTCTCAGAACTCCATGCCTCAGCATAAACTATGCCCTGTGACTCACTTCCTTTCCTCTTTTCTTCTACTGGCCACCACCTCCTGGTGTAAGCAGACAGCTCTGTGGACTCCATGCTGAGATCAGAGTCCAGCTTGTAGGTTCCCCTAAGCCTGCGGTGACTATAGCACTTTATTGTGTGACTGACTGATTTATCTGCCCTAGATTTTAGGGCAAGTACATTTTAAAAAACATGTTATCTCCTTTGGCACATAGCCTGGCACATTTTTCTTGAAAACTCTATATGAGCATTTGAATACCCATCTCTACAAAACCAGTGGAAGGCTCAGGTACTATACTATGGCTGGATGCTATTACATACCATGTCTCATATAAGCTTCATAAGAAGCCCATAAGGAAGTGTTATGTGCAATAGTACTTTCAAGGACTGAAGAGTGTTTCCCTTTTTTTTTAATTTTTAAAATAATAGTGGCTGCTCATAGAAGAAGACTCCAAAATAATACCAAGATTGGTTTTTAAAGTCTGAGTCGGTAATGTAACCCGAGATTATGTAATCATAGAATCCCTGAGCTACAGCTTGCTGGTCAAGCTTTTATATGCTTTCTATACCATCCTTCCACAAAAGCCTGCTAGTATATTTTGTCTGTCATGGTCCACCTATTTACCTAATGGATTTAAGGGACAGAAATATGTGGGTCCATGAAGATCTGTCCATTTGGACAGATGGTCCAAATGAAACCTATTTGCTGTATTTTACTTATAGCTGTGTATAAATTTAATTTTGCCTTGCTGAAAATGTACACAGGCTCTTAATATGAGTGTGTTCTTGAGGGACTATCGGCTCAGCCATAAGTGGTATTGTTATCATTTCAATTATTACAAATGGCATAATTGAGGCTCAGAAAGAATAACTATGAAATTACTAGCTAAGAATTAGATGAGCTAAATTTCTAACAAGGTTCTGTGAGTAACCACTAGGAAGGGGAGAAAAGAATAGCACTTAAGAGAAAGTGGTAAATGTATTATCTCATCATTCCTATAAACCTTTTAGTCTGACTCTATAATCTGTGACAGGCCAGGTAAATGTCTCCTCAAAACATTGATAAAAATACATGGCAAATACAGATGTAAGATATTGAACGGTTAGAATCTGTTAACAAGCAAAAACAACATAAGCAAAATAATAAAATTTTGTTGGAATCTGGGTATAAAATCCTTACACTAAAAATACCACATTTACTTAGTATTGTGTTGAAATACATTTCAGCAAATTTAATGATAAACGGCTTTAAATATAAACCTATATTAGAAATTTTGACCAAAATCTATATAGAATATATTATACATTCAACATTCAATTATAGGGCTAACACATCATAACCAAATAAGATTTATTCCAAGAATGTAAAGATGATTAAACATTAGGAATCTGTTGATGTATTTCTCAACACCATCAGATTAGAAAATAAATAAATGAGTATACCCATAGATCCTGAAAAACATTAATAAATCACCATACTTCTTCCTAATTATTTTTAACAGGCTAGAAATAGTAAGAAACATCTTTAATTTGATAAAGGGTTACTACCATAACCCCCACAGCAAATATCTTATGCAACATCATAAGAGGAAGCATCATCGTAGTGTCAATACTTTCATAACTGTCGTTTGACATTTTGCTGGCAGCCCTAGCCAGTGCATCAGACAAATAAAAGAAATAGATAACAGATATTGGATAGGAAGATAAAAAAGTAAAGTTATTCTTAGATGAAATAATCTATATGGAACAATTAAAAATTATAACTAGTTAAGAGTTTCATAGGTGCTAGATATTAAATCAACATATACAAATCAATAGATTTCATATACAATAGCTTTCTTATACACCAACATTAACCAATTAGAAAATAACATAGGGAAACAAAAGATTTCGGTAATAACAGCATTAAAAACAATGTCTAAGGGTAAATGTAACAGTAAATGTGTAAGGCCCATCTGAAGAAAACGAAAAATAAACCCCAAACTTATTAAAGGACATAAAAGATCTGAAAATAATTATATCATGTTCCTGAATGGGAAGAATCGATATTATAATGATGTAAGGTTTCACCAAAATAATTATGAAGTTAATACAATCAAAGCTCCAACAAGCTAAGAAAAGTGATAAGCTTGTTCTAAAATGATTTGAAAAATGACTAGTCAGGACCAGTTTGAATAAGAAAAAAATGAATGAGGGGATGTTAATCTATAGGACATCAAAACATACTAAAAGGCATAGTAATTAAAATTTGCATGATCCTGGAGCAAAATTAGACTGATCAAGGGAAGCAAATAGTCCAGAACTAGATCTCTGGATATATGGGAACATGGTATGAAATAACAATCGTATTTCAAACCCATGAGGGTAAAAAAATTAAGCTGTTCAATAAATCATGTTTAAATAGTTGTAATAATGTTTAAATAGGAAAGTTTTAATAAATGTTAAAAGTTTAAATAAATGGTGTAATAAGTACTTTACAGATAATTGGCTATCCATCTGGGAGAAAAATAAAATAGGTTTTTATAATGAATTCCTTATATAATAAAAAGCTCAATGAGAAAACAAAGCTATAAAACCTTAAGGCAGGCAAAATCTTATTGCAATATACAAAATGTCAAAGACATTAAGGGAAAGACTTTTAGATAAGAATTTTAAATTAGTATAGACCAAAGACCGTAAGTTTAAAAATAATAAACTGAGAAAAATATTTGTAGTGTGTAACAAAGGATTAATGTATGTTTTATATGTCAAGAATAACTATACTTTTTAAATGGCACAATAGGAGATAGACACAGTGTGAACAGGCAATTTCCAGAATTCAAATGGACCCCCCCCCAAAAAAAGCCGCATTATCTATTATTGCCACATAACAAATTACCCCAACATTTGGGGTAATCGAATTCAAATGGGCCCCCCCAAAAAAACTCCACATTATCTATTATTATCACATAACAATTACCCCAACATTTAGCTGCTTTATTATCTTTCACAGTATCTGTGAGTCAGAAATCTGGGAGCAGGTTAGGTTGCAGTCAAGATGTCCACCAAGGCCACAGTCATCTCAAGACTCTACTGGGCTGCAGGATCCACACAAGGGGGTTCACTCACATGTCTGGCAAGTTGGTGTTGGGTATTGGCAGGAGGCTTTACTTCCTAGCTGCTTTGACCCATCCATAGGGCTGCTTGAATGTCCTGAAGACATCGGGGCTGGCTTCCCCCAAAGCAAGAAATCTAAGCTCAGGGCAGAGGCCACAATGACTTTTTCATCACCTACTTTCAGAAATCATACTTCATCATTTCTGCAATATTCTACTGGTTACACAGATAGCCCTATTCAGTATGGCTTAAGCCTCAGGAGGCAATAATTAATTGGGGCCATCGTGGAGCCTAGCTGCTATATAACCATGAGTAGAGACGCTCAAATCTAGTAGTAATCAAAGAAATGAAAAATTAAAATGAGATAATTTTTCAACTTTTAGAATGGCAAAAATTGCAAAGATTATTCCAGTGTTGGCAATGATGTAAGGAAATGGATACTATTGGTAAGATGGTAAACTAGGACAGCCTTTGTAAATGACAAATAAGAAGTAGCTATTACAGTTTTAAAGGTGCATATTGAGTCCAGAAATTTCAGTTTTAGAAATAGTTCCATATGTGCAGGGCAGGAAAGGTATGCACAAGAATACTACATTATTTATGATGGCAAAAATTTTGAAACAAATATTATCAATATGGATAAAAATGTTGGTGTATCTACACTATGAATACTATGTTGCAGTTAAAACTGAGGTAGAGATTTCTGGGCAGCAAAGTGAACATAACTAATTTCACTCCTTCCAGACCCAGTAAAACTACAAGGAATTTTCCCTTTTCTAAAAAAAAAAAAAAAAAAAAAACCATAAAGATAGGAAAAACAGAAAAGGACAGCAACAATATTTTTTAAGGAGAAAGCAGATGGATAAGAAATAACTGTTTCAGCAAACAAGAAAAAGCCAAATTTAAGCCAGCAGTGGGAACGCTGAAAATCAACCTGATTTACACAGTACAATACCCAAAAGGCTCAGAGATGGGGACCAACACGTACATCTAAATGGGAGGTAGTTGGCTAAAACGACGAAGAGTAGGGAAAAGCTGAGAATCAGGAAGACCCCTTAATCCCCTCCTCCACCTCCACATGAAAGTGGAGAACCTTTCCTTGAGAGAGGGTAGAAGAGTCTTTGTGTTAGAAGTACACTGACCTAGCTCGGGGTATGGAAGAGTCTGGGGTTAAGTGACCATAAACATGTTGAATGACGAATGTTGAAACCTTATGGAGGCTAGCAGCTACAACTTTACCATCCAGGCAGGACACAGGAGAAGTATCCTCTGGGAAATCTGACCAGCTCAAGAGGAAAAATCTAGAGATACCAACGTTGGAAATTTCCTACAAACAGCCCAATGAGATCGCTCTTCAATGACACTCAAATTCAACAGGCCCAGGACTTACACTCAGAGCTTCCAATCAGCTTTTGGTCCCCGCTGCTAATCGTGATGAGACATTCAAGGATTAACAGATAACTAAGGAAAGCATCTAACATAGAAGAAAGACCAAAATAAAAAAATAATTTTTGAGGAAACAGAAACAGGGAGGAAAAAAACTAAAAACTATAAAATGTAAACTATTGCTTATAGCCTCAAAGAGATACAGGAAGACACTGCATCTATGAAACAAAAACAGGAAACTACTGAAATATGGGAACAATCAGAAAACAAAAACCTACATTCAGAAAGTAGAACAAAATGACAGAAATGGAAAATAGTAAAGAAAAACAACAGCACCAGTCCAGGACATTCAATATCTAAAAAATGGGTCTTCCAGAATGAGAAGACAGAGAATACAGAAGGGAGGAAATCATGAGTGAAATAACTGAAGAAAATTTCCAGAACTGAATGTCATGTTTCCAGATTAAAAGCACGCAGACGATGAAAACAGACATACATTATAGCATATCTCTGTGAGATTTCAGAACATGAGGGATAAAAAAAGATCCTATAGACTGGGGATGGGAGTGGGGACAGACAGCTCATATACAAAAGATCAGAAAATAGGTTGGTTTGGGAATTCTCATCAGCAACATAAAGCTAGAAGACAATGGAAGAATGTCTTCAAAATTCTAGAGAAAATTATTTCCAACATATTTTTTACATATCCATTTTCAGGAACCTACTCTGTATATCCACCAAAATGAGAAAATAAATCAAGAAAGAGGAAAACATGAGGTATAGACAATAGGAGATATACCTAGGAGAGAAGCAAAGACAATTTTCAGGATCACTACTGTGTACCAGGCATAAAAAGGTAACCAGTCCAGATACCAGCAACCTGATGCATGAGGCAGACATTCTGAGAGCTGTTTTCACAATGCTTTCTGCCATGTCTTTTTTTTTTTTTTTTTAACCTAAGAAACTACTGGAGAATATACTATACCAGTGCAAGAGAATAAACCAAGAAAAAGGAAGGCCTGAGACCCAGGATATAAGGAATAAATCCCAATAGAAAGGGAAAGGCAGTTCCCAGTTGAGAGCTAGGGAAATCCAAGGACAAGACTACAGCAGGTTCAGAGAGCACCAGTCCAGAGTAGATAGAAGTCCTGAAAGAGAGGGCTCTAAAGAAACAGTTGGGATGGCTAGGTTACCTGATGTGAGCTGTCTTGGGGGAAAATGTACTAGGAGATTATAGGAAGACATGGGGAAAATTAGTAATAGATTTTTTTTAAAAGCACCAACCGAATAAAAAAAAACCAAGGCATGTTTTACCTCAGAAAAAAATGGGTAAGGTCGTCGAAAACAAGGGAAGTCTGAAAAGCTGTCATAACCAAGAGGAGCAGGAGACATGATGACTAAATGTAATCTGGTATATTGGATGGAATCTTTGAAAAAGAAAAAGGACATTAGGTAAAAACTAAGGAAATTTGAATAAGCTAAGGACTCCAGTAATAATAATGTATCAATATTGGTTCATTTATAATAAATGTATTATGCTAATGTAAGATATTAATAAGGGAAATTAGGTGTAGTTTGTAGGAACTCTGTGTACTATCTTCACGTTTTTTCCGTAAATCTAATATTGTTCTAAGAATAAATTTTTTTTTTTTTTAAAAAGGAAAGTAATCTTGATTATGTATACTACAATTTTCAGCGGTGAACATTTGTGTAGGCATAATAATCAAATATTGAATACTGATTTAACCAAAAATAATAACTTCATTGTAAGTGGGGGCATGAGTTTGCGAAGCAGACAGATGGCAGTGCAAGAGAACTAAACTCTCATTTACCATGAAAACTGTTAAGTAGATGTCTAAAACTGATGATTCAAAGATAGCAGTATACAAGTTTTTATTTAGAGATGTGAAGGGATATAAATGGCAGAAGAAATAGCTAAGAGTAGAGATTATCTCTGAGAAAAAGGACTAGGGAAAACGGGAATATGGGAGGCACAGAACCACTGTTTTGCTACTTAGCCTTTTTGATAGTTTAGTTTTCAAACTATGTCCATGTATTAATTTGATGAAATAAACATTAATTTAACAATCAGAAGACTGAAGTTGATTTACTTATTGACATGCAAAAAGCTTTCAATACGTTGACAAATCGAAAGGTAAATTCAGGGAATCCACAGAAAAATCCTACTTACACTACTAAAGAGCCCTAGACAGTTGTTCGCCATATTCTTTTTTAAAAAGTGCCAGTACACTAAAAATTCATGTTTTCTGAAACTGAAGTTTCCCCTTTTAACCACTTTTTCTCCTCTCCCATTCCCTCATTACCAGAAAATCTATTCTTTCACCCCATCACATCTACATCCCCCAAATTGTGCCTGTCCCCTCTTGTCTTTATCTTGCTTTAGTCTTTTAAATTGTTTCAAAACCCCTCCCCCCTAAGGGGTTAGGGGGGAGAGGGAAAATAAAATAAAAAGTAAAAAAAAAAAAAAAAATGAAATTATGTATATATAGCATAAAAAAATAAACTGGCATTAAAAAAAAGAAATCCCTTCCCGCTAGACTTTGTCTCACACCCAACAATTCCTAATCCTAAATGAATCTGGAAATCTGTTTTAGGTCCTGCTTTCACGTGGCTAAAGAAATGGATACTTTCCTTGGTTGGCTTATTATACATTCATAATTTCCAAATGTATTTGAAAGTCAGTACTCATCAATAACCCTATTACTCTTCTCAGTTTGTTTTCCAAACATGTACCATTCTTTTTTTGGCCTCCCATCTTCTTAGGTTTTCCTGCTGACGTCATTGCATGATGATGGCTTAATTTCCTATTTCCTATTTCACCAAGAAAACAAAACCATTCAGGCTTTATTTCCAAACTATTCCCTTCCTTTCGATTCAGAGGAAGAAAACATTCCAACTCCTTTCAGGGGCCTTTTCCATCTACCTGACTTCTTCACCTCCATTCTTCCCTTAGACATTAGGGTTAACCAGGATTTTGTCCTCAGCAAGCTGATCTCATTCTATTTGTTCTCTGAGGATGCCATCATTAATAATTAAGATTTTTGAAGGCTAGAGAATGTTTGCATTTCAAAGTTGATGATGCAATATCTAGTCCCAACTTCTGTTTTCATACATTTCTTTGTTGGGTGTCCAAAGGTACCTCAAGAACATGTCCCTAAAAACATCCTTCCCCCAACCTACACCTCCTATATAGTATCTTAGTTTACCAAAGCAGCAATATTATCATCAAATAAATCAAAGCCAGAAATCTGGGCATCATCTTAGACATCCTTGTCCTTCCCTGAAACCCAAACCTTTGCTTTAGTGCTTGACACATAGTAGAGACTGAACAAATATTTCTTGAATACATCTAATTTACCCATTTTTATTTCCATTTCCCTAGACTTTTTCTCCTTTCCTACTTCCACTGCAGTGGTCAGACCCTTACCGTCACTTGTCTGGGTGATTGCCATTCCATCAGTTGTCGTGCTTTTTATTCTCCATACATGTTTTTTCTTCGTTGAGTTCTATTTCCCTTAGTCCACAACATATTCAAGATTCTTACACATTATTTGTGTGTGGAAATAAACTTCTCTAAGCAATTGCCACATTTCTATCTCACCCTTCTTTCCTTTGTCCCAGGTGTCTTTAAAGGTCTCTAGCTCATTTCCTGACAAGACCCATTTAACTAGAGTATTTTGCAGTGGGGGTCGTTCCAAATGATTGTTGACTCAATAGAAACTGATTTTGACTGCAAGCTTTCTTCTCTACCTATGACCCTCAGCCCCAGGGCTCCAAGAGCAGATCTCAAGGGCAAACTGTTCTAAAAGGGGTCCCTTCTGGTAAGCCCATTGAGACCTTTGTGGAGCATAGCTCACTGTTTTGAAGAAGCCCTGAAGACTGGTGAAATAAACTGCAAGTACTTTGGTCGGAATATTAAGTATTTAGTAAATACTTATTGGATACATAATAGCTGATATTTATTGAGCACTTGCTATGGATGAGAAATTCACATCTATTATCTTAAGCCCCCTAAGGAGCTTACAGATAAGGAAACTGAATTTTAGAGAAATATAACTTGCTCAGAATCAATGACGTAGATTCCTGAGCTAGGTTCAAACTGGCAAGCTAGATGTATAACTATATTCATAATCAGTCCATTACATTTTCTTGGCTACACCATATTAGGTTCTACAAGAAATAACAAGAACATAGTCATTCCTCAAGAAGCATACAGACTAGTTAAGGCAGTTGACACCAGACAACTGTAATTCAAGAATGACATTAAGTACAATCTGAAAAGTGCAAAGTGTTTAACTAGAGTCCTATTGTGAGATTAACATAGATTCTTGGCCTCTCTAGTTAGGAGACTATAGAGGGTGCATAGAAGGTGTAGACTTAAAGGATGGACAGGATATAAACAATTGCTGGTAAAGGAGAAAAGGTGACTCAGACTAGGTAACAATAGCACTGAGCCAGGAAGGCATACAGCATGTTCACGAGATAGGGGCATCATTTGATTAAAGCAAAAGGTGGGTGAAGGAAAGGGGGTAAGACAGGAACAGTAGTTGGAGACAAGATTCCGGATAATTTGGACTTTCTCTGTAGTCTACAGGTATCTAGTGAAGATTCAAGTTATAGAACTGTGAAGAGTTCTTCAGGAAAATCATTTTAGCAGCAGGTTGTAGAACTTGCAGAGTAAGGAGACTGAAAGAACGTGTATTTCACAGGGACTTAAGATAGTTCTGGCACACGGTCAAAAGATCTTGACTCTGGGAGAAAAACAGTAGAAATGAGAAGGGAATAGATTTTAGGGAGATTTCAAAACAAAATTGACTCAGGTTGGTCTTCACAAAATAATGATGCCTAAGCAAGGTAACTGAAAACAAGTATTTTGCTTTACGTCTTAGTTTTTAAGAGGCCGGGAAACATTTTCGACTGAAATTTAGAAACTGGTTGACAAGCCTACTCTCATTCTTGCACACACACATTTACATACACATACAAATCCACACACACTTATACACATATATAATGAAAATATTTGAAGTAAAGATCTAGGAAAGAAAATAAAGGTTAAAATCAAGATAACTCGAGACTTGACTATGGAAGCAATAAAAAGACAATTTATTATTTAGTTTTGTTATATTTTGTCTGATTTTAGACTAGTTACATATGTATAAATTTAAAGTAGAGCTACTTTTTTCTCAAAGTACTCCCTTAAAGCAGTTTATCCCATTAACTGGCCTTATAAAAAAAGTAATTTTCTGTGTATTAACAAGTGGGCAGCTTCACTTTAATTGGCTTTAATTACAAAGTTTCCATTTTACCCAATTAGTTAAGAAAAATACTTAAAATCATTTAATCCTTAGAGAATTTTTAAAAGGTATGTGACAAGAAAGGAAGATGAGCATATTTAGTACCTTCATCTGCATTAAAAGATTAGACAGCAAGCCACAACTTTTCTGTTTTGTACAATCTTCTATTCTTAGCCACTTCTGAAGGAACAATTTGAAGAAATAAATTCTCGGTATCCCAAATGACTTCTTAGAATTCTCTGTTAATGATTAGAACAGGAATCTTGAAAAGCTTACCAATACATTTTTAAGGAAGAATGTTTACAGTTAACACAGATTTAAGAGGTAAAATCAATTCTATTATAATTGGATCTGCTTATCTGTAAAATAGGGAGGCTGTACTAGACAGACTCTAAGTTTCCTTCTGATAATTCATTGCTACAACTTATTCATAGTAGATATTGAGTAATATTTGCAAAGCACTATGCTACAAAGTCTTGCACCTAAGCTGCATCTGCCCTCCAGAGCAACATCTACTAGTCTTTTTTATTTAGCTTCAAATTCTCCCCTCAATTTGGGATAGTAAATAACAAACTAGCTGTTGGACTTACTCTCTATTTCAGTTTCCACAGGCACTGTCTAAACCTGTACTGCCCAATATCATAGACACTAGCCACATGTGACACCTGACACTTATATAGTGGCTAGTCTGAATGGAGATGTGATAAAACTGTAAAATATACACTGAATATCAAAAACAATACAAAAAACATGTAAAATATCACAATAATTTTCAATATACTGGATTACACGTTAAAATATTTTGGAGCTACTTGGTTAAATATTAATTTTACCTCTTTTACTCTTTAAAAACTTTGGCTATAGAAAATTAAAATTACACATGTGGCTCACATTATATCTCTATTGATCTAAACTCGACAGACTTCATCCACAGATTACCATGACTTCTCTCCATGGCCCCGATTACAGAGTAATAAACAATTTTTCATATCACTCGTTATAATTCCCTTTGATTGCTAGTCCTGTGTCTGGCCAACTATCTACTTCCTGATTATTTGAAACCATAGCCTTCTATTCCTCACTGTGAGGGTTAGGAATGATATTTGATTCTAGATTTTGGATAAGGGGATTATGATTCCATTCAGTCTTTTTTTCAATACTTTGAAACGCAGACTAAGTCACACAGAGTGAGCATAACACACACATTTCCTGAATACTAAATAGGATAAGGAAATGCCTCCCAAGTTCTCAGTGACCAAACTTCTTCTTATAGGTTTATCTTTCTTCCTCACTACCAATGACCTCTCTTCTTTCAGAATAGGATGATGCTTACTCAGCCTATCTGTAGTTACTGTTACTGAATTTCGGCTGTCTCCTTGACTCTTATTACATGAATGCCCATGCAGTCACAATACGAAAAGTGAAGTAGCCATTTAGCCTTATTTAAGACCGAAAAATTGAAATCTTTATATAAAATTCCCTTTAACACCAAGAAGCATTTTTTAAAGGAATATAATCTTCCTTCTCTACTCATCGGATTTCCTTTCTTTAAGAATCTTAACCTAATTGAAGAGGTTTATTTATTTTAGATTTAAAAACTATTTATGAAACAATCTGTACAAGGAACTTGTAAAGCTTTCCTAGATCTGCTCAATAAAATACAAATGTTTAAATAGCAATATTGAAACAGGGTATTTTGAGGCTAGTATAAATATGTATGTATAAAACAAGCTAAATAGTTGAAAACAGCTCATCAAAAAATACAATCAAGTAAACTTATTCTTTTGTTTTACAAATACTTGTACATATATGTTTTGGAACCTTGTTTTACTTTAATAGAAAGTGATTTTGATTAGAATTTGATTTTCTAATAGAATAATATTTATCTTAAAGTTTAGTATTTTAAACAAAATATTTTGAAGTAGAAAGGCACTTTAGAAATCAGTTTTGTACTCATTTTATAGATGAGATTTAAGCCATATTCCCAAAGTCGCATGCCAACTAAGTGACAGAAGCAAGACTGAACACATGTATGTTGACCCCAAGTTCAGCTTATTCCACTGTATTATGCTGCCTTAGCCCTTCTTTAACTTTTATCTGGTCAAAGAAAAAAGAAATATTTAAATTCAGACCTATATAACTAAAAAATTATGTTATCAGGACTGTTAATGCCCTTATTCTATTTATCTGCAGCAACAGTATTTTAGTAATATGAATAGGAGCTGTGAAGATTGATGGGTAGAGATGGGAAGATGTTGAAGAAATTAAATCCTGTTAAAATGTTGGTAGGTATCAGAGACTCACATAACTTACTTGAAACTTCCAACAAATTCCTTTTTGTAAAGGTTGATAAGAAGAATGAAGTCTGGAATGGAGTCTGGGTCTGTTACTCTCTTCATCTTGATCAAAACTGAACAGATTTATTATTTTATTTGGAGGTACTAAATCTTATATGTAAACTGTATCTTTGGAAGTAACATAACTATGGATATAATATTAGGACATCATTGTAGTGAAACTATTCCCAGTAAGCCTGTATTATGCTCAATATTAATGAGTAAACTGGATAGCATCTGATATATATTACCATGAATTACTCATTTCTCAAAAGTTTCAAAGTTATCTTTAAGAGAAGCTACAACAGAAGACTATACTATTTCTGCTTCAATTTTTTTCTTCTTAAGAGAGATAACTTTATTTTGTATCTTCCAGGATTTTTTTCTGTACAATTCAAGTCTTTATTATTAACCTATTCTGTGCCGGGTATTCTTCTGGGTTCTAGGAGTACAAATATGAATAATACCTGCAGTAGGCTTAAAAGTTCAACTACAATAAGTGATAGAGGCAAACATTCTGAGGATACTCTGATATATTAATTATCCATAAGCTGCTAGAGAGGACTCAGTTACACATACCATATCTTACTCCTCTGAGATTTAGATGTTAAGCTTGACAAGCAGGATATCTTTAAGAGTAGTTTTAAAAAATGAAAATAACTCTAATGCCAGTCACAACATAAGCATTCACCAGTATGAAGGATTAGATAATAGCAATTTAAACAGGATACAGAATAGGTAAGAAGGCTGACAAAGACAAATTTAATTTTACTTTAGAATTTGCTGTGTCACCCTTGGCTATCAAATCACGGGGTATTTTAGCATGGTACTGTCCTCTGACAATCATGAGCGCAGATGACTTATTTTCAGTTTAAAATGAAAACAAAGAAAAGAATAAATTAAATATATGCGAAGTCTTGGATTTTGAAGATAATAGATGAGTAAATTCATAAGACTTATAACAGAAGCACATAAATACATTTTTCCTAATTCTTAAATTGGACAACACTTACAATAGGAATGAATTTTCTTAAAAAGTATACCAGAGACAATTATACTCTCCTTTACTCAAGATGAGATCATTCCCCAGAGCTGAAGTAAGAGGTAAATGTTCTTTGGTTTGTGGTGATCTTTTAAGAAAACTTTAGCTTCATTTAGTCATTTAATGATGAAAGAGTTTAGCTTTTTGTCAGTTAAAAAAATTAATGTATCATAGCATCACCTATATACGTCTAGAAGGAAAAGTTTTTATTAAAAATGCTTTTTAAAGACCTCTAATATGTTTACATACCCAAATAATTTGTTACTGATACTTCATAAGGAATATCATTTTATTACTGTAATCACAAAATCATAATTTCTGTACAGGAATGTATAAGTGAACATTAATCAATGCATTGATAATTCACTTCATAAAGAGGGTGAACACACTACAGAACATATTGCAAAGAAAAAAATATTGTAAAATTTTCTGGCCTTGCAGTGCACTTTTTAGTGCAAATATTTAAGACACAATAGTGTTCAATTCAGCAAAGTATTGCAGAATGTCATGCCACAGTCCACTTAATTCAAAGAGGGTCAGGACATGCAGCTTGTAATAAAATGTCAAAGGAGAGATATATATGTGTGTGTGTATATATATATGTGTGTATATATATGTATACACACATACGCACATATATATACATACATATATATATATATATATATATATATATATATATATATATAACCACATGTGTGGGTAAGTCATAAAATATATAATGATTTATTTAGATGGTTTTAAATGATTTCATTGTGGAATTTAGCATAACTGGAAGAAACATTCAAGATCTTAACAGGAGTAATCTTCTTGCTAGGCAATGGCTTTGGCTTCAGGTAGGAACGCCTCCCAGTATTTTATCAGCTGTGAATAACAAAAATAAAACACATTCTCATTACCTCTGTATCATTTATATGCATGTATTCTGTAAAACACTAAAAACACTATACAAATAGTTAATAGCTACTAACATTTGCTAAAGTTTGGTTCTTAAAGGAATTATTTTAATTCCCTTATCAGAACTGTGTCAATATAATTATAAATCACATAAAATTATTTAAATTATCAATTATTCCTTGATTAATTTGTTGATATAAACAATATCATTTAAAAAATACCCTAAAACTTAAGAATTTTTTGATTTGTGCAAAACTGTATATAAAAAGATTGTCAGTGTAAATTAAATAAGATTACCTTAATTAAAAAACTGTAATGAGCTTTACCAATATAAAGTGATAACATCTCCTAATTGAGAGATATTCGTATTTTATGTTATTGCTAGCCAAAAGAATGAGAAAAAAAAGGAGAAAGAAAAGAAAATATTGGGCAAGAAAGGGAAAAGAGACTGGAAAGAATTATCTGCCTGTCTTTCTTGGATAGTCCAGAGAACAAACTGAAGTATAAACTAAAGTTAAGTTCAAAACAATTCCTTTAAAAGCAAGTTTAAATAATTTATCATTTTTAAAATCAGATTTTATCAACAAAGTATTTAAAATAAAAATTAAATATAATTTGAAGATATAATGTCATCACCTAATTCAAAAAATACAGGCAAGTTTCTAATTCATATATTTTAAAACTGGAGAAAAAAATCTTTCTATCAAGACATTAAATAATTTGATCTATTACTCAAATTTATATTGAAGTACACAGGGAAAAAAACTCTATTATATTGTTATAGACTTTTATTTACTGTAACATGAAAACTATTGTCTTCTCTAGTTAAGGAAACAAATGCCACTACTTGTGGAATACAATCACCACCAGACCCACATAAAACAAAAATCAAAACAATATTTTAAAAAACCTTAAAAAAGTTTTAGTTTAACTTTTTTACTAAATTAAATTTATTGAGGTGACATTGGCTAATAAATCTATAGGTTCAATTCTATAATACATTACCTGTATATTTTGTATTGTGTGTTCACTATCCAAAGTCAAAGCTCCTTCCATCACCATGTATTTGATCCCCTTTACTCTTTTCTACCCACCCCCTCACCCCTTCCCTCTGGTAACCATCACTGTTGTCTGAGTATATGAGTTTTTGTTTGTCTTGTCTGTTTGTTGCTTTTAGTTTTATAATATACAATGGAATATTACTCAGCCGTAAGAAAAAATAAAATACCGCCATTTGCGACATATGGATGGGTCTTGAGAATATCATGCTAAGTTCTGTCTTATATGGGAGAAGAACTTACTATAAGAATTTACTCAAACAGGTATGGTTAATAAAGCAAAAAAATTTGGAAGACAGGAAAAGGGAAAAGTTGCCTTTTTCTCTAGCCTAACAATGAGAAATGTATATCTCTCCTAGTATTTAGAAAGAATAGAAGCAAAAAAGACCTGAGAGTTCTCAATTACTTTAACTACCATTTTTTTCCTTTGCTGTTACTTGTTTTCTCTACTTCACTTCTTATTCCTCCTTACATTTAAAAGCTCATTTCACTCATTATTGTCTTTACTGGTCAGCCATGACGAAGTAACTGCTTGAGCTAAAGCCAACCCTCGTCTTTCAATTGAAAAAAGCATACCAAAAATAAATTCTGGAAGAAGTTTTAAGTTATAAATTATAAAAAAAACTTAGCTTACCTGCTGTTGTGTCTGTACTAATGATTCTAAGTACTTGATAATAACGGTTTTAAAATCTTTCACTCGTTCTTTCTGTTAAAGTACAATATATGAAAAAAAGTTCATTAATTCAAAACTAAATTTGATTTTACCACAAAATCGCAGCAAAATGTGACCACATTGTTATGTGTAAAATTATTATACTTGCCTCAAATCTTCCTACTTCTTTTCGAATTGTTTTAGAGATTTGTTCAAAATCTCTTTCGCCTTGTTGTACTTTTGCCTCCCACTAATAAAAACAGACAAAAATGCACAAATTTTTTTATTGCTGTCTGGAAAAAAGTACAGAACTGTCATGACCACTTATTTAATTTAATGTCCGAAAACCCCGAGAGCTCAATATTGGCAAAGCCTTATTGAGCATCATTCAAACTTGTATCTAACCTCCCATTAGCAGAGATACATGCCAGCTTAATGTCCATTAATATTTCACTGTCAGATTTACTCAAAATTAGGTTATTCTAGTACTTATTGAACTGAACTACAATCTCCACTGCTTAATTAACTATAACTAAGATAGAGGAAATGATTTTGAGTATAAAATTCACTATCAAATAATTTAGCTGTGTTAGATTGTAATTTTCTCGTTTATTATATCATTAATTACTTTAAAATACATCAGCTATATTCTGCTATGTTCAAGACTATATGTTTCTCACAATTTCTATGCCCATGGAAATATTTTAAATTAGGAAAATTTTATAACAAACATTTTAAAAAGTTTTGTAATGGTAAAATGTCCAGATTTAAAAAAAAAAATTGTGGAATTATGGTCTACTGAAGACCTATCAGTAAATATTAAACTCAGTACAGAAACAACAAAATGTGACCAGTGACCAATGAAACAGCTAAAATAACTGAAGACTTACGCTATGAAATGATATTTTCCCACTATGTAACCAAAACACTGGTACATACTCTTCAAAGAGCAGGTACAATTACTTTTAGTAATATAAAGGTTGTCCTACCTCTTCAATTTCCTTATTGAAGCATGGCAAAGAAAGTGTATAAATTATAATAAACTTATACATATTTACTAAAATACCATATATAATACATATATATGGGGGATAATGTTGCCTGGACAGCTAAATGTGGGACAATCTACCTCTAAAACTATTTTTAGACACAAAATAATTATCTGAAATCAAATTAAGTATCTTGAAATGTATAATTATTAATTAAATGTAAATTTAAATCTTTTCCTTGCATGCTTCTTTATCCATTCCATAATCATGTGAAAGTAACAAAGTACTCTGGAGATTTTAATGAAGATCAAAACGTTAAAGTAATTCTAACACAGTTGATAAAATTACGGAAAAATAGGTAGGTGGTGAATGATTCAGAAAAAAATTTATGAAAAATTATGCATATATGAATGACTCATGAAAATTTTGTGTAAAGAGATAAATAAAGCATTTTGTATTAATCACCTCTCTTATTTCATTTTTAGCTTGCTGTATTTTATCTGGTTTGTTAGCAACCATCATTTTTGCCTCAGTTTCACGTTTTTTGAGCAAAGTAATTTGAGCATCTTCCCATTTCTGCCAGCACTTCATTCGATGGTCAAACACACCCTATAAGTGAATGACATAATGCTATTAAGTAATAGTTAACACTGAAATACTTTCATAACACTAGATGTGCTCTAATACTGAAAACAATAAAACCTAGTATTTAAATTCTATTCTAATATACTGAAATACTGAAAATAAACATGCCAATATCAAAGAAAATTTCCATAGTCATTTGTTTAAAAATAAAAATCTCTGTAACTGGATGAAATTCAAAAGCTCTGAATTTTAAAAAATTATTTAGAAAATCCATTTTACTATGGAGTTTTAAATGTGGCTTACAGTAAGATTTCTAATGGGGTTTTATGTTTTCAAGAAAGATATCTTCAATAGGAAAATGCTAGTGTCATATAGTAGTTTTCCTACTAAATAATATCAGTAGATTTAAGTGTTGGAAATATGCCAGAAATTGAAAAGAAAATGGGAAAAACCCATAACAGAAAGTAAAATAAAAATGTGATAGATTACCAATAGCATATAAAAGAAAGGCAAAGCAATTAAAAAGGGTAAAACAAAAGAGATAGTCTTACATAAGACAAAAAGGACAGACGAATATATATATGTCTAGTATGAAGAACTAAATGAAGAAACAGACAAGAAGACCATAATAGATCAATTCAACCAAGTGCGCTAGTTCTTTTCAAGAGCTTTGGCAGGGCAAGAAGAAGCTGAATGGAGGAAAGAAATGAAGTATGAACATAAGGGATTAATTTGAAGTCTCATGAAAAAAACTGATAGGATGGAAAAACATAATCCTTTCTCCAGCTTGATGTTGGTAATATATTTATATTATTTTAGTATTTACTAATTAAACAAATGAAGTAGCATAAATTAAGTAAACCAGAAAGCACTAAACCAGAGTTACTTTCATTTAGTCCAGAAAAAGAGCTTTGTGGATCAAGAAGCAATAACTACATGTCTTCATAGGGACCTGCTAAGGAGGCAAGTATGTAGACAGTGTACTTTAAAAATGTAGGCTTCAGAACAAAACAAAGTTGGATTCAAATACTAGCTTTGTCACAGTATGATCTTGGGTAAATTCATTTAATTTCTATAAGCTATAGTTCTCCCAAATATAAAAGGGAGAAAATGAGATATGTACTTGTAGATTAGAAATAAAAAGTATATAATACAGTGACTTAACCTACTGTATGCTTAATAATTAGCAGGTACTATATATAAATTACTTCTAAATAACACACACATCTAAATGCAGTTGATTAACTCAAGATGTCTACTAAAAGTGCAAGTAATAACTTAGTAATATGGAAAAAACAATTGGGTTGCATTTCTATCATATAGCATATTTTTAAAATGTAGGCAAGAATGTTAAAAACTCCAAGTCAACCAGAAACCAGAGTATTTTTTTCCAAAGAGTTCTTAAATATTGTGCACATTGTAAATTAATCAGGACAAGAGACATCCTAGGCAAAGTGATAAATCAAAGCACCTTATCTATAGGTATTTAAATCCACTTTGCTAGATTCATCACCACATATAATTTCTCTTCCCACATTAATAAATGAATCTTACTGTCCCCTGTGTCTGCTTTCCTTATATTTTCTTTATATAGAGTTAATCTTTATAGAGTTAAGATTGATTTTTTTCCTGAAATCATCGGACTTTAGTAATCTTACTTTAACCATAGCTCCTACATCTGTACCACAATAAAGATATAATGGTTCTGGAATATTATGAGATAATAAATTGGTCAGGGACCAAGTTTAAATTAGTATATCACTAAAAAAGCCTATGTGTGACAAGATAACCTACTCTAGTAGAACCAGCCTCTTTTATAAGAGGGATATATTTACACTGATGATCCCCTTTAGACCTACATTCTCCTGCCAATTTATGGTACACATTTGCATGTATGCAAGCTGGTCTAGGTTAGACAAGGCTACAGCTGTGGTGGAGTTTTCCTGGACTACCAAGAAAATATGATGGTGCAATTTTAATTTAATTAATACATTGTAATTCAGTGACTCTGAAAGTATGCTGCCCAGTATCCTGGAGTCCTCAAAGGATATGAATTACTTACAGACAAATAAGGAAGCTTTAAAATTCCTTGGGAACCCATCAATTTTTTTTTGTAATTATTTTATATATTTTTTTCAAATTATTTGGATTCTCTGTAAGAATTCTTAATGAAGAGTTCTAGTACTAAAAGCATTAGAAATCATTACCCTCAATCCCTGATAGTGGCTCACAGACAGCCAATTCATGAGAACACATGTAATGAGTTTCCCTGATATAAGGCCTAGCAGTATTTTTAATAGGTAAAATTTATCTCTGTAAGTCCCCAGTACCTGATGTTCTTAGCTTCCTATTTTGGCTCTATATAGTCTAGTTCCTAAAGTACTCCTAATTTCAAAATTATCATCAAAAAAGTAATCTTAATATGGATAAAACAAAATATGGATTAAACAGAGAGTAGAAATAAGATAAAAAGGAAACTGGCCAGAGGACATATGATTCATTAGAAAAAAAATACAATGGCTTATTAGTAAAGATGCTTATATTCACACTACCCAAAGAAACTAAAACATATATAAAAAATACCTTCATCACTGGGTGGGAGAAAAAGGAACACATGTTGATGGGAGTACAAAGAAGAATAACCTTTTTGGACAGTAATATGGCAATATTTATTCAAATTCATATACCCTTTGGGCAAGCAATTCTACTTTTAGGAATTTTATGCCCAAAGAGTTATTATCAAAATACTAATATTTAAGACTGGATTGTTTAAATAATTCAAAGTATTCCTAGATTATGTATAATGGAATACTATGCAACCATTAAAAAAGAATGTACACACTGATATAGAGGCCTCTCTAAAATGGAGTTGGTAAAAAAAAAAGCAGGCAAAGAATAGTGGATATAGTAATGCTTTCTGAAGAAGGAAGAAATGGAGAGAGAGAGAGAAAATTAGCTTTACATCTATGCATACTAATTCTGTAAAATCACACAAGAATCTAACAGTACTTAACTGAGAAAAGAGAGACTAAAGATCTTAAGTAGAAAATAAATTTACCTTTTTGGGCTGTTAGAATTATTATGTGTATGTATTACTTTTTTAAATAAAAATGAATTAGTTTTACACACACACGAAAAACAACCAAAAATAAAGAACACAAAAATCACCTTATTACTTAATTTCTTAATTCCTTTGTGTAGTTGACCTGGGCTAGGTTTCAGTAGGAATCCAATGTGAAAAATCAGCTTAATTTAAATTTACTATAGCTCTTTAACTCTTTTAGTCAATGAATCACTAATCCAGTATTTCCCAAAGTTTGTTCCACATATGTAAAAGTATATTAAGTGGAAAATGATTCCTGTTCATATGAATTTGTAAGTCTCTAGATAAAACAAAGTTAAATGTTTTATTTTTTACTCCTAGGCAGTTCTGAGCTTTTTACATGTACTCTGAATGTACAAGATAAGAATACTATATACATTATCTCCCAAATTCAGTTGACTGTGGTACATCTTCTGGTGACAATGTTCTGTAGAACATAGTCTGGGAAACATGACTATTATAAACTGTTAACTTCATGAAATGTAAAAATGTAGCAAGATTTAGGCAGTATTGGGAAAGCTGTTTCTGAGAGATTAACATCCATTACACGAACAGCCGTCACTGCCAGAGGGTCTTTTCCCAGATCAGCTCTTCTTACCAGGTACCCCTTCCCACACTGCCCATCTTCCATTTTGGACCCACAGGTTTCGAAGGTTTTGCTTTTTTTTTTTTATAACAGCACTCATGCTAGTGGTACTCTGGAATGAGGTAAAAAGAAGTGGAAGATAAAAAGGAACCATTACCTGTAAACTAGATTTCTGTATATTACAAGTTACCTATATATAATGAAGTATACTCTGATAACTGCTATCTATATTAACCTCTTTAAATAACTGAAAAGAAAAATTAACCACCAGGAATATAAAGAGTAACATTTAAAAGTACAAGCAAAATTGGTAATTTTACCACATCTAAGAAAGCATTATTCTGAAGTGCTCAGAACGTTCTAGAAGACCGTCACCATTAGCTTGAGAACAGAATCAATAAATATGTAATGTATCAATGTTCTGACTGTAGACAAATACTAATTTGATCACAGATTTCAGCTGAAAAAAATTTGCATAAGAAAGCAAAGAACAAGGTCTCATTAACTTTCTAGATGTTTGAATTCAAGGTAAAGGGTAAATTCTCAGATCCCCCCATCTAACAACTAATGTTCACAGCAATAATTCAAAAACAAGATAAGATCTTAAAGTGTCTTCTTAAACAAAAGATAAGAAACATGCAGTTCAGTTTAACTGTCAGAATACTGGAGATATCTGTACAATAATAATTTTTATTTGTTAACTGGATTACTTTTCCAACTATTCAGAAACTTGGAAACTGTTCATTCTTAAAACATTACCACTAGATAACATAATTTATTATTTAATCTAGTCCCGTCCCATCTATACGTACATGGTGACTGCATATTTTGGAAAATACACAAAATGCAGTCCAAAATCATGCTAAGCCACCATTAAACATAGTCACACAACAATCTGTTCTGGTTTTGTCTTGCTTCTTATTATAACTTTACTAATGATTATAAAATCCACTGGGTAGTTTCATTTCAGTTCATGCTAGAATGAGCAAACAAATGCTACCAGTTAGTTGCAAACTTGTATATATAAATATATAAGTAAATGTGTATTGGTTTTCTTATTTGCATTCCTTATATCTCTTAAAAATACCAATTCTGTCTATGTCAGAAGGGAAAATTTTTAAAAGCTATGATAATCATTTTGAAGCAATTTTAGATGGTCTAGTATGGAATTTACACACTTAAATACATGTTGAATAGAAAATCAAATTCTTCTATAAGCAGCAAACCACCAAAGTGAGAAGAATTCAAGGAAGAATGAAGAATAAGGCTTACTTTCACTGCAGCAATAAGACGAATGTAGTCACTAAGTAGTTCTGAAAACATATAAAAGTCAGCAAAAGCTTGTTCTTGATGTAACTGGTCTATCTTCTCTTCAACCTCTGCAAGCTGAGACAAAGCTCTAGATAAAGCAGTATGATCCTCAGAATTACCTAACATGGCAGCACTTTTAGCAAAGGCAGCTGTGTTGGCTGAAAGTTCTGAAATAGAAAAGTATTCACTTTTAACGTTCACTAGTCAAGTTTTAAAATATTGCATTGATTTTTTTTTTTTACATTCTCTCTAAATTTTATCTATTCATGAATTACTTAAATAATATTTTAAAACAACTAACAGAAAACATGTCCTTAAAATGCCTTGGGCATAAATGCCAACTGCTCAAAGCACTACTGAAAGTTAAGGATCATACAAATACAAGAACAAAACAAATATTTTAAAGCAAAATTTCAAATATCAATTTTGAACCTCATATTCTAATTAAAATTACTAAGACATCTTAACTTATTAAATAGATAATTATGTTTAACAAGAGTTAACCAAGTAAACAATTTTAATGCAAAATTCAAAACACTTTATATAAACTCAGGATTTTTCTACTTCTAAACTAGAAGTTAGATTAAAATAGAACAAAAAATATTAAAAGAACAAAGTTGAAACAAAACATTCTCTTAAACTATTATCTTCTAACTTTCTTAAACTATTATTTTTTCTAAAACTCCAGAATATTCTTTTTATAAAATTTAAATAAAATGTTTTAATTAATTCATGATTTTAAACACACATATAACAAGGCAAACAAACCTTTTCTGTGACAGACCAAGGCTTCAACACTGGCATGAAGTTTCCTAAGTTGCTGATCCAGATTTTCAAATTGCTGCTGCTTTTCTTCAAACCACTAAGAAAAAATGAAAAATGGAGCTAATTTAGCCAGAACGAACCACTGTAAATTAGGTTACCAATAGCAAGTTACATTTCTTGTTTTAAAGCAACAAATTAACCATGTATAACCACGGTGGTCAACTGATGTGACTGAGAACTAAACTCAATAAGCAAATTAATATCCTATTTTCTACTTGTACAGCTTTAAAATGCAATTGTTGGGCTCATTAATTCATCTCATTATTCAAGTCGAAAAATCAGCTCTTACTGCATCCGATTCATTCATCTTGATTGTCATTTTGTTGACAGCGTCGGCAGCCTTGTTCACCATCCTCAATATTCCTGCTCCACTCAGAGCCTGTGTATTAACTGCTCTAGGCAGCTAGAATTGAATGACAAATAAGGGCAAACAAACCGGTTAAAAGCCTGGAGGTTTAACTGGGCACAAAAGGGACTGTTTCCTCTCCTCCCCCGCAAAAAAAAAAAAAGAATAGTAAAAAAAAGAGGTGTATTTTCTTCATTCTCATACATTTCAATAGTGAGATCTAATTTCTCAAATACACTACTTGTACGTTCTCAAAGGAAAACTTAAAAAATAGGCTTTTCATTTGTTTTTCTTCTGCACGTTTACATTTAGATTGAACAACAGTCTGTTTGTCAAAATATATTAAGAAATTTCCAAGCACCTTAACACTGGCCACCTGTTTGCTTTCAGAAATAAGCTAGCAGAAACAAACTATTTATAAGGAAAAAAGAAAGTCCTGAGGAAAAAAAAAAAATCTCTGTATGCTCAGTTAGGACTGTGTGATTTTTGGATTTTTTAAAAATCCTGGGATTCAAGTAAATTTTAAAAAGATCTCAAATGGTAACAATTAGAACTCTAAACTGTTTAAGAGCCCCAAAATGTGCCAAACACCTTAAATATAAAGAGCAGCACAGTCACTATAATTTAAGCTCTTCAAGTCACATATATGCATTTCAAAACCTTAATATGAACATTAGAATGCAGACACACACACACATTCAACTATCTCTAAAAGGAGTTCTAAATAAACTTAATTCACAGGATGCCTAAGCAACAATATAAGGGAACTCAGAGTTAGACTATGTAAGCCATTCTTTTAAATCTAGTTTTAAATTTTCAAGAAAGGGACTTAACCTATGATTATCTATGCAAAGAAGATATTTTTCTAGGTAATTAAAGCTAATTAAAGCACGGAAGCGAAAATAAAATCATTGCTTTATTCCATCAATTAAGCCAATTACTTACTTGGCATCTCTATTCTTATATAAATTATTACATTGAAAAATATAAATACTGAGAACGTTTACATACAAAAATTTTAAGTAGAAATAATACCTCTGAACTTTCCAAGAACTGTCTTAAGTCAGGATCCTGTAGTAAAGTTGGATGCTTTACTGTTCTTTGGAGATACCTAGATTTAAGAATAAAATTGCTTCTTTACTTATTGGTAGCACCTTATTTTAAATCTTTTTCAACAAAATTAAAAGAATAAAAAACCAAGTAAAAAGATGTCTTCAATCTGCCTCTTATCCTATCAGGCTGCCTTTACTAATTTAGAATCTTACAGCAGTTTAATGATTAAAAAACTTTTTGTTCATCTTTTAAAAATTGATATTTATGTAAAAAGAGACATGGCAAGGGATGAGGTTGGGAGTGGGGAGAGGTTAAATAATTTACCAAACTTCTCACTGCAAAGTATGAAAGGGTATATGAGTTTGTCAAATAATTTTATCTTTGGGTAGAGTTAATATGTTCCCAGTTATTAGTTCTGAGTCCTAAGAAACATATCACTATATATATTTCAGTCAAGTATTTTTTTATTAGTATTACATATTACAAAAATGGAGAACAGCCTACCAATTTTTTTCCTTATCAGCAGATTTAAATTATCAAATCTGCTTTGGTCCTTATTTGACAAGGACTAAAAATTTTCTTTAATATTTTTAAGGTTTTGTAATTTTTGATAAATGTCTTGCTTATATGACAACACATACCACATAAAATAAAAATGAAATGAGAAACACCATTATTAAATCACTATTAGCCCAACTTTAATCATTTTCTTTACTAGAAAAGCCCACATTTTCTTGCCATGCATAATAAATTAACACTCATATAAAAGGAAAAAAGGTTCATTATTGAAAATTTTTGATTATCTAATCACATATTTTAAAAAGTTGCTCTTTCCCAGACTGAAGATTACATGAAGTAATATTTCAGTAATATTTTACCTACAGTCAATATACCTTCATTTTAGTTCTGCAGAATTAATGTAATCAGTAATTGTTTCTACCTTTTTACAAGATATAAAATATTCCTGAAATAAAGTTTCTGAAAAAAAAAGTGATAACCTTCTCTAGAATCAAATTTCAAACAATGGTTAAAATGACTATTTTATCACTTTTTTGTGTTTTTAAATAAAATACCTACCATATTAAACTCCATTTTAAGTCATTAGTCCACAAAAGAAGTCATTATAACAGAAATAGAACATGTAAAAGATAATGTGCAATATGACTCACACTATGGTTTAAAATAACATTTATGCCTCTGTTATCAAGCCAAAACAGAGATGTAGTGGGAACACTAATCCAGTAAATTTGAGAAATACTGGTGTATTTCCTCAGGAAGTTTACTTACAATTTTAATACTGAAGTTCTCCAGTACTTTAGGTAAGTTATTTAGTTGTTTATACTCCCTACCTCTTAAAGCATTTTGCATAAATTGTTCATCTGAGTGCACACAACAGCTTGTAAATTAGCAAGCACCCAGACTTTTGTAAAATGAACAAGACAAGACAACTAGTATTAGCTCTTTAAAAATACTCCAGTATTTCAAACCTAAATGGAAATACCTACTACTACTCATATTCTAAAATAGCTTTCCAAAGTGAGTTTGTATTACGTATCTCTCTCTTTAAGATTCATAATGAACAGCAGCATTTTAGGTGCTATGAGAAGTCCTGCAAGAAATAAATCTGCTTTAACTTTGTTAAACCCTATGTTAACAAAGCTCAACTGACTACAGATTTCCTCTTTTTACCCTACCACATTACCAGTATTCTGAGAAATCAACTTTGGAAAATGATATTCTAGAAAAAGACAGTAAAACTCTTCCTCTTAAGGGTTACATGGAAATAAAGAGCAACTAACCATTAAAAACAAAAGTATTAAGCTTACATAATGTTAAAATTAAGAAAAGAAACATAAAATGGGTTTTAAAATGATATTGGTAAATATATACAATTCAGAATTAAGGTGGGACAGGGTTATAGATATATTAAAGGCTACCAAAAAAAAGAATGTAGGAAAAACACATAAAAAGAGGTATTTGGAAGAAACAGAAACACTGAAGACAGAAATGAAAGACACAATGAAATTAATAAAAAGTATCAGAATCAAGAGCTGGTCAGTAGTTGTTTTTCAGATTTGCTCCAAGAAGAGGTTACTGATAAATTTAGAAGAATCACTTAGGACCTTAAAGTTCCTATGTACTTAACAAAAACCAAACCAAACCAAACCAAACCAAACCAAAACAAAGCAGTTATACAAAATGCTTGATACAAACAAAGTTAAAAATATGTCCTTGCTTGAAACTCAAACACACATGCTAATAATAAGAGAATAAAAAAGGGAAAAAGTGCCTGGTTCTTTGATGACAGACAGCTGTTCATTCAACAAATATTTACTGAGCATTTACTACATATTATTGTTCTGAGTACTCAGAATGTACAGGGGAACAAAAGAAAACAAGGTCCCTTCCCTGGTAAAGTTGGTATTTCAGAAGAGAAGACAGACAATAAACTATAAATGTAGTAAACACATAAGTTGTGTAGTATGTGACAAGGTGGCAAATGCCGTGGAAAAAAGAACATTAAATGAGATCAAGTATATAAGGTGTGGTTGGTGGCAATTTAAATAGGTCTGAATGAAGCCAATGATCAGAACAGGTTTCATTGGAAACGTGATATTTGAATATTTAAACATGAAAGAGTAAGAGAATTAGTCATGCAGATACCTGGGAATATAAACTTCCTAGGCAGTGGGAGTGGCTAGTGAAAAAACCCTGGGATCTCTGAGGGGCAGCAAACAGGTCAGTGTGGCCTAAAGCACAGTGATCAAGGAGGATGAGATGGTAAAAGCATGAGGAGTGTGTGTCACGTAATGTACAGAGTGAGCATTACATGTAAGATTTTGTAGGCCATTATACAGACTCTGGATTTTAGTGAGTGAAATGGGAGGGTGTCAATACAATCCGATTTACGTTTTAAAAGGATGACTCTGGCTACTCTATTAAAAAAGAGTAGAGGTGCAAGGATGGAAACAGGGAGACAAATTAGGAGTCTACTGCAGTTAATTCAGGCATTTGGGCTTGTAAAGGACTGGAAAGAAATGGCTGTATTCTAGATGCTAGAGGGAAGCAGTAAGATTTCCTGATGAATTAGATAATCCTAAACATCTGCCTACCTCCAAACTTCCTGAAATGAAAGAGTGGATTAATCAATCTACACTAACTGTTTAAGTCTTTCCAGTAGGTTTTTAGGTGCTTGGAATGAACACATTCCTGATACACTTATATCTTAGATAAAGAAGAATGAATTGTAATAATTATGTATGGTGTCAAATGGGTACCAGATTCATCAGGGTGATAACTTTGTAAGTTAAATAAAATGTCTAATCATTATGTTGTATACTTGAAACTAATATTGTATGCCAATAATAACTAAAAATAAAAATTATCAAAAAAATTTTAAAAAATGAAGTTAAATTACTTTCCCAAGGTTAGTGTGCAGTGGAGTGCAAGCTTCAACAGAGAATGGATTCTAAACCTATGCACCACATCATGCTACTCTGTATTTTTCAGTTTATATTTGCAGAAGTGTATCCTTACCTATAAAATAAACTCAATATGCTCTTAAAGATGTGAAACACTCTCAAAAAAAAAAAAAAAATCAAGCAAGCAATCTTAAAGATACTCTTATTATAATTAGTTTCTGCTTAATTTACGAATGTGGCACAAGGAAGTACTTCAGTTCTTAACCACTCCCTTTCTCTTCCTATAATTTAATACCAGATGTTAATCCTTTCTTTCAAGATAGTCACCTGGATTCTCTAAGTTGAACAACATCACAGTATATACAAAGAGAAGTACTTCCCAGAGCTAGCAGACTCAATGAGGGCGGGTATTCCACATATATGCCTGTTCTAATGTTGAATTTTGAGAAATGCCACAAAAAATCACTTTAGAAAAATCATTCCAATTCCTTTGTTTCTATACATTTAAACCTATATTTTCTTTAGTCATCTTTTCTAATGCAAAATGAACTTTTCCCTCAGTAGTACACTGTTTCTTTTTTTTCACTACTGCAAATTCCACTAAAATAGTATTACCAAGTAACATTTATCAGTAAGAAACTGTCTGCACATATAAACTAGGTTAGGTTTCAAATTTCCTTAAAACTCTCCTCAATGCTTCATACTGTATGAAGGTATGGTAAGCACTATGCAGTGCATTCAAGTTACAAGAAAGGTGAATGTAGAATCAAATTATATGTGCTTGGTACAATAAATCTTCATTAAGTTCCTTATCAAGCATGCCATCCAAAATATTTCAAATTTACTCATAGAAAAATAGGACTTGAAAGGTTTCTCAAAGGGTCATGGTTACACTTTCAGGAAGAACTAAGAGAAATCAAGGTAGAGCATTATCTACCTTTATTCTTCAAAATATTTAGTCTATGACCTCTTTCTATAAGAGAATCACTCCTAATGCCTAACCTAAACTTCTCTTGACGCAATTTAAATCCTTTTCCTGATTCTCACAGACAGAATCTTACCTTTTAAGTCTCCTGTAATATAAGATTTAAACTGCGTATCCTTTCGCTTTTCTTACTGCAAACTATTCAAACCTGACTTTACTGTGGCTTTTTCTTAAAATTAAAAAAAAAATTGCTACTAAAACTCAGAATTAAGTTGCCTTAAAAAGTTTTAAAAAATAATTTGGAAAAAAATAATAATAATCTGGACCCTGGAGATATATACTAGTTAAATCTGTCCTACCCACCCCAACCACTGATTTTAACCCAAAATAGAAAATAAAACAAAGAACAAATTCAATTAAACAAAATTCAATGAAAATTTTAAAAATTATGAAATTAGAACCTGTTTTTACTTTAGGTAATTACCAATTTATGTTCTAAAAGTTGGACTTTAAGAATTTCAAATTGTTTTCTCACATTTCCAGCAAAGCAAGGAAAAATAAATGTTAAGATCTTGGGAGAGGGAATCCTCTCATCCATTCCACTTTTAGTCAGCTACAATGAAAACAAGTAACAGCTACAGAAAATGTGTTGTCAAGTACTCTCAAGAAAGGTAGAGTATTATCTATCAGCCTTTATATATACAGTCAACTCAAGCAATCACTAATAACTTTTATATACTCAAGTCAAAATCAATTATAAAAAATTAGAGGGGACACAAACCTAACCTTTCATTGTATTTCATAATGTTCTTACCCTATAATAATTCAAAGGAAAAATTAATTTAGATGAACTTATAATTACCAAATTATCCAACACAGGACATGTGAATTTAAGTTCCTAAGAACCTAAATAACACTAAAGAGGTATTATATTTATCCAATGTTTTCATCAACCCTTTTCTCCCTGTCACAAGATTCATGTTTTCTTCGTAAAAGCCTGGCAGTTTCTTACTTCTCTTGCTCTATTACAGAGATGACATAATAATTCTATTTTCAACTAACTCATGCCTTTATATTCCTGCTTCTATACAATGTTACAAAAATAGGTGTTTTGATAGACTATTAATGAGGATTAATAAAAGCAGAACAAACATACAGTACTGTGTTGTTTAAACAGGCAAATTTTTAATAAAAGTTTAAAATACTCTTTTAAAAGTCATCGAATGGTATTTTGAAAAAAATTAATCAAAATATAGTTGTGCCATACAATGGAATTAGACTTATATTACTGAAGTAAAAACATGAGAGTAATAAAGCAGTCTAGAATTACCTTTCAAGAGCTGCTCTCCGTTTTTCTACAAATTCAGTAGATGATGAATCTTCTTTACCCACTTTGACCTTGGTCATGCCTTTGAAAAAATTGAATGAGACTCATGATAATATTATATAAGTATGAAAGTCTTTTACATTTCTGTCTAATTTAAAATATAATTTAAATTTGAACTTGACAAAAAGCTCCTAAATTTATAATTAGTATCATTCTTTTGAGAAATTAAGACTCATGATATAGTAATACCTTTACTTGGAAAGTACTTGTAAATAAAGCAGAGGTTGAGCTGTGTCTATAGTTTTCTGACCTATAACTTTTGGATTCCTTACCTGTTACACTCCCAGTAAATTAAAATGTGTTTGCATTTCAATGGAATTCAAATTAATAAATTAAAGCTCAATTAATATTTTCATTTCTTATGAGCAATAATTAAGGTTCTTTACTTTGGGGGCTAGAAAAATAAAAATATGTAATATATGAATTTGCTAAATACTTTGTTGCAGATTCTAAGAACATTTCTTATTTATTTATCACAGCTCATTTTATAACAGTTGAAATAACAAGCTCTTTCATAGAAACATTTAGAACTCCTTAAATTTAAAAAATAAAAATCATGTTAGTAGTTTCTGTATTGGCAATTTCAAGTTTAACACTAATATATCAGATTGTAGATTTTCCTTTTCCTGTACTTTTTCTTTTCAAAAATTGATTCTGGAGAAATAAAGTACTGACACATGTTACAACATGGTTGAACCTTGAAAATATTATGCTAAGTGAAAACAGCTTGTCATAAAGGAACATATTTTATGAGTTTCTTTATATGAAATGTCCAGAATAGGCAAATTTATAAAGATTGCCTATGACTGAGAGGATGGGAAAATTAGAGGATGACTGCTAAGGAGTAATAAAAATATTCTAAAATGAATTGTGGCGATGTATACACAACTCTGAATATCCTAGAAGTCATTGAATTATATACACTTTAAATGGATGAATGATATAGCATGTGAATTATATATAACTCAATAAAGTCAATAAAAATAGATTATGTAGGTTGGTATAGCTGGTGAATAAACATATATTAGCTATGAAGTTCTGTTTACCTTAATTCCTCTGAAATACAATAGTTTGAAAAGGAAAAAAAAAACACATAAAATTACCTAGCCTGAACAGACTATAAGATGGGAGATGTTAATTATTTCACATATTCACATATTCACACACAGAATATATCAAAGTTCTTTGCTTTTTTTTCTTCAAGAATCTTCTGATCATGCTATTTCCTAAAGGTAACCATTATGGGCCATAGTGGCATATTAAAAAAAAAAAAAAAAATCTGACTAACCAGGCACCTCTTATAACTTTCTAACTTGTCGCTTTTTTCTAAAATCTTAGTGAAATAGTGTTTTTAAGTCAACTAAGGTTCTATGAAAGTGGTAACAGTTAAGTGCAAATGAAAAGACTCCTCCCTCTTCCTTCCGTGGAAGTTACAGCTTCTCAGCAAAGAAAAGAAATTACTACTCTTATTCCACCACCTCACTGTCATTGTTATTTGAAAACCACTGGGTATGTAATTAAAAGGGCCTCTCATAAATTTTTCTTAGACAATATATTCATTTTTGCTTTAAAAATTGATGGACAATATGAAATTTTTAAATGACTGCTTCTCTACTTGTTTGACTGCCAGGAAGCTCACAGATAGATCAATTTGTCACTCATCTTTAATAACTGTTCAGATTTTATGCACACATTTTGAGAAAACTGTGTAACTTGGCTTCATCTTATTATCTGACTATCATTTTTCCCACTAATTTATCTTTTTTTTTTTTTTAACTGCATTATACACAGTTGCCTCAAAGCCTTTATAGAAGGATTTTTAAAAACTGAAAAGTCTTCTATTTTAGGTAAAAATTAAAGCAAACAATCATATTGGAAAAAATCATACCAAAATTAGAAGCAGAATAGAATAGTGGTTATGAGTACAAGCTCTGGAGTAAAATGATCTGCATTCAGAGCTCGCTTTGCCTTAGTAGCTGTATGACATGGTGCATGTTACATAACCTTGATGAACCTTAGCTTCCTTACCTTTATTAAATAAGGGCAAGGATAAGTTAACCTCCTAAAGTTACTGTGAGAGGATTAAATGAGAATGCAGATCAATTATTTAGCACAGTGCCTTAGCTCAGTAAGCACTCAATTAATGTTAATTATTCCTATAATTTAACTGATAGTCTTACAATTTAATGAGCTAAACTGGCCATGTACAGGAATAAATGAACAGAACTGTCACTGTCTCCTAGTACCCTTTGAAGACTGTCAGAATTACTAACATGAGAGAATGTTTTTATGATAGTTTCTTAGTTTTATTTTGAATTTCGGTGTGCTATTATATTGCCATCATTTGTGGAAGAGTGAAGATTATTGAGGCAAAATATTAGTTTGAAACACAACGAACTTGAGCATGAAAATTTAGTTTTTAGATCTTTTCTTTTTGATAAGGGTGTAAAGACTAAACTAGTATATCTAGCCACCAAAATAAGAAATAATTTTTTGTTCTCTTTTGTGGTATAAAAATAGTTGTATGACTTAAAGAAAAAAATATTAATAAATAATTTATGGTAGATGAAACTTAAGTTCCCTACATAGATAGCAGGATGCCAAAAAATATCACAATAGTTTACTGTAGAAATAAGATTATTAACCAGATCAGCAATTCTTAAAGTATGGTCAGAATATCTGGAAGGTTTCAGAGATTCTTTTTGGGAGGAAGGGGGTGGTACAGAAAAGTCTACTTTAATAATAATATTAAGCGATTATTTGTCTTTTTTTACTCTCATTCTTTCATGAGAGCTCAGTAAAGTTTTACAAAAGGTTAACAGATTGAGTGCAGAAGCAGCTGAGAATATAGCTATATCTTAGTAGCCAGAAATTAAAGAAATTTACAAAAATGTAGGAAAAAAGCAAGCTAGTCTTAATTTTTGTCTTACAAAAATTATTTTTCACAAAATTTTGTAAACAAAACTAGTGAGTTTACTGTTCTTTTAAATGAACTAATAATTAACATTTTAAAACATTCTCATATAATAAATATCAACAGATATAGCTCATAAAAGCAAAAGCTCTTTAGGTTTCTCTATAAATCTGAAGAATATGAGAGTCTTGAGACCAAGAAGCTAAAGACCTGTACAACTAGATTTTTGAATTAAAAAAAGAGAAATAATATAACAAGTTTGTTCAAATATATCAGGTTTAAAAATCATAAAAGTTACCAATAAAACTGCTCTTCAAACTAAATGTTTGGAAAAAGTAAAATAATAATTTAAAGACCAGCAATTTATTTAAAATGTTTTTTAGAATAATCTTATATATAAATATAAAGGTAAGTTAAATAAAAACCTATGACTGAAAAAATGGGAAAAAATATCAAATTTTAAGAGATGACAGATATCTTATAATGGTGAAACTATAGAAGCTCTCTTCTTTTGCAATTTCCTGCATATGCTTAACTAAGCCTTTGTTACTTGTAATGTAGAAATGTTTTTAAACATTAAATTGAGGTATGAAATAAACAGGGTTTACATAGCTCCTTATCTGAGCAAGGCTAGATCAAACATTCTTTTTGGACAACGAATAGCACGGAACCAAACGCCTCCATCCCTCAGAAAACATTATAAAAATATGTTAATAATATTAAATACTCTCTGAGTGTTACTCAGTAATATGGTACTCTAATGACCCTAAAAAGGTTAGTTTTCAATTGCTTTCAACTTGGCAAATTCTAATCCAAATATTTAAGAAAATCTAAATCATAGATGTTTTTAACAGAAACTTAAGAGGACAGAAAATGCTTATTTTATCCTATCCTTGACTCATCTCACTGTAGTATACAAATCACAATCCTCAGGTGTTAGAAAAACTACTAGCTTATGACAGTCTTCTGTTGGTGAGTGACTGTCATAAATGAAATATTTAAATTAAGTATCTCTGGACATTATGAGATGTCATGACAGTGAATGATCATGAATCCACAAATCTACACAGTTAACAATGAACCAGTAACGGTAACAAAAGTTAATTTTTTTTCATTCATACTTACCTACTATACTCTTTTCAGGAGCTGGTGGTACAATATAACCGACATGTAAATACTTGCTTGCTAACTTGCTATGCAAACCGAGAAAGTCACTAAATCTTCTTTTAACTGAAAATTCACTCTTACTGAACATAGAAAGAGAAGTCTACAAGTGAAGAAGAAATATTTCAAATTTTGAATACTAAGCCATTATTCAGAAGTTAATGTTATACATAACTGTGAACATATATATACACACACATACACTATTCTACTTTGAAAAAGAATGCAAAGGAACTAACTAATATGGTATACAGATGTCTAACAAACTGAAGAAAACCTAAATCATAGATGTTTTCTACAGAAACTTAAGAAGACTGAAAATGTTTTACCCTGTCTTTAATTCATCTTATTGTCTCTGTATTTATACTAATGCTCTTAAATCTTTACTTCTGGCCCAGATCTCCTCTGAGCTTCAGTCTAACATAACTAAATGTCCGAGGGACACCTCCAGTTAAATTTCACTGCCACCTTAAATTCACCATATTTTCTCTTGCTAGAACACAAGTTCCATAAGAGAATGGCACTTGGCTGTGTTGTTTACTACTATACACTAGTAGTTGGAAAATAGCCTGACTTCATGGTGTTTAATAACTGATCAATGAATTAACAAATCTCACCCCTGTGTTCCTCCTCTTGTATTGCCTTTTCCCAGGATCACTCCAAGTACCACAAAGCTTCTCTAGTCAATAACGGGCCTTTGCTCCTTCCATCTAAACCCTACCTACTCTACCGCCTACACAACTCAAGAAGCCATTTATTTTGCTCATCCCCAGAACCAATTCCTTAATATAAAGTATTACTTCTCACAACTAGGATTGCTGCAGACTCTCTCCCTTTTAAGATTTGAAGGCCTACAATCCTTTTAAGAATTGTGAGGGCCTCTAACTATAAATTCTGACCTCTACTTTGACCCTCTGATTCATACTAAGTCAGAGAGATCTTTCTAAAACAAAAATTTAATTGTGCCATACTCTTGTTTGAGCCTCTTCAATGGCTCTCCATTATCTTCAAGATGAAGTTCAAAATCTTTAATGTGGCTGTTCATAACATAGGGAGGCTTACTGCCAGGCCATTCAATCAGGTACCACTTCTTGCAGATCCTGGAAGGCGCAATGCTTTCTTGACTTCTGGCTTTTACACGAGCAAATCCCTTTGCCTAGAAGAAGCATTCTTCTCTTTTCTTCCTCCACCAACTTCCTTAATCACTCCTCCTCCCTTTATCTAGATTTGGTTCATTCCTCCATACTCTCACAGAATATTCTACCTACCAAACCACTCACAAATCATTATAACAACTTATCTGCAATCTTTACTGGATGGTCACCTTGGTAAAGACAGGAATCACGTACACTTTAATCATCTTTGTATCTTCATACTATACACAGTGAAAACTCAATATTTTTTTAAAGGAGCAAAAGGCTCACCTTTGTTGTTACTCTATATGCCATGTAAGCATTCATACCATCGCCTATAAGAAAAGTCAAACAATACTATTAAAAATCATAAGCTTAACCACACATACACATAACTATTTGAGGTAATGTGTTAATTAGTTTGATTGTGGTAATCATTTCATAAAGTGTACATACACTAAATCATCACATTGTACATCCTAAATATATACAATTTTTATCTGTCACTCAATAAAACTAGAAAAGAACAAAGAAACAAAAAGCCCCCACGAGCTTTTTAAAGTACTTAAAAGTACCATTTTAATCCTATACCAACGCATTTAGTAAAGAAAAACAGCAATTAACAACCAATTATCAAAAAAAAAAGGCAAGCACAAAATATAGTAAATACTGACTCACCAACTTTCTCTGGATCAGATACACCAATTTCTATATCAAAAACATCTCCATTTGCTTCTTCTTCAATCTAGAAAAGACACTTTTCTGGTGTTAATGATTCCAATTTATATTAGTCATAACACTAACAACTATAATTTTTGCCATCTAACTTTTACTAGGGTCACTCTCACAGCAATTAAAAAAGCCATTCAGCACTCCATTTCTGAAAATCAATAAAAGCTGTCATATTTCTTGACTATGTAAATACATATATACATTCACAAAGTCAACAGGGAAAAGACAGTTTGAAGAAGTTAACACAAAATCTTGTGTTCTCCAGATGCAGAATAAACGTGTTGTCTCCTGTAGGAATATTGCAGATTTTTTTTTATTCTGCATATTAAATCTTCAGACTCAGATTACTAAAATAATTAACTTTAATTATTTTATTTTTAATAGCAGCATTTTCAATGTTGTAATTCTAATAACCATGAGGCAGCCATTAATTTTGAAGATTCCTGCACACCTTCAGAAATTATTATCATAAGCAACTTTAGCATCATTTCTCTAATTACCTAGTAAACACATGTTTCTCATGAAGCCAATGAAAGCACTATAAAGCTCACTGAAAAAAGTAAGTACAAAAAATGATAACCCAATGAGACCACAGAAAGCATTTTTAAATGCCTTTTTAAATAAGCAATCTTAACTGCTCTGCGGGAAAGTTTTGTTATTCCCAAGAAGCACAAAAACTTATTAAATATTGTTAATTTTTTAAAAGTAATACCATTAGTCAAAGACTATCTAAAAAAGTGAGTTTTTAACCATAATTTTTTATTTCAAGGTTGCCCTCTTGTACAGATTTTTTAAGACTTATTTGAAATGTAACCTATATAAGGTATATAAATCAATCCTAAGTGCACAGCTCAATGACTTTCACAGAGTGAACACATCTTTGTAATCAGAACCGAGATAAAGAAGAAACAAATACCACCATTATACCCCAGAAGGTTCCCTTATGCTCTCTCTAGTCAGAACCTATCCTCCGCCCTGCCAACATAACCATTAACATTTATTGCCTTTCTTGTGATTTAGTTTTCAAAGTACTTTCATACATTGTTATTGACCAACATAAGGGACTCTGGAGCACACATCATAAGATCACAAATGACAAACCCCTTGACTTAAGAAGGAAAGTGATTTACCCAAGTCGAGGGGTTAAAAAGTGCAGATAAAATTAGAAACCAAATCCCGTGACTTCTTTAGTCCAATTTTCTTTTCCCAAAATGTCTAAAAGGCTCTGATTAGAAATGAAGGGTGGGGAACAAAAAACTTACTATTTATATATTAATTTAGAATACAAACATTTTTCCATACCTCCTCCCTAGACCTATCAAAGATCACAGGAGCAGACATACTCTTTGATTCAATTCTGGGAGCAATGAGTGTAGTTGGGGTCACAGGTGTAACCGCAGGAGAAGGCTCTGAGGAGAGGATAGGTTCCCTTTCTGGGCTGTCCAGAGAAACTTCTTCTGTGGCTTCTAGATACAAAATAAACAAGTTAGTTAAGAACACTGGTAACAAACCCCAATAGTCTATATAGCAGTTAATAAATTATGAGAAATAGTTTATATTACCCACAAATATCAAAATAAGGTTTTTAAAAAATATTTGTTATAAATAATTTTATGAATCCTTCCTCAGTTGAAACTTTAAAACCAACAGTGACTTTGTTGATTTTAGGAAGAATTCAGTAAGTCAGCTTAATTATCTATACTAATAGCAGCGATAAAGCTAGCAGGAAAGCAATGATGTGGATAATTCCACATTCATTTGTGATTGGATTTGTAATATATCTTATACTTGTGGTAACTTACCTTCCAAAATCTTTTATACAGGCTAATATTATGATTATTTTATACATATGAACACAAATTTTATGGCAGAATGCTGACCAGAAATGTCCCAACTGGGATTAAAAATCTTGTTATGGAAAATTCACAAGTTAGTAATCTAAAGCAATTAATTGCTAAAGATTACTGGATATTAGTTGAATACAGATATGATGCAAAGCGAATAAGTGTTTAGGTTTTAATTTAAAATGGTCATTTACTTGAAAAATCTAAAAGTAAATATATTTAAAACCAAATCAAATCAATAAATTGAGTGTCTACAAGCTACGTAACATTGTGCTATATATATGCAGTGTAGAAACACAAAGAAATGTAAAATATCATACCTGCCCTCAGGGAATTTATAATCTAGTTGGGAAAACAAGACATAGTATATGGCATATTAAATAATAATACAAGACAAATAATAGCCAAGAGAACAATAAGAAGAATGTTATAAGACATTTAATTGCTATATGAAGTACAGAACAAACACTACAATTTGAGTTGAGATGGGAGACAATACTTTAGGGTGAGAAAAACAGGAATAGTTTACAAAATTGATCCAAGAAGATCTGGATGGAAAGAGAAAAAAATGGGAAAAGGATTCCATTAAAATGACAGCATAAGTAAAAAGCAAAACCAGAAAAATGAAAATTACAATCATTGGCCATAATGAAAACCACAGTTCTGCTGGTTCATAGAACTGATACCAGGAGAAGGCAGGCAGGACTGTTAAGAGAAAACAGCCTGCTGATTTCTAGCCTGAGGTTCTTAGATTCCTATAGGTTTGGGAAAGTAATAATAGTAGTCAGTGAGCCATTTTAATTTTAACACCTCAAAAAGCATACATAGCAGTGATAACATATTTAACTCCAAATAAAGTAAATATGTTGATATTTAAAGGTGAACAGCTTAACATTTTATCACTGGGCTCTCAATGGTTATCTCATATTGATGAGATCCTTACCTGGCATAGCTCTTTATTTTTTGTATTAAAAATAAAAATAATAACCAAAATCTTTCAAGCTATGGTAACCAAAGGAAAGAAAAAAGAATAGAGACATTGAACAGACTACAGATGATATAACGAACTAAAATTTTATGTGCAACTTCAGGTTTTTGCTAGCATTTATTCTTTTCTTCAAAGAAATGAAACCAATGCGCAATAAATATCAGAAAGTAAGAAAGCAGTTTATCAAAGCTAGAAAGTATGAGATCTTTAACTGACAAACAAGCAAAGCAACGAGCAGCAAACAAAACAAAAAGAAACCCAAAATTCTCTGAAAGAGGTACTTTATTGGCAACAGATTCATAGACCAAAAACAAAAACTGTGAAAGATGCTAACTTTATTGAGATGTCAGTAGATATAGTCATTTTAACTTTCTGATCATATTTTACTTCACTGATAACAAGGTTTTGTGTTCTTTGTGCAAACTCAGGCTGCTTCATAAATAGGAGGAGGCCTCAAAATAAGAAAAACTAAATATAATGTAAGTAACTAACATGAAAGGGTAAAATGAAAATGAATGGATAGAAACTTTGGTTCAGCATACTAATATACAGTCTGTCTGAAATTTTTTCTCATAATTTCTTTTAGCAAAAGTAAACTCATATTCTACAGGTTCACGAAGTTTACTTAAAAACAGATATAAAGGTTCCAGAAGATGCCCCATAGGTACTAAATATAAAGATGCTTTTTCCTTGGAAGAGATACTTTTGAGAACAAGCATAAATTGACTATGACGATGTCAGATAAGTAAAATTTCACTCAAATGATAGATACCAGATAATTTTTAAACAAAGTATAATATTCATTGAGCTTACAAGTGGTATTATCTGCTGAAAAGCATAAGTGAAATAAGTTAAGTATCCTGACAGAAACAAGTTCTAAAAGTCTAAGACAATTTCAATATTGGCAATTTCTCACCCTCACTTATTCCTCTAGGACAGTTTCCTGAAGTCTGTTCAGTGACGTTTGGTGCAGGATGTAACAAATGGTGGAGAGGGGTTCTGTAGTCAACCATATTTGGTGAACATTCTCTAAGCTAATAACAGTAACATGTCACACATGAACTTTTTCTGGTACCACTTCTGACATACTAGTACTTGAAATGCTACCCAAAACACATTAGCATAACATACCAATACAATCTAATCCCCTAACGGTTTTAAAATCAAAACAGCTATATCAGTGCAGCAGTATCAGCACTCTCTCTTCTGATACTGGAGAAATAAATTAAGTATGTAGTTTATTACTGTACAATAGTTTTCACCATCCTGGTAACAATTCTACTTTCTATTGCGGTTTCTTAGAACCACATTCCTCCAGAGGAAGAGGAATGATATACCTGCTTAAATGTTTTATAAATAAAAGTGTACTATTAATTCATTCATATAAAAGTGATCAGATTAGTCTTAGAACAACTAATGATGTCATTATGAAATGCAGCTGAGTTTAAAAGATAAAGCATAAAAAATGTTTGTAAATAACAAAGGAAACACATAACTATGTTTAGTGTTTAGTCCCTGTTTCTTTTCTTTTAAAATATTGACATTTGAATTACAATATTTAGTATAGATTGCCAGGCAGACTAGAACACAAAAAAGATTTTTATAATCAAGCTAAGAGGGCAAATAAATATCACTGTTTAGTGGTTACTTGGCAAATTATACACTAAAAAATCCAAAATCCTCTTTACACACACACATAGTTCTGTTGTTGAGTTTCAGCATACTTCAATTATATAGAATTCTGTAACTTCAAGGTAAAAGTCTTTAATAAAGTGGATAATCCGATTCTTCTATGTATGACCCTATATTATTAGAATATACACAATTTTAGATTAAGACCTACTTAGTAGAGAAAAGAGTCATCTTTTAGATTAAAATATAAATGCCATGAAAAAACTTTAAAAAACTACCTGGAAAAAAATCCATGAAAGAAACAAAAAAAAGAATATTACAAGTTTGGTTAACTATGATTTTATTCTAAGTTGTTAGGTAGCTATATAAAAGGGGGGATATAACTGGTATCATATTTTAAATTTTCTGACATGATGAAATACATGAATTCATTTGCAGGTAAAACTAATCAAGTAGAAAATTATATGGACCTTTGTGATGGAGGACTGTATCCTCAAACACATTTGTACAAAAATTCAGAATGGTTTGAATATTCAAACACTATAAAAGCTGAGGACATATTATTGAATTTTAACTCAATGAAAGCCAGTTCAGGTAAATTAAACTTCTTTAACACATGAAGAGCTACTACTTTAATTTTTTTATGTCATTAATTCTAAGAAACATTTGGCTTTCTGATATCCAAATATTAAATTGTACCTAAATTTTAATCTTCAAACAGAAAACTCTTCTGAAGAGAGTCAATTTTTTTTTTAAGGTAGGATAGACTATATCAAACCCTGACCCCATATCAAAAATAAATTCCTCAAGGGTCAATTTACTCACCTAAAAGTGAATCACAATGGAACAGATGGTAAATACTGAAGCATTGAAATAAACAGATTTCAAAAATATATAGACTATAAATAATTTTTAAATCTAAAGTTTCATTTTGCTTTGTAACAACTTGTAATTAATAAAAAATACAATCATTGCTGTCTCAAAGTATTAATGTCACACCATTAGTTTTTTGAGTGTAAGTACTGATCAAAACAATTAAATTATAATATGTGATTTACTTTCAAATGCTTAAAACCAGAAAAGATCACATTTTTGCTTCTCTCAAGAGTCTACATTTTACACAAAGTTATCTAACTGGAAATTTCTTATCCAAATTGTTAGCAAGAAGAGCTATCACTAACACTTTACACAAAACGACAGTTTTACTTTACAGAATACGTTCTAACAGGATATATATTACAATTGGTTATTAAAAAATATAGTTACAATTACCTGCAAAAAGATCTTCTCTGTCATCATCCAGTACAACTTCTGCAGGTTTTGGACCATTGGAGTTTGTACTAACATCTTCTGTAAGAAGACTAGTTGGTTCTGGAGATGATGGACTTGACTGTTAAAAATAAACAGTAATAATGAATTGACATGCTGATCTGTTATAATTAAGACTCTATACATTACAGAAACAGAATATTCTCTTGATATGCAGGGAAAAAAGAACAAGAACAGTTATTTATAGTCCCTCCTCTGAGGGTTAGAATGAACCAAAAACACACTTTTACTCATCTTTATTCAACTTCTCCCTTCGCAACAAAAAGTCACTTAAGATTGAAATAAAATCTTCAGTAGTCATCCCTTTTAAGGTACTAATTTGTCATGTTGTGTTACAATTAACAAAAACAAATGTAATGTTTTAGTTATATATAATAAAAATCAAAACCAAATGTGAAAACATATTACATGTGTAAGAAGTTCAAAGTACTGCTTTACTATAGGAGGAAGATTTAATACTAGTTGAATTATGAATACAATTATTCTAAAATCTCTATAGTTTCAAACTAAAAATATTCCCTCCTCAAACATTTACACTTTTACTAAGCTAAGGAACTATTTTTATACTTCTTAACCTTAAAGTATAATGACCAACAAAATGAAATCTAGACAAAGCTTTTAGCTCTAAGCTTTATTATACTTTTCCTTTAATAGTCAAAAACAAACAAAAAACAACAAATAGAAAAAGGAAATTGTATATTTAAAAGTACACATCTAGATATTTCCACAAACACAACATCTCTGTGTAACTAGCAGCTAGATTAAGACAAAGAACATTACCTTGCCCCAGAAGCTCCACTCATTCTCCCTCCCATTCCTTATCCTTTCCTCATCCGGGCTTCTACCAGCATGGATTAGTTTTTCCTGTTTTTGCTCTTCATAAACTGGACTCATACAGAACATAATCTTTTGTGTTTGGTTTTTGTTCTTAATGTCACATATACGAGACTCTTCTAAATCATGGTATGTAGTAACAGATTACTCATTCTCACTGCTATAAAATATTCCACTGTGAATATATCACAATTGATGAATGCTACTGCTGCTGGGCATATGGGTGGTTTACCTTTTTTTTTTTTTAATTTTTTTTCCTACTACCAGTAGTGTTATATGAACTTTCGTGTGTGTGTGTGTGTGTGTGTGTGTGTGTGTGTATGAACAAATTTGTTTGGTATGTGCCTAAGAGTGAAATAGCTGGATCACCAATCTTCTAAAGTGGTTATATAATGTAAACTCCCACTCAGTAATATATGAAAAATTCAGTTGCTCCTTGTCAACACTTTGACATAGTCCATCCTTTTCATTTTAGCTATTATGGCGGGTGTAGAGCATATCTTATTGTGGTTTGAATTTGCATTTTCTTGATGATAATGACACTTAGCAATTTTTCATATGTTTAAAGGTCATTTGGATATCCTCTTTTGTGAAGGGTCTCCAAAAATTTATCCATTTTTCTACTTTCTTATTGATTTGGAGGCATTCTTTATATGTTCTGGATACAAGTCCTTTGTCATATCAAAAACATATTGCAAATATTTTTGCCTATTCCAAATATTTTTCCTGTGTGGCTTTAATGGTAGAATTTGATGAATAGAAGTTCTTAATTTTAGTCAGAGTAAACTATCTCTTTTTCTTTACAATAAGTAAAGTTTTCATACAATGAATAATCTTGAGGTCACTATGAAATTCCTAAGATTTTATCAGCTTTTGTTTTTAATTTTTAAATTTTTTTTTAGGTTGAGATCTTATTATTACTATATTAGTTCAGATATACATTACAATGGTTAGAAATTTATATAATTTCTGAAGTGATCACCCCAATTACTGTAGCACGCATATGGCACTACACAGACATTAAATAATATTGCCTATATTCCCTATGATGTAATCTACATCCCTGACTGTTTTTAACAACTAATTCTGCACTATATTTTTTAAATTTTTTAACCTTATTTTATTTTTTTAAATAATTTATTTTTTAATTTTCCTCCCTCCCCCCCCCCACTCTGGTAACCACTAGTCCATTGTCCATGTCCAAGAGTCCCTGTTTGTCCTGTTCATTTGTTGCTTTCAGGTTTATATCCCATATATAAGTGATATCATGTGATTTTCAACATTTTCTGTCTGGCTTATTTCACTTAGTATGATTATTTCAAGGTCTATCCATGTTGCAGCAAATGGTAGTATTTCATCTCTTCTTATGGCTGAGTAATATTCCACTGTATATATGTACCATAAACTTATCCCATCATCTAATGTAGGACACTTCGGTTGCTTCCATGTCCTGGCTGCAGTTTTGACAACCAAAAATGTCTCCAGACATTTTTTTTGTCATTTTGTTTTAAGTGAGCTGAACTCTTTCAGTATTTCCTATAGTGCAGGCCTCACAGTGGAGAATTCCCTCAATTTTTGTATGTCTGAAAGATCTTAATTTCTCCTTCATATTTAAAGGAGAGCTTAGCTAGATACATTATTCTAGGCTGGTAGGTCCTTTCGCTTAATAGTTTAAATATTTGATTCCATTCCTTTCTGGCTTGTAAGTTCTGCACTGAGAAGTTCAATGATAATCTAATGGGCTTTCCTTTAGAGAATACCGTTGTATTTTCTTTGGCTGCCCTGAGAATTCTGTCTTTGTCAATGATTTTTGATAACTTTAATACAATGTGTCTTGGTGAAGGCCTTTTTCAACTGAGATAATTGGGTGTTCTGTTGACTTCTTGAATTCGAAGCTCCAGCTCATTCCTTAGATTTGGAAAATTCTCGTCCACTATTTGTCTGAAAATGCTTTCTAATCCCTGCTCTTTTTCCTCCCCTTCGAGAATTCCCATTATTCTTATGTTTCCTTTCCTGATGGTATCAGCTAGTTCTTCTATTTCTCTTTCATTATTTTTCATTCTTCGGTTTCTCGCTTCTTCCTTTTATTTCTAGATTTCTGTCTTCGATATCACCGATCCTTTCCTCCATTTGGTTGACTCTATTTCCCAAGCTTGTTATTTCATTTTTCAACTCTTGCAGTGTGTTCTTTGTCTCCAGAAGGTCTACTCGGTTCTTTTTGAAGGTTTCAACCTCCTTGCTAAAGAACTCATTCTGCTCATCTAGTTTTTTTTCCAATTCCTGAAATTGTGGATATGATTCGTTTCAGATCTGAGTTTTTTTCAGAATTATCATCCTGAATTCTCTGTCATTTACAGACATATTTCTATGTCTGTAAGTTTATTTTCTGGAGGTTTTTCTCTTTCTTTCTGAGATGCCTTGTCACCTTGGTTGTTCATGGTGTTTAATGGACTATTTCTCTGCCTGGGCATTAACAGAAGTGTGTTCTGATTTTTTTTTTTCCAGAAAGATTTATTATATAATGGTCCTAGGGCCTGTTATAAAGAAGTTGTTTTTCTTTTGGTTTCCAGTAGGTGGCATCTAAGCCTCTTGGCTCTGTGCATTATATAAAGTCTTAATAATGTCTTTTCTTCCTTAAAGATGTTTAATCACGCTCACGACCCTCAATCTCAGTTCCTGTCAATGTTGGCGACAGTTTCAGTAACATTTCCTCAGATTTCCCTGGGGCTCTGTGGCGGTCCACCTCAGGCATGGTGGTAGGGGTCCTCTGGGTTGGGGGATGAGGGCTGCGGCTCAGCCTCGGTTTTTCAACTGTAGCTGGTAAAAACCAACCATTCTTTCTCTGCAGTCCCCATTTCTCTGCCTGTTGTCCTAATGACTGGGTGCTGGCACCATATGCATGGAGCTCACAACTCTCCTAAGCAGTGCTGCTTAGGAAAGTCGCCAAACTTTCTCCCCTCTCCCTCCTCCTAAAGGGTGCTCAGGCTGCAAGAGGTAGCTTCCTTGTTTCTCCCAGTCCACCACCCCACATCTGGGGTTCTGACCTGTGGTAGCTCTTATGTGCAGATCCCATGCTCAGACATGCTGGTGTGCAGTGTGGGTGCTTTTTGTTAAGTTTTAGATGTTCAGCTTATTGTTGTTTCAAGGGGAGAGATCTGGGAATGTCTCTCACTCCACCATGTTTAATCCAATCTCCTCTTAGATTTTTTTTAATAAGTATTTTGACAGGGAGACATTGTCAAAGTGAGGGCCAAGGCGAGACTCCTTCTGTACAGAAGTGTCGGCAGTATCCCTCAACAGCTTTTTAAGTAAACTATCCTGAGAATATTTCTTTAGAGCTTTAAAAGCATCAATGCTTTATGGGCAAATTTAAAGGAGAGGTTTTCTCTTCTCTCAGGAGCTCATTCTTACACACCTAAACTCACAAAAATGGGCATCCGTTTACCTTAGCAATTCCCCTTGAAGGAATTTAAAAACAAATAAGCTCATATATTACTTCTGAAAGATGTTCTGACAACTTCAACCTCACCTCTAGCTGATTCTGATTAGGTGACTGGCCTATGTGCTCTCACAGAATATCTACTGCTATTATAGTTTCTCTTACCACATTACAGTATAATTATTATCTGGTTACAGACTACAAATACTACAAAGAGAGTATCTTATGTTATTTAATACTTTTTGCTTAGTTTGTGGTGGCAAACACTCAATGACTCTGTTAATTGAATTCTAAGAAATTATAAGTATGCCTGCAAATTAGTCCACAAGTTTGTCAATTAGATTATCTATAAGGCTAAAAATGTGAAATTACCTAAAACACATCTACATAAAAATGTAGTAGAGTGGCTCCGAAACTCAATCATGATTAAAAAAAAAAAAAAATCTCAGTAGATTAGGAAGGCAAGGGAACCTTCTCAACTTGAGAAAAACTATCTACAAAAAAACCTACAACTAACATCATAATAATGAGAAACTTGAAGCTTTAAGATTATAAACAAGGCAAGGAGTATGTTCCCTTTCATCACTGCTTTTCAACACTGTACTGGAAGTCAAGAAAAGGAAATAAAATTATCCAGATTGAGAAGAAATAAAAGTCTCTGTTCACAGATTACATGACTGTCTAAGTGGAAAATCCAAAAGAATCGTAAAAATAAACAAAAAATTGACAAAAACCCCTCCACGCAGTTGTATGATACAATGTTAATATACAAAAGTTAATTGCTTTCCTATATACCATCAATTAACAAATAGATTTTGAAATTAAAAACACAGTACCATGTACATTAGCACCCCCAAAAATGAAATACTTAGGCATAAATCTATTAAAATATGTATAAGGCGATATAACAGAGAAAAAGTCTCTTCAAAAATAGTGTGGGAATAACTGCAGATCCACATGTAAAAATATGAACCTAGACACAGACCTTTTATACCCTTTATGTAAATCATCTCGAATGGATCACAAACCTAAATGCAAAGCACAATATTATAAAGTTCTTAGAAGATAACATAGGAAAAAACCTATATAACTTTGGGTTTAGTAATGACTTTTTAGATACAATAACAAAGACACAGTACATGAAATAAAAAATTAGAAAAAATAAGACAGACTTCGTTAAAATTAAAAATTTCTGCACTGCAAAAGATACTGTCAAGAGAATGGAAAAACAAGCCACAGACTGGGAGAAAAATATCTGTAAAAAAACCATGTGACAAAAGACTATTAACCAAAATATACAAAGAAATCTTAAAACTCAACAATAAAAAAATGAACAACCCAATTTGAAAAATGGGCCAAACACTTTAACACACACTTCATCAAAGGTATATACAAAGCAAATAAGCATATAAAGAGATGTCCCACATCATATATCACCAGAAAAATGCAAATTAAAACAATGAGATATCACTACACTTCAGTGTGGTACATTCTATACTTTTATTAGAATGGTTGAAGTCTGGTACACTGATAACACCAAATGCTGACAAGGATATGGAGTAACGGTAACTCTCATTCACTGCTGGTGGGAATGCAAAACAGTACAGCCACTTTGGAAGACAGTTCAGCAGTTTCTTATAAAACTAAACATACTCTTAACATACAGTCCAGCAATTACTCTTTAGTTTAGTATTTATGCAGAGAAGTTAAAAACATGTCCACACAAAAACCTATACAATGATAAGAGCAGCTTTATTCATAATTGCGAAAACATGGAAGCAACCACAATGTCCTTCAGTAGGTGAATGGGTAAAGTGTGCATTCAAATACTGAAATATTATTCAGAATTAAAAGGAAATGAACAATCTAGCCATGAAAAGGCATAGAGGAAATTTAAATGCATATTACTAACTGAAAGAAACCAGCCTGAAAAAGCTACATATTATGTGATTCCAACTATAATGACATTCTGGAAAAGACAAAACTATGGAGACAGTAAAAAGATCAGTGGGTTAGGGGGAAGGAAACGATGAATAAGCAGAGAACAGAGGATTTTTAAGACAATGAAACTACTCTGTATGGTATTATAATGGTAGGTACATGTCAATATATTTGTCCAAACCCATAAAATGTCTAACACCAAGAGTCAACCCTAATGTAAACTATAGACTTTGGGTGATTATGATGTGTCATTGTTGTTCCAACCATTGTTAATAAATGTACCTCTCTGGTGGAGGATGTTGATGAGGAATAATGCATATGTAGGGGTGGTAAATGGGAGACCTCAGTACCTTCCACTCAATTTTGCTTTCAACTTAAAACTGCTCTAAAAAAAAAATAAAGTGTTTATAAAAAAAAAAATGTAACAGAGAGCACAGTGGCATTTACTGACACAGAAAGATGTTTATGACATTATATGAGAAAAGTAGATACTAAACATATCATCCAGTTTCCTTACAATATTCATTAAAAATAAATGTTTTTGCTCCCTCTCTTAGCCCTCTTAGACTAAGATATACTTGTACTGAATAAGATACAGGAGCTAAGGTCTTAAATTAACTTGTACACTCAACTTCATTTTAAACAAAGGTTTCTAGCTATAAAATTTCAAAATTTCCTGGGAATCAAGAGCTCGGAATTCTAGTTCTCCCTGCCCACTAACTTGTCTATGTTATATAATGAATTTCCTTGGTAACAAATTTTTGTCTATATAAGTATATCAGATAAATGCTAATATATTCTTTTTGTAACCTATCCATTTCATTATTTTATAATTTCTAAATCCAAAGTCAACTAATTTGATTTCCTTTTATATTTCTCAACTGTCTTGATATTTTTGAGAGAAAAATATGAAACAAAACAGCGAAATTTTTAAAAATTAAATGCCATTTAAAAAATAGTAAATCTCAATTCATTGCTACAATTTAATGCTTACCTAAAAGAAATCATAACCAAATCTCAAGGACAAATACAATTAGCAGATGCTGACCTCAAGATAAACGAGTATTAGTATTAGTCACAAAAACTTTAAAAAATTTTTCTAACTGTGCTCTGTGGGGTAAAGGTAAAAACAAAAGAAAGAAGCTACAAAAAAATAAACAAATAAAAATTTCAGAACTGAAAAAAAATTATCCTAAATAAAAAGTTCACAGAATGTCCAATAACAGAATGAAGATAACAGAAAAAAGTGCAGTGAATTTGAAAATAAATCCACAAGTATTCTATTTGAATAACAATAAAAATGTTTTAAAAATAATGAACAAAAGCCTCTGAGATCTATGGGACAATATTAAAAAGTCTAGTATTCATGTCAATGAAGTCCTAGAAGGAAAGATAAACAATAATTGCAGAAATATTTATGGAAATAATGGCTGAAAATTCTTGATTTTGGCGAAAGACAAATTTATAGATTCAAGAAGTTCAACAAATCCCAAAGAGGATAAAACCAAAGAAAAGTATGCCTACATATAGCATCATCAAACTGCTGAAAATAAAAAATAGAGAAAAAAAGAAAGTAACTAGAGCAAAAAACATTTTTACAAGGGTACACCAATGCAAATGACTGCAGATTTCTCATCAGAAATCACAAAGGCTAAAAAAAGAGAACACCTTCAAAGTGCTAAAAGAGAGAATTATCGACCCAAAAGTCTATAAACTGCAAAAATGTCCTTCAAGAACGAAGAAGAAATAGTTTCAGAGGAAGTACAAATAAGAGAATTCATCATCGACACACTTTCTCTAAAAAAATGCTAATGGAAGTTTTTTATGCTAAAGAAAAATGATACAAGAAGGAACACTGGGTGAAGGAAAAGCAAAAGAAATGATAAATATCTTAATAACTAAAAGAGACTACACTAAGTCCTCACTCATTGTTGCTGATAAGTTCTTGGAAACTGTTGTGACTTTAAGCAAAACAACACATAATGAAAACAATCTTACCATTAGCTAATTGATACAGTGACAAAAAAGAATCACCAAACTTCTAACTAAAGACTCAAAACACTGAAACACTTCTAATATTAAACACTGAAGTAAATGTAAACTATATATACACACTTAAGCAAAAATAATAAAAACAATAGGCTCATGATTTTCCAACCCACTTATTCCAGTACAGAATTGTGGGTGGCCTGAACGTGCCTAAGCAGCTCAGTGCTCAAGGTGGGAACCAATCCTGAAACCAACCCTTGAGGAGTCCCTTCCATCGGAAGGTGAACTCACATACATACCCACTCACTCAGAGTGGGACGATTTAGACATGCCCCTTAGCATAATGTGCACATGTTTAGGATGTGGAAGAAAAATCATGCAGACATGGGGAGAACATGGAAACCCCACACAAACATTGGTACCAGCTGGGTGGGAATTGATTTTTTTTTTTTATTACATCATGACCACATAATGTTGAAGGAACATTAAGAAGACTGGCTGTACTTTTTCTCTCTTAAATTCTCTGAAATAGATATGACTATTCAAAGTAAAAATTGTAATAGTATAAAGCTATAATGTATATAGACTACTTACAACTTATAACATATCCTTATCATAACTGAATGTTCATATTATGCTAATATCTTAGGTATTCACAGTTCTCTGACATAAGAATCAGAGAAAGAAAAACTAATGTTAGAAAAAGGATCCTTTTGTCTCATACCTCAGAGCCCAAGAGTAGAGGGCAGGATGGGAATGGTGTAGACATGGGGTACTCCAGTAGCAGCTGTGGAGGCAAGAGTCACCCTGCAGTGAGGAGGCTATGAGGCATACTCTTTCTCTGGCTGCCAGTCCACCAGCAGCTTGGAGTGCCCTGCCCCACTGCTCAGAGCACAGCCATGGAGCAGTACTCACTAAAGGCTGTCAGGACTCTGCCACTGCCTCTCCATGCCCTCTCATTTTACTAGTGAGTACAAGAAGAGCTGTTCTCCACTAGGAGGAAAACAGTATGGAGACAGTGGCCAATGAACGAAGAAGTGATGGTAGAAGAGAACACTTCTTTGCCTGGAACACAGGCTCTGGATGATCAGAACTATATACCTGTCCAAGATAAAATGCAATTGAAGAAACATCAGTGCTTTTAATAAATATATATTCTTTTCTTTCCCTACATCACCACCTAGTAGTGCTAGAGATTATTTATATAAAAAGTTCCACAGTTGTTGCTAATATTTCTTCAATTAAGTAGTGTTTAGAATACAACCAAGAATAAAGATGTCCACTACATAAGTCGATTAACATTAACATTAACATTGAAAGTTTCAGAGAGAATACAAAATACATTGATCTAAAAGTAAATAAAAACAAGAAAATTAGAGACAGGGCCCAAAACATGAAAAATTATCCTTAGGAGAGTGAATTTTACCATTTTTCTTCCTTCTCTTTCAGCTTTTCCTGAGGATGGTGCCAACTGCCAAACTACACCAGGTATATGCATCAATGACTCCAACAAAAACTATCTTTCTGGCTATATAACATCAGGCCCCTGGTAACCTACAGAATGTAGGTGGAAAATTCTTTTCCCTCCCATCTCCCCACCATTTTGTTTCCTGGCCCTGCCCTAAGGCCAGACCTAGTTGCTACCTGTAAGACAGCAGCAGTAATGAGAACACTAGCATCTAAAACCCCAAGAGAAAATTTATAAAGCAATTAATAATGAACATAAAGGGAGAAATCCACAGTAACACAATAGTAGAGATTTTAATACTACACTCACATCAATGGATAGATCATCCAGTCAGAAAAATAATAAAGAAATAATGGCCTTAAATGTTACATTAGATAAGATTGACTTAATAGACATTTAAAAAACATTTCTTTAAAAACTGCAGAATATACATTTTTCTCAGGGAACAAAACAAGCTTCAATAAATTCAAGAAGACTGAAATCAATCAAGCATTTTTTCTGACCACAACAGCATAAAACTGAAAATCAACTACAAGAAGAAAACTGGAAAAAATAAAAACATGTGGAGACGAGACAACATGCTAATAAACCAGTGGATCAAAGAGGAAAACAAACAAGAAATAAATCAAAAACTATCTTGAAACAAATGGAAATTAAAATATAACTTTTCAAAATTTATGGGATGCAGCAAAAGCAGTTCTAAGAAGGAGGTTAATAGCTATACAGGCCCATCTCAAGAAACAAGAAATATCCCAAATAAACAATCTAATTCTACACCTAATAGAACAAAAAAAAAACTCAAAGTAAAAAGAAAGAAGGAAAGAGTTAAGATCAGAGAAAGAAACAAAACTGAAATTTAAAAAACAATAAAAGATTAATAAAACTAAGAGCTAATTCTTTGAAAACATAGAAATAAACCTTTAGCCTCATCAAGAAGAGTGCCCAAATAAAATCATAAATGAAAGAAGAGAATTTACAACCAACACCACAGAAATATAAAGAATTATTAAAGAATACTATGAACAATTATATACCAACAAATTCAACAATCTAAAAGAAAAGGATAAATTTCTAGAAGTATATAATCTTCCAAGACTGAACCAGGAAAATATACAAAATCTAAATAGACCAATTACTAGCAATGAAATCAAAGCAGTAGTCAAAAAACTCCCAAAAATTAAAGTCCAAGACCAGATGGTTTCACAGGTGAATACCACCAAACATTCAAAGAATTAATATCTATCCTTAAACTATCTCAAAAAACTGCAGAGGAAGGAACATTTCCAAACTTATTCCATGAAGCCAGCATTACCCTGCTACCAAAGCCTGGTAAAGACATAATAAAAAAAGAAAATGACAGGCCAATATCTTTGAAGAACACAGACGCAAAAATTTTCAACAAAATATTAGCAAACTGGATTTAACAACACATTAAAAGAACTATGTACTATGACCAAGTGGGACTCACCTCAGGGATGAAAGAAAGGTCCAACATCTGTAAATCAATTAATGTGATATACTGAATTAACAAAATAAAGGACAAAAACCATAAATCATCTCAACAGATACAGAAAAAGCATTTGACAAAATTTAGCATTTTTTAATGATAAAAACTCAACAAGGGGGTAGAGAAGGAACATATCTCAACATAATAAAGTCCATATCTGACAAACCCACAGTTAGTAACATACTCAATGGCGAAAGCTGAAAGCCTTTCCTCTTAGGTTAGGAACAAGACAAGGATACCTACTACCACTGCTTCTATACAACATCGTATTGGAAGTCCTGGCCAAGCAATCAAACAAAGAAATAAAAGGTATCCAAACTAGAAAGGAAGAAATAAAACTCCCATTATTTGCAGATGACATAATACTACACACAGAAAATCCTAAGGTCTCTACCAAAAAAACTATTAGAACTAATAAAGTACTTCAGTAAAGTTGCAGGATATAGAGTCAATCTACAGAAACTGTAGTGTTTCTATACACCAATAATGAACAATTGAAAAAGAAATTAAGAAAATAATCCCACTTACAACTGCGCTGAAAAGTATAAAATATCTAGGAATAAATTTAACCAACGAGGTGAAAGACCTGTACTTTGAAAACTGTAAGACAGTGAAGAAATAAATTGAATGAGATACAAATAAGTGGAACATATACCTTACTCATGGACTGGAAGGATTAATCTTGTTAAAATGCCCTTACTACTTAAATATACGGAATCAATGCAATCCCTATCAAAATACCAATGGCATTCTTCTCAGAACTAGTCCTAAAATTTATGTGGAACCACGAAAGACCCTGAATAGCCAAGGAAATTTTAAGAAAAAACAAAGTGGGAGGTATCATACTTGTTGATATCAAACTATACTACAAAGCTACAATAATCAAAACAGTATGGTACTGGCATAAAAACAGATATATAGATCAATGGAATAGAGAGCCAAGAAACAGAATTAACTGAAAAAGAATTAATTCTATGCTTTCACAAATTGTACCAAAATTCAAAAACAGGGAACACTTACCAACTCATTCTATGGTCAATTAATATACAATGAAGGAGGCAAATATATAATGAGATAAAAACAACCTCTTTCGTAAGTAGTAATGACAAAACTGGACACATATATGGGGAAAAAAAATGAAACTAGACCACTTCTTTAAAACATAAAGAAAAATAAACTCAAAATGGATTAAAGACTTAAATGTTAGACCTGAAACCATAAAACTCCTATAAGAAAACATAGGTAGTAAACTCACTGACAACTCTCTTAGCAGTATCTTTTTGGATATATATCCTTGAGCAAGGGAAACAATAGAAAAAATAAAAAAATGGTACAACAAACTAAAAAGCTTTTGCACAGTGAAGGAAACCATCAAAACAAAAAGACAACCTGCTGAATGGGAGAAGATATTTACAAATGATACATTCAATAAAAAGTTAATATCCAAAATATGTTAAGGAACTCATACAACTTAAAAATAAAACAAACAATTCAATTAAATAAAATGGGCAGAGGACACGAATATACATTTCTCCTTAGAGCACATACAGATGGCCAACAGACATATGAAAAGATGCTCAACATCACTAATTAGGGAAATGTAAATTAAAACCACAATGAGATATCACCTCACACCTGGCAGAATGGCTATCATGAATAAATCAATGAATAACAAGTGCTAGTAAGGATGTGGAGAAAAGTGAATCCTCGTATATTGTTGGTGGGTTTGTAAATTTGTGCAGCCACTATGAACAACAGTATGGAGATCTCATAAAAATTTAAAAATAGATCTACCATAAGATCCAGCAATTCTATTTCTAGGTATTCATCAGAAGAAAACAAAAACACTAATTCGAAAAGATATATGCATCCATGTGTTCACTGCAGCATCACTAGTAATAGCTAAGATACGGTAACAACTTAGATGTCCATCAATAGATGAATGGATAAAGATGTAATATACACACACATGCATATATGAGTGTGTGTATGTTATGCACACACACACACACACACAATGGAATATTATTCAGCAATAAAGAATGAAATGTTTCCATTTGTGACATCATTAATAGACGCAGAGGGTATTATGCTAAGAAAAATGTCAGAGAAAAACAAATACTGCATGATCTCGCTTATATGTGGAATCTAAATAAACAAACAAACAAAACAAAATAAAAACAGGTTAGCTAAATTGTGATTGTGGTAAATGCAAATGGCTCCAGACAGTTCCCAAATCCTGTATCTCTTCAAGTGAAGGCTTCTTAAATATCACAAATGTACCTGAAAATAATATGCCTGTCATAAATTATATCAAAAATTAATAGCAGTGGGGGGAAAAAACAAACCAAGAGAATATCTACTACTTTGGCCAGTTGAACTAGGAAAAGAAAACCCAGGGAACAAAAATCCTTATTAGTACTTTCTCTTCTTTCACCGCTTTTCTGCAAGGGTGGCCTAAGTTGAGCAAAAGTATGTAACAGTGCAGGCAGCTAAAACTCTGATAGAAGCCTTTGTTTCTGGGAAACAGCCTGGGAGGAAAGATATGAGCCTCTTTCTGAAGCAAAGATGAGGTTTGTCTACTGTCTATATAATAAAGATAATGTTTCCTCTGGAACAAGAATAAGTAGACTTATTGCTTATTATAAATAATTTGGGTTCCCTAAACTCGGGTTCCTCAGCTGTGACACAAACCAAAGCAGGTGCAATATTAGCCTGGGCCCCTCTCATCACCCTGGTAAGTGAAGCGCAAGGGAAATTGTCACAAACGTGATACTCAAGCTGCTTGCTATGCTTTGAGTAATAACATCCTTTATTGTGTCTTCTTCCAGCAAACATAAAAACAAGTTATTTTATTAGCTTAAGAGAAGGGCAAAATTTCAGACCCTTTACAGCTCCTGAGATAAAAAGTCAGTGAACTTAAAGATAAATCATTAGAAAATATCCAATCTCGATAACAAAGAGGAAAACAATTGGAAAAAAAAAAAATCACACACAACACAACTCAAGTGACCTATGAAATAAAAAAAGTCTAATATTCCTGTTATTGGAGTCTTAAAAGGAGAGCAATGTGTAAAAATACTTCGAGAAATGGACGGCTAAAAACTTTCCAAATTCAGTGAAAGACATAAATTTAGACTCAGGAACAAGCAAACTCCAAACAAGACAACTTCAGAGAAAACCAGACCCAGCCACATTATAAAAAAAAGGCTGAAAACCAAAGATTAAAAATTAAGAAACTTGAAGCAGCTAAAGAAAAAAAAATTACATTTAGGGAAACAATGAGAAGGACTGTATTATTTCTTACCAGAGATCAGAGACTGGGCGACAGTGGCACAAAATCTTTAAAGTGCTAAAAGAAAAGAACTATCAACACAGAATTCCATATCCAGCAAAATATTCTTCAGAAACAGAGTAGAAACAAAGACAGTCTCACATGAAAGAAAACTATAGGAATCTACCATCACTAGGCCAGATCTTAAAAAAAAAAAAAAAAAGTGCTGAAAAGAAGTTTGTTAGTCTGAAGATGTATGAGAAAGTACAAAGTTGGACCTTCAGGAATAAAGGAAGAGCTGGTAACTAACTGGGGAAATATAATAGACCATTTTCCTTCTCTTACTTAAAATGTGCATGACTACAAAAGCAAAAATTACAACTCTGTTAAAAGTTTTCAATGTATGGAGATGTAATATATGTGAAAACTAGAATATGAAAGACAGGAGGTAAATGAATCTACACAGTTATAAGGCTCTACATTTTATTTGTAGAAATACAATATGAACTCTAAATTGGACTACAAATGGTTAGGTATATATTGTAATCCCTAGAGCAATGACTATATGTATTTATAGAGGTAAAGGGAGGGGAGATAACGTAAAAAAAAAAAAAAAATCCGGTAGATAAATTAAAATGGAATACTAACAAACATTAAATACAAAAAAAGGGGAAACCGAGTAGAAAAACAGTAAGCAAAGTGGTAGATCTAATCTAACCATACCAATAATTATATTAAATGTAAATAGTCTAAACATACCAATTAGAAGGCAGAAGTCACCAGACTGGATATAAAAATACAATACACAACAATATGCTGCCTACAAATAACCTACTTTAAAGATATAAATAAGTTAAGAGCTGGTGTGCTACATTAATGTCAGATAAAATAAACTTCGGAAGGAGTATTATCTGCAATAAAGAGGGCATCATATGACAAAAGGATCAATTTACCAAAAAAATCATAACAATACTAAATGTCTATGTGTCTAATAACAGAGCTTCAAAATACATGAAGGAAAAACTGAACTAAAAGAAGTAAAAAAATAAAAATCTACAATTATTCTTGGACACATCAACATTCTTCTCTTAGTATTTGATAGATATCAACCAACTTGACTTAACAGTTATAGAACACTCCAACAGTAACACCAGACTATATACATTCTTTTCAAGTGCACACAGAAGATGCTCCTTTATAGAACATATTCTGGGCCATCAGACAAACCTTAAAAAATTTAAAAGAACTGAAATCATGAAACATTCTCTGACCATAATCAATTTAAAGTAAAAATCAGTAACAGAAAGCTATATAGAAAATTCCCAAAATTTGGAAGTTAACACACTTCTAAATAAGCCACAAGTCAAACAGGAAGTCATAAAAGAAACCAGAAAGTAGTTTAAACTGAATGAAAAGAAAAATACATATCAAAATTTGTAGGATGAAATTAAAAGTGTTTACAGAGAAAAATAAAGCTATATACTAATACCCAAAAAAAGACCTCATATCAATGATCCAAGGAAACTAGAAGAGCAAATTAAACAGAAAGCAAACAAAGGAAATATGTGCAGAAATCAATGAAACTCAAAACAAAAAATCAAGAAACCAAAAGTTGATACTTTAAAAAGATCCCAAGAAATGTCAAACATCTAGCAAAATTAAAATAAATAAGCAAACAAACATAAGACATAAATTATCAATATCAGGAATGAAAAGGCGGGGTATCACCCACAGACACAGTAAGGGAGGATTATGAAAAACTTATACCCATAAATTTCCCAACTTTCAAGGAACAAATTCCTGAAAGACATACCACATCAAAATTCAACAAGAAGAAATATTCCTATATCTATTAAAGAACTAAATTTATGTGGAGTATTTGAGATCTTGCTTCTCCGCAATGTCATCAGTTCAGCTCAAACAAACTCTTATAGTTAAAAAAGACTTCCAACAACCAAACCTACATGTTCAGAGGACTCCACTAGTCAGTTCTATTAACACTTAAGGAAGACATAAGACTAATTCCATACAATCTCTTCAAGAATATAAAAGAGGAGTAAAAAGCCAGTATTTCTGATATTGAAAACAGACAACCACATTACAACTAAAAAAAAAACAACACAAAAATATCTGTCACAATCATAGACACAACGGCCTAAACAAAATAATAGCAAATCGAATACAGCAATATATAAAAAAGATATACACATTATGACTATGGGGTTTATTCTAGGAATGCAAGAGTTAGTCAACATTTGAAAATCAATGTAATCCACTTTATCAAAAAACTGAAAAAAAATAAATTATGATTATCTTATTAGATGCAGAAAAAGCACTTGCCAAAATCAACATCTATTCATGGCTACAAAATTTCAGAAAACCAGAAATAGAAGGGAACTTCTTTAACTTGATGAAGATCATCTACAAAAAAGCTTACAGATTACACAATGTTTAAGGGAGAAAGAATATTTTCCTTCTACAACCATAAAAGGGGAAAGGATATCCACTCTCTCACTTCTATTCTATACCAGTGGTCCTAGCTGGAGCATTAAGATTTTTTTTAAAAAAGGCATAAAGAATGGAAAGAAAGAAAATTCTAACTGCAAACAACACATAGAAAATCCAAAAAAACCCTATAAGAACTAATGAGTGATTAGCACAGTTGTAGGATACAGCTCAACATGCTACCAATGAATGAATGTAAAAAGAAATAAAGTAATATAAACCCCATGACATACTTAGGTATAACCTAAAAAATATGTGCTTGATCTGTATGTAGAAAACCACAAATGATGAAAAAAATCAAATAAGATCTAAAAAAAATGGAGAGAAATAGTAAACTTAAGGCTTAAAGGCTCAATATTGTTAATACGTTAGTTCTCCCCAAACCAATCTATGGATTCATCACAATCCCAATTAAATTATCAGCAGGAATTTTTGGTAGAAATCAATAAACTGATTATAAAATTATATGGAAAGGCAAAAGAACTAGAATAACCAAAACGATTTTGAAAAGAAGTCAGTGTATTCACACTACCTGATTTCAAGACTAAGTTACAGTAATCAAGGCAGCATAAAATTGGCAAAAGGACAGTTGACGGGTCAAAGAACAGAAGAGTCCAGAAAAAGATCACACATATGCTCAACTGATTTTTGGCAAAGATGCAAACACAGTCCAATGGAGAAACATTTTGAGTCTAGCTTCCTTAACTTAGCATAAAGCACCTGAGACTCATCAGTGTTGTTGCATGTACTGACAAATACTATCAATCAACTTGACCTAACATTTAAAGATCATGTTACTCAACATCACACTATATACATTCTTTTCAAGTTCACACATAATATTTACCATGACAGATGATATTCTGAGTCATAAAACAAACCTTAACAACATGGTTATCTTTCAATAAATGGTGCTGGAACAACTGGGACATCTACATGCAAAAAACAAAACAAAACAAAAACAAACCTCAACTCCTATGAAAATTAACTCAAAATGAACTCAGGCCTAAATGTAAAAACTTCTTTGCGATCTTCAGATAGCGTTAGCAAAAGATTTCATATGTTACATATAGAGTATTATCAATTAAAAAAAAAAAAGCAAGGATAACTTGAGCTTCACCAAAATAACAAACTTTTACTCTGTGAGATACCGTTAATATCATAAAAGGGTAAGCCACATACTGGGAAAAAATCGGCAAAATGCATATCTGGTAAAGGATTTATATTTAGAATATGTGAAAAATTCTCAAAACTCAAAAAAGAAACTCAATTTTTTAAATGTGCAAAAGATGTGAAAGGACACTTCACCAAAGATAATTTTCAGGTGAACATATACTTGAAAACATACTCAGTTCAGCATCATTAATCATTAGGGAATGTATGTATATTAAAACCACAATGAGATAACACTACACAACTGTAAGTACGTCTAAAACACAGTGGTGTGATGGTAAATGTTTAGCAAGCAGGTCTTTGAGAGAGAAGACTGAATTTTAGCTTTTGCTGATTTCTGTGACGTAAACATGCCTGCTATGGATTACCCCTCACAGACTGTGAGGTTAAGAAAATACATACTTTCCACCATATAAATACAAGAGACATATAATTTCAAGAACATAGAAAACAGGAAAATGGAGTACAGAAATTAGGAAATGATGAGTTTCAAATATTTATTACCTTTGTCTTCAGTATGATTGATTATAAGTTTATATAATTTAATTTTTATATATTTTAATTTTTAACAATGGCTGTGTTTACTAACCAGCTTACAATATTCCTAAAAATGTAACAATTAGTTCTTTCCAGCCAGTATAAACTATCTTCAAAATCACTAAAATAAAATTCACACTAATAAGTGCTAACAAGGATGTGGAACAAATGGAATTCTCATTCATTGTTGACAAGAATGCAAAACAGCTGCTCTGGAAAAGTTTGGCAGTCCTCTCAATTTATTTTTATTAGAGTTTAAATATCAAATTAATGCAAACGTGACCAGAGACTGACAAATCCAACTTCATCAAAGGTTCCTTGAAGCTAGCTTTCACAATTTAATCAACAGTTTATAAAAAGGCATGACTTTCTGATTAAGTTGATATAAAAATAACTTTTATAATACCAAGAAAAACAGTAACATACTTTTGTCTTGAAGAATCATGCAGTTGTTTTAATGAAACTACAGATAATCAATTCTCAGAACACTGTCCTATTGAACATGGTCTCGATTTATACGATGGCCATTAACTCATGGGACGAAAAGCAAATGACTCCACCTCCCTGTACCTTATCTCCCTTGAACCTTTTTGGCAGAAAGTATGGCAGTTTCTTACAAAGTTAAACATGCATTAACCATACAACCTAGCAATCCTACTTCTAAGTATTTACCCAAAATAAATGAAAACTATACATAAAACCTATACATAAATGTTTATATTGGCTTTACTCCTTAATGCCAAAAACTGAAAACAGAAATGTCCTTCAACAGTGATATATACAATAAATTTGGCAATAAAAAGGAATGAATTATTGATACATGCAACAACACCAATAAACATGAGATGCTTTATAAAGTTTCATACTGTATGATTCTATTTATATGACACTGGAAACAACAAAACTATAGGCAGAAAACAGATCAGTGACTGCCAGAGGCTGGGAGTGGGAGGAGTTAACTATATGACAGAATTTTGAGGAAGTGATGAAAGTGTTCTTGAGGTGGTAGTGAACTTTAGTAATTAAGGTAGATCTCACCTCAACTAAAAACTATCATTACAGAAAAAAATCACAAGAGTTCAACTTCATAGGAAAGTGAGCATTTGTAAAGTTAACATTAAAGACAAATTTCATTTTTCTAAAAAAAAGTCTGCAAAAATTGAGCATCTCTGCCTCATGAAACTTCACAGAATAACATTTTTTATAGGAGCTAAAAATAATTCATTCTAAAATCCTTAAATTTAGTGGTTTCACAGGAAAGTGGTCAACTAGAATTATACCTCTTTATAAATGTCTTTGCCTTTAAATACCTGGTCATAAAACATTTTTTTCTAAAACACAGGTAATTCATAATGAAATTTTCAAAAAAAATAATACATTTGAAGTTAAGGCATACCTAAGATTAGAAAACTGGAATAAGAAAACAAATTACATTTGCCTTGGGACAAGACACTAACTTGAGTTCCTCTTTATCAGGTCTCTTGTCCTACTCTACTAACTCCTTGATGTCACCAAATTTCAGGGTTTTAAAGATCATCTCTATGGAATTAAGTTATACTATTTCTGTACTGTGTGCATATTCCATTTACACATGTATCACCTGGGATTGCAGGTATTTGTTCATACAGCTATGATTATATTGACTTCTTTTGGTTCATACACTCCATGAGTGTATTTCCAGAGTCTAGTTTAGTGTTATCAGTCAGTAGATTTATGACCCCCTAAATCTACATCTCTAGCCCACCCAGCATTTCTAGCTGTATGTATCTTCATTGGTGTATTGTATCCCCAAGTAAAAATAACTTATAATTCCTTCTCCTAAAAATTACCTGAGGGATTACAAAATCAAAATGTCTTTTAATCTGCTATTGCACCAATTTCCCTCTGTCCTTTTTTATTTGCACTTTCTTCTTGAGGCCTTTAACCTCAGACTTAAAACAGCTTTCATCTCATCAACCTACCAATGATATCTCCCACTCAAATTTATCCCTCAGACTGCTGGCACATTAATCTTCCTAAAGTTAACATGTTACTGCCATGCAAATCTTCCATAGCTTTCACCTGCCTACATAACAAATTTCAAAGCTCTTCACAATCCCACCACATAATAAACCTGTAATGTCCTATTTTCAGCCACTCGGAATTATTTATGGTTCCCTAGAATATGGACTAAACTTTAAGTGACCCTTGCCATTCTCCCACTTTGAAATTTCATTCCATCCTTTAAGGTCTCTCTTAAATATTACATCACAATATTCCCAACCAACAGAAACATTTACTGTTCATCTACTATGCGTCAAGAATGTTGACAGGAATTAGAATCTTCCCATTTTACTGGTACTTTCAGTGAAATATGATGTTTCCAGATCATAAAATCACATTCCATCTATATCAGTTTTCTATATGCCTCTTTCTTTCCCACTGGAGATTTTCTGTCCTCAAAGACCTGCAGTATCTTTCTGATATCTGCACTCCCATTATCATCTAAACCAAGGGTTCCCAAACCCTGGGCTATGGACTGGTACTGAGGCTAAGGAACGGAACCACACAGCAGTAGGTGAGCAGCGGGCGAGCCACGAAGCTTCATCTGTATTTGCAGCTGCTCCCCAGCACTAGCAACACAGTCTCAGCTACATCTACATCATCAGGCATTATTAGATTCTCATAGGAGCACCAGTCTCTGGTGACAATAAGGCTGGGGACCACTGATCTAAACAGTATGACAAAGAGTAAAATATTCAAGTATTTACTAAAGTCAACCAAGTATGGTATCTTCTGAGGACTTATGGCATGGGGTTACAGGATGGGAAGGAATCTGAAGACCTCTGAGTCTCCAAACTGGAAATTTCACTTTAAATGCTCTATAAACTTTATCATGTGACAGTGTTGGGGAAATTGTGATTCTCACCCTAATTTGAGCTGACCCTCAGATTTGAGGTTAGTATGAGAACCAGGTGTAAACATTTATAGTTTAATTCTGGACAAGGGTGCCAAGACCATTCAATGGGGGAAAGAATAGTCTTTTTCAACAAATGGTGGTAGGACAACTAGATTGTCACAGGCAAGAAATGAAGTTGTACCCCTACTTCATACCACAGACAAAAATTAACTCCAAACAGATTAAAGATCTCAATGTAAGAGCCAAAGCTATAGAACTCTTAGAAGAAAACATTAGTGTAAATACTCAGAATCTTGAATTCTTATATAGGACATCGAAAGCATAAGCAACGAAATAAAAAATAAATTGGACTTAATCAAATTTTTTTTAATTTGTGCTTCAAAGGACATCATTAAGAACATGAAAAGACAACCTACAGGAGAAAATATATGCAAATCATGCATCTGATAAGGAACTTGGATCTAGAATATATAAAAAATTCCTACAACTCAATAATAAAGATAATCTAGTTAAAAATTAGCAAAGTATCTGAATAGAAATTTCTCCAAAGAAGATATACGAAGGTCCAGTAAGCACATGAAGAGATGTATATCATTAGTCATCATGAATATGTAATCAAAACCACATTAAGAAACCACTTCACACTCATTAGGATGGATAGAATCAAGAAGTCAGATAATAACAAGCACGATGAGGATGTGGAAAAATTGGTACCCTTACACATGGCTGGTGGGAATATAAAATGATGTGGCCATTTTGACAAATCATTATGGTAATTCTTCAAATGATTAAATGTAGAGTTATCATATGACCCAGTAATTTTACTTGTACACAAATATTTTTGCATCATTATTTGTAATAGCCAAAACAGGGAAACAACCCAAATGTCAATCAAGTGACAAATGGATACACAAAGTGTGGTATAGCCATATAATGGATTATTTGGGCATAAAAAGGAATTAAGTAGACTTTGAAAACATGATGCTCAGTGAAAGAAGCCAGTCACAAAAGACCACATATTATATTATTTCATGCATATAAAGTCCAGAAAAGGGAAGACTATAGAAATAGCAAGTAAATTAGTGGTGGCTTAGGGGCAGAAGCAGAAGGATTTGGGAAATGGGAACAAGGAGTAATAGTTAAAAGGTATGGGATTTTCTTGATTTTTGAGGTGATGAAAATGTTCTAAAACTGATTGTGGTAATGGTGGTACATACCTGTGAATATACTAAAACTCATTAAATTACACACATTAAATGAGCAAACTGTATGGTATATAAATTATATCTCAATGAACCTGTTTTTTAAAGAGGCATATAACATAAATTTCCAGAGTTTATTTTGTTTTAAGGTGCTGTCTTACTTCATGTTGCTTTAGGGCAAGCACCTTTCAACCTTAGGGCTGTATCATTTAAGGAAAAAGCAGTACTCCTAAACAATTTAAAGCCTTGCCCCTCAGGTACCAAAAAAGAACATGCTTTTGCCAAGATTTTTTCCCTTCCCTCCCCTGCCTCTATGCCAGCCTCCCACCACTTTGTTCCATAATCACAACAGAAAACATACACTAGGGGTTTTAAATATGCTTTATTTACTGAATATAGCTTTATATGACTGCTCTTATTTTGAAAGGAAAAAAGCTTAATATTGGGTTAAAAATATACTAAATTGTATAATCATTACAAGCTTAAGAATTATACATTAAAGCTGTTCTATAATTTGATTTTCACTTATATGGATTTAAATTGATATTTTTCTTCCAAATGCCCTCGAAGAAAAAAGTTTCTACATAAATAATATAATTTTTAAAACTCTTTTTTTTAAATCAAAAGACATTAATTTATATGTCCCACTTTCAATTTACAGCTTAGATAATAAGTAACAACTATTCAAAGAAGATAATCTAGTTCAGAATCACCTGGGGTTTTGCAACTCATCATTATCTATAAACCAGAAGCATGAGAACAACTGGTTAAAAATGCAGAATAGAATATTGGGCTTATTCCAGCCCTAAAGAATCAGATTTGCACTTTAATTAAGATCCCTAGGTAACTTATGTATAAAGTTTGAAAACCACTGACCTAGAACACTTATTAAACATGCAGATTCCAATGAAGCAAAGACATCTGCATTTTAAACAAGTATCTTATAGCTTTTCCTGCACACTGAAGTGTGATAATAACTGTTTAAAAAGAAAAGTGGACTATTGAAAAAAACATTTCTTTAGAGATGTTTCAGTGTACTACGAAATACTGCTTTAAAAAATCTGAATTTATCTTAGTCATACCTTAAAATTGATAACTTGAATCAATAAAATAAAAGGTTTAGATGAGTAATCAAAACCAACTTTACGACTCTCACAGCGCGCGGAGATAAAATTTATTTACACTCAAATTTCTGTACGCTTTTACTAAGAAGTCAAATACCTTATTAAAAAGTCCCATCCAAATGGAAACCGATTATTGTTCCTTCTCCTCAACTTTAAAAGGCATCAATTAAACAGAATGCTTAGTGTTCACAGTGTCCTAGTTTATACTAAGTCAGTCAACCTTATTCTGATCCTTGCTAGTGAAAAATCTTTGCTGTTCTTAAAGGGAACGCAGGCCTTAGGATCCCAAACACACTACCTTTCAATACATGTTAAGATAGCTGTATAGTATAGGGCTAAAAGGATACTAATCGTAAAAAGTAATTTGTTATGCAAGATCATTTTTACTAATTCTTGGAAGATGCTGGTTTTGATAATCCAGCAAACATTTACTAGATGTAAATGTTCGAGATTTTGTTAAGAACACAAAGATTATCAAGGCACTATCCTGAGCCCCAAGAAGGGGAGGTAGAGTTTGGCCGGATACCTGCATATACAATTACCAGAACGTGGTCAGTGCTGGAAACGTTCCCGGAAGTTCCCAGTTTTAGGTAACTGAATTTCAGATAATAGATATTTTACAGTAATTTCCAAATGATTTGGTGAAAAGTTGAACAAGCGGAGAAAGCTCACTAAAAACAGTTTTTAAGGAAGTACAGCCCGAGGTAAACAATTCTCTGCAAATTACTTATATTTTAATACATAAACACACTTAAAATTGGGCTATGAGGTAGGTGTCTGTGCTCTCATCAAATGCAAGCAATTCAAACATGAACAGGATGTAGGAGACCCAATACTGTTAAGTTCATAGAGGGTGCCTCCTTTGACAAAACAGGAACACTCAGCTTCAGAGATCGCTGACCATGCGAGAAAAGAGGAAACAGGAGTGAGGACCTGTTATTTCTCCTCTGATTACTTATTAAAGAAAAAAAACACAAAAAACCAAAAAGTTTCCTGGACTACTCCCTCCCTTCAACTTTATATTTTACAAACACCATGATCCTTAAAAAGTCGAAGTACTAAACAATACAAACAAAGCAAGTCAAATAAATTTACTTACTCAACAGTCCGAAATACAGGAACCACCCTCAAGAACTAGCAGTCCACGAAGGGCCAGAACTAGGGAGAAAGTACATCCACACGTTCCCTACAGAGCTTGGGTCACTCAGCGCTCACTTCTCTGCTGTCCTCTTAGAGGCACACCCTCCCTTGGAAAGGGAAAAGCAAGCACCTCTCCAAAGGGGCTGCGGAACTCTCCAGGGAGAGCGGTCTGGTTTACCGGAACCTAGGGCAAAACCTTGGTCTAGAAGAGGTGCAAGTGACATCGAGTAAGGCCAGCTGAAATGGGAAAGGGCGCTACGATGCTCCGTTCGGTCGCTGCCTCTCTGGGGATTAGGTCAGACCCCTGCCAGTAGGCTGGTCTGAGGTCGCCTAGCGGCCCAGGTCAACTCCGGCTCACTGACAGGTTTCCGAGGTGGGGCCCGCGTCACAGGTGTCGCCTCCACCAGGTCCTTGCAAACCCGGGGGGTGGGGAGGAATAAGTCGGGACAGGGAGAAGGTACCTAAAGGTGAGACGCGCGGCGAAACGCGGCACCCGCGGTGATGCGGTCTCACCTCTAGGGTGGAAACAGTGCTGGTGAACAGATCCTCTCCGTCCTCCTGCTCTTCAAAGTCGGTGGGCTTCCCGTCCGCCAGCGGAGGAGGTTCCCTCTCGGCCGCCATCTTCGCTCGCCCGGACGACTGCGCGAGCAGTGCTTCGCGGACCTGTCACGTGAGCACGCACGGCTGGGCTGGCGCGCCGGCCGCCCGGCTCCCCCGCCTCCCGGGCCCGCCTCTCATGGCCCCGCCCAGCTGCGCGCGGCCCCGCCCTCGACCTCCTGACCGCGCGGGTCCTGAGCCCCTTGCGCTTAGCCCCGCCTATTTGCCTCACTTTTCGCTTCCGCGTCTAGTTTTTGGTTGTGTTTTTCACCGCCCTTGCTGTATGGACTTTTCTGGAAGAATCTGGGACCTTTATTACCACATCTCCATTTTCGCAGGAGTCGGCCAAACGATTTCTGTTGGCATTACTGGTTTTAAAATCTGTAGAAAGTGGAAGAGTTTGGAGACCAGTCTGTAGTCCAGGCTTGGATTACACACAGACTGAAGGCAAGACTGAGAACTAGTAAATAAGACATATCATTCATAAATCTCTCTAGGCTGTCCAGTAGAACTTTCCCACGTGATGGAAATGTTCTATATCAGCGCTGCCCTATAGAGTAGCTACTGGCCACATGTGACCACTGAGCACTTGAAATGTGACTAAGTAAATCTGAAGTTGACTTCAGTTTCATCATGAGCAACAGTATTTTTCCTTAATAAAGAGACAGAAAGATTTGAAAAATGACAGAAAAATAAGTGGATGACTGGTAAGAGCTTTATACTCAATAACTTCAGCCAATTCCTAGCTCTTCGTCTTGATAAAGTCACTTAACTTTGAGCTTCAATTTCCTTACCAGTAAAATGGGAATGTTACTAACCCTCTACTCACACTGCAGCGTTTATTGTCCGGATCTAATAAAATAAGTGAAAATATTCTGAAAACTATAAGTGCTGTGCCAATGCAAGGTATATTCAGGGAAAAGTAAAAGAGGGCATTGCAAATAGCAACTTAAGGTTATAATTTTGGTGGAGTAAAAAAAAGTCACAGGGATTCTTTACAAATAATGTGCACACCCTCAACCCTCGCTAGCCTGGGAGGCCTGAATTCCACTGGCTATCTGCAAAACTTAGCACCTCTGGAACTTATTTCTTAAGGGCATTGGAACAGGTTTTTCCAGTCACTAGGATTTCTTCAACCCCTAACTTTTAAAATTTCTATGATTACTTTCAAGAACCATCAATTCAAACCACGATTAATTTAAGTAAGTATATCAAGGTCCCAATGTTCCTTGGGTATGTTTGATGCATGGGACAACTGTCACTACCATGCTACCACCACCATTGCTTTTTAGAGCCATTGCTGGAAGAATGAGCTGTGGCAGCACATTCTGCGGCTTGTGCTCCACCACCTACGGACAGTCTGGAGTCTGTCACTGATTAGAAAGTTAAGCCTCTTGAAACCTCACAGCCTAACTTGAAGTGATTCTTCTCTGTATCCTTAATTTTTTACCTTGCTTACTACTTTCTGTCTTAGGCTATGGTCATTTATATTCCCAGCTTAACTTTTTTACTGGACATCTAAATTAATTGAAATATAGGTCCAGCCACTTATAATACAGAACCACATTTTAAATGGCTTTAAAAAATGTCGCTTAATTATTCCTCATGTAGGACTATGAAGACTGTATGAGATCATCCAGGGATTATAGGCTCCTTCTGTTGTTCTGCCCTCCTAGGATGTAATCTCTTCCCCGTGATCCAAGCTGTCTCAGGACCATAACAATATTCCAGCTGGCAAAAATAGGACTAAAAGGGGAATGGCATGATATCTCTTACCCTTGAAGGGCACAGTTCAGAAGTTGCACATATCACTTCTGTCCACTTCTTTTTGATCAGCTTATTAGATACATGGCCATCCCTAGCCACCCACCCACACACACACACACACACACACACACACACACACACAAACCTAGGAAACGCAGTTGCTATTCCACCCCCTAAAAATTAGAGGTTCTCTTATTCTGGAAGAAGTGAAGAGACTATTGTAAGGAACCAGCAGTCTCTATTTTAAAGCATCAATTCACTCTTCATGGTAGTATACCTAGATTTCCTTCTGGATAACCATTCCTTTCCCACCCTTGATAGAAAGTCTCCAATTTAGGAATGGAGTGCATAACCTAGGCATAAGCCAAACATAGAATTGAGTCCATTAGCTCTAGTGATTAGTGGGAGGTCAGAATCAGCTGCAATTCCCCCAAACTCTCAGCAGCTTTGATTATCTTTATTTCCTTATTCAACCTAAAGTCCATTAGTCAGAATTGTAAGAATCGTTTCGCTATTTTTCTCCTCTCTTTGTTGTTGTTGTTGTTGTTGTTCGTGCTTTTGCTTTTCTGTTTTATCTTCTCTGAACCCAAAATTCCATAAAATTATATCCATATTACTAAGAGCATTTGAAAAATAAACTACAGCTTTAACTGAAGATCTTGTAAGTCCATTATCTCCAAACCCAAATCCATACTGCCTGGATACCATTATTCATTTCTTTACCAAATCTTTCAACTATTTTTTCCAGTAGAGATTCTAAAAATTCATATTTTTCCTCAAATATTCCATGATCTTTTCTCCTCATTTTCAATCACAAAATAAAATTTGCTGAGTGAATCCTTCAGCCTTCAAATATGATTGACATTCCCATTTCTCTATTCTTCTATCATTCACTACATAAGTTTCAGTGATGTCTATCATATTGTACTGTGATCATGGCTACTTTTCTATCACTGCTAATAGTCTGGAGGATCATTGAGTTCATGGACTATTTACTATTTGGCTTTGGATCCTGGGTAACCCTGGATTAGTTATCTATTGCTGTAAAACAAATTGTTCAAAATTTAGCAGCTTAAAAAGACAAAAACCTATTTTCTCATGATTTCTGTGAGTCAACAATCCAGGTACAACTTAGCTGAGTGCCTCTGATTCAAGATCTTTACAAGTCTGCAATAAAGGTATCTACCAGAGCTCCAGTCAGTTCAAGACTCAATCAGATCTGCTTCCAGACTCACTCACATGACTGGTGGCTTCAGGCCCTTGCTGACTATTGACTGGACACGTGAGTTCCTTGCCACATGAGGCTCTTTGCTTCCCCCAGAACAAGGACTCTAAGAAAGAGAATGAGACCACGTCAAGGAAGGACAAGAGAGGGTGAGCAAGACAAAAGCCAGAGTCTTTTTACAACCTGATCTCAGAAGTGGCATCTCATCATTTTTGCTGTATTCTGTTCATTAGAAACTTACACTCAAGGAGAGGAGTAAAACGAAGGTGTGAATAACAGAAGGCAGGGATCTTGGGGGCCACTTTAGAGGTTGCCACAAATTCCCATAGTACTCAGTAAAATAGATATTACCTTTGATGAATAAATGAATGAATCTATGAAACTCAGACTAGAGGGGTAAGTGGAAGATATTGGTTTGGTAGTTAAGGCCACCAGTATGTGAGAGGATCCAGATAGTCTGGGAAGCACAACCCTAAGGATCATTTAAAAAGCAGGCAAAGGAAGAGGTTGCATAAAGAAAACTGAAAAGTAGCAAACAGAGAGATAGGAAGCAATCTAGAAGTGAGGGCTATAAATGAAGTAAAAGGACAAAGAAGAGACTGCTTGCCAGTAATACCATGACAACTGAAAAGGGTGAATAATTAATGAGTAAAAAACAATGGACACAGCAAATCTGATGGTTAATTTTATGTGTTGATTGGCTGGACCACAGTGCCCAACCAGATATTTCATCAAACATTATTCTAAATGTTTTCATGTAAGTGTTTTAAGGATCTAATTAACAGTTTAATGGTGGACCTTTAGTAAAGCAGATTATTCAATATAATGTGGGCAGGCCTCTTCCAATCAACTGAAAGTCTTAATAGAATAGACTGACTTCCCTGAACAAGAAAGAATTCTTCAAGCAGACTGCCTTTGGACTTGAATTGCTACTCTTACCTGCCAGCCTATCTCATCAGATTTTGGATGCACCAAGCCTTGACTATTGCATAAGCTAATTCCTTAAAATAAATCTCACTGTTTGAGAAAAGCATCCTAGGAAGTGTTTAGGAAAATGTGTTTTTGAGTGCACTAAACGTTTAACTTTCCTAGGGTGCTGCTCCACCTTGGGTCCTGTGTGATTGCTGCTACCAGCCTGGTATCCAGTCTCCATCCCTTTTCATGGGCTAGCTGCCATTCAGATTGGCACATGCCAATCACTTCATCCTGGCTATTTCTCCTTACAGGGACTTTGCATAATTAGTTTTTGCATAGAAAGCCAGGGGGCCATTGTCAGGAACCAAGAGCTTCAGTTTACTCCTGAATAATTTTTCCCTTCCAAATGCAAATTTCTTTATCTGTCACTAGTTGGGCCATTAAATGGCTAGAGTTTTACAACCCCCTAAATTCTCTTAAAACATTTTTAAAGTCATTGGTCCATCTCCATTTCAACTAATGTGTTCAATGGTAATATTTAAGTGTACAAAGTAGAAGTAGAAAATAAAAGTTATCCATGTAAAAATAAATAAATAAATAAATAAATAAATAAATAAATAAATAAATAAATAAATCTTTTCATTTCTCTCTCTCTCAAAAATGATAGATTGATGATAGATAGATATAGATAGGAGATATAGATACAGATATGGGAGATAGATATAGATAGATATAGATCACACCCTGTTGGTTCTGTTTCTCTGGAAAACCCAGACAAATACACAAGTATAGACTATTCTTTCAAGAAATATAAAAAGAAGGAATGACAGAAGAGGTCAGTAACTTGCTGAAGACAGGTTTACTTTTTTGTGTATGTTTATTTTATTAAATTTAAACATGTTTATATATTAGAGCAAGAGGTAAAAAGAGAGCAAGAAAGGTTGAAAATACAATATAGAGAGAAATAATCAAAAGGGATGATATCTAAAAGCATATTAGTAGGAATGAGATAAAGAGCAAATAGAAGAATTTGCCTTAAAAAAAGAAGGTATATTTCTTCTTCTGAGAATAGAGAAAAGGAGGTTAGAGTTTGCATTAGCTAGTATACACACAAACAATCCAAAAACTTAGCTGTTGAAAACAACAATCATTTATTATTTCTGATGAGTCTCCAAGTCACCATGATAGCTCTAATGGACCATATTTGGCAAATCTTGTCTTAGAGCTTATTCATATATTTGTGGTCAGCTGAAAGAGTGACTGGGGGCTGGCTGGATAAGGCTGGTCTTGGCTAGGACAATTCAGCTCTGTTCCATGTGGGCTTCTTTTAAAGGCTATGGCAAGGTTCCAAAAAAAAAAGGAAGGTGGAGACATACAGTGCATATTCAAGCCTTCACAAAAGAAAGTCGCATAGCCAAGACCAGGGACAGAATGGGAAGGGACTACAAAACTGCAAGGCAAAGGGTATGGAAAAAGGAAGTCATTACTTTGGGCCATTAATGCAATCAGTTTACCAAAGGGTAGAGGTATTTATAGACTTCTTTGTAAATATAGGGCAGGAAATGGAAAAAGTCCACACCCAAAAGCAATATATATATATATATATTTTCCTATGGGGTAAGAAAGGTTAATTTCTAAGAGAAAAGAGGTCAGTATTAGCAGAGATGGCATGAAGAAACTGAAGAGTATTTTAAGATTTGAGAACATTCACCAGGGACTTATAAGGAACTGGCAAATAGCACTAGAAGCCTAAATGAGGTGGAGACCATATGTTTCTGGTGGCAATAATCCCAACATTTGTGTGACTTTTTTCTCCTATAATCTAACATTGGAAGTATAGGAGAGGAGGTAGATGGTCGATTTGATTCAAGCTTAGACATTTTAAGGGTGAGCTTGGTGGAGGGAGAAGTGGACTAAGGATTTTGAGGCCCTTCAACAGGGAAAGTGACTAGAAATAGGTGGTTTCCAAAGACAAAGAGGAAAAGCAGATGGCATGAATCTAGAAGGAGGAATTTTTTTCAAGGTTATTAAAAAGTGATTAATATGAAAGTGATATTGAGAACCCAATATGGCTATATTTTTGGTGAAAATTGACATAATACTTAAGGCAAGGAGGTTAAAAGAATTTTGGGGGAGAAAAATGATTATGTAGGAACATTTGCTTGCAGGGTTTTCTAGGAGGCATGGTGAAAAGGGTGAAGATGGAAGTCAGCTATGGATGAAAGGGTGTGTAGGAGGTGAGGAAAACAGGTCAAGAAGATCTTGGGGAGACCTCATCCTTGAACATACCTTCTGGTGAGTAAAGTGACATACCAGGTAGGAGCATGAACAAATAAGATTCATTATGATCTTTTTTGTAATTATATTGGGAAAATACTCGTCTGATTGCTTAACCAAGTAATCATTTGTTTACTCAATTTTAACAATAGTTAAGTGAAACTATTTAAGCTTGTTACTGAAAGATAATGAAGGACCTCACATTTGTTGAAGAAAGGAAGGAAATCAGTCAGCCAAGCATAGTATTCTCTTTCTCACAGGTCATAGACACAAACTACCGTTACTCTGAAAGTGTTGGTGATCCCCAAATCAGTAACATTACTAATAGCTGTGAGATAGTTTTATAGTTATGACCCCTATGTCTCAGGCCCTCAATGGTAACAGAGTCCCATGGAAGAAACATACATGTTTCTTCACTTGTATTTCTTGAGCACTATTAAGGGTGTTATGTAGATAATGACAACACTTAAACAAACACCTTTATCCTTTCCCCTCCATTTTTTTTTTTTCATATTGCAAACTGTCCATGTGCCTCTCTCACCCTAAAATGTACCTGAAAAATATCCTCACCCTATGTGTCTGGGCCATGTTGTCCTGCTGCCCACTTTTCTGACCAAGTGTCCATAGGTCCACTATTACAGCCAAGGCTGGCTTCATGGCTGTGAGACCTGTACAGCCACACAAAACCCTGCATTTAGAGGTGCCCCATGCTTAGTTTAATGCTCTGCTGTCACTGTCTTAAAATTCTTAACAATTTTGAACAAGGTCCCCTGCATTTTCATTTGCACTGAGCCCTGACTTCAGTCTGCCAGTTATGACAGTTCCAGAGAACATGGGGAGGATTGTGTGTCTCATGTCCCCTGGGGAAGGCTACCATGTGCTCCACTCTCACTGCTTTTCCCAAAAGAATTGACTGAGTGGCTCTCAGCTCTCCACTTCTGAGAGGAGCAGTAGTGAATGTTGTTAACACTTATATATTAATAATTTTTTGTACTATCACACATGCTTTTGAGGATAATAGATCAAGTTCAGATATAAATTATGGCATGTATGTGTCTATTGTTAACTTTACAAGGATTAGCAAATGTAAAGAAAGGCTTAAAGCAATTTTTTCAGTAAAATAGAACATTAGCAACAAAATAAGGAAGAGAATATTTCATCCTTCTAAGAGATACATTTGTGAATCCAGAATTCTAGGGACAGAGTTATTTACTTGGGTGAACTAAAATAGGAATGGAAACTATTGAATATTGAATATGACCTAAGGCAATAAGATACAGTGTTGGGGGTCAGGGAGAGAAACTGAACCCAAACCAACACGAACTAAAAAAAAAAACTAAAAATAGTTACTGTAACCTCTTTTTCTCAATTCTAGTCATGAACCCCACCTATTACATCAGAAACTTTTCTTGTTCCAATTAAATTATATCTTATTGTCCTTCATTGCCTTTGACATGATATCTTATTGTCCTTCATTGCCTTTGACATGATACCTTACATATTGAACTCCTCGATCAATTTTTGTTGTTTGAAAATAAATCTAAAACAGAAATCTTTTTAAATCAAAAGAAGCAAGCTTTCAGCCTGCAGGCTTGACACAGATGGGTTTTATTTGGCCCATACTGTTTTTAAAAATGTTTTAATCAACTGGCAATATTTAAAAATCAGTAAATTTCACACAAAAATCCAGACTTCTGGCTTCTCTTTAAAAAATTAAAAGACTTTGTTAGGTCGGTGGAGGAAGGGCCAGCCAGATGCCTGCCTGGAGGCTTCCCAGCTTGATATCAGAATCCTGACCTTCCAGCCAGACTTGATGTCCCAACTCCCAAAGGACCCACCCTAAAGCCCCGGGTGCCACCACCCTAATCTGGATGCTCAACTAACATTTGATTAACATTCCCACCCTATACCACCTACCCCGACATAACCCCATAAAAACTGCGCCCTGTCGTCCCGGGGTGCGACTTCTCTGGCCCCTCTCCTCTCTGGACCAGAGAACCTCACCCAGGAGCCCCCTCCCAATAAAGGTTTGCTTTTAAAACTTCTCTCAGCATGTCACGCATTTACCTTACAGACTTAACTATATATAGCCCAGAACACTATGGGCATATGCTAACCAGTTTTCTCTAGTCCCTTTGTCCTTCCAACATGAATTCATTTCCACCCCCTGTAGCAGAGACTATGAATTGATACCTCAAATCTGTCCTTACCCCATTCCTCCTTAATAATAAGCCTCAGATTTCAGCAAGCATCATGGCAAACCAGAATAAAGAGAACTTTTCCCCCTCCCTTATAGCCAGGGGTGGCCATGTGACTAAGTTCTGGCCTGCCTAATTAATGTAAACGAAATTTCATGTGCAACTTCTGGGAAATGTCTTTAAAAGGAAGAGACATACCCATTCTCACTTTTTCCTTCTGCCGACTAGAATTCAAATGTAGTGGCTGGTGCTTCAATAGCCATCTTGGACCATAAAGTAAACTTGGGACTGGCATAGCAGCAATAAAGTAGAGGGAGCTTGAGTCTCTGGCTCTGAGATCAGCCTCATGGCCCAGCGATGCCTACTGCCAGGCTTTTATGTAAGATGGAAACGATTTCTACCTTGCTTAAACCATCATTATTTGAGAATTTCTGCCACATAAAGCCAAACCTAATTCCAAATAACACAATGACAAATCATCTCTAATAAGCAATATTTTCTTCTTTATCATGACCACTGTTATTAAAAGGTAAATACTATAAAAAATCATAGTCTTCGAGAAAAAGGATATATGCAGTAGATCCCACAGTTTGGAAGTGGTAGGCATACACTCCATGAATACAAATTAGTTTTGAGTCTCCTCTATCTCTCGTAACATTGTGCAGTAGTAAAGCATGCAGGCTTTGGTGTTTTTGAATATCTCCATGCTTCAGTTTTCTCATCTGTAAGATGAGAATAATAAAAATAATGACTTCTTTAATAGCTTCTTGGAAATATTAGATGAGATAATGTACCTAGCCAAACTGAAAAGTCTCATTCCTTAAATTGTAGGCAAATAAGACAGAATGGCGGCCTGGAGGTGGTAAGGCATGTGGAATTAAAGAGAGGCACATTTTATTTTTTGCTTACTCTGCTCTTCCCACATCAAGAAGTATTAAAAAGTGTGGGAGTAATAGTGAAAAAGTTCTCATCAGAAGATGAAAGAGTTCAGTATCTTATTACTTTAAGCCAACATATTTAAAGTTAAGACTATTTAAGACTAATGAGAGAATCGCAAATCTTAATCTTTTTAGATCACACTTAAATCATCCCTTAAAAGCCATGAATCTGATGACATTTAAACAGAATTATATACTTTTTTCAAAGTACCATTATTAGACAAGTAACTTCTCAAAAGAGCTCGAGTTTACCAAGAAACTTAATTCCTGCTGTTGGAGTAAGTCAGAATAGTTCTCATGAAGTAAGAACAATGTACTTATTAATAGAACGATTATCATTATTTACTTTACATTATTATTATTATTATCATTATTATTATTTTGGAAACTGATGTGCCAGCAAACTAGAATCAGAAGAAATTCCATCTATTTGGTAGCTTTTATAAAATTAAAAAATTTTTCCTTTGTCACTATCTAACACTTTCCTAAAATAATTTCTAGTGAAGACTAAAACTTTAAAAATATCTTTAGTTGAAAGTAAATATAGAGCTTAGAAGAAATAAAGAAGATGGTGTCATTTTGTTACAGAACTCAACAGGTTCATTTTGCTCACACGCATCAGTAGCCAAAAGAGACATAAGAGTTTGCAGCAAAGAAAGTAGAGATTTATTTAAGGAAATGGCGCCAAGCCTAGAGACAAAGGTGAGCTAGTACTCAAAGATCTGGCTCCTGATGGCCTCTAGGGAATAAGTTATCTAGGGAAAAACTCATTAGTCATGGTAGCTAAGGGAGTTGGGGTCGTGGGCTCTACTGATTGGTTGAGGCTAGAGTAGGAGGCAGTTGATCATTATATCAGGTCCTGATGTCATGGCATCTTCCTGTCCGGTTTCAAGGGGATGCTGGTAGGGTTGTTCCATCATTATGGGTGTGGAGCTGCAAGATATTATCTTCAGTTTGACAGAAACTCTGTTTCTAGGGTCAACAGACCTGAGGGTTTGTTCTTAAGACTGTTTGATGCTGACCTAAGGGTTTAATGATTAAGGGAGTAGTCATGCAGAGTGCAGAAGGATAAAGAAAGAAAATATGCAAGTGGACCCAGGGCTAGTTTGGATCAAGGAGAAAGAGAAGAGAAGACGTCATTTTTTTTTTTTTAAGTCAAGATTTACAGGGTTACAATTTTAAGAAAGTAATTTTAAAATGGTTTTATCTTGGCCAATAGAGCACGACTGGAAAATATTTGCATAGATGGAAAAAATATTGTACATAGTTAATATGTTATTTACATAGTTAGATTGTGACTTTTTTTTTTTACTTTTTTGGTAGTGGCCATAGTGAGAACATCTTATTATTCAATGTGTTTTTTTTTTTACATTAGTCATTTACTACTAAAATAGAAGCAGTCTTTACATATCATTCCCTTGTTGCCCTCCAGATTTAAAAGAATATTCTAATTAAATAAAAAACCTAAGTCTTCTTTATATTCAATTATGATATGATGCTTCATGAATAAATTATTCAAAATGGCCTGAAAAGTGATCTGAGAAACCATCTTGTAATCGGTAGATAATAATACTGATTATACTAATGATATTTTTCCAACAATTTTTAAACTCTATGAAATTGTGATTTGTGGGTACATTTTAAAATTATAGCCCTCAGTTTGTTTCTGTGAGAATTCCTTAAGATAATCACTTTGGATGGGACCCCGGGTAAATACCAATGAAAATGAGTCTATCTTTGATGCCAGATTCTTAAAGTATTTAAAGCTTTCAAAGGAAATGGGCTGATGGAACCTGATTAAACAGTAGTTTAAGTTTGGGTCCTGATGTTCTGTTAGAGTGTGATTGACTCTCGGACATATGTTTTAAAAGACTTGGAGAGTCGCTTTTGCCTGGCAGCCCCTTCCCTGAATGTCTGGCTTCCCTTGATGTAACTGGGCAGTCCTGCGCCTGTCAATAAGGGGAGATATCCAGCCAGCCCAATGGGAGGGCCCCACGACCATCTCTCTGGAACAGCAGAGTGCCTTAGAACACACACCCAGTTCATGCTGCCAGTGTCACAACCTTGGAGCAAAGTCAAACTCAGTTTCCCTGAAGACTTGTTTGACTGTATGTATGCCTCCACCCACCCATCTCCTCCACTTGCCTACAGTGACTAGAGAAACTAACTCTTTGCTACATCTTGGCTAAAGATCCATTCCTCTCTTCTCCATTTAGTCATGAGAGCATGATGATAATTAATTTGTTTATGCTCTTTCCACACTCTGTGGGACTGTGTCTTTTTGTAAAAATTGGCTTATGAGGAACAGTGATTCTCAAACTTCAGTGTGCACCAGAATCCTCTGGAGGGCTTGGCCAAACACAGATTTCTGGGCTCTGCCCTCCAGAATTGCTGATTCAAAGGGTCTGAGGTGGGGCTAAGAATTTGCTTTTCCAAAATGGTCTACACAATATCAGTACTATTGGTCGGAGTATCACACTTTGAAAATCACTAATCCAGAGGGAAAAAGAGCCCATTCTGTGGCTCTGCCCCTGGAACGAGAAAATTTTAGTTCTTTAATCAGCTGATATGTAGTTTTATGTCTTCCAGATTTTGCAGTATTTAAGTATCATTTTGTTGTTGTTTTAATACACAGCAAATGGATTCCTTTGTGTTATTCACATAAATGATCTTTGATAACGTTTAAAACGTAAGGCTTTGGATAGAGACCTGGGTTTATGGGTAGTGGAAGCAAACAGCCACCCTCATGATCTGCTTCTTTCTTCATTGGCTTCTTATTTGGTTGCCTGCCTGACCAGTGTGAACTGAAATTTCTATAGCCACTTTCTACTTTAAATAATAAAGGCCAGAGCATTGTCTCAAGAAGGATGAGGTTAAAAAGAAAGGAAGAAAGAAAGAAGAAAAGAAAAGAAGGAAGGAAAGTAAAGAAGGAAGGGGAAAGGAGAGGAGAAAAAGAAGAAAACTTTAATGATTGTTAAAAACATGTTTTTAAGACAATGCATTTAGAGAATGCCAGGAAGGAACTGTATTTACTTAATCATAATTAAAATGTTAATAGCAACAAATTTTTATTGAATGCTTACTTGTGCCAGGTAACTGCTAAATGTTTTATATGTTATATTATGTAATCTTCACAACAATCTTATGATTTAGGTACTACTATTCTCCCCATTGAAAATGTTTTTGGTAATGTTGAGTTATTTAAAATTTCAATGTATTATATCAAAGGGTAAGGTGTGTTTACATTTCACATAAGCTGATACCCTGTTTATTGTTCCCTGATCTTGCTTTTCTACTGCTGTGCTTTTGTTTCTGCTTAAGATGCCTTTTCTATTCCCTTCTCTTTTAGCTGAAATTCTGCCCTCTCTCCTGGTCAAACTCAGTGACAGTATGTTTTCTGTTCTCACCTCACTTTCTTTTGAATAGTAATATATGATGAAGAGATTAATGTGTTTGGATATAGAATACCAGGGTATCATTCTCATTTTTGCCACACATGAGCCATGGAACTTTGAGCCATTAATGCCTCTGTTTCTCTACTTGAAAAAATAGGAGTAATAATACAGGACTAAACAGAGCTGTTTTTATCTTATGGGTCTTATGAATCAGTAGTTAATTGAGTTTCCTCTGTGCTGGCTTCTAGAAAGCTCAAAGATTAATTGGCAGTTCCCCTCTAGAAAATGTACTGGATCTTATAGTTTATCTCCTCTGTTACTTGCTTTCTCTTTGTATCATTTTCCTGTAGACTTATCCAAAAATTATAACTTAAAAATTAATTTATGAATATAATTCAACTCTGTGCATACAAACTAGAAAATACATACCTCCATCACCTACTGAGCAATACTCACTACTGATATACAGTTGACCCCTGAACACACTGGGGCTAGGGATGATGACCCACTCACCCACTCCACCACGCAGTTGAAAATCCACAAATAACTTTTGACTCCCCAGAAGCTTAACTACTACTAACCTATTGTTGACCGGAAGCCTTATAGGTAACAAAAGCAGTCAATGAATTTTGTATGTCATATGTATTACATACTATATTCTTACGGTAAAGTAAGCTAGAAGAAATTTTATTAAGAAAATCATAAGGAAGAGAAAATACGTATACAGTGTTTACTGAAAAAAATTCCCATATAAGTGGACCCACATAGTTTGAACCCATTTGTTTAAGGGTCAATTGTATATAATTTCTCAATCTTAGTCTATTTATCTATCATTCGTCTATTTTAAGTGGTATTCAAGTGTACAGATTATTGTAGAGCCTTTTTTTTTTAATTTAGAAACGTATTTCCCATGTCAATAATTTTCTACAAATATTCATCACCTGTTGAGTTTTCCATCCTAAGGCTCTACCATGATTACTTAAAATCTGACCTGGTGGAAGGAGATGGAACACATCAGGAAGGATTGAATGTATGTGTTTTTCATAGGTAAGAAGAAGCATGGGGATGGCAAACAAGATCTTCCTCTGGTGACTTGGAAGCAGATAGTTTGGCTCAGGTACTAGAAAAAACAATAAGGAGGTTCCTCAAGAAATTAAAAATAGACATACTATATGATCTAGCAATTACCTATGGCTATATACCCAAAGGAAATGAAAACAGGATATTAAGAGATACTTGCATTCTCATGTTTATTGCAGCATTTTCACAATAACCAAGATATAGAAGCTACCTAAATGCCCATCGACAGATGACTGGATAAAGATACACACACACACACACACACACACACACACACACACACATACACACAAACACTGGAATATTATTCAGTCATGAGGAAGGACATCCTGCCATTTGCAACAACATGGGTGGACCTTGAGCACATTATGCTAAATGAGAAAGCCAGACTGAGAAAGACACATACTATCTGTATCACTTATATGTGGAATCTCAAAAAGCCAAACTCATAAGAATAAAGAGTAAAGTGGTGGTTACCAGGGGTTTAGGGGTACAGGGATAAGACAGATATTGTTTAAGGGTATAAATTTGCAAAGAATGCTAAATAATCCCTAGAGAGTTAATGCACCTATAGTGAATACATAATATATTGTATTAGAATCATCAAACTTGCTAAGAGGCTAGAGCTTCATTATTCCAACCACTAAAAAGAAATGATGATTATATACCGTGATAAAGGTGTTATTATCATTCCAATGGCGATCATATTACAATATATAAATGTACGAAATTAATGTTGTATATCTGAAATTTACACAGTGTTATATGTCAAGTATATTTTAATGATTTTAAAAAAGCAGAAAATCGCCTAGGAAGACCAGGTGCTGTAGGCGTAAAAAATAAAAAATAAGGGATTATAAACTGACAAATTCCTTGCAATCTGTGAGGTCAATCAAGGGTTGCCTCACCTAAAAATAAATAAATAAAAAGAAAGAGAAAGGAAGGAAGGAAGGAAGGAAGGAAAGAAGGAAGGAAGGAAGGAAGGAAGGAAGGAAGGAAGGAAGGAAGGAAGGAAGGAAAAGAAAGAAAGGAAGAAAGAAAGAAAGAAAGAAAGAAAGAAAGAAAGAAAGAAAGAAAGAAAGAAAGAAAGAAAAAAAGAAAGAAAGAAAAGAAAGAAAAAGCAAGCAAGCAAGCAAGCAGAAAGTAGTCATATCTCCCTTGCCAAAGGTTAAGTTCAAAGGAAAAAATGGCAATAGCTTGAATGGAAGTTTGTGAATAAACCTAATCAAAAGCTTGAGGTCATTTTATTTTTTTAAAAAGTGTGTCCTTCTCAAACCTGTCAATTAAAATTGATTTAAAGTAAGCACTTATTTAAGATAGTTCTAGTGAGTGAGACGCCTAATTGTATCTAGGAGTGTGTGTATTGCTGTATTCATGTTTAGTATTTTTAAATAATCCTATTTAAAAATAATGCTTTCTAATTTTAATGAATTTGTGTTAAGGTCTCTGGGAAAGCATGTTATACATTTTTACTCAGGTAAGCACTTGTATGAGAAATACCAGTTTTCTGTCCTACTTCTAACTCTATCCTGGCTGTTTGCTCTAAGTACACCATCATTTGCAAATTGCTTTGTCACTTGCCAGTAGGCAAAGATGATTAGGCATTAGATTTTTCCCTGCTAAAAAGAAATTTGAAAAGTTGCCCCACTTGCTACCCAATGCAGTTTTGAAGCCCTGAGCACTTTGACTGTGCTATTTTTGGCTGTCAGCCATGTTCTTAGGCCCCTTAATTACTTCTGGGGAGATGGCAGGCAGATCTCTTGGCCTTCTTATGCCCAGGACTCTAGGGCCCATGTTTGTCCTTCACCTTTCCCCAAAGGGAGAAGTCACCTTGAACCTCTCCTAGCTGATGTGAAAGAAAAAGGGGTTCTATGGAAAGTAACCTCACAGGGTGATCTGATCATAAATTTCTCATGGAATGGTGGGTAGTCACGCCCCAGGCATATAACTTCTTTACTAAAAGGCTTATCTTTGCCTTAAGCAAGCTGTGTCTATTATTCAGGTGCATCTAGGTTAACACACTTTTGAAATGTCCCCTTTAAGATCCCTCCTTCTAATACATTACCACTCTTTCAGACCCTTTCTTCTAAAGTGTGAAAGTACATAATCTTAATTAGTTTGTAATCCATTCCTCGCTTTCTCTCATTTTCATGTAATCTCTCTTATAGTCCCTTTTTAATTTCAAATACATAAAAGAAACTGCAAAACTGTTATTCTCTGGAGCATTTGAGATCTTGCTCCCTGGCATATGTCATCAGTTTGGCTCAGATAAAGTCATAAAAATTCTCTACAGGTTTGGTCATTTTTTACATGACACCAGCTTTCTTTATCATTCTTGCCAGCCATTTCCTGGGGACTGAGACCCAATCTCTTCTTTACTTAGTATATTTTTTTCACTGGCTTTTCTGGCTCTGCATGACCTTCCAGTACCCCCACTCCAAACTCCTGAAGATATGCCTCTTATCTGATCCTAAATTAGACACTTTACTCCCTAACCTTCCATTAGCTTCCCCATTACCTGCTTTCAAATCTCTTCAACCACTCCCAATCCACTCCAGGACATTTTGCTAAATGGATCAAGAAACTGTATCTCAATTGCCTGATAAATACCAATTAGGAAATAATCCTAAGAGCAAAAATTTAGAAACTCAAAAATACAAAGAAGAGCAAAAACATGAGATATATCAGATCAGTGAAGTGTCACATGACAAACGGAAGCTACCAGGTTATTATGTTACCATGTTCAGTTTTTGACCAGGATATCTATTCAGAAGTATTGCAAATGGTGCGGTGACCTATGAAACACAACATTCTTGAGTTGTATTAGAGAGGAAGAGTAGCATATTTATGTTTATATAAAATTCAGTCTATTCAAGTTAATGTTTAAATGACGGGGGAAAATTTTCAGCTGAGTAAGGAAAGTCTATAATAATAACAAGTACTCTTCTGTTCCTGTAATACCCTCTATTTTAAGTGGAGGCTTTCTGTAGATAACATCCACATTACTTGCTTATTTGACTTTACAATGACTTGTTCTCAAGTGTAAACATATGAGGTAAACACTCATATGGTTAAAGGTCTGGACAATATAATTTCCTAATGCCATTAGGTTTGTCAGATATTATGATAAAAAATCAAAATCAACCAACAGATAGTGACACAAAAGGTAGATCCAGTTTTTATGTTTATATATGCCAATCTTTAAATGAGCTTGTTTATTTTCTAACAAAGAGTTCATTTATGACATGTAGAAATGTGGAAAGTATCATGATAAATTATTATATTTACATATAATTAATTTAAAATGATATAGGTGCAATCAATTAAATACAAAAGGCTATAGTGGGTAGTAGATATTTAGAATAAACCAATAAATAAAATGTATGGTTCTTGCCCTCGAAGAATTTACAAAATGTGAAAACTTCAGCAAAAGTATGAAAATGTTGGAAGTCCTGAGAAGTCAACTTAATGAGATGAGTTTGTCCAGGAAGGTTTTGGGAGAAGAAATGATGAAGTGTGGGAGGGAGTAGTCAGCAAAGCCTTTAGGATGACAGAGAGAGGAAGTATGGACATAAACCTATGTGCGCAATAAAAGTAGATAAGCAGGCAAAGACGAGTTAATATGTATTCATCTAAGAGTCACAAGACCCAGGGGTTTATATCTAGACAAGAATAGAAATTTTGAAAGAGCCCAAAGGTCAAGTTACAAAACCCAAAGAAGGAGTCCCAGTCTTTCTGTAGCATTCTCTAATATCCATAAAATATGTTACACTTGTAATAATGTCCCTATTTATTAAATTCTGTAACCAACTAGATGTTAAAAGTACAACTATGTCTGATAATTCAGTCAGACTTTTACAATGATTATGCTGATGGTATAATTTTGGAGTAAAAAAAAGAAACACAAATTTTACTTAGTAGCCATTTTCCCACTCCATCTCTAGTGGAAAAAAGGAATGGGCAAAAGGCAAAGGCACACTTTAGCCATTAACACATGTGCTGTATACTTCTGAGTGAACTTCTTGTGGAAAATGAATGCAGTAAAAAGTAGCAAATTCTTTCTAGATGTTTCCGGGTAAGGGATAATTGCCACTTCCTACCACAGCTTACTCTGTGCCCATTCACAGATGGAGCTGGGAATTTGATCTTAACACACATTCTTCCCATTCCTCAAGATTGAGGAGAGGAGGTTGGAACTCTGCACCCTGATTCTCTACCTTAATACAAGGCAACTTTCCCCCTCTATCTCCTTTCTTGTTCTCTCTTTTAGGGTCAGAGTCAGGGAGAAATATCCCACACACATATAGCTTGTAATTTTCTTCACAGTCCAGGTCCTTGTCCTTGTCAGATTAAATCTGACCTATTAAATTACCAAGGTAAGTATATACCTCCAAGGTAGTTCTGAAAAGGGATGACAATAAAAGGAAGACATCTCAGATATTTGCCAATTCCAGCATAGCAATGATGTACTTCATTTCCACTGGTGACATTCCATTGGTCAGAACTAGTTACATGGCCCCACCTATGTATAAGGAGGCTTGGGAATGAAGTCCTTGGCTGAAATGAAGTCCCCAGATTCCTCCTTCTCAGATTTTGTGAACAACCTGTGTGATCTCTCCTTAAATGCCATTAGATTGTGGGCTGAATTGGGCCTCACGTGAATTTTATCTGGTCCATGTAGTGTTGGTCAGGACAATATTTAAATTTGTTTCAATTAGTTGTCAATATTTTAAAATAGGGAGGTTTTTACACGTAAAAATATCTACATTTTGTGTTTCTCAAAAAAAAAAAAAAAGAAAGAAAAGAGATAATTTGGCAATGATAGGCCTATATTTCTGCATGGTAACAATTGGCTAGAGCTGGATACTGTCTACTTGCCAGTTTGCCTCAGTTCGCTTTAACAATCCCAGTTAGTCCATTCAACAAGATTTAGCTTACCTGCTAGGACACTGCTGGCATTTGAGCTTGTGATTCCAGAGCAGAAACCCAAATTATGGCCTGTCTTAGCTGGAGTGGAGGAAAGCTTATTGTTTTGCCATATGTATTAGTTTATTAGCACTGCTAGAAAAAATACAACAAACTAAGTAACTTAGAAATTTATTGTCTCATGGTTCTGGGGGCTACAAGTCTGAAACCAAGGTGTTGATAGGGCTGGTTCCTTCTGAAGGCTGTGAGGGAAGGATCTATTTTAGGCCTCTCTCTCTGGCTTGTAGATGGCCATCTCCATTTCACGTGGCATTCTCTCGATGTGTACCACTGTGTCCAAATTCTCCCGTTTTATAAGGACACCAGTGATATTGAAGTAGGGCCTACCTTAATAAGTTGACTTTAACTTGATCATCTCTGTAAAGACCCTATCTACAAACCAGGTCATGTTTGAGGAACCGGGCCTTTGGATTTCAACATATTAATTTTGAGGGCACACGAAATTCAACTCATAACACCACATTTACTTACTTGGTTTCACATGCATTTTGTAATTATATAAAGATAGGAAAAAAATTCATTTGAAATATTTTCAAGTAGAAAACTTACCATTGTTTTGGGGAAAATTGGGTATATTTTACAGGAGAGTTGAGATGCAATATTGAAATAAATTTCTTTTTTATGCAAAGAATGACACATTCTTGGTTTTTACCGTGCAGATGACATGGTCTATACTAAGCCCCAAAAGGATTTCTACATTCTGTGGAGAAAGGCTTTTTCATTTGAGAAGGTGCAATGCAGAGGATGCTGTGTTCCTTGACAAAAGAAGTGAAGTTGTTACTATAGCTCTGCTTAATCTATTGTGAATGTTTCTTCTCTCATGGGCAGAAAAATATTTTCCCTTTCATATAATTGTCCACCCACCTTCCCTATTCCCAAAGCAGTTGTGAAGCTATACACATATTCAGTGGGCTGCCTAGTCTGTCAGTAACAGGAATACCCTTACAGAGCAAGCTATAAAATGTCGCCAAGTTTTTTCCTTTTTTTGCTTCGAGTATATAGTACATTCATTGGACATTTATATAGCTTATGAAATGATCCCCTTGATTAATCTATCTTCCATATCTTGGCTATTGTAAATGGTGCGGCCATGAACATAGGGGTGCATAGATCTTTGCGAATTATTATTTTGTTTTTCTTTGGCCAAGTAGTGCAATTGCTGAGTCAAAAGGTATAACCATTTTTAACTTTTTGAGCATCTTGAGACTGTTTTCTATAGTGGCTGTAGCAATTTGCAATCCCACCAACAGTGTATGAGGGTTCCCTTTTTTCCACATCCTCACCAATACTTGTTGTTCTTTGATTTATTGATAATAGCCATTCTGACAGGTGTGAGGTGATATCTCATTGTGGTTTTAATTTACATTTCTCTGGTTAATTGACCTTGAGCATCTTTTTATATGTTCATTGGCCATCTGTATTTCCTCTTTGGAGAACTATCTGTTCAGGCCTTGTGCCCATTTTCTAATTGGATTGTTTATTTTTTGTTGTTGTTGAATTGTATGTGTTCTTTATATATTTTATATATTAACTCCATATCAGATATATCATAAGCGAATATCTTCTCCCATTCAGTCAGTTGTCTTTTCATTTGGTTGATGGTTTCCTTTGCTATGCAAAACTTTTTAGTTTGATGTAGTCCCATTTGTTTATTTTTTCTTTTGTTTCCCTTTAAAATGTCACCAAAGTTTAAATTGCGATAAATTTAACTGTTTACTGAGATTAAATGGAATGGTTCTAGCTGCTGTTCATATTTTTTCAACTTCTCTCACCAAAGAGTTTGCTAACTTCTCTGAGATGGCATGAGGGCCCTTCTTGTCTGGGGACACTTGCCAGGGACAGCCAGGACAGGCCCGGTGTTTTGAATGAAAGATGTCCCAGCAGCCAGGGCATAACTACATGAAGCATGACACGCCCTTTCTCTTTCTCATCCCTTTACAAATTATACACCTGGGCGAGGGGAAAATAAAGGCATTTTCGAAACACTAATTCTTAAAACTCTGTTTATATACACTTGGGGGCTCAAAGTGCCAAACCCAAATGTCCTGATTCAGATACTAAAGTCCAATGTTTGAATCTTTATGATGGCAACAGCCAGTTTAACTGTTGCTTTTTTCCTATTAGCCAGTAATTTGACTGACTTCACAAAACAGACCAATTGTTTGGGGACATATGAGCATAGTCACACGTTAAACACTATTTTTAAATCTTTTAATAAAATCAAGTCAAAGGATTATGAAGATAAACAAAAAACCTTGATGAAAAAATTAGCAAAACATTCTGCTTACTTAGAAAGACCAAAATTCGAAATTCTTGGAGTTACTGAGACGATTCAAGAGCACTCGGTGCCAGTACAATCAAATGTTTCATTTCCTCCCTAATGATACGAGAGGCCGACACCTTCTTTCATTGGTTGAAAAAGAGGATCTGGAAAGCCTGCTTTGGCTGCTGAGGTGCTGAGTAGCTGAATATAACTGTAGAATTCTGTAACTCAGCACAAATGAGATATTGAATGATTTGGTCTTCTTAGGAACAATGATAGGAAATAACCTATCATCTTTTTATCTGAGTAGTTTTCCTTAAAAAAGCATGTGGGTACATCCTCCTTTAACTTAAGTCTCTGCTATGCTACTTAGGGCTTCTCTAGTCTTCAGTCCTGGAATCACCTTTTCCTTTAATATCCAAATAACATGGCCCAAGCCCATCCCACTTCCTGCAGTCCAGAGACCTAATAAATCCTCTTGGCTGCTTCTGTGTCTGCTCCCACTGCTCTCTTCTACAGAGCCTCCTGTTTCCTTACATAATTCATGGATAGCCCAGTTGTTCTACTTCAATATTTCGAATATAGCACTATTAGACTTGTGCCGAAGGTTGAGACAACAGAAGGTAATTACAGCTCAGGATATTAAACATTCTTGTCTTAGAATTCCCCAGCTACTTTCACAATACGAAATCTTTTCTTCTACAACTTTCTCTCCAGCTTCCGTCTGCCACCATATTGCTCCAGTCTTTCTCTCTGCTAGGTTGCCTCAAGTCCCCTCCTTTAGCTGACACTAAGGCACCAGCAGCCAATTCTCTTGATACAGCATTCATGAAAGTAGGCTTAGCTTGTGACATGTTTATGAGAAAAGTTGTTTTGGGTGTCTGAGTCTAGATCTCAAATGCTAGCCAAAATATCTTGTTGATATGCAACGTCATCTAGCTGCAAAAATATTTTCCCAAGCTTATTCTATAAAGCAAATACCAAATTGTTTATATGACAATTTTTCTTTAGTGGGCAGATGTATTTTTTAGCTCTGGGAAGATCTTGAATTAAATATAGAAATTATAAAGAGATAATTGATATTATTAATTTATATTTTATTAAAGAAGTTAAGAAATAATCCAGATTTAGATATTTATAATGTTTAGATAATTTGACCTCTTGAAGAACCTCATGATTCCAATTTAAAGTAATTGAATAACTTTTATATTTGTGATTTTAATAAAAATCTAAGTCTGTAAAGAGTACATTTAGAATAATTAAGAAAACTTAAAATTCATCTTATCTATAAATTGAACTTATCTGATTTATAAGAATCACTTGATTAAAGAGTGTGGGGTTTCTTTGCAGGGTGATGCAAATGTTCTAAAACTGATTGTGATGGCAGTTGCACAACTCTGTGAATATGCGATAGCCACTGAATTAGAGATGCTCTTCAACATACAATGGGGTTATATCCCAATAAATCCATCGTAAACTGAAAAATATCATTAAGTTGAAATGCATTTAATGCACTTAACCTACTGGACATCATAGTTTAATCTAGCCTACTTTAAATGTGCTTAGAACACTTACAGAGTCTATGGCCATGCCACCCTGAACATGTCTGAGCCCGTCTGATCTTGGAAGGTAAGCAGCGTCAGGCCTGGTTAGTACTTGGATGGGAGACCACCTAGGAAAACCAGGTGCTATAGGTGTAAAAAAAAAAAAAAAAAAAAGAACACTTACATTAGCTTCCAGTTGGGCAAAATTATCTCTCTGCCTTTGTCCAACATAGTGAGAGTATGTCATATTGCATTTCACTAGCCTAGGAAAAGATCAAAATTCAAAGTGCAGTTCCTACTGAATGCATATTGCTTTTGCACATCATAAAGTCAACAAATCATAAATCAGGGACCATTTAAATACCCTTTAAATTGTATACTTTAATCATACATTTTAAATGGGTGAATTGTATGACATGTGAATCATATATCAATAAAGCTGTTAAAAAATTATTTGAGTTCTTGAGGTTTGTTTGTGAGTTCATTGTAATACTGAAAAATAAAATATAGTATACTTAGAAGTTCAATGTAAGAATATTTAAAAGCATTAGTTTAACTAAATTGTAAAAGCTTCCTTAAAAATAATTGTTATAATTTGCTAAATAGAATTTATAAATTATAATTAAAGCTTAAGGCACAAGTAGGTTTTTAAAATGTAATATTAATAAACTGAATAATAATAAAAATTATCATACTTCATTGATGCACAGGACTTTCCTATGGAAAGAAGATAAGATTTATATGATATAATTAGTCATTACAATATAAATTAGCAGTACTGAGATCACTGAACAATGGATTAATAAAATTTTAGCAAAATTAAGATTGAAAATCTAGTAGTTCTGAAATTACAGTTAATATCTTTAACCAATTCCAGCTCTGACTAGTTATATTTTGCAGAATGGAAGCTGGCAAAATGTCTACTTCATCTGTTTTCTTCACTGTAAAATAGAGAAAGGAAAACACTTGCCTCCTAGGACTTTTGTAAGGATGAAATACAATAGTACATGTAAATGACTGAGTTATGGTACAGAGAATAAATGTCATTTATTGTCACTAGCTGGTCAATGATAGAACATTCTGGATAAATGCATATAGTGGATATCTGATGTTCCTGTTCTTATTTTTGGCCATTCAATGTCCATTCTTTCTTCCCAAGTTTTTATTTCCTTTTTGAGAAGTTACCAATTTTCCAATGCACAGTATCCTTGGTGGAACTATCTAGGTGCTTGTCCTCACAAGCAGGCAAGTAATCCAAGACAAACTGACTGGATCCCTGACCTCTACCTCTGTGGATTCTGATTCTTGAGTGAGGTAGTGAGAGAAGGGAAAATGTTTTCTCATCTGAGATATGGGCAGTGGTAGTTTAGTCCACAGCCAAGCATCGTGTGGTGACCCTGGGGCCACAATGGGTCAGCAAGGTCAACAGTTGGAAAGATGAGTAGAACGCAGCATGGAGGACAGTGACGATAAGCTGAAACCTGCTGGGCACCTCTGCATGTTTCTGTTACTGTGTCTGACAACCTCCCAAGAGGTTATTCGTTGTTCAACTCTAACTTGGAACAATATAGAGAAGGGGATTTTGAGAAAGAGAGCTCTCAAATAAATCAAGCTGACAACCACACATTCCAACACAGTTTTTAAGAAAATAAATGAAGATGATATATGTGAACATGTCAGCACTGGGCCTGGCCCATAGTTAGTGTTTACTAAAAGCTCATTTATTTATCATACTGTTCGTAAATCAAGTGACCTGTGCTAATAGTATTTAGACTTGAAGTCATTGTTTACGACCATTTTAAACAGGCGAATTGCTGACACACATTTTGTTAAAGTGAATAGCATTGCTGGACTGTATCTCTCGTCCTATGAACAGATTTGGAAACTGTTTACATGGATAAGATAATTGTTAATTTGGTTAAATATCAAACACAATAAATACAAAGTGTGCATTATATCTAGATTTTCGCTAGCCTTGCAATTCTACCTTTAGTTTTTAAAATAAGAGGAATAATTACCTTTTTCTCATTTTCCTATCAAACTTTTGATTTGTATTTGTTACCCTAAAACCTTTATCTTGCAATATGTGTTCTTCAACCTCATTTCTTTCTTTCAGCTTTCTAGCATAGACCTCATTATTTATTAGACCATGCCAATTTACTACCCATGTTCTTTTTGCCCGTACTTTTCTTACAAAAGAGGTAGCTTATTAGCACTTAGATTAGAATTTCAGTAAGTGTAATTATATTAGAAGTGTTCTGGCAGGAAACAGAAGGCAAGCTTAGCTAAAATTTCGAAAAGAATTTAACAAAGGGGCGATTTACAGAGGTGTAGGCAGGGCTAAGGGAACCAACAAAGAATGTGGAAGCACCCAGGGATCAATAAACACAGTTGAAAGCTATTATTTCCCCTAGGGCACTGCGCTTGAGCACGTAGTACTCTGGCCTGGGGCAAATACCTTAAAGTTGAAGGGTGGCATTTCTTACCCAGCAGATCTGAATAAGGGTCCCTAACCACTCATTCTGGAGATTGCTCTGGTGGCTGGCTCTTCCTCTTTAATTTTGTATTCCTTGCCTCTGGAGTTAATGTGATTGGAAACCATACTCACTTTTCTAAATTTTCTTTAGCACACTTTTCAGGATGGACATACTTCAAATTTTACAGTCTGCTCTCTTATGGAGAATAGCAAATATTTCACTGCTAGCAATTAATCTTGTTTTTCAGTTTTCTAAAGATATATTATTTCCTGTATATAAAATTCTATTCTTTTACAGGGTATTGGGAGAAGGAGATAGTATCTGCTACACAAATAAAAACAGTTTTCCTAAATCTTGAATTATAATGAACAGGTTACTTATGATTAAATTTGTAGCAATATTCTTGATTGCTCTATTAGAATGTAGGAAGACAATTATTTATGAAAAAATGAATATGTTGTAGTCTCCTTAACACACACACACACACACACACTTCTGGCCCATGAGGCTTGAGGAGAAGCCTGTTAGATGCGTAACGTGTGGATAAAGAGACTCAGGGAAGAAAAAGCTCTTTTTTCTCCTGTCTCTGAACATTGTATTAATTTCTGGAATTATCTATGGTGGGGAGGGGGAGCAAGTTTGCAAATGAGGCTGACATGCTGAGGGGGCAAAACAGTAAGATGAAAAAAAATCAGGGTCCTTGGAAATGTCATTGAGCTGCTAATTTTACAATCCATGAACCTACCTTGCCTCATGACTTCTTATCATGGGAGAATCAGTTTCCTATTGTTTTGAACCATTAAGACAGGCTTTCTGTTCCCAGAAGTTGAAAGTATTCTGGTTAATAAAATATACCACAGGCATCATTCCAAATATTTTGGAGTAAGCCAAGTTTGTGGTACACTTACAGTCACTTGATAAGTCTTAGAGAGTGGGTTTTAATGACAATAGAAGCATACAGCTATATACTTAGTATATATGATATATATAGTTGGTTGAAACATTTATAAAACTTTTATAACATGACAAGAATTAGCTTCAGCTTTGGGAACCCAAAGGAAAATAAAACAGGGTCTTTTCCTTTGCGGCGGGGGGGGGGAACATTATTGTTTCCCTAATATTTATTTTTATCACATTTTTAGGAATTAAAAATGAACTTTGTTTAATAAGTTTATGGAGTTTATTTCTTTCTTTAAGATCTTCAAAGTGATCCATAAAGAAATTATGCTGCTTTAAATCCCTGGGAAGAGAACTAAAATATATGTCAAAAGCTCCAGAAAAAACTGTTCATTTTGAGAATTGGTATATATATGTATGTTTTCTGCAGTTCTGTACAGAATTGCTGCCTTTGAAAAGATCAAAGGAAGCATATTGTTTTGGACCCATAGCATATCCCACTAGAGAGGTGAATTTGTATATTAATGTCCTAGTAAATTTTTAGCACATATTTTATGAAAAAGATAAAATATTGCAATATTTTTGACAGCTAATCAATAAAGTAGGCATTTAGTTTTACTACTTTCCATGTTATTAGGGTGTTGAAAGCAATACAGCTAGTTAAAGGATGTATATTTTTAATAAAAAGTATTTATTTAATAAAAGAATGCCAATTGGTCTTTAAGATATATGCCATGTTCCTAGTTGCCCTCTCTGATGTCCTTAGCTTGACATCTAAAAATTAATTTTCAAAGTTCTCAGGCACCTTTCTCTTTCCTTTATTGATCTTCCTTTATATCTGTCACCGACCAACATGTTAACACAACACATAAATCACATAGATAAAGTTATATGGCTAAAAGAGTAATATAACAAGTAGTATGATAAACCTGTGAGACCCAGGTTAAAATCTTATTTATATGATGGAGTTGTTTTCTAGTGACTCATATGACAGTGTGAGGCCAACCCATGAATTCATAGCCCCTAGCATTCTGCCACAAGGCATGTTGTTATAGGGATTGAGTAGTTTACTGCTCTTAGAGTTCATTGCACCATTCCCATTCCTCCCACCTACGGGACTATATTGGCACCTTCAGATCACTATACCACCTGACCGAAAATATTTCAGAAGGAATTTCAGGGCCTTACTCTTCAATCCTGACTCTGCTGGTGTCACAAACAACTCTCAGTGAAATATTCTTGACTTTTAGACTGGTTCCTTGTCCTTCAGAGATAATCGTAGGACTCACTGCAGTCGTTACAGCATAATCTTATGCCGCATAACAATGTTGTGGTCAACGACAGACCACATGTTCCATGGTGATTCCACGAGATTATCATACAGCTGAAAAGTTTCTGTCACTCATTGACGTCGTAGTCGTAACATCAAAGTGCAACATGTTACTAAGGCGTTTGTAGTGATGCCAGTGTAAACCAACCTGCTGTAAAAGTATAGCAATACAATTGTGTATAGTACATACTCGATAATGATTGTAAACGGTTGTGTTCTAGTTTATGTAATTATTAGACTATTTTTTATTGTTATTTTAGAGTATATTCTTTCTACTTATATAAAAAAAGTTTGCTATAAAACAGTATGTTGTGTTACCCTGGCAGCAGCCTCATACATCTCATGTTTACGGCATTTCTTGATTGAATCGTTTTTTTTTGTACTTCATTTAATCTCATATTGTTTTATAAATTTTGTGTAGCCTAAGTGAAAAATGTTGATAAAGTCTACAGCAGTATCCAGTGATGTCCTAGGGCTTCACACTTACTCACCACTCACTCAATGACTCACCCAGAGCACCTTCTAGTTCTGCAAGCTCCGTTCATGGAAAGTGCCCTATACAGGTATACCATTTTTTATCTTTTTATCTTTTATCTTTTATTTTTACTGTACCATCTCTATATTTAGATATGTTTAGGTACACAAATACCATTGTGTTACAATTGCTTGCAGTATTCAGTACAGTAACATGCTGTACAGGCTTGTAGTATAGGAGCAACAGGCTATACTATGTAGCCTCAGTGTATATAGTAGGCTGTGCCATCTAGATTTGTGTAAGTACATCTTGTGATGTTCACACAACAACTGAATCACCTAATGACACATTTTTCAGAACATATCCCCATTGATAAGTGGCACATTACTGTAAAACTATGATCCCTTTCTACAGATGTGACTGGTATCTATCTCATGTTCTGCCCAACTGTTTTGAGATAGGTAGTAGACCTTGCAGGTATATGTTGTGAGTATACAATGTATACACCAGGTAATTTGTGAAAGGTTCTCTGGGGAATAAAAAGAGAAGTAGGAGACCCAGTCCCTGCTTTCACTGGGTGAAAGCTAGATAGCTTCCATGTGCCATTCCAGGCTTATTCCATATTTTTCTCCAACCTACTCTCTTCCCCTGGAAGCTGACTGGTAGGAATTCCATCAATGAGTTCCTGGCTTCTGGTTAGAGTTAGCCAATGGGTTGTTGTGACAAGAAATTAGAGGAAAGGAGGAAAATGAAATCATGGTATTTGTGATCATGGTGACCTCCCAGCAAAGTCACCCTAAGTTGGCTGTTATGAAAAAACTCAGGTCTTCTCAAGAAGGCCCACTGTTCACAACTCTCTCTTCTCTGGTAACCACCTCCTCCCTTTGTGCCTGTAGTGATGACAGCACCTCTTAGGTTGTCTAGATCCCTAGACTAGCTCTTGCATTCCTATACATCTTGCTCAGACCCATGTAACAAATTCATTGCAAATTATCTCAATGTGTGTGTCATTTGTTTTGTGTTGGGACCTTATTATACTGGACTTGAAAGACATACATAGAGATATTCATAAAGAGATAAACTGTGTTGCAGATAAACCGTATAATAGGATTCCATGAAAGGGAGTAATTCATGCTACCATTGGGTGATGGAGGAATTTTCTTTGAGGAGCAGGGTTTGAGCAAGGTGCAGGGAAAAATGAAGCACTGATGTCTATTTATCATGATCATGTTTGAGCACAGGTCTCCACTCACTGTGCACATTTTGAAAAAAGAGTGAAAGATAAGAGAAAAGGTTAAAGATAGTCATCAGTAGCAGCCAAGTATATTTACCAAGTGCCTAATTTAATGTGCAAAATCTAGTGATAAGAATTCCTTTCTACATTAACAAACTCTTATCTTCACTATTCCATATATTACTTAAAAGATGTTACAAAACACCTTTTTGCTCTTTTACTATTTTCTATAAATTTGTTCCCAATTCCTAAAGGATAGGGAATGGAAATAAGTTACAGCCCATTAGTTATTTAGCTCTCTCACTATTTCCCAGATTGTGAATTCACCTCTAATCCTCATTTGCTTCAGTTAGAAAATCTGTATGTGATTGTCCTAGAGACAAAGAATCATAATTACACATCTATTTAAAATGTTCATCAGAATGTTTACATAATTCATTTATTCAAGAAATATTTACAGAGGTCCTACTGTGTGCCAGGTACTCTTCTAGGCCCTAGATATTGAACAGTGAATAACAACAAAAAAACCATGTCCTCATAAGTTCCCATTTAAATGGGATGTTTGTTTACTATTAAGTAAACAAATAAGTAAAATATATAGAATGTTAGTGCCACAGTGAAAAATAGCACAAGAGAGACGCATACTGAGTGTTGGAGCCAGGATCATGATTTTTGACTAGTGCTGCTGGAAGGGCTGGTGGCTTTGTCATATATAACCTGATGGGTCTGAATTATGTTTCCTTTCCATGTATATTTCTTGTGTAGTATTTGGAGGGAAGAAGCAAAGCAACCACCGTTTTTTTAATGCTTGAAAGGTCAGGATAAGTGTTATTGTATCTCATATGTTGTAACTTATCTGCTGTCCCACTTCATTGATATAATGAGACTACTTAACAAGCTCCCACAATTGCAAAGAATCAACTCTCTGTAAGTCAATCAGTCTCTCAATCTCTCTAAATAGATAGATAAATAAATAAACATATATAATTATACATAAACCTATATATTATACATAAATCAATTTCTTCCCCCCCTCTCTCTCTTTCTCTCTCTCTCTCTCTCTCTCTCTCTCTATATATATATATATATATATATATATATATATATATATATATATATATATGTATGTATATTGGTTTGTTATAGGATTTGACTTTATGAAATATATTTGTCTGTCTGTCTATCTATCTATCTATCTATCTATCTATCTATCTATCTATCTATCAAGTTCCAAGTGATTCTGATTCTCTTACTGAATCCTGTTGGAAACAGAAGGCCTAACTGAATAGGAGATTTCTGAGCAAAGACCTAAAGGAAGTAAAGGAGCAAGCTATGTGGATAGATATCTGACATAAGAGCATTTTAGGCAGAGAGAATAGCAAAGGTAAAGGTTCTAAAGCAGGAGGCTGCCTGGTGTGACATGGAACAGCAAGGAGCCAGTGAGGCAGGGCCACAATAGAGTGGGAAAGTGGAGCTGTAAATGAGTTCATAGAGGGAAAAGTGAGGGTATGAGGCAATACCAGACTGCATAGGGCCTTGTAGGCCATTGAATGCATTGGCTTTCACTTTGAGTAAGATAGGGATCTATTGGAAGATTTTTTGAGCAAGGGGTGACATGATTTGGCTAAAATTTAAGCAGGAAGCCTCTGGCAGGTGTGTGGAGAATCAACTGTAAGGGAGAAAGAGTGGAAACAAGGAGACCAGTTAAGAGGCTACTGCAGTATTTGAGCAAGAGACAATGATTGTTTGGAGCAGTGCAAGCATTGGTGGTAATGAGAGACATGTTGGATTTTGGTGTTATTTGAAGGTGGAGTCAATAGGATTAGCTGGAAAATTTTTATGAAGAATGTAAAGAGAAGAATTAGGGATAACTTAGGGTTTTTGGCTTGAGCAGTTAGGTGAATATAAGATGAGGGAATGGTTATGGAGGAAAGTTTGTGGGAGAAAATTGAGAATTCAGTTCTAAAAATGATAATTTTGAAACATCTATTTTGCATTCAAGTGGGTGGTCTGGAGTTCAGATGATGAATATCCAGGCTGGAGAAAGAAATGTGTGAGACGTTTCAATGGAATTGAAACCATGAGGGAGACTGAGATTACCTAGGGAGTTGGTGACCTTCACAAGGGTTGTTTCAGTGGAGTCATAGGGATCAAAGCCTAGCTGGCATGTATTCATGAAAGAATGGGAGATGAAGAATTGAAGACAGCAAACCTAGACAATGCTTTGGAGTTTTCCTGTCTTCAATATTGCTTTATAACCATGGTCAAAGCATACGTAAAACGCCACCAATCATTTGTATCTTATAGACACTTTCATTAGAGAATCAAGGATGACATTTTATTTAATTTTTGTTCATATATGTGCTTTTCCCACTAGCCAACCAAATCCCAGAGAGAAGAATCTGTTTTTCTTATCTTTCTAGTCTTGCCAAATGCAATAATGAAATAGATATTTATTGAATAATAACCATCTTTTATTAAGTGTTTCTCTATTTTAAATGCTTTGTCTATTTCTATACAGTTTTTGAAAATATTTGAGAGTTCACCTGGCATAGTTTTCATGTCATAACAGCAGTCAAAGAATACATCAGAATTTAGGGATTAGGTGAAAAGCCTGTACATTTAAAAAATAAATGTTGTTAGGCACAGGTGGAAAGTAGGTAATGGCTCTTTTAAAAGAATTACATGCTTTTAAAGCTCAGAATAAAGGAGCAGAAGAATGATTAGAAATGAATTCAGAAAGTAAAGTAGGGATGTTAGTTTGAATAATCTTTCCGAAGTAAATTTTTAGATTTTCCTAATCATATATTTACCTTATTCTTATCTTGATGTAATATTGGAAAATATAAATGTTTGCATTTCTGGTAGCTTATTTACTTAATCCAAGATTTAAAATTTTAAGAAGCATAAAAATAGCTGAATTGTGTTATTAGAATCCTAAAGAACCTAGAAAAAAATGATAATATTAGAGGAAAGATCCAAATGAGACTCTGTAAGTACAATGGATAGAGAACACTAAGGAAACACAAAAAAATTGGAATGAGGGGAACATTAAGACGTCACAGGGATGAACAAATAGAAATAGTTTTGCTATAATCAATGTAGATGTGTCTAACAGAAAATATTTGTTATAGCTGTGTGTACTGCAATGCCATATATTGGGGATGCTATGGACTAAATTATGTCCTTCCATAATTCGTATGCTGAATTTCTAAATCCTAATGTGTCTGTATTTGGTGAAGCATTCTTTATGAGACAATTAAGGTGAAATGAAGTCATTCGAGTAGGTTCCTTATCTGATGGGACTGGTATTCTTATAGAAGAAGGAAGAGACACCAGAGTACTCTCTCTCTTCACTATGTGAGAACACATTAAGAAGGCAGCTGTCTGCAAGTCAGGAAGGGAGTTCTCACCAGAAACGAAACCCTGCTGGAAACCTGGTCTTGGACTTTTTAGCCTCCAGAACTGTGAAAAAATAAATGTCAGTTGTTTAAGCCACCCTAGTCTATGGTATTTTATTATGGCAGTAAAAGCAGTTAAAAATTGAAACAAAAAAATAGTACCTTTTTTTTAATTCATGGGAAAAAACCCAGAACCCTTAGAATGGAATATATATATAATATGCCAGCTACATTTAGTTTCATTTAATCCTCAGAATTCTTTGAGATAGGAATCATAATTCCCATTTTAGTGAGGCTCAGAGAAATTAAGTAATCTATTCAAGGTCATATAGCTAAGCTAGTAAGTAGAGAAGTCAAGCTTCATACTTACCTTTGCTGGATATCAAAGGCCACATTAGCCATCCATTTTATTCATTCTTCAAATAGTACTTGAAGTTCTTGCTATTATATGGCAAGAACTGAAATGGATGTAGACATAGTTTTAGACCTGTTCCTTGCCCTCAAGGGACTTACAACTTGAGGTGCTAGGGTCTGGGTCAGGATGCTACATCTGATATCTTGAAAATCTGGGCCAGATATGGGGAGGAAACATCTCAGAGACTGAGATGGAAACGAGTGGTAAGATTTGGAGTGAAAACTGACAACAGGAATCTGATTCATTCTTACATATTCTAGAGAAGTACTTCTCAAAATATATTGTGCATATGAATTATCTGGGGATCTTGTTAAAATATAGTTTCTGATTCAGTATGTGTAGTGTGGGGCCCGAACGTCCACATATATAACAGGCTGCTCAGTTGGTACGGAAAATGCTGATCTAGGAACCTCACTGGAAGTATCAAGAGACTAGAGAGGAGATGCAATATTTGCTTCATGTGGTGACTCTACCCTCTGGCCCAGAGAGAAAACTCAAATAAAGAGAGTGGTCTTGCATGAACACACATATTCGAGCTCACTAATGGGTTAGGAAACAGGGCCCCTTCTGTAAGAAAACATGTGTTCTTTCACTGAATTATTTCTTATTGGACATCATGTTTTAATTAAATCAGATTTTATAGTTCTACATAACCCCAAGTGATCAGTTTGACAGAATTTTATATTTCACAACTGATGTGTTTTATTTTTCTTTAGAGATCCAGGTTTTGACTCCTTTATTTGAAATCATTTGATATCCGTCTGCAGAGTGTATAGAAATAAATTAAACAAATTCCCCATATGAAAGATTCTATATACAATGAAGATTTTTTTTTTTAAAAAATGAACAGACTGTCATGTAATTAACTTTATTTCAGTTATAGAAACCTTTCTTTTTCTCCTTCACCTCCCCAATTATTAAGATATAATTGACTACCTTTCCTCTTTCTTAACCACCAGTTGCAATGATAAAGCATATCTAGGTGAACCAACAAGATGATTCTTTTTCTGAGCCATGAATAGCTAGGGAACACCATTCTATTTTGGGTTCAAATATAATCTTTTAGTAGCAAGATTTTGATAAAAACCATTTCAGATAATTGGAATCTGAGGCTTTTTACTCCCTCGGACAATGCTTTATTCTTTCTTATGAATTTAGTATTTTCTAATTGCTAATGTTTTCATCCATGAGAGACTGGAAAAGGCATACTTTAAACAACCTTTTAAAACTGGCTCTAACTGAGCCCTTTCATTCAAGTCCAATAGAAATACTTTTTAAATGAAAGGATTGAAAATACTTATAAGAAATTAAAGTCTTTCTTAGTCTTCTTTTGTGACACATAATTTATCCACGTGATAATTATCACTTGATATTTACATAGTGGCTTATTCCAAGTTTTTCAATATGGATCACGCACTTAAAAATATTGTCACAATATTCCTCTGAGAGACGTCGGTTGAAAGGAAGCGTAAAAACAACTATTATCTTCTCGCCTTGAAAACAAGTCTTAAGTTGTAATCAGAACAAAAACTTTCATGGTTAGGGAAATTTGAGTTGAAATGATAAGAGATTTACTTTGGACAAAAATAAAGCATTACCCCAGGGAGGGAAGTGACACAGGAAATAGCGGCTGTTGGACAGGAAGCAACTGCAGATTATTGGAGGATGTGGCCACTCACCAGTACAGGATTTTTCCTTCCTTTCTAGTTTTACTGTCACTTCTCTAGAAGAAATCATTAGCACCATTAAGTACAGGCTTTTGCATTGACTCCAAATTGCCATCCCTATCCCACCCTTCTCTTGCATCCCAGTCCATCTCCTGTCCTGCCACAGACTCCGAGGTCATAGGAGTGTAGAACCACAAGCCTCCCACAGACCCACCCATGCCTCCCAATTCAGCTGAAAATCCTGCATTGCCCCTTTGGACACCTCTAGGTAACGCCTGCTATTGTAACTAACCCCAAAGAGCCACACGAGTGCACCATCTTGGAAATGGATCCTCCAGCCCCACTCAAGCCCTCAAGATGACTTACCTTAGCTGACATCTTGACCGCAACCTCAAGATTCCTTGAACTAGTACTGCCCAGCGAAATCACTCCTATGTGAGATAATAAATGTTTACTGTTGTTTTAAGCCACTAAGCTTTGGAATAACATGTTAGGCAGAAATAGAAAAAAATTACCAGTGTATCATAAACTATTCGTCTCACATACTTTTAATGATGCTAAGATTGATCAGTGGGTTCAGGTGTTGTCAATCCGACTTATCTATTATATAGTTCTCCATGAACATTTCATTTAATGCTATTAAGAGCCATTGATGTTTCCTGACTAGATTTATCATTTTATTGGGGGTTGCATATAATTTCTACTACATTTATTAATTGGGATTCTTTCTATAAAGAACAACATTCCTTTATCAACTACTGGCATCGCTGAAATACTATTTGTAAAGGAAAAGCATGATACATACCCTATTTAGAACTTTTTTTAGTGAGGAATGTACAAAAATTACCAAAGTACTAATTATTTGATATTAAAAAGTGCTCAAAACTTGGAAGTTTCATTTAGGCTAAATCAAGAGACACCCAATTTTTTTTATTTTTTAGATCGCTTTTATGTCCCCTTTATTGATAGCCTTACAGGAATTAAAAATCAGTGCCTTTGAATCAGAACATTTTAAATTAAAATGACAAGGGTGAGATGAGGGGGAATTTATGACATGATGCTATATAACTAATTTGTTGTTTTTCAAGGATGTAACTGGCAACTTTGATGTCAAGGAGTGAATAAGGTGTGAGATTCAGAGCAAATGGTGCTGGTTGTGGTTGCCAGTGAGAGCTGACTTCACTGAAGGGACAGGTCTAATATGACTACCAGCATTTTCTGTCTCATTCAGCTTTAAGAAGTCTCCTGGGCTAAGTGTTTTGCAAAGCAGCAAACATTACCCATTGTGTGCTTCTTTTTATAACCACTTTAACATGATTTTATGTAATCACTTCTAGGCTATAGTACAATTCCCAGTGCTATAAGGTCATCTAAAATTATGGCTAAAATATAGATAATAATGTCCATAATTCTAGATTATTCCCCAACCAGGTCTGGTTATGAGGATGTATTCCTCATACTCCCCCTTCAAAAACATCACATACCACATATTATTTTCTACATAACTGAATCTATTAAAATATTTTAGTTCTAGGGATCAAATGCCAGTATTTTGCTTTAAATGATTTTCAACCATTTCCTCAAGAAAAGTTTTTATATACAGTAAATTTTATTTCATATTTTGTGAAATACTTTTGGAGAAAAGGAAACTTTGTGTTGTCACATTTTAAATGCTTATGTTGGAAGTGTATAACTTTAATTCATAATTAGCTTTAACTAGTTACCTCTAGTTAACTTGCTTTTAGGTTTTGCCTTCCATTCAATTAAGTTCTAGAGGCAAAGCTTTATGCTAATAAGATGTGAGCTATTGGGGTTACAAATGTGATAGAGTAAGAATATAGTGCCCGGTGTTCATTTTATAAGCAAATTTTGATTGGTTATTAGGGTCTTTGAGGAGTGCAATATGGAGAAAAAAATTTAGGGTCACATTCAAGGTCAGCAGGCAAGACTGCTGCCATCAAAGTGATATCTTCCATGGGCTAGAATGAGAATTGGTAGTAAAATAGAAAATTTTAACTAAAAAATGATGAGAAAATGTAGGCAAAAGGACCATTATTTCTCAACTGCTTCATAGAGAAAGTAACTATGAATTAGGCTTTAGAAAAGAAGAATTTAGATACCAGACAATGAAGAGAAAAAGAGGCATCCTAGCAATAGGAACCTGGAAGATTAAGATGTAGATGTAGGCAATCCAGAGCAGCTAATAGGTGAGGCTGGAGCAAAGTTTGCACAGACAGATGTTGTGGGAGACAAGGTTGGCAAGAACATAAAGGGAAAAAAACTATCTCTTTAAGTATCAAAGCGGATGGGCTCAGTATGTTATATACTTATATATCAAACCGTAAGTGCTTGTGAGCCTCAGTTATTTTATTTCTTATTTTAAAAATAAAAACACTACTCAAAATGTCTCTTACTAACATATTATAACAGTACTAGCATAGTGGTCACTTACTGCTGCTCAACAGACTCTTTCTAGTATCTTAAATTTCTTTTGGGAAACCACTCCCCTCAGTTCGGCCAAAGTTATATTGGAAAATATTCCAGGGGAAAACATTCCATTTCTCTGGCCAAGTAATAGGATCAGTGATGGGTATCTAACCCAGCTAGAGCCAAGGAGACATGGAGACATTGGCTAGGCTGTTGAGAAAGAAGAGTATTCATCTGTCTACAGAATCTGGTGGCGTGAGGCTTGACAATGCTTCCTCCATCTTGGTATTGGAATGGAAGACAGCCTGAGGATGAAGCAGAAACAGGGGAAGACAGTGTGGAGATTCAGAGATGAACTGAGGCCATGGAACATTGATTGCCTAACCCCCAGAGCAAGTCATGCCTGCAGCTAGAGTAGTCCCTGAGCCTGAAGATATATAAACCAACAAATTCCTTTTATTAATTAATCAATTGGAGTCAATATTCCATTATTTACAACAGAAAGAGTCCTAACATATAAAATGATTTACATCATCACTGTTTTAAAGCCATTTCAAGTTCTCTTTTTGTTTGATTTTCTATGAGCGCGTGTTAATTCTCATTTACTAAAATTGCAATCAGAATAAAAAAGTTCAACTAAGACTCAGTTTGCAGTGAAATGAGTTCATATTTGCTCCATATTTGAGTAATGTGATAAACATTTAAAAACCACTTTTATGTTTTTAACAAATAGTACCATGTGTCACATTATATTTCACCTGCCGTCTCTTCTGAATGACAGGCCAACTTCTGCAAGAATCATGAGGATTTGGAGGTATGAGTCAAAGCCTGCTTGGTTCATTGTCCCCTAAAGTTGTCAATGGGTCCACTAAATCTGTATTTGGATTGGTAGGCCAGAGTGAGTTTCTCTGGGACCTGAAACTGTTCTCACTGGTTTCACTCAGGAAAAGTTGATTTTATTTAAGTCAAATACCAGGGGTCTTTAAAAACATCAAGAGATGGTCCTAAATGAATGAAAAGGAATAAAGAAAAATTGTCTTATTTTTCAATAATTCTCACTTTACTTTGGATATTTTTGCGGGAAGGTTTACTTGAAAGTTCGTTTAGAATACTGTAAGTGGTCTCATCCCTGTCTGCAAACATTAAGTCTTTTCATCTGGTACTATAAATGGCCAGTAAAAAGTGTTATTTAAGCTGTAAAACTAAATCACTAAATATAATTATCTCTAGGATAACTATTTTTACTACCACTAATTTAAAAGGGCATTTACAGTTCCACTGGAAAAAAAAAAGTTAAACATAGAAAATTAAATAAAGAATCTTCAAATAGGTAAAAAAAAAAAAAAAAAAAAAAGCATAGGCATTCATAAAACATTCAACAGTCTAAGAAATCATTAGTTTTTCTCTTATGTACTATTAACTTAAGTAGTCATCATTTAAAAAAAATGATATGTTTGGATTTAAATATGTTGACTTTTAAGCTATAGGTGTAAGAAAGAGAGAAAGAGAAGTGGCTGTCAGCAATGTCAACACTAAGAATGAGGCCAGAGAAAAGGCTGCACTGGATTTGGCACCAGGGGAGCATTTGTGACCCCTGGGAGAGCAGGTTCAGAGATGGCAAGGACAGAAGTGATGTCCAAGGAATCTGGAGAAGGAAATAGCTGGTGAAATTTTGGCGGGGGAGGTGTTTAGAATTTGCACAGCAAAAAATGTAATACCAGGGCCAGGTAATTAAACTTTTGGGGTCACTTGGAGAGATTATTTAATGACTCTAGCCTTACTTATCTTGTTCCAATTATGTTCTGCTGAGGAACAAAGCAGCCCCAAAATGTAGTGGTTTAAACAACTATAATTTATTTTGCTCACAAATATGCCATTTGGGAGGGGTTCTTTATTAGTCTTCTATTGCTGCTGTAACAAATCACCACAAAATTTAGTGGCTTAAAACAACACAAATTTATTATCTTTTTATTCTGTAGGTCAGAAATGTAACACAGTTCTCACTGGGATAATATCAAATTGTCACAGGGCTATGTTTGGAAGCACTAAGAGGGAATCAGTTTCCTTGCCTTTTCTAGCTTCTAGAGGCTACCTGTATTCCTTGGCTCGTGGCCCCTTCCTTTATCTTCAAAGCAAGCAATATTAGGCCAAGTTGTTCTCTCCTTGAATCACTCTGGACCTTCCCTATTGCTTCTCATTCCCATTTTTAAGGAGTCTGATGATTACATTGCACCCACCTAGATAATCCAGGATAAATCTCCCTAGTTAAGGTCAGCTGATTAGCAATTTAATTCCATCTGCAATCTTAATTCCCCTTTGCCATATAAGATAACATATTCACAGGTTTGGGGGATTAGGATGGGGACATGTTTCCATTATTCTGCCTACTATAGGCTCAATGGAGATGATGGATAATCTCAGCTCCACACAGCATTAGCTGGGGCAGTTGGACTGGGTTTGAAAGACCCACTCCCATGGCAGCTCATTCATGTGGCTGGCAGGTTGGTGTTGACATCAAGCTGGCTGCTCAGTTCCTTCCATGTGGACATCCCCATGGGTCTGTGCTGCCTTCTTCACAATGTGATGGCTGCTTATAAGTGCAACAGGAAATGAGAACTGCTCTTTCTTAAGGCTTGGGCCTGGAAATTGATAGTGTCACTTCTATCATATACAATTGGTCAAAGTAGTTACAGTGCCTATTTAGATTCAAGGGGCATGGGCATTGACCCCCAACTCTCAATGGGAGGAATGTCAAAGAATTTGTGACCACCTTTAATTCTCCATATTTCTCTTTGGTAAAATAGAGGTAATCTTTCCTTGTAGTATTGCTATAAAATGATGCCTGTAAGGTAGGTAATCACATTCCTATTACATACATAACAATAAACAGAAGGAAAAAATCTTAAATGTTTGTTGACTATTGGGATATATATGAATACATGGATGCTGTGTGTTCTTAATATTTGTAGGTGTGGATTTACATGAAGATTATTTTGCAAATCTGATGAAGGTTATAAACTTTCTCTGCAGAAAAATGTACACAGGCACACTCTACTTGATCACGTCAGGGGATTTCCAGACGAGCTAGAGATCTGCGCAGGAGGAAGAAACTTTCTGCTACCCTCCTGGGTTCTTTCTGCTGGTCTGATAATTAAACTAACAGGAAACAGATGAACAAGACAAAATAACCAAATTTAATTGCATACATATGCATGGAACTCCACGTATATGAGAGAGTCAGAGACCCTACATGTAGGAGATGTTCAAAGATGTAAAGGGAAAATAAAGTATACAGGACATTCTGAGCTAAGGATGAAGTAAGGTGTCTTAGGGTTTCAGTGGAGAAGATGGACATTACAGGACAACAAGAAGAGAAGATGTTTAGTAATTAGGAACTAGGTTAAAGAAGTTATTTTATGGTAATAACTCTTATTATGGGCAGAGTCCCTCATTTAAAGTCTTTGAGAAGTAAAAGTTCCTCACGAGCTGCAGAGTTTTGATTGCCTTCAGCTCAAAATAATTCACATGCTGAAGTGATATGTTTTGGGGAGGCCTGTTCTGAACCCCTACAGATCCTCATCACTAAGACATAGAGTAACAGTAGATGAAAACACTGCACTGTGCTTATTATGCATGTGCTGTGGGGCAAAATTTGGATTTATTTTCTTTTTAGATCTGGGGCCAGGGAGAGTTTTTACATCTGCTTCCAAGAGTATCTGCTTTGCTTTTTTTGTTAAGTTAGAGATGTAGGGAAAAGATGTTCCACTAAAGTATAAAAAGTGCCCTAGTCTGTTTAATTTTTCTGCTCATATAAAAGAAATGTTATTAGATAGCAGTTATCTTTAAGAAAGAAAGAGGCAGAACATTTTCATTATTCTTGTCAAAGCACTTAATCTTTCATTGTACATTTGTTTTTTCTTTTTTTCGTTTCTACTCTGACTTCCTGTATATATATATATAGAATTGCATTTTTATGCTATTAATCACTAATTGTTTAAATAGTATTTTAATTTTTTTAAAAAAGCTTCATTTCCCCCTAATAATAAAAGTCATAGATACTCCTGAGAATTTAAACAATATAGACATAAAATAAAAAAGAAAAGGTCTTTATAATGGAAATGGAAAGATAACCACTGCTAATGGTCTGGGAGATGTCCTTCCAGACTTATTACCATGTTTATATCCACATAAAATAAAAATGAGACCAAAATGTAATTACCATGCAGCTGTTTACTTTCTTCCCATGTTTCTATGCTAGTGCTTGTTGCTCAACCTCTTTTTAATAGTTGGATAATATTCCACTATGTATATGTATTAGAATATATTTTACCAAAAAATATAATGCTTAATTAGAACATTTGTGTAGGAAGGGGGCTATAATAGTTCACTGAACACTTTTGAAAAGATTATTTCATGTCTTTCCCCTTCCCTAATTCATTCTCATACTAGTCTCACTGGAAGACTCTATTAGGAAATTTTCCTGCCTGATTGCCCCCTTGTCATTTACTTGCCACAGTCTGCAGGGACTTGCTGCTGTGGAAAGAGCTCTAAGAATCCAGAAACCTGGGATTGAATATAAATCCAATGTTCAGTGTATAATGATAATGGGGAAAATAAAATGGAATGCACATTGTTAAAAGTCACTGAAAACAGATTTGGGAGGTCCACTGAGGAAGTGGGGCCTATACATGTCTCATGTCTCAGTCCTTAGAACTATAGTTAAGTTGCTGACCTGTTGTTACACTCAGCTCAAAGCCAAACAACAAATATCCTGGATCTGTGATTGCCACATGGACTATATGGACTTTATTTCCTCTTTATTATGGTGACCATACCATTTGCATTCTTCTCCTTGAAAGGAATCAATCTGTTTCAATGACCAGCATCCTCTATTTACATAATAGGCCTGACCAAGAAGATATTTTTAAAAATCAGTATATAATATTTGCATAGACTGTTTCATTTTACATTTTTCAAATCTGTTTAATATTTTATTTTCTAACCATTCTTTTTATTTATTGCCCTTTTTCATCTTTAAATAATATTTAGGAAATCAGAAATAAGAATATTCTTTAAAATGAGTAGTAGACTCTGTTGAGTGGATAAAGATTTATTAAGGGAATAAGAAGAAAGGAATATTTGCCAGTACAGTGAATATCTAGTTTTAGTTCAGTTTGTGAACATTTGACAGACCCTGAGTCCATGAGGGGACCATCTTACTTTATGAATATTTAAAATAAATACAAATCATACTATTTAAAGAAATTCCCTGGTCTAGTAGAACTTAAGGTTTCTATTGCAAGACTTTTAATATTTGTCCCTAACTTTAATTTCATTTCTATTATTGCATTTCAATAGAAAGCTTCAACATATATAAAGTACACAGGAATGGAATTTCCCATCTAAAAGGACTATCAAATGGGAATGTGCTTACTCATTGCACAAACGGTGTTATAGCTGTCTTGCTCAGAAAACAAGCAAGAGATCTCTGAAGTCTCTCAGGACCTATTCCATCTCTGTGTATAAACACTGCCTATCCGGAACTGGTTTTATGATCTCACTCTTTAAACCTCTACTTTCATCCCAACTAGTTCTGGTTTCAATTATATGTTGGGCTCAGCTCTCTTAATCAGCTCTCGCCAACAACTCTGTCTCAGTAATAGTCTTGCTTTCCTTTTGCTCCTTTCCCTCTTCCCCTATTCACATTTTACAGATCCTTTTCTTGAAGCAGGCTTCACACTATTTTCTCTAATCTTATCAAGTAGTCTTCCTCGTTTCATTGTAAATTTTTTCCTATATTTATGCTTTTCTTTAACCATATATATATATATATATTTGCCCCCTCAAAGGGAGAATTTGTTGTTTGCCCAAGTAATTCTTTATTTACTCTAGCTTTATTGACATATGACATATATAAGTTTAAGGTATACAATGTAATGATTTGGTACTGGTATATTGCAAAATGTTTACCACAATAAAATTAGTTAACACATCCTTCACCTCACAGAATTATCATTTAGTTGTTGTAGTTAAACGGCGAGAACATTGAAGCACTACTGTCACAGCAACCTTAAAATACACTATACATATTATTAGCTATAGTCACCATGCTGTATATGAGATCTTCTGAATGTATTCATCTTATAACAGGATGCTGTACTTTTTTTTTTTTTTTTTTTAGATGAGGCAACCCTTGGTTGACCTCACAGATTGCAAGGACCTTGTCAGCTTGCAATCCCTTATTTTTTTTTTATTTTTTACACCTACAACACCTGATCTTCCTAGGCAGTCTCCCATCCAAGTACTAACCAGGCCTGACCCTGCTTAGTTTCCAAGATCAGACGGGATCAGGCTTGTTTAGGGTGGCATGGCCATAGATAATGTTGTACTTTTTGACAAACATCTCGTATTCCCCCTACCTCTTAGCCCCTGTAATTTCTATTCTATTGTTTCTATGAGTTTAATGATTTTAAATTCCATATATAAGTGAGCTCATACAGTATTTGTCTTTCTCTGACTTAACTTAATGCTAAGGTTGTTGCAAATGGTAGGATGTCTTTCTTTGTTTATGGCTGAATAATATTACATTGTCTATAAACCTATACAATTTTTATCTGGCCATTGATGGACACCTAGGTTATTTCCATGTTTTGGCTATGGCGAAAAATTCTGAAATGAACACGAGAGTGTAAAAATCTCTTCAAGATAGTGCTTTCATTTCCTATAGATGTACACCCAGAAATGAGATTGCTAAATTATATGATAGTTTTATTTTTAATTTTTTCAAGAAACTCCATATTGTTTTCTATAGCTGTCTGTACCAATTTACATTCCCATCAATAGTGTACCAGGGTTCTTTTTTCTTTATATCCTCTCCAATGCTTGTTATTTCTTATCTTTTTGATAATAGCCATTCTAACAGGTATGAGGTAACATCTCATTGCAGTTTTAATTTACATTTCCCTGATGATTAGCAATGTTGAGCAGTTTTCATGTACTTGTTGGCCATTTGCATGTCTCCTTTGGAGAAATCTCTGAGTCTTCTGATCATTTTTTAAGTGGATTTTTTTGGCTATTGAGTTGTATGAGCTTTTTTTTTTTTATAAACATTTAATATTAATTCCTTATCAGATATGTGGTTTGCAAATATTTTCTTCCACTCCATAGATTGCCTTTTCATTCTGTTGAATGCTCCTTTTGCTGTCATCTTTTTAGTTTAATGTAGTCCCACTTGTTGATTTTTGCTTTTGTTGCTTTTGCTTTTGATGTCACATCTGAAAAAATCATTGCTAAGATTGATGTCAAGAAGCTTCTTTCCTATGCTTTCTTCCAGGAGTTAACAGTTTTAGGTCTTATATTTATATACTTATATTTAATCCATTTTGAATTAATTTTTGTGAGTGGTGTAGGATTGGGGTTCAATTTCATTCTTTAGCATGTGCACATTCAGTTTTCCCAGCATGTGACATTTTGGTCAAAGATGGACCACCATTAGCGCTCCCATTTAGAAAGAGAAGAAGGCTCTTGTTACCAGTCCAGATGAGCAGGAACTGTGAGGACCCCCTCCCTGGGAGTGGATGCAATTCCTCGCTGAGGCCGCATGGCAGCTCCCTGTTCGATTTTCTGGGATAAACGCTCTGTCCACTGTCCTCTGTGGCCTTGTCTGGAGTCAGCATTAGAGAATAAACCTTTCTTGAAGCTGCCATAGCTTTTGAAGCCCATTTTTCTGCTGAAGTAGGTTCAGGGACATGTAGGATAGTCTTCAGTTGTTCCTCTAGGTCGCTAACACTTCTCTTTCTCCATCATGATCTACTTCCTGCAAGAGCAATCTTTGTGGATTTCATCAATAGAACTTCCTCTGCTTCATTTCTAATTAGTTTCAGCCAGATTAGAGAATCCCAGAGGAATATAAGAGGAAGAGAAGAGAGAGAGAGGTTGGAGTACCTCTTCCCTGCCTCTCTCCTTTTAGGCTTGCTATAGGCTGGTGGTTTTCCTTGAGCAAAGACCAAAGCTTCTATCAGGCAACTCTTCTTCTGTCCTAGTTTCAGTAGCTGCTTTATCTCTACACCTGAGGTTTAAGAGTGGTAACAGCATCCTCGTTTCTAGCCAAATAGATGACCTACTCTCCTTTACTTCTTTCCATAATTTATAAATATTTCTCCTATTAAACTCCCCTTAATTTACACAATTTTAATATTTTCTAATGAACCCTAACTAATACAGGAAACAGAAACCAAACAACAACAATGACAACAACAACAACAACAACAACAACAACAGGCTTATGGTTTCCTTGGAAATAAAATTCCCCTACACATTAGTTTTCTAGTTTACTTACTTCATGTAAGTTTTAGGTACAAGTAATCACAAACACAGATCTCACTTTGACATATTTTTTGAGACTGAAGTATCTGAATTTTATTTACTGGACTCTGTGCTCTGTCCTTTTGCCCTCTCAATTTTCTGCTGGCCATCTTGAGGACTTATTGGGTGGTCCACAGCCATTATATGATATTTGGACTGGGTTGGCTCCCATTGTCTGCCAGGAATTTGACTATCAGAAATACTTAACAGTTGTTTCTTATAGGTGCTCTTTATAACTACTGCCTAATGCTGCTTCAGTGTTTGATACAGAAGAGCTGGCTTTTCCAATGCTTTGAGGGTCCATATTACTGCCCTCTTATTCAGTTTAGATTTCAGGTGAGACAGAAAGAATCTCTTTTAACAAAACTGATTCTTCCTCTCTTAAAAAAAAAACAAAACTATTTTTGACTTAATTACTTTTTTGTAAGACTTTGTTTAAAGTGGCAAGAAGCAGCCAATATGCACAAAGATCCTGAGTTTTTCCAGATAGTTCCCTAATATTTATAGGCTCTGACAGTTTGTGGCTTATCTCCCAATGTATGACAGGTTAACAGTTTAACCAAATTCTTATCCTGGCATAACAAGAATCACCAGCTTTTCACCCTAGATTATCTGGGTAAAGCTGCTCTCCGTCTAAATGATAAGCTAAGATCCCATACATCTTTTGTTATAGTAGTCCCACTTCCAGATGGTAAGTCTATATGAGTTAGATATAAGTTCAACTGGTATAGCAAAGATCCCTAAATAACAGTGGCTTAAGAAAGACAGCAGCTTATTTCTTTTTCATGTTGCAGCTGATTTAAGCTGACCATACTTAATATGGCAGCTCCATGATGTCAAGGCTCAGGTCCTGATCCTGGTAAGATAGAGTGAGCCCACTCCTGGCTGGCAGCATGGAGGCCTCATGATGCTTGGAGTTACTATAAAAGACATGAACCAGCAGGAGTTCATCAAAGCTCAGGCAGCCTTCCTCAAAACGTTTGGGAAGTGGAAAGTCCCTGAAAGGGTGGACGCTGTCAAGCTGGCCAAGCATAAGAGCTTGCCCCCTGCTATTTGAACCAGTTCTACACATGAGCTGCGTCCACAGCACCACATCTGTACCCCTGGAGCAGTACTGGGGGACATCAGAGAAACACTGTCATGCCCAGCCACTTCAGCAGAGCCACTGAGAGCATGGCTCACCAGGTCTTCCAAGCCTTGGTTGAAAAATGGTGAAAATGGTGGAAAAGAACCAGGATGGGAGCTGCAAACTGACACCTCAGGGACCAAGAGATCTGGACAGAATCTCCAGACAGGTGGCAGCTGCCAACAAGAAGCATTAGAACAAATGATGCTGGGTTAATAAATTGCCTCATTTGTAAAAACAAACAAACAAACAAACAAAGCAAGGAAGCAAACAAAAAATGCCTTCCTCTCCCATTGAAAACGACTTTAAACCTGCCTAGAATGTATGCTGGAATTATTCGAGGTCTGTGAAAAGTAAATATCAGCAGATGGATTGGAAAGAATACAAAATTCAGAGTACCACTGAACAGGAGGTGAGTTTACCAGTTTTTCCTCTCTAGTATCACCTGGCTTGTTGTACTCAACACAATATGAACCCTCAAACTGAGCACTGTGGTATACACACAGAGAAATCCTCAAAACCCTCTAATTCTTGCTCAGAGAAAAAAAGAAAGAAGAACTAGTTCCCAGAGAGAACAGAAGAAATTTCCTAGGTCTTTTTCACTGTTTCCTTTTTCTTTATTTTCTCCCACCCCCGTCGGCAGGCAATGCTGTGCTGCAGGCTGTGGCACTAGTGACAGAGGCAGCAAAAGCAGCTGGTCTGAGAAACTACAGGAATCAAAAATGTGAAGAAAAGTAATTTCCTCTCTGTTCAATTGGCTGCTCCAAGAGGGGCCCCATTGATATATATATATTTTCTCTTCCTATCCTTCTGCCATTGCAGAGCAATGGCAGAATAGAGGTTTTTAGCCAGGAAGGAAGAGTTAAAAATAGGCAGAAAGTACCAGGGTGTCAGCTGAGGAAAGAAACCTCATATAGCTATTTATGAAATACTGGGATCTTCTCCAACCTGCACATTCAGGAATCTGATCTTAATTAACGTATCATTGTAAACTAAGCTAACGGAGTCCTCCATCTAGGATCCAGACTGATTGGTGGGAGGCACACATGCTGCACAGGCCTGAATTACACTGAGAAAAATTTGAAAACGGAACTGACATTAGAACCACAGCCAGTGGATAGAAACGTGTAGACTAAACCTAACCAAGTCAAATGACTGCTAAAACAAAAATATCAATATTCTTCATAAGATTTAAAGACAACCCACGGTCTTAAAACATCTTGTTTAAAATGCCCACAAAACAACATAAAATTAAAGCAAAGAACTCTGAAAATCATAACTCATAAGGGAAAATAAAATATCAGATGCCAATGACAAGATGACACAGATGTTGGAGTAATCTGACAGACTTTAAAGCAGCTGTTATAAAAATGCTTAAGTGAGCAATCACGAACACTCTAGAAACAAAAGTTAAAATATTAAGTGTCAGCAGAGAAAAAATACATAAAGAAAAACCAAATGAAAATGTTATAACAAATATATAATAACAGAGGGGGAGAAATTCACTGGATGGACTCAACAATAGAAGGGAGATGACAGAGGAAAGTCTCAGTAAACTTTAAGGTAGAGCATACAGAAATTATGCAATCTGAACGACAGAAAAAATACTTTTTAAAAAGCCTCAGGGACTTGGCTGACAAAAACAAAAAAGTCTAACATTCGTCATACCATCAGAATCCCAGAGGAGAAAAGAGAGAGTGTAGTGATGTGGTATGAAAACAATATATAAAGACATAATGGGTGAACAATTACCAAGTTTTGGTGAAATACATGCACCTACAAATTGAAGAAAGTGAACAAACCTCAAACAAGTTAAAGACGAAGAAATTCATTATAATGGACATGCTGTAATCAAATCGATGAAAACTAAAAACAAAAACTCTTAAAAGAAGCCAGAGTAAAAGAACACATTTCCTGTAGGGCAGGAGTCAACAATTTTTTTCTTAAAGGGCTAACATGTAAATATTTTAGGTTTGCAAGCTACATGGTGTCTGTCACAACTACTCAACATTGCCATTGTAGTGTAAAAGCAGCCATAGACAATATGTAGTCAAATGGGTGTGGTGGTGTTAAAATTTAATTAGAAAATAAACAGGCAGTCCACAGACCATAGTTTGACAACTCCTGCTAGAGGGAACAATGACACAAGTCACTGTGGATTTCTCACCAGAAACTATGGAGTTCAGAAAACAGTGGAGTATTTTTAAAGTGTTATTTGAAGAAGGAAAAGACTGTCAACAAGAATTCTTTACTGAGAGACTATCTCCTTCAGAAATTAAAGAAAACTAAGAGAATCTGCAGCCAGCATACATGAACTAAAAGAATTGCTAAAGGAAGTTCTACAGAAAAAAAGGAAATGATTCCAGAAGGAAACTTGAAACATTTAACTGAAGGAACAGCAATAAAAAAGATGCTAGAAGAAATAGCACAGTTCTACACATTTTCTACCAGAAATACAAAAGAACACTTTTCAGTAACATCCTGATACCAAAACCATATAAAGACAGTACAAAAACAAATAATACCCACCGTGAATACAGATACAAAGTCCTCACCACAACAAACAAAATTCTCAACAAAATATTACAAATCAAACACAGCTATATATAGAACTCCCAGAAATAATGGAAAAGGTCTAGGTCCCTTTTATCTTGTTGCCTTTAATGTGTGACTTCTTTAACATATGACTTCCATGTTTTTATCTAAGATGGCTTCTCTAGCTCTTAACAGAAAGTCCATGTCCCAGCCATCAGGAAGAAGCAAAAGAGGAAGTGGAAAACATGACTATTTCTTTTTTAATATAACCAGGGAGCTATAAATGTTACTTTTAATCATAATCCATTGGCCAGAATTTGGTGACACTGTCACACCTAGATTTAAAGGAGCTTGGAAAGTATAGCTTTACTCTGGGTGGCTATGTGCCCAGCTAAAATTTTGGAGCTCCATTAATTAAGAAAGCAGAATAAATGTTAGAAGGAGTTAGCAATTTTTCACACATTAATCTAAATCATCTTTCTTTCAAAAGTCTGATGTCTGTAACTCTACAACAATGAGTTATGTTGGTTTCTCAGTTTTCTTCAGTAGGTCTCAAATATTTGATCTCCCAAAATACTCAGACTAGAGATATAGCTTGCCCTTTAAAATTGCCTGAATGCTCAAAATAATCCCTTAGAAAGAGGGCTTTTGTTACTTTCTACCAAGAAACACATAATTCAATATTCTATTGAAATGGTAGATGGAATCCTCCAGTTTCCAAGGGAACTTTGTTTCTTGATGTATGAGGAAATATAATAACAAGAAGGCCAGAACTGAGCTGGGGAAATTACAACCAAGTTTGCGTCAGCCAAAGTTTAAAATGGTCCTGTAAGGCTTAAAAAAATTTTTTTTTAATAAATTACTTTCTGGAAAATGTTTCTGTATTAGTCAAGGTTTTCCAGAGAAACAGAACTAATATGATATATACATACACACACACATGCACACACACATATAACATATATAATGTGAATTATATGTAAACGTAAATATATCATATATATTTATAACATATATAACACATTATAATATATAATATATAAAATAAGGAATTGGCTCACACAACTGTGGAGATGGAGAAGTCCTACAATCTGCCATCTGAAAATTGGAGAATCAGGCAAGTGGTGGTATAATTCTGTCAAAGTCTGAAGGCCAGAGAATTAGGAGTGCTGATGTCCAAGGGCAGGATAAAATGGATGTTCTAGTTCCAGGTAAGAGAACAAATTCATCCTTCCTCTGCCTTTTTGTTCTATTCTTGTCTCAAACAGGTGGGATGATGTCCACCCACATAGGTGAGAGTGATCTTCTTTACTCATCTGCTGATTCAAATGTTAATTTCTTCCAGAAACACCCTCAATGACACAACCAGAAAGAATGTCTTTTCAGCTATTTGCTCATCCCTTAGCCCAGCTGAGTTGACACATAAAATTAGTCATCACAATCTCTAAGTATTACAAGCATAAAGAGACTTAAATAAAAGAAAAAGCCCAGGATTGAGACTAGAGTTAGAAGTAGTCTGTTTCACTCTTTCCTTTTCAGCAAAGAGAATGGTTATTTGGAGAAGTGGCTGATTCCAGAGCTGGAGCAAGGAAAGCACAAGATTAACTTGAAATATTTTGTGGTGTCAGAAAGTAAGGAAGTGGTCAAAAAGTGATGTGGAGTCATCTCAAAAGGACACGGCAACCAATTGGAAGAAGTACCTAATGGCCAAATCTCGTATAGTTGAGTAATAATAATAATAATAACCGTAAGATACATGGAATGTTCGCGAGTCTGAGTCTGGGATGATATAAATAAATAATCAGATAAACAAAATAGGAAAGAGTAGGCAGTTCTTCCTTATAGTATTATTCTAATTAATAAATATGGAAGCAATGAGGTATATGGAGAATCACCATTTGACAAACACCTCAGTAATAGTTACTATGGGCAAGAATCATCAGTGGGTGCTAAAATTAGTGGGTGTAATTTTGATAAGAAACAGGGTATTTGCAGAGGCTAAAAGTATCTCTCTACGAAATACTTATTAGCTACAGTGAGAAAACTTAGTAGATCTGACCTTAACAAAGAGAAAGTGAAAACCATTAGTAATGAGCCATATTACATCATAGTCCTCCAGATAAGGTGCACTGAGGTCACAACAGACTTCTGAGGTATTCTTGCCAAAAATTCATAAACTGAATTTCATCATGAGAAAACATCAAACAAAACAAAAGTAAGAGATATTGTACAAATAACTAACCAATACTCCTCGAAAATGTCAAGGTCAAGGAAGACAAGGAAAGGCTACAGAACTGTCCAGATTAGAGGTGAATGCAATGTGAGATATTGGATTTGATCTAGAAAAAGTAATTAGTGAGATTACTGGTGACATTTGAAAAAGGACTATAAATTAGCTAATAGTATAACATCAATGTTAATTTCCTGGTTTTGATAATATACTATGGTTATGCAATATAACATTTGGGGAAGTTGGGTGAAAGTATTTGCACTATTTTTGTAACTTTTTTCTAAGTCTGAAATTATTTCAAAATAAAAATTTTTTAAAGGAAGAAAATAATAATAAGTCTTGGGAAGTTATCACAGATGTCGAATACATTCTTCTTCCCCTCAAAGGTAATCAAGTTGAACTTTTAAAGCATTCTGGTGTTATGTTTTAAGTAAAACCTATACTGTGTATCACAAATTTTTTATTCACCTTCTCTGGATCTTTATTTTTCTTGACTCTGTATTATAGTTTAGCAACCAGAACTCTCTGCAGGATTCCAGTTATGGCAATACTGGGATGAGATACTGTTTGGCATCCAATATCCTTTCCTGACAAGGCCTGACATCTTATTTAACTTTTGGCTGCAGCACCATGCTGGGTCTATGCTTTTAGAGGTCTGGAAATGTGACTTTAAGATCCAACCTCCAGATTATGACAGAATCGAAATATACAATTTTGTTAGACAGAACTTGGATTATCTGTCTCTCACCTCCTTCTCTCCAATGGATTATCCCAGTTTACATGAATTTTTCTTTTGCTTTTTTGTTTTCTACTTTTCTGAGCATTATCAGAGTCTTACAATGCCTTTGCAGTGCAGGAAATGCTTGAATCCAGCATGCTCAGACATGCTTGGAGCTATCTGGTCAATGCTGGATGGCTACATTGGAACCTTATTTGCATGAAGGTTGAAGAGCTTTCTGGAAACGAACTCATGAGAGTCCTTACATGTGAGTTCAGACAAATCTAAGTATTTTTGACAGTATGATGGAGCAATCTTATGGAAGACTGTAAATTGTAAAATTCCATAGAGATTCTCCCAGGAAAGAGTTCCTGTATGAGGCCTCTAGGCATGTAAGCATGACCCAGGAAACAAGTATTAGTTGGGCATGGGGCTGATGGTGGTGGAATGGGGCAAATCTGAATACCACATGGTGTTGTTGGTATTTGCCATCAAAGCCCAATGCAGAGCGAAGAGATTTTTGATAAAACGGTTAAAGATTGTTTTAACTGAATCATGTCATACATACTTAACACTGGCATTGGAGCCTTGCTATGACATTGGAGTTCTTGCAACAATGTAACACAGAAGTGGTGGGGAGTCACTCTCCCATAGCTCAGAAGCTAAGTGCTAGAGAGTCCCAGGGGAGAACCACAGGATCCGGCCGAGGAATAAGAGATCATGACAGCAAGGAGAATATTGTATACTGGATGACAAATAAAATAGATCTTTTCTCCATGTTACTTATCTCTTCAGCAGCTCTGTTATCATATCCGGCAATGGCTGTCAGTAACAAAATTATTTTTTTACTTTCAGTCAAATATATTCAATAATTTTATTGGATTACTTAGTTTAAATGTTAAGTTTCATAAGGTATATCTTCTCTGCGGTCTTTTTTATAAGTTATAAATGGACCAGTAAGATCTTTTAAAGATGTATTACCTTTCTTTACCATTCCTTGGTCATAACAGTTGTTTCTGCTATTAATAAACCATTTCTTAAAGTTTTTCAAAATTGATGGGTATTTGTCATCCCTAAGACACATGAACATGACCAAATAGGACTAGAATTTCATGTAGCCCATTTACGATTTGATTGACTCATCCTAGACTTCAGAACGGTTTGGGGATGAGGATTTTGCTGTCTCCCTCAGTAGCTTTTCTGTCATCTCCTTTTTTTCCATTCACACATAGTACAGTGGCCACTACATGCTATACGTTTTACATAAATACTTTTAATCTTTTGGGACATTAGTATATATATATATATTTTTTCCAGATGAGAAAACCAAGGTTCACAACACTAGAAAAACATCACTTGGAATTTTGTCGACAAAATCTATAGTTTGTGATTGTTCTAGAATGCCATAATCCCTAAATATTCAGGGAATCCCAGGGAATCTCTAACAGATTCTAGCTGGCTTCTACTTTCTGATGCATTTAAGTAGCATATATATTTACAACTGGCAAGTGACATGGAGGTTTTGCTTCCTCTGGAATCAGATTTCTTTGAAAACCTATCAAGAGGAAACAAAACAAGAATAAAGTATATTCAGTAGCCCCTCCCCACTTTTTTTTAAAGGATAATTGATTTACTTCCATTAGGTCTATGGCCTAATTTTTAGTCAAGCCCTTTGGAATTACTTTGGGCCTTGGGTATATACTTATTTTCATATCTTTACTTCTAGATCTCATTTTAACAAAAGTACATCCTCCCTGGCATCCATTAAATAGTACTTATTCCATCTTTACATAATACCTGGAAATGACAAAATTTTAACTTATTAGAGACCAAACTTCAAGTTACTTTAAATTACAAATTAATATTTTTTTGCTTCTCATACACCTAATTTTAACATAAGTTTTGGCTTCTATTAAGTTAGCCTGATGATATAAGGAATTAGAGACTTAAGTAAATTTACCTATAGGGATAAAACATTTTCTATTAAGATATACTGCTTTCCATCCCTATATTTTTAGTTACTATGCCACAAAGAACATAGATACTTGTGAACTTATTTATTTAAAATAATTGCTGCTGCCAGTTTTCATTTAGTGGCTTTCTGTTTTATTCAATCTCTCTGAATTCCACACGGGAAACTTTTATAGCACTTAAGTTAAAAAGGGATCTCAAGGTAATCTAGGGCAGAAAAACTAACTTTAGAAGTTGACTGATTAGCAACATAATCATTGTTTCACATTTTAAGCAATACAATATGATCGTGCAATAGAGTGCATACCTACACATTTTTCTTTTAAAATGTGTATTTTCTCTGTTCTTATTTTTTAACCCATGACAAGAAACTGGAATTATATACTTTCTATATGGAGCAAGAAAGGGAAATTATGTCCATCAATTTTGTGAGACGTGTCCAGCAAGAGGTCTTTGGGAACCCATCCAGTTGCTCCTCACCCACGTTACTAAACACTGCTTAATCATGTGAGAAGCAAACAGTGTTTGTATACAGTAACAAATCCATGCTATCTCACAACTATAGCACTGACTCTGAAACTTCAGATATTTTGTCTTTATTCAATTAATTTATTGTTTGGTAACATGTTACCAAAAGGAAGTTTGTGTTAACTGTTACTACTGTTGTATTCATTATTCGCCATATAGTTGATTCTTTCTGCCTTTGCTTGGTTTTTAAAATTTGTTAAAACCAAAAACGTTGGAAAAAAATTAACTGGATTATTAGAGCTGAAGTTACAGTACTTAGGAGTTAGAGTTATCTTACGTCTTTGGGGAGAAAGAATACCATGAAACACTTTCCCTGTGTTCTACTATTATTTACTCCCACAACTTAAACTATGAAATATAAAGAGAATATCTAAAGCTAAACAAACGAAAAAGAGACTGGGTCCAAAAGAAAAAAATTTACATTTACTTTAAAATTTGTTAATTTCCTTTTAGGATTTCACCAATTTTGATATAACGTAGATGATTTCAGCCATTCTTTAGAGAAAGAGACATAACTGTTGGAAAGAAAAGATTAATTTGTTCCTCTCATATTTTTATTGCTAGAGGTTAATAATTAAGGTGATCTATTTATTTTTAGAGATCATTCAGTTGCACAGCCTTTGGGGCTAAGAATAATATTGTGATGTTATATATGGTTAGGATTTTATTTGAATACATACAGTGTTAATATTTTTGGATCAATACTTTTTTTATTATCCATTAGACAGAAATGTTAATGGCTTGATTACAATCAATTCTATTATGATAATTTTATTCTGGAAACTTTATCTAGAGTCCGGTGTTACAACAAATGTCTGTTTTGTTTTTGGCCTATAATAGAATCTTAGAATTGAGAAGGGTTTTAAAAATCACCTCACCTTCCTCCTCAATGTAGAATCTCTTTTATGGAATCCTAGGCAGAGTACTGTTAATGATTTCACTGACTACTTCCTAAAAGGACTCCTTTTTTTGTAGAAGCTCCTTGCCATTCCTGGAGAGCTCTAGCTGTTGCTAACTCCATAAATCCTCTATTACTTCTCCATGGAAACAAAAAACATACAATTGCAAAACACATATCTTTTCCACTTCAACACATTGGTCTTCTGTTTTCTAGTCTAGAACATTTGTGATAAACTCTAGACAAGATTAACTAATACAGTCTAAACATCCACAGATTTTGGAAAAGAGTTTTGATAACTTTTTGAGCTTTCTAGTATTAAAGATGAGTAAGACCTTGAAATTGTGTCCTTGGGCAATACGTAAGTCAAAACAGAAGAATTTAGCAGGGATAAACTGTAAAATTAGGTTCATTAATCTAGTAATACTCTTTACTGTTTGCTATAGGACTGTTTTCCACTAGATGAAATTAAATGAGAGGTAAAGAACTTTCAAGTCAGAAATGACCTTGGATTTGGAATTCAACTTTTTCATTCTGTGGTTGGAGGAACTGTACCCCAAGCATTTGTCAATGTTCCCCAAGTTCCCATAGACCACTGGGGATCTCGGTAGCTTAAAAAATGATCCACAGACAGTGTGAAGGCTTCAAAGTGAATGATGGAACAATTTTGTTCACACAAATATAACAAATTTTGAAACAATATGATTTACTATTTTCACAGGAATCTTTTCTACCTCACTAAGTATGGTATTTTTAAAAGTGTGCATGTATGACAAGGCCTGTTTTGCTCAGTTCATCTAGAGTGACACATTTATACATAATTTGCTTGTTATTTCCATATGTTAAATTTGCCTTTTAAAGTTATCATTACATATTGCAAATGTCCAGTTTACAAAAATGAATTAATAGATCAAAGTGATAAACATAGCCACACAAAGGCTCCAACTCTGTGTTGCTATAAAATGTTATTTTTATGGTCTGAGACAAATGAATTAGTACTCTGAAGATTTTACACAGGCAGCTGGAATAGAAAAGGGTGAATAAGAAGTAAAAAAATAAATATCTGAATATTGGATTAGTTAAACTGGCAGTCAGTTTGTCCCTAATCTCTAGTTCACTGTCAGTTATGCAAACTTTATATAGTGGCATGAAGCTTTTGAAGCATTTGTGCAATTTTCAAGCAAAGCAGAGTGATTTCACTGGTAAACCAATGGGATTTTTCAGAAACAACTATAAAGTAATGCTTTCCAGGATAAAATTGCTAGAGTTTAAGAATAAGACAGATACATGAAGGCTTTATTCAAATTTCACCCCTTATAGAAAAAAAACAATAAAATTATACTAGTGTTAGAAAGTCATAAAGATATCTATAAAGTGAGATGCTTGTTATGATCAGAGGTAAGGCAAAAAGAATTGACAGAATTCCTATTCAAATAACAAGGCTGGATATTGTGTAACATTGGAAGCATACAATATGGAAGAACAATTACTGTTGAGAAAATGTTAGCAAACATTTTATTTTATCATTGTGTGAAATTTCCTTCAGTATATATGAAGGACATTGTTATCTAAGTTAACAATGACTTTAAGAGCATCGTATGGAATGGAAAAGTTTCTTTGGTTTACAACTGACAAAACTTATTGTTCATCAGGGAAGAGTATCACAAAATGAATAAAAGAAGCCACATTGAGTACCAATCCACACACTGAATTTGTCACAGAATGTAGTTGGTGGTTCATTTAATGTTGGGAAAAATTGTGAACAATTTTTATCATAACTAAATTGTGTTTACTGAGATTATGTACTTTTAAAAGTGTACAGAGAAGTGGGTAACAAGACTGCTTTTCAGGGAAAGATGCTCACACACCTTTTAAATGAGGAAGGTATAAAACTTTTTTTCAGGTAAGTAATGTAAGACCATTTCTTTGATTTTGAGTGGTTTGCTTATGTGATGTATCTCAGCAGTATTTCAATATCTTGACTTCTGAATTGATCACTTTAAAGCTGAAATATATTTTTTAATGTTGAGGATAACATGTCAAAGTTTTCATAGACAAAACTAAACTACAAATGTCTTGATTACCAAGAATTTTACTCTTTTCTAGGAACTAATGATTTTTCTTCACTCATCAGAGACAGAAATCAGAAATGTGTTATCAAACATATTTAAAACCCATATCCAACAGCTGCTACAGAACTTAAAAAAGTGAATTACTAGAAATAAGCTGTGGCAGATGTTGTTAACTGCTCACTCAGCAGTTAGTTTTCCCTTTTCCTTCACTAGAGAGCCATCATTTTGCTCAGGGTAGCCTCAGTGGATGAATAGCAGCTGTTCTAGGTGGGACCATGTACACTTACTTATGCAGGTTGTGCAGAATACAACAGTTGTGGTCATTTTTCCTTGCCCTGGGTCTAAGATAATTATAGCAATTCTATTTCCCTTTGCTTGCAGATAGGAGTGGCCACATGACATTGTTCTGACAGTAAGACATAAGGTAAGGTGTTTGGGGGCCTCTGGGGAAGCCTAAGGAGGAAAAGCCAACATTCTAAGGATAACAGAGGTATGCCAACATTCTAAAGATAACAAAAGGTCTGCATCCTTGAAGACATCATTCAGCCACTGAACCAAGCCCAGAACAACCTATTTAATGAATTCATGTTACATGGGAAAAATAAACCTCGATTTGTTTAAGTAGTATCATTGGGTGTTCATTACTTACAGCCAAAAACCTTCCAAACAGATATATACATATACCCATTTTTTAGAATACGTGGTATATAAAATTAGGCTCATCTTTTATCAATATACAGTGGAGTGTTTGGGGAGCTAAAACTTAATATGTCTGACACTTGCTGTGTTTTAAGTGAAGACAGCAAGTCACTATAAAGTAATTTTTGTTATAAGGTATGAATCATTTAAGTAATCATTCTTATTTATTAATAGTAAATCAAGATGTTTGCATTGCTCTGCCAAAAGTCTATGAGATAATTTTTTCTCTCTGAGAGTCTCTTCCTCCTAATAACTCTGAAATATAAACTATATAGAAGAGTATTACTTTGCCTAAGGAGTTCAGAGGCTTTCTGAGAGGGGAGGTATCAAGATCTTAACCTTTTTATGGCTAAGGCTTAAGTTAGGGAAACCTGTGGGGATGGATTGAGGTAGTCCTCAATCCATTTGTAAGAAAAGGTAGCAAAGCCACTGGAATAAAACAACTATGTGTTTGAAACAGACAGAACCAGCGGTTGGGCATGGAGCTCAGTTGGGGAATGATGAGGGGAGAGGTTGGTAAACCCTGAACCTGGCCCACCCAGTACCCTTGGAAGCTGACTCATACTTGAGGTAGTAGTAGCAGCTGTGTTACTGAATCAAAGTTTCTGTAACTTTGAGAACTCTGCCCAAGTCAACGTGGAGCTATTTTTTCAGCAAAACACTAAAGAATGAGTTTTACTTTTCAAGGAAAATTATAGCAGAGGCAGGAATCTGCACCTGGATAAAGACCAACAATTGGGGGCACCAGCCATATTGATCAGGCAAATCCCTTTGTTTGAGTGAATGATTCTTCATCATAGCAAAATTTCTCTACAGTGGAGAAACTTAGCTGCTGTATATCAGAGGTTTCATGTGTACCTGTCTGTGAGGGTCAGGTAGGCAACATAATGAGTTGGCTTGATGCAATCACCAATTATTGATTAAGTCAACCACTATTTGTCAGGCACTGGTCTAAGCACTTGGAATACATCAGGGAAAAAACCAGCCCAACCAAACACAGCAAACAAAAACAACTCATGTCCTTGGAGGGGCTTACAGTTTAGGAAGGAGCATTTTTATATAGTTGAGTCGTATGAAGATAAAGGCCAACTAACAATCCCAGTGTAGGTAATAAAACAGGTGGGTTCTGTGCCAAAGAGGACCACACGTGCCCTGCCTGAAGGGGCAACCATGGTCAGCCCAGGTGATTGTTGCAGGCAGGAAGGCGGGCCCAGTGTCACGAACCCACTGGTTTTTAAGCAGAAGTTATAAATCGATGTTTTGGTGTCTAACTTCCTGGTTTTTAAATATAAGCATGTTTCAATGTAAAATATTGTGGGGACTACGTAAGTGTTATTCAGGGAAACTGGGTGATGAGTCCATGTAAATTCACTATACTGTTTTTTATTTCTAAATAAAATTATTTCTAAATAAAAATTTTTAAATAAAATATTGCACATGCTAAAATGTGTGGTCTGGATGTGGCTTATATGTTGTCGGTTATGAATCATTTGTTCTAAAAATGATTCTTTGGTAAAAGAAAATTTAAAGAGCTATAATATCCATTTGTGAGTTTATTCTTTATCCATCTATTTATTCATAAACTACTTATTGAGGATATGTGTTTTATAAGCACTGAGCAATATTAGTGAACAAAACAGATCCTGAAACATAGTCAATAAGTAAATTATATAGTATTTTAAAAAGTGATAATGCTATGGAGAGAATGAAGTGAGGTAAGGGAGTTCAGGAGTGCTGGATAGAGAGAAGCTGACAATTTAAAATAGATTAAGAAAGTAATCCAGTTTGGCTTGGCGCTGCCCTGATAGAACATAATGCTGGGGTGAAGGCGTGGATGTTGTCTTGTTCTGAAGCTTGTGCCAGGGACTAATGATGAGCACAATTCTTTCTGGATCCCCTAGTGGCAGTGTTAACCCCTCTCCCCTGCCTGGTGGTACAGTGACCAACCATCAGTCGTTATTGCTAAAGGTGTTAGCCATGTTCTCCAGACATAGATGGGGAAGATTGTTCAAGATTTCAGTGAGATTAGTAGGAAGTAGTCAGGTGGCAGTCACTCCTGTTACCTTCCCTGAGAATCAAAGATTTTTAAGTAGCTTGCTCACAATTACCCAGAACACTAAGAATTAGAGAGAAAATTACTTGAACTTTCATTGCTAAATATCTCTTTCTTTCATTCTACACACATACTTGTATTTCTATAAAAGTAATATATTTTTACTAAAAATATTACCCTATATTATTCAACAGCTTGTAGAATAATGACTTTTTATAGAGGTATTAGAAAGCCATCATTTGGATGCATACTACATAAAATATTCCCTAATTGTTGGACATTTAGGCATTTTCTATTACTTCATTATTATAATGTAGCAATGAATATGAGTGAATATAAATGTGTGAATCTGTATATTTAAAGTTTTTCATATTTCTTGCTAAAATATATTCCAAAAATATTGTACCAGTTTATGCTTCTACCAAAATAATTTCCCTGTATCTTTGCCAATACTGTATGTTTTCATTTAAAAATTCCAAATCTTTTAGCTTGAGTGGCAAGAAATGGAATTAGTTTATTTTGCATTTTTTTGGATGCACTAAGCTCCAAGAAAACTTTGTTACTTGTGATCTTAAATAGGGAATCTGCAGAGAGACTCTCCTTCCAGATTGTTAAAATGTTTTTCTATTTGTTTAGATCCGAAGTTTTTAGCTTGGGTTTATCTGCTAGCTTGATATGTGAACTTGGATAATTGATGAAGCACTCTAGGTCTCTTTCTCTTCAAAATGATGAACACTGTAAAATAATGGATCACTAAAGTTCATTCTGTAATTTTAAAGTGAGAAGTGAGATGTATTTAATATATGATTTTTGATTGGATGGTTCTAAAATATAACATCAGGACTGGGCTGTTAACTCATTAAGTTGTGATCCAAAGCTAAATAGAACTGCTGCAAATTTCAACATTTTATACTTTTAAAAATTCACAGCATCTGCATAAACTACTGTTTGAACTTTGCTTTTGTGTCATGAGAGGCAACTAAATGTGTAAATATTCTATGCAGCCTCTTTTTTTTTTAAGTGTGTGTGTGAGTGTGTGTGTGTGTGTATTTTTTTTTACAGAGAGAGAATTGTGCCTGGTCATACGATTCACAGTTGCCAATTAAACATCATAATGCAATTTTTATCCTATTTTCAATACCCGTACATGCTCCCTCTAGTGGTTCCAGCTATTTAAAATACTTAATGAACATTCAGACCGACTTTGTTTCTAGCTGTAACGTACTGATGCTTAAATTTGTTCTCTTACAGCCTTTTTGTCTATCCAGAATCATTATTGCTTTTTTATACACCATTTAAGGTGAGGGTGAATGAAAAAGATGGGGAAATGATTTTTGAGCCATTTCATTTGGCACAAAAGGAAATGAGGTCATCCATTGACTCAATTCAATAGAAATTTATCTGTCAATGTGTGTATAGAATTAAGGTAAACAAAGAACTATAGGACAGTCTCTGTTCCCAGGGAGCTGACAATCTGGGGATCAGGGGTAGCTATATTATTTCTCATTGTGATTTTAGTTGCTGGCTTCCATCCTCACTAGAGTCCTCTGAAATGTTTGCGATCTCACTGGGTTTCCAGTCCTACGATCCATGCTGGTCTCCACAGTTGAATACTTTCAACACAACCATGACATCCCTTTAGATCTCATGATCTTCTCTCAGTACTTACTCATTTCTCTGGGGGAATAGGAATGGTGAGCATTCCTGTTGCTTTATTGTGTCACTCTGGGGCCCAAGGGGAACTTCATTGGGGGGCTGTGTCTGCCTCCTGTGGCTTCATTTCCACTTTACCACTGGCTGTAGGTTCAACCTTGATGGCTATAGGTGGAGCACATGCTCCATGTCTTCTTTCAAAGGGTGCTGCACCTAACCGTCTTGCATCTCTCTCTAGATCTCCTCCTCTCCCCAACTCTGAGAACTCAATTTAGGCAACGGGTGGGGAATCACATGCCTTCCTGCCAAAACTTTTGACTGAATTTCCAAATATTATAGTGTTTGTCCCTAGTTCCTTTCTGACCCTTCCATCTTGCCTCTTGCGGCAGTGTCAAATCATGGCCTGGATAGAAAACAGTCAGGAAAAACATGTCAATTTCTCCCTTATCCCAAGACAAAGGATATTCTAGTAGGAAGGGTGTCATCCTTGCAAAGCTGAACAAAGTGTAAAAAGAATGAGGTAGAAAATGAGAAATAGCACTTCATTTGGAGATTACGAGGCCATTATTACATTTAAGAAGTAAATTTCAAGCCTCTGATGATCTGGAGATGAAGGAAAAAGAAGGCGGGAACTGAGGAGGTTTAACACTTGCTATGTACCAAGCACTGTTTTAAGTGCTTTAGATGAATTAACTCATTTAATCCTTAAAACAATTCTATTTCCTCCCCTACTTGCAGATACAGACTGAGGTTCAGACTGGTTCAGGCATTTGTCCAAGGACGACACACAGCTAGTAGGGGGAAGAGGCAGAATGGCTCCTAAGTCCCTAGATGCTACCATGGTGATGAGGGCCTGGTGAAAAATCAGAGGTGAACAGGACCCAGGGATTTAATTTTAGAATGAGGATATCTGAACAACTATAGAGAAGAGAGAAGGAACCGATAGAATGGGAAGAAAATCTATCTTTAATAAACATTTATTCAACCACTAACACACAAGATAGAAAAGGAATAAGAGGTGATAGAAGATGCAGGCAAGAGACAAGACCACAGAGAAGGGGTAAGCCTGGGTTAGGGTCCGAGGTGCCTTTCCTTGTGAGACAGCCCCAAGGTCTGAGTGAAGCTGTGAGAAATTCTGAGCTTGATTAGGTGTAAGAGGGAGGAGGCTATGAACCACTGGCAGGATGACTTTGATTTTCTTCTTGCATAGAGATCAAGTTGGCTGAGAGTGAGAAGGAAGACTGGGAACCTTAGGGCTGTGGAAGCTGTCCGGAGTAGCCTCTGTGAGGAATGCAATAAGGGGTCAAACTGAAAGAGAGGAAAAAATTGCTGAGTCACATTAAAGCATTATTTTTATAATGGCCCAATTATGTACCAGACATTATGCTGAGTATATTATATAGCTTCCTTCACAGTAGCCTTGCGTGATAAAGATTATCACTCTGACTTAACTGAGGAGGAAAATGAGAAGCAGAGAATTTAAGTAATTTGCTCACCGTTACTCAGCTAAGTGGCATAACTTATACGGAAATTCAGGTGTTATGAAATTTGGAGGATTTTCCTGCACCGAGAGATGACATTTGAGGCTGTGAGAACAGGAAGACTGCAGAGAGGGTGGAGATGAGTACCTGTCGCCAAAGCCTGTGTGTTTCTCCTTCCCAGTGGTAGAGAAGAATGAACCTGTAGCAGGTCCCACTGGCATGCGTTGTGCCTTTCTCGTGTGTCTTGGCAACTTGAGAGAAGGAAAAATAGATGACGGGCACCCAGAGGTGGGGACTGATGTGGGCTAATGGCTAGGTGGGTGAGAAATGCTGGGGGTGAGTCCTGGCATCTTCGGGTCCTCTTGAAGTGTAGTAATAAGTTATATCACTTCAAGTCAGTTTACACTTAGTGCCTTTGAAATTTACACCGTTAGTCTGAATTTTTACATTGTGCAGAGTCTTGGCTCTTTAGGTATCTTTCTTTGAATTTTTTTTTTTCATCTTTTGAGATCACACTGTAGAGACCACAGGTTTAGAACATCTTGATAGAAAAGTCTGCATCTTCAGAACTGGTTGGGAGTATGTTTTTCTAAAAATTCTGTTGGCAATATCTATTTTCTCACAGCCATGTAGATGAATAAATTCTCGTCCTTTATTTTATCTTTCTAAACAAAATAAAATCTGATATCTGTTCAGAAACATTTAATAAGGAAAAGGCAGTTTGAAAAAAAGGTCAGTAAGACACAAGGATGTGTGATATTTGCTGAAAGCGCCTGTCAGAGTCTGAGTAATGCAGATGGGCCAAGGGAAACAAGATACAATTAAGGAGAAATTCAGTCCCTCAGGATCAGTGAAAAGTGAGTTTATGAATCCTGTGAGGTAGGAGGCCAAATGATATCTAATTGTGTCTTATTTAGCTTGGCCTTTTGTATGGATAATCCTTGGCTCTCTGCAAATATCACACTTTTGTCAAACTGACCTTACACTATAATGTTTTTCTTTCTGTAAATGTGAAGTATTTCTGATCACACAATAGTTACTTGACTAATAAGGTTTTCAACTATAAATGTAGACTACTCTCTAATGGAAACCATATTACTGGTGGAAAGAGTTCCATTTCTTATTATCATATTCTAGCTTAAATAGTTCTCACAGCGGGATCTCTAAGAGGGCCCAGAAAAATAGGTCGAGAAATAATACTTTTGCAAAGATTTGCACGCTCAGTTTAAATATCCTGTAAAAATAAGAGACTAGATCATCCAGATAAGTAGATGTTTATGATTAGGAAAAAAAGTTTTAAGTATTTTCAATGCCAAATTGTCTTTTAGCACAATAGAAAACAGTTGAACTATAGAAAAATCCAAATCAGACGTAGTCCTCAAGCTAATTGTCTCAGGGTTTACATTGAAATATATAATATTTTCTAAAGGAGATTTAACTTCTTTATTTTATTTATTTATTTTTGTCAGGGCTTCCACCAAAGTCTCAAGACCTTGACTCCAGGTGGCCAGGGTTCTAGTCTAAACTTGGCCATAATGTGCATTTAGGGAAATCAACCATTCTCTTTGAGACTCCGTTCCCCATCTGTAAATTAGTGTTCTGAACCAGATGATTGCCAGGTTCTCTTCCTGCTCTAACTGTATGTAATTTTATTTGACTTTGAGCCTTTGTGAATAATCTGAATTTGAATTAATGTCTAAAGGAGAAGGTAGTCTCTCAGTGCCTTTAGTTTTGTCCTTCTTCTCTCCCTTTCTCTCTGCCCCCCGCCCCCACCCCATGGGTGTCTGTCTCTCTGTGTCTCTGTCTCGGTCTGTCTATCTCTCTCTTTCTTGGCCTTAAAAAACTTCGGAAGGCCTTTTCCTTGAGAAACCAACAGGTCATATCCTAGGAGAACTAGCATCTGACCTGGCTCCTTGTGGAAAATACTTCAGGCCTGGATTAAAGAAGAGAGGACCATAATGAAGGCAGAGTGGACAGAGAAGCTTTGGTTCTGAGGATTTGTAATTGCCCTAAACTCACACAGACTGAATTCTTGCCTATCTATTGTGGGGCCTTGTGTAAGAACATTCTGCCATAAAATGTTAACAGTGTGAGTGACCTTCACTGGGTTTAACGATTCACTGATTGTAAAAAATGTTTTACCTAGAATAACAATGCATATGTATTCCTGGAGCCTATATCCACTGACCTGGAAGGAGGCCCCCCAGAAGTGTGCTAAGTGGTCAAAGGAAGCCAGCTAGAGTTTATATTTATCTAACCAGATAATTAAGTGAACTAAAAGGTCTTTTATTATCCTTATGTGGATTACGTACTTTGTAGGGTATCCATGGTCATTATTAAAACCATGTGTATTCCTGTCTCATTTCTGAGCACCTTCTCTGAAAATCAATCCATACATGTCCAGGAATGCAAACCACACTCATTTTAGAATCAGTGTAAACAAACACAATTAAGGAGGCAAATTTTTTCTTCAGAAATTATCTAATGCCTTCTGCATTAAAATAGAAATGACTTTTGGCTGCTCCCACTTACTCATGTGGATAATTGTTAAGTTCAGATCTGATTATCCTGGAAAAACAAGTTTGAATCTCAACAGGCTTGATCTAGTCTTCCATGTTTCTCATTGTGACAGGTAATCTATGAAAATGACTGTCTCAGAATTTTAAATCCAACATTCTTAACACTGGAGTCAAGATAATCTCATATATATAATATGTAGGAAAAACTCATAGTTTGAGAAGTGGTGTTGAAGTGGGCAGAAACTTTCAGGATTTTGGAGTCAAATATTTGTTATGTAGGAAGAAGGGACTTGCAGTTGTAGTGTTGATTATCAAGAGGAAAGAAATCAAATAGCTTCAAAAACTCCCATTAAAATCGTGTTTTAATATAGTCTTGCCAAGACATAAGGACTTATATAAATAAGTAAAATTTCTTGATCCACATTGAGTTGCATATTATGTCATCTTCTTCTGTTCATTGCTCTTTCTTAAAGCTAAAAGTAGGCTAGTATTCAATGCCCTACTTATTTCATGCTACTACAAAAATTTAGTCTACAGTAGCTGATACTTTTTATGATAAAAGACATTTTAGGTTGTAAATATTATTTTAGAAGATATTAATAAGTCAAAATATGAAAGTGAGACCTATGAGAGTAATTTTATGAAACAGTATTTTAAGATAATTTAAGAATATTAAACATATTCTGTTTACTAGACATTCTTATTTATTAAAAATTCTTGCTTATTTATTATAGATCTAAAAATCTAATTAGCATGTCAGTGTCCTTTATATTTTACTTTAAAGGTGTTAATGTATTTAAAGTTCAAATTATTTAAATATTTAAACTTAGAATATTTAAATTTGTAAATATGTTCTTTTAGTTGTTTTAATTTTAAAATTATTTAAAAACATTTAAAGTTTAATTATACAAGCAATAAATAGGTACATTTTCCTGGTAAAAATTAAAACTCTAACAATATGGATAAAGTCCTTTTTGACTAGCATCTAGAATCTAGGTCACCTTCCCAGATGATGTGAGCACTGCTATCTGCTCAGTGCATATCCTTCCAGACAAGTGTTATTTGCATGTACACACACACATACACACACACACATATATGTAAGTATATATATATGTGTATATATGGAGGTGTGTGTGTGTATGTGTGTGTGTGTGTGTGTGTGTTTCCTTTGGAGAACATAGAGTATTTTGGAGTATGTTAAACATAAGTGGTATAAAGTTGCTTCTTCACTTGTTAATATCTTGAAGAGTTTTCCATGTTAGTACATGTAATCAACTTCGTTATTTTAAGCTGCTCCTTACTACTTCAAGGAATAGTTATTACAAATTCATTTTCTATTCTAATTTAATGGGTATTTAGGTCATTTCCATTTCATTTACAAAGAATATTGTAATGAATTGTATGCCTTCTCACAACCGTTAAGTCTGAACAGAATCTTAAAGAGATTTGTTTTCTTTTCTGAAACTTTGGCACAGCCAATTCTAAGTCTCCTAAAGTGTTACTATTTACCCTTAAGCCTCTGTCGAGGCATATTCCTAAACAAAGACCATTCTCTCTCTGAGAAACATTTTGAGGATAGCTACCAAAGAAATTAAAAAATTTCCCACCTTGTTTTGTTCATGTCCTGAGTGCTTAGCACTTAGAATAGCAAATAGTTGATATCTGTTAAGTATTTTCATTGAATAAATAAATGATATACTTTGGGCACAAAGAGCATTGAGGTGGGATTGAGAGGAGCTGGGCTTTTGTGGCTTGGGTTTGTCATCCTAGATATGAGACAAATTGCTTCCAGCTTTTTCTCCTTCCTCAGAAGAGAGGTGGTTGAGCAAGAGCTTTCAAAGTTCTTGCCCATTGCTCTACTTTGTGGTTCTTTTTGTTCTGAGGGATCTGGGAGAGCTTTCCACAGTGCTGTACTTAGTAGACGCTAAAAAAGCATTTGATTATATCGTAGTTTATTTAATTTTCACAGAAATGAAATGTACCTCAAATTTAAATATATGTTTATAAATTTCTCAAAAGTGTGCGTAAAATGAAAAAGTCAGAGCTTGAGGTAATTTGTCACACTAAAAGAACGTACTTACGAATTTAGGTATTAATCCTAAATGTTAAAGGCAGAAAACAGAGATCTCTAGGGATCAAAGGGAAAAAATACATTGGTGATCATTTTTAGAAAACTATTATACTTCTTTAAAGTAAGAAATTAGTGATTAATTTTTTTAAAAGAAATGTATATCCTGAACTTGAGACCATGAGTTGTTTGTTAGGTACTTCTTTTATTTTCTTAGACTCCTATAATGATTATTTAAGGCATGTATACTGCCTTTTTGTTTTTTTAATCAAATATACCTACAGATCAAAAGAATCCATGATACTCTGTTTTAAATGAGTTAGTTCTTTTAGGATTGCTTTAAAATGCTCCCCAAAACTGGAGCAGGAGACTAAATTTAGAATTATAAATCACGAGGGAAAAAAAGATTATGTATGCATATGTAAATGACTCATTTTCTTTAAAGCTCTTCCCTACTTTGTTGTGAGGGCAAAATGAAGGAGGTATGCTTTACATAAATTCTTTTACTGAAAGGAAAGGCTTAAGGCATTTAAAAAACTAACAATAAGTATAAAACCCCAAATTCTCATATCATTGTGCAGTGGGTAATTTATTTTTATGATTTAAAATATTTGACCCTTGAGTATGTTAAATATTTTTACTTAAATAGAACTAAGTCATGATTACTTAAATTACTGTTTTCTTAAAGTCAGTATGGCTCTGATTGAATTACTAGAGTTTTATTTGAATCTATCTGATTAGAACACCCCTGAGGGTTTTATTCCTTTTAGATTAGTGTATTCTTACTGTTTCTTCAATAATAACAGTCTTTGCTTAAGAATTCTTATATAAGAGTAACATGGTAATTGTGCTTATTACTATTTTTCACTAAATTAATAGACATAGACTTTAATCTTAGATTCTCAACCCTCTTTGAAAACATTAATTTAAAAAACATGCCATAGTCTATGAAATGATAACTTTATTAATTATAGAACTGGGAAACAAAGGAATTCAGTAGCTAATTTGTGTCTATACCATGATTTCATTGCAAAAGAAGTACATAATGACATTTCCTTCTTCCTAAAGAGTAGCTGAGATTTATTGAGAGTTTACTGTGTGCCAGGACCAACATTAAGGTAGGTTAAATTACCGTAAAGAGACCAAACAACAAATTAATGGCTTAAAGAATGTCAAATTTTATATCTCCCTTGGGTGAGAGTCTGGGCTAGTTGCTTTGGCCATTCAGGGACTCAGGCTCACTGTAGTCTCTGTGGCCTTCCAAAATCCCTCTGATGCCATTCTAGCAAGCAAGAAGTGGAATTTTAGTGTAGAGGATTGTGCATACAAGGTTTATGGCCTAAGAAGTGTCATTTTGCTTACAGTCCATTGACTGGGGCTTAGTCACATGACCACGCCCAGCTGCAAAGGGGACTGGGAAATAGTCTCTGGCTTCGAAGCTATTTCCCAGTCTCTACCATCACACTTGGTAGATTCTTCCATGACATTTTACATAATTATATGCTTTAATTACTACTCTGAACTAACATTTTATAGAAAGGGTAATTTGAACCTAGGCCTATTTGGCTCCAAACTCCATGTTCTTAACCTCCAAGCCATAGAGTAAAACAAAAGTTGAAATATAGCTTAATCAATTGAATTTAATAATTGTAAATATTCCTCTTTTTCAGCCAGTTTTCTCAGAGAGCCATAATACCTACTCTGAACAAAGAATAAATGAGTACATTGTTTGACCTGGCAACAAATCTTTAGGTTTTCATTATAACCACAGATATTGCTCTAAAAGAGCTGAGGACATTTGGGAAGTTTTCTAATTTAATTCAATTTCTTTCACTTCAAATCCATTTATTGTAGCTCATTTTGCCAAGTTGGGTTGGCTGAGTCCACACCTATTCCTCATTACTTTTTTGCTTGTTTCCCTCTAACTCAGAAGTGGAAAGCTGAAATTCTCCTGACCCATTTCATCTAGCGGTGATCACTAGGTACAGTCCTGCCAATGAGATGCAGAGGAGTATTCTGAGACTGGCTTCTTTTCACAAATGAAAGGAGAAAGCTTCTCAAAGAGAAGGCTTCAGGTCTATTTACCTTACTTTTGCCTGGAATATGGATGTGATTTCTAGAAGTGCATTGGCCACCTCACTCTCATGGAGATGAAGGTCTATATGACAAGGACGCAGAATGGGAAGATCGAAAGTTTCTTCTGGACCTTTATATATCCACCCTGGAAAGCTCATTTCTTGTGGTTTTCTCTTATTTGTTGTAGAAAGCAATCTATATACTCTGAATGTCTTACCTCCAGTTCTACTCTCTTTTTCTTTCCTCCACTTTCCTTCCTTTTTTCCTTCTTTCCTCTTTGTTTTTCTTTTTCAACCTTTCTTATTTTTTGACTTCAGATGACGATAACTTGAGATCAATTCAGAATTTAGCATTTGCCTCTGTGCTTAAAATGCAGGAAGTATTCAGTGGGTGTGGACCAAAGAGTGGTGGTGTAGCAGGAGAAATCTACCACAGAAAAGAAACTACTGCCTTTCTCCTTATATATATATATTTTTTTTCTTTGCAGTTCTAGACATTATAACCTTATATAGCCAGACAGCCCTATATAATAATTTTAGGGGGAAGGGGTCAATTTTTTGCTTTTAATCTTTAGGAATGGCAATAAAAATGCAAATCTTTCCTCTTACTGTCATGCATCTTCCTTTCCTGACTGGAATTTTGTCAGTGATTATTAACTACCTTGTGGTAACATGAAAAAACAAACTTCGCTTTCTGAGAGGATTTCTGTTAACTGAAGTTCTAAAGTCCTCCGGTTTCTTTGAGGAAAAAAAAAATCTCCATTTGAAAAGAATTTAAAATTTTAAAGTTAACTTGCTGCTGCTGCTGCTGCTGCTTCTGCTTCTTCTTCTTCTTCTTCTTCTTCTTCTTCTTCTTCTTCTTCTTCTTCTTCTTCTTCTTCGTATCTTACTTTCTGTGTCTTCTAAGCTATTCTTATAACTCATGTAAGGACACGAAGGTGAGAATTGAGAGAGGGGAAGCAGTTAGAACTCACTGGGTGGGAACTTATTGTTCAGATGCTTTTCAAGCAGTTGTCTTTGTGTTTCTGATGAGGCAAAACTCATGCTCCATCAGAGGGGAACAGCATGAGGCTTGCTTTCTCTGCTTTGGTCTGTTATGTGATTAAGAGTTCCTGGTTTCCGGAGATGGGATTTTGACCTTCCGCTAGATGTAATTTTGGGTAGCCCTTCTGCACCTCTCTCAACACTGTCCCTCTCTTCCAGGCTATCATACAGTAAGGTAGAGATGGGCAAGTATGCAGGCTCTTAACCTTGACACTGTTTTTGGTCCTGTGTCAAGTGTATTATCAGCTACTTGAATGAATAGAACTTCATTCTCTTAGTGAAGGTAATTTTCCCCATGCTTGCCTTTGGGGAGGAACATATTTAAAAAGACACATGGTACAGAAAATGCTTTGGTTCTCTTATACACGTACAAAAAGGTATTCCCTATTTTACACTTCAGATAATACATGATCATATTTCTCTGCATAACGTTTGGACACTGGAACAAAAAGGAATAAGAGAAAATGGGCCTAAGTAGAATGTAATAATAATAATAATAATAATAATAATAATAGCAGCAAATGGTCGGGGCCATCGTGTGATTTTGCGGGTTGTGCACTGCACAACTATAGGGGTTGTCATTCATGTATATTTTGATGTGGCTAGTGTTCCCTAGGGTTATCTAACTCAGTAGCCCTGCAAACACTTCAGTAGCATTTACTGTGTCTCTTTCACTATTTGAAGAGTAATCTACTCAATCATTACCCAGTCCTAGGAGGTATATCTTAATATCCTCATTTTACAGATAAGGAAACCTAAGTACAAAAAAGTTCAAGGTCAAAGAAGTGGCAGAACTGGGATTTTAAACTAAATATGGCTTCAGAGTCTGGGCTTATGACCACTACAACATATTGCCACTGAACTAGTTAGAACACACCCAAGGGGAATATTCTTCGTTTACTCCTTCACCATTCCAAAGTGATTTTTTTGAGTATTTTGGGTATTGTGCTAGGTACGGGAATAAAGTGTTTCAACAACTTCATTTATGGCCCTGTTAAAAGTAAGAAAGTTGTAAGATTGTCTTTTCCTGAAGTTTTGAAACAGTAGTGTTGTCATAAATTTCTGAGGTGAACTGAAGAAAGGGAACAATGGCTGATTTGTCAGGGTCCTTTGGTTGCACAAGAGCCAAGCTGAGATATGGTTCATGAAATTCTGGATACTCCTTGCTGAAAGACTATTAGTTTTCTGGATTCCAAAGTGAATAAGCTTGAGTATTATCTTCCTCTTGTCTTTTTCTTCCCCCTCTTTGTCTTCTTCTCATACTGCCCTTCTCTTCCTTCTCCCATCTTTCTCTGCCTATATAGTTTTATCTTCCTATTTGGTAACTCAGGAGAATGACCCAAAATCTCCCCTACCAGTGAGAATTGTATTAATTCAATATTCTCACTATACATATAAATGAAATATATAAACATTTTACTTTTGAAGGTGGAGACTCAAATTGTGCTTTATTAAATGAATTGGGTGACCTAAACTCACTCTTTTATGGTCAAATTAGTCAAATATGGGCCAAATGAACTCACAGAGAAAGCAGGGAAAGAACAGAAACATGTAAAGAGGCAAAAATCCATCTGTAGTCACCATGTTCCTTGTGCATTACTGTCTCAGGCCAAAGGACTTCTCAGTGAACATATTTTCCCCCTTAGGTTGATCTATATTGACAACCACCCATAGACATTAATTTTTTAAGAGTAGATTTTGGCTTGAAGGAGGCAGAGGCAGGCAACCCTGTACTATATTTCACTGAAGCACATTTGCCATGAAAATAACAGTTCTTACTGTTGCCAGTCAATGGTCAGCGCCTTTCAGTATGTATATGGGGAGTTACATAAATTATATTTATACCAAGTTCCTTGAAACTGACAAGTTGGAGGTAGGGGGATGGGGAAGCCCAGGTTGAATTATCCCTATGTTCTGTAGTTGTTAGGGGAAAAAAGCTGAAATGGCAGGGCACACCAGGGTGCAAATGTAACTAATATTTAACTCAGTCTGTTAATAAAGAGCAAGGTTTGCTTGCTGGTGCCCCAGTAAGCTATGCCTCATAAGCATAGTGGTTTCCAAAATTATTCCAAGTTAGGCACTGCTACAAGTAAAATATGCTGCTGGCTGTGAAATAATGAGAGGGATAATAAATATATAAAACTTGGAATCTCCTGATGAAAAATGAAAGAGATTTTATGAATCCAACCAGTCAAACTCAGATGAAAAACCCCCAGTGTGCTCACCATGATTAATGCACTGGCTTTCCATGTGAGAAGCTCAGATTCAATTTCCTATTCTGATATCTTGTTTTGGAGGCAACTACAGTTGGGGTCATTACTGAGATAGCAAGTTCTTCTGGTGTTGGTAAATGTGGCTCTAAGGTCCTGGTGGGAGTTAATGGAAGGTCGAAGCCAAAGTATGTCAGCATGTACCCGAGAAAATGGCCATGTGTCTCCATGGAATTGGGTGCAAATATCCGAGGGGACATTTAATGACAGTAACATTGAGCATTGATTTATCGATATGGAATATTCTCGTTAATTATCCTTCTGTTCCTCATAACCCTAGGAAGTATTCAAATGGGTTTCATAAAATCATCTAACAGTTGAAGAAACAAAGGCTCAGGCAGTCTTGGTCAAGGTCACACGATTGGTACCTGGTAGAGCCTAGGGGAAAAGTCTAATCTTACTGCTGGCTCAGAGCGCTTTTTCTTCATCTCTTCAGTGTCACTGTTTCCCTAACCTGCTGTTAAACACTCATGCATGTGGCTGTGCACTCATACATACACACACACACACACACACACACACACACACACACACACACACTCTGTGGGGTATGAACAAACCAGGAATCCTGTCTAAATTAATTTATTTCATGAGATCATTTCTACACAGTCCATTTCACATTGCCTGTGGAGACATAAACCTAGTTTTGAGTAAAAGAATAAGGACTTCGGTCCTTAATTTGGCCCTAAATGTCAGGCAGAAAATGTTTTCTTAACTCAATGTGAGCCCTGGAAGGCTTGTTTGCTTGACTTTCAAATGCTGCCAGCAGAAGACACATCAATTCTAAAAGACTTTTACAGAGAAGGCTGAGTCCTGATGGAAAATTTATGCCTGGGAGGATGTCACTGTACAGAAAAGATTTGGGGGGTATGTAAGGTTTGGTAAAAATTCCTTCTCAGCTGGAAATTCTGGCCTGTGGGTTCCCATGCAAGCTTAACTTTGTGGATGTTCGCTTTTATGAATGCCCATAATTGTTGGTACAGCTTCACCTCAAATTTCTTAAGTAGAGGAATGTCTCTTAATTAATCATTAAGAAAAAAATAGAAGAATAAAGCAAGAGGAAAATTTCATGTTTGTCTTATTCTAGATAACATTTTAAGCTCTTTGACCCTGCTGAGCCCAAAGAAACATGTTTGTGACACCCAGAAGTAAAATAAATTGCCAGGTCATCACATCTTACCTATATCAGACCTCCTTTCACATTCAATAAATGATGTGTGATTACAGGCAGGCCATTAACATCATGAGGGAGGATGTTTTAAGAGCCCCTTTTCTCCCCTTCTGAACATTAGATCTGTGGCAGAGTGCCACGGTATTCTAATCTACCTGTCAGAAGCTTCAGGCAAGATGCTCTGATGGCTTTTGAGTGTACATTCAGAGGTCCTTGCCTGAAACTAGCCTCCCTGCAATCACTGGTGTCCCCAGGGTGGTGGGAGCCAGCAGCTGCTATGTAGGATGGCTTGTGGTACACAGTAGACACCTTCCCTCCAATTTTTACATAGCCATGCTTTTAGAATGTGACTTCGAAGGCCTTTTTAAAAAGTAGATACATAACATCTGGAAGTGACAATAATACATTATCTCTTATTTACACCCCACAACAGTGTTTCTCAGTCTTAAGTACATATAAAAATCACGTGAAGAGTTTATAAAGACACAGATTACTACCTCCCTCTCTCATAATTAATTAGGTTGAGGATGGGCAGAGAATTACATTTTTATCAGTCCCCATGTTATTCTGATGCTGCTGGTAGGGGAATCACACTTTGAGTAGCACTGTTCTAGAATTAAGTTTTCAGATTAATCAGTTACCTAATGAGAATTTGAAGAAATAGAAAAGAGAACAGTAGGTTGCAATGCAGAAAAGGAATGAAAAAAGTTTCAGAACTTTGGAATGATGTAATGGAGGACAAATATAAATATGGGTCTCTCCAAAAGGGAGCTTGGGAAGCCTATGAAAGAGGAATGAAGAATAATAGAGGAAGGCAGATAGATGGAAGAAGGATTAATCAAAAATGTCCTCTCCTCATACATTTAACCAAAGCCAATGCTGTGATCTCTGATTACCATTCTTGCACTTCCTGTTTTCTTCACCTATGAATGGAAGCCCTTCAGAGCATCTAGTATCATACTTTTTGACGCTAAAGTAAACTTTAAGAATGACAAACTAATCAGCAAGATGTGAATCAACTATTGTTCTTGAATGAGTAGGAAATTCTACCTGCCTTTAAAGTCGAATCTATCCAAATGAATGATGGGAAGAAATTGGAAGAGGGCAGTGAGGGGGGTGGAAGAGGGAATGGGATGCTGGGGGTGGTTTGGGCTGGGGCATTGGGATACCATACACTGTTCCTTTGAATTCACCCAAGAACCTCAGATGTGAGTCTGCCCAGTTGGGGTCCTTGGTAAACTTTGATTGACCATGTTGTCTAGACTGGCAAAAGTTCAGTGCTGTTCTTTGTTGCTTCAGAAATGGAAAGATTGAGAACAACTGCCAAGTCTTTGAAGTGTGTGCCTCTAGGGCTGGGCCTCACAGCTGCTCAAATCTGAAAATAATTAAGTATTTCACCACTGCAATGACTCAACTGGGGTTAGAACATCACCAGACTGGAGGGTGACTATTTTTAATGCATGAATTTTAATAATAATTGAGAGATGTGGCTCAGAATATAACCCATCTTGAAAAACTCATGTAGTTTCTGGCAACTCAATGTCTTTAAAGCACCCCTCACACCCACTAGCCCTGTTTCCTAAGCAGCACCCAATTCTTTAGACTTTCTTGATTTCTCTGTTTCTTCCTCATCAAAAATGGCCTCCTATAGTCTAACCACACATTAAAGTAATAAGTCACTGTGGCTATATAATTTCATCAAAACAATGATCAGGTTTTTCTTTTTTGTTTTGTTTTCTTTTGTCATCAATATTTTAGCTAATTACCTTTTCAGAGAAACTTTCCCTGACTACCCAAATGTAAAGAAGCGGTCCTTTCTGTATCATCTCACGCTGCTTTATTTTCTCCAAGTCATTTACTACTCTCTGAAATGGCCTTATTATCTTATACATTTACTAGCTCCCTCTCCACTTTCCATATAAGTTCCATGTGAGCTGAGATCTTATCACTCTTATTGACTACATTGTCTCCAGTACCTAGACCTGTGTTTGACACATGACAGGTGCTCACAAATATTTGTCGACTACATGAATGCACTCAAGCCATGGTGGTGATTAGTAATGTATATAGGTTAGCCCTGCAGGATAAACTACATTTTAACAGGACCATTAATTCTTTAACTCAAAGGAATAAAAAATGTGGGCATTTCAGGTACCCCTCTATGCATTGCTCAGTCATGTCATGATGGTGACTAGCTCGAGCCCCATACAGATGCTAGCGTGCTCCATCATAAAGGACTTTCTGGCCAAAAGGACTAATTGGAATCTCATAAAGGAGATAGTACTTCTTTTCAGTGTCTCCCTAGAGAGAGTTTTGTCTGACAGTGGTTACCTATCAATAGGCTATAGATTTTAGAGAAAAATGACATCATTTCCAAGCTTTGTACTAAGGTAAAATAAGCTATAAATTCCAAGTACATGAACTCTTATCTTTGCCTAAAATGAATCCTTATTCATCTGTTTTAAATTGAAGACCTGCATTGCCCTTTACTGTTTATGTCCTGTTCCCAAGAAAGACCAAAGAAGGAAAATAATAGAAGATAATGATTGTAATCTTCTCTAGGATTTGTGGAGATACCATGTTTTTAGTGTTTGCCAGAACTCTCTAACAAGTTTGAGAAGAGAAAATCTAAGTTCTGAAAGCTTGCTGTTTGTCAGAAGTCTCTAAAGAGTTTGAGAAAAGTGAAAATCTAAGTTCTGAAAGATATCGATTTCTCAATAATAATACCTCCCCAAGACTATGGCCTAGAACAGTAATGTACAAAGCGTGGTCCTGAAATCAGCAGCATCATCATCAACTATGAATTTGTTAGACATGCAAATTCTCAGGCATCACTCCAGACTCAAGGTGTTAGTAGAACAGGGTTCCTGGGCAGGCTCTAGGAGAGAATCATTTTTTTTTGTCTCTTGGAGCTTCTGGTAGCTGCTAGCATATCTTTACCTGAAGCCACGTCGGTCCAGTTTCTGCCTCTGTGGTCATATGAATAAGAAACGTGGGTGGGAGCAGCAATTTGTGCTTTGACTAGCCCTCCAGGTGACTCTGATGCATGCTGAAGTCTAGAACCTTGCTACTCAACATACGGCCTACAGTTCAGTAGCATCTGCATTGCCCGGGAGCTTGTTAGAACTTCAGAACCAAGGGCTCTGTGCCAGACCCACCGAATCAGAATCAACATTTTAACAATCCCCGGGGGATTATTATGAACACTAATGTTTAAGAAACACTTCATCTAGAATCTACCTAGACTGGCATGTCCAGGTAATAGGTCATATCAAAAAATAGAGGATAGTAAAATGTTATATTTTGATTTTGCAGCATAATTTTGGAGCTAAGGTTTTAATTTTCTTTAGCACATTTTAATAACAAGAATAATGAGGATTTCTTTCTTTTATGACAGTTTTCTTAAAGTGTGCTCTGCAGATAAATCCTCTGGGGATACTTATTAAAACTCATATTCCTTAACCATACCTCAGTCCTATTAAATTAAAATTTATGGAGACATGCCTTGAAATCTGCATTTTAAAGAAGTATCCTGGTAATTCTTATACATTTTGCTCTAAAGTTTATGAACTGTCTTGGAGACAGTTTTTTAAATCTTCAGATTTTCCTTTGAACATTAACAGCTGTCAATGTTCTAACGAGTAGACTGGCATGAAAATCAATGCTATTAGAAGAAAAACACTGAATAAATTTGATTATAAATTAATAACATGTTCATAATTTTAATAATTATAGTTACTTAGAGCTCTAATCTCTTCTTTTGCTATTTCTGACATTAGCGTCTAAAATCAAAAAGAAAACTTTTCTGAGAAACATAGCAATGTGCAATGGTCTTGGAGAAAGGGCCCCAATTATGCTGAACAAGAGCTTCTTTCTCTTGTTATTATTTTCCCATCAAATTATTTTTCTATCGAGAATGCAAATTGTCATGAGAAATTAAAAATGAGATTCAGGAGAACTCATCCCTTCATCTCTGCTCATGTTTTCCCTCCTTCATGTTGTTGAGGTTGCATGAAAGCTGCCAAGACAAGCACACTGGTTAACAAATGGCTAATTGACAGTCACCCATCTGTTGATGTGATTTTGGCTGTTTTCAGACAGAGTCAATGATCATTAGATTTTGTTTCCCCTCATGGGGGAAAGCTGTGACATACTGATTATCTGACAGTGTCAGAAAGATTTCTGACATTGTTTATGTAGACTGAATAAATCTTTCTTTAGGTTTATAGTTCTGTCTCATATCTAGTTTCTATCTAAATCTATACAGTTTAATTATATTTATAATGCAAATGGGTACTGCAGTTTAAAATTTTTCATTTTTCAATTACAGTTGACATTTGATATTATTTTATATTAGTTTCAGGTGTACAGCATAGTGGTTAGACATTTATATAATTTACAAAGTGATCTTCTCTGATAAGTCTAGTACCTACCAGGCAGAAAATTATTTTAAAACTATTTTGCCCCAAACTATGCCAATGCTGGAGAAGGAAGGGCATAAATATAGATGGACAAAATCAGATGAACAGAAACAGAGACAGAGATTGTGGTGAGCAGTCCCTGGAATTTAGACAAACCTCTTCCCTATGAAAACAATTAAGGACTGAAAGTTTGGATATTGGAAGATAAGGAACAACCCATTCCCACAAGCTTGCAAGTAGGGCCATCTGCTAAAACCAAACAGACAGAAAAACACTTTTCACTAGGAATAAGGATCCAACAGAACACGTCAATATTCTAAGACAAAGAGCTCCAACTAAGCCACAGAAAAGTGTCATAAATCAAAGGTGAAGAAGAAACTGATCAAATACTCATCTTCTAAATACTGCCACTAACAAATGAAGAAACCTCTACTCTTTCTTGAGCAGACAGCTGGAAAGACAGGCAAATGCTATAAAATTAGGTTCTATAGAAAACACTACCTCCAAGAACTTGAAGAGCATCAGACTTGGAGAGGTCCACAACCCGATGAGCACAAAATGCTGCCTTTTTAATTTATTAAAAAAATACATGAATTCGTGTTAATTATAGAAATACTTGAAATAAAATTAAAAATAAGAACTTTCCTCATTTTTATCACTCGGGAAAAACACTGGTAGTAGCTAATTTTATGTTATATAATGGGTACTGAAGTTTTTAATGGTAGTAGTGTGTAAATTGTGGTTCATATTATGAAATACTGCAGAAGTAAGTAAGTGGCAAAATGTGATGATTTGCCTTTCTAAGCTTAAGCAATTCCCTCCCCTCACATGCTGTGTTTTCTCATATGCCTTGTGATCTCTCTGGTACCTAAGATATACAAAAGAATTTTCAAAGTTAGAGGGGAAAAATGAAAAAATGATGCTCTAATCTTTTTACAGTCAAAAGCCTTTATTATTCTTGGCCCAGAGAGAGTAGCCTTGAAGCAGTACACAGCCAGTGACAACTAAGCTTTGAGGCTTGACACGAACATAACTTTTCTCTTTGGATAGTGTCTCAGCAACTTTAGTGTGGAGTATCAGAGTAGCTGTGTGGTGCTGATCTGGTTTCTTTTGTCAATGTTTTTGTACTTAACCAATGACCACCCCTTTTCCCTGTGAGATTGGCCTCTTGTTAGGATTGTGAACCATATATAATTGGTCTACATTCTGGTAATTGTCTCCTTTTATGAATAAACACATAGGTCTTATCTAAGTCTATAAAGTGAAAGGAGGCCGCTGTGACAGTAGAGTGGACAGTGATTGAAGTGTGATAGGAGTGAGGTTGGAGAGATAGGTAAGGGATGCATTCCACAGGGCCTTTCAAGTTAAGCACTTCGGTTTTTATCCTAGGCTTAATAGAAACCCATTTAGATGTTTTAGGAGAAGACTTAGAGGAAAGTAAGAAAAGAGAACTATTTAGTAGTTCAAAAGAAAAATAGAAATTTGGTCTAGAGTGTTTGTGATGGATATCATGAAAATTAAACTTCTTTTGTAAGACATTTAAGAGGTAAACTTGATGAACTTTGATAATGGATTGGATACGTGAAGTGACAGAGAAAGATGGTGTTTTTTTGTTTGTTTGTTTGTTTGTTTTTAATTGGGAAAATGGATGCTATGGAACATCTACTTTGGGTGGAGGGGGATCATGAGTTGAATTTTGGACATGTAGAATTTCAAATACCTTTGGGATACATAAGAAATGATGTGAACTGGGTAGATGTCTGGATTGATAAATTTGTGTATGAATGGTACACAAAATCAAATACTACACACCTCAGAAGATTTTTTTTTAGTGTAAGATTGGAGGAGCACTAGTCTCTGAGATGTCTTCTCATTGGACGTCCAGACTTTATTTAAGATCAGTGGTAAAGGGGCTCTGGGAGAAGATTCAAGATCTGGGATTAATGGTTTGTTGGTTATGGAGAGTCATTCTTAGAGAGGAAAGGAAAATAGGTACTATCATCTCTATTTCTTCTTTTTAATAAATGAAGAAATAGAGGCTTAGAAAGGATGAATGGCTTTCTTGAGTCTACTGAGCTAATAGGTAGTGAAGCCAGGACAAGAATCTAGGTCTGCTGGTTTCTAGCCCAGTTTTCTTTCCACTCCCTCATGAAGCAACAAAACCAAGTAAGTTATTAAGAGCCAAGTTTTTTAGGTCCATATGTCTTTTAGCCTTTTCAAAGGCATTTGTTATTTCATTTATTCTGATTAAAGTTTGTGATGACGAAGTTTGGTTTGTTAACTATAAACTTTTTTTTATAAATGTTTTGAGTACCTCTAAATAATTATCTGAATTCAAGCATCATTTATTTCAAATGAACAATTTGGAAAGCAAGAACTATAATACCTCTGAGGCATGTCTTGGAGGAAGAGGGAAAAAGAACATTGAAAATAGTATCTTTCCACTGAAAAGTTCTTAATTATCCTTATTCTAGGAGGTCAAGTGAACATGTGCTTAACGTACTATTGATGTAGCATAGTCTCCCCCGAGTTCTACCCAAATGAAGAGTAAACCAAATTACAGAGAAAACATAGGTCACTCAAATGTTTGCTTAAAATAATTTATGGCTTATTTTTTTATAACTATCTTCAAGTATTAGGTTTAAATCTATGCTTTCATTAGCATCAACTTTATATTATTAAAATGTATTTAGGGAATAAGATGTCCATGCAAAATTTGGCTTTAGACTTTGCTTTCCACAGTGAAATATCTGGAAGGGTCATTAAAATGGAAAACTTTAGAATAAATTTATCCCTCATGCAAGTCCTTCAGGCATGTGTATATTTGTGTATGTGTCCCAAAGTGAATGTTTTAGTATATGAAAACCATCTAGGAAAATGTCTTTTATCCTTGAACCACTTCTCGTTGATAATTAGTCATGTGGTACTTGCACTTTTGCATACAAAGTTGGTCTAGTCCTGTTTAGAAGCACTGATAGAACTCAGCTCTTATTCACTGAAGCATTTGGTTTGTTGGGACTACTCAAATTATTCAACCATAGTATATACATTACTGTGTGATTATGTTTAATAGGCTCCTGAGAGCATCAAACAGTGCTGCAAGTCAAGCTTTGAGGCAGAATACTCTGACAGTATTTCAAATTAGCTCTCCAACTGGAGTGAAAATAAGAAACTACATTTGATACAAAAGAAGTATTGAGTTGGCAGGATTTCTGAAAAATCATCTTAATAGCTTGCTGGGCAAACTAGTAATCTAACCTTCTGAAAAGAGAAATAGGTAGCTCACTAGAGGTTCAAGCTCACTAGAGGTTCACATAGTTTATGTTAGAATCTATCCTTTCTCTACCACTGGACATGAAAAAGGTAAGAGAAACAGAACAAAGTTTTAATTAAAAAAATGTTTACTGCTGGGTTTTATTTTAAATTGGTCATTCATATGTAATATATATTTGCATTACGAAATTTTCATCTTTACTGCTGAGAACTATTTAAAATCATATACCTACATGAATATAAATATATATTTATCCACGATATTTGTATTTAATTCCTATATTAATTTGTATGTACATCTTTATACAAAACAAACACCCATGATATATTTTAAACAACCTGATTAAAAGTGGGTATATGAATATTTAGCTTAAAAGTATTATATCTACAGATATAAAAAACACTGGGTAACAGCAGGCTTTTTAAAGTAACTTCTAAAGGTTACTTTTTGTCCTTTTAGTAACATTATTGGCTTTTATGGGATTTTTAGTTTTTTCTTTGTTCTTTTTAGTATTTGAATTTTTCCTTTATAAACACTAATATGTTATACCATTCTTATGTTGGCTGTAATTTAACTAGTTTCATTCACCCTTTGGACTCTAGTTTCCTAATTAAGGTTAGCAGAAGCTATAGAAGATGAAATTTACCCTGCTTAGTGCCCTTTAGAAAAGTAGATACTGCAACTCCTTTTAATAATTCATACTTTTATTTCACAATTCTGACTCAGTAAAGTTTCTGCCATTTCTTAACTAAACCTCAAATGAGAATCAACCCTCATTTATAAATCAATTATCCTCAATTCTTTTTTTTTCTTTTGTGAATTCCGTCCAACATAATCCTCTAATGAAATGCAAAAATAAATAACACAATGAATACAGAAGAATCACCCTATCATTCTTCAGAATTCTTTTTCTCTCTGGTATATCACAAACATGGGTTTAAAAGGGTAAGATCTGACTGAGGTGAAATGGACTAAATTTCCAGTCCCAGCTTAGTCTCTAGCTATGGATGACTTTGACTTTACTAAGTCTCTGCTTTCTCATCTGGAAAATGGGGAGAATAATGGTTATTTTCTTGTTCGAATGTTGGTAGGATTAAATGAAATAATGCTTAGCATCCTACTCAGGACTTTGTAGGTACTCAAAATAAATTACATAATAATTCTAGTTCAAATTCTGACTTGAAGTTAATAATATTAAGTGTTTAATTTAGTTTGGAGATAAAATATCTGTGTGGAGAAATCAGTAGCGTCTATTTAACACACCTGTGTGTGAATGTGTTGACTGTAGGGAATTTAACTTATTAGCTCATTTTCAAATAAAACCTTTGCAAATGAGGACTTACAGAATAAAACAATATCCCAAATGAAAAACTACACTCTATGTATAAATGTATGTTGTAGAAGTTACCCAGAAGTGCTGTATAAAGAGATTTGCTTTTCTGTAGCTTATTTGACTATAACTGTGATGCTATATAGAAGTTGAGTTCTCATTACTGGGTAATAATACTTACATTAAATAGCATTTTACAAGGCACTTTTACATATATCAGCTCATTTTACATTTATAAAATTCTTCTAAGATAGGTAGAGAAAAACTGAACTTAGCTGCAAAATATCATCTTTGCAGGTGATGAAAATTAAACACTAAAGAAGGTAAGTAATTTGTCTTAGGCCACAGAGTTTCTAAGGAGGTAGAACTGACTTTCTGTCACTAGTTCTTAGGTTCTCCCATGCCACCTCCCCCCACATTGCCTCTGCTAGCCTCAGCAATGACAAGGTTCAGAGTTAAATAGATTTGAGAAGGGAAGGTGTTTGTTTTTACTTTTACCATCTTCTAGGCCCTGTACTTGGAAGCGGGTCACAAGATAGGTAACCCTCTAGTTTCCTGCCCCTCTGGACTACACCTATATATGAAATGTCTCAAGATGGAACTGTGAGATTGAACTTAGAGTGTTCAAGGTAGGACAGAGGACACTAAATAGAGTTTCAATATGAAGAGGGAGGAGAGCCAGGGTTTGGAAAAAAAGAGATGAGAGTTAGGAGAGCATGTCTGCCCTGCTCATCTGGTAGCCATAAAAGATCCTCCATGCCTCCAAATTCTGAAGCATCTGTTATTTACTAAAGCAAATAACAAGCAATAATGACCTGCTCCTTCGTGAAGAGCTGATTTTTTTCCAAGATTAGTGGGAGTGAACAAAATTTTTAAACCAAATGTTTATCCAAATTCAACAATAGAAGGACAAATAACCCAATTAAGCAATGGGCAGTGATGTGAATATTTCTCCTAAGAAGACGCACAAATGGCCAAGCTTGTCAAAAAACATTAAACATCATTAGTCATTAGAGAAATACAAATCAAAAGCAGGATGAGATAGACCTTTACACTCACTAAGATGGCTAAACTAAAAAAGACGGACAATAACAAGTGTTGGTGAGATGTGAAGAAATTGGAACACGCATGCATTATGGTGGGAATGTAAAATGGTGCAACAGTTTTGAGAAACGGTTTGGCAGTTCTCTAAAAAGTTAAACATAAACATGTGATCCAGCAATTCTACTTTTAGGTATATACTCAAGAGAATTGGAAACATATGTCTACACAAAATGTTGTACACTAATGTTCATAGCAGTATTATTCATGATAGCCAAAAAATATAAACAGCCCAAATGTCCATTGACTGATGAATTGATAAACAAAATGTACATGATATATCCATACAATAGATTATACAGCCATAAAAAAGGAAAAATGTACTGATACATGCTATAATATGAATGAACTCTGAAAATATTATGCTAAGCAAAAGAAGCCAGACACAAAAGGCCACATAATATATGATTCCATTTATATTACGTATAATAGGCAAATCCATAGAGATACAAAATAGATTAGTGGTTGCCACAGGCTGGGAAAAAGTGGAATGGTGAATGATTGCTATTGGGTATGGGATTTCTTTTTGGGGTAATGAAAATGGAATTAGTGGTGATGGTTGCACAACTTTGTGAATACACTAAAATCACTGAATTACACACTTTAAAAAGGTGAATTTATGAAATATCGATATCTCAAAAAAATTCTTATCAAAATGATGATAACCACTAACATTTATTAAGGGATAGTGCTAGAAACTATGCTATTAGTTTTGTGGATTATGTTAATTCTCCCAAGAACTGTAGAGATGTGTACTCTTATTGTTTTCATCTTATAGAAGAGGAAACTGAGGATTATAGAGACTCAATAATTTGCCTCAAGTCACATGGCATTTGACACCAGACAGTGGTTTTTACCACTGTAATAGTACCTCTCTGATAATTTTGGCTAGACCTTGAATGATTTCTAGTTCTTTCTGTATTGCAGTCACTGAATTTAGCTTTGGTGTTTTGGGACCGTTTGATATTTCGTTCTTTCTGGATTCTGCAAATGGACACTTATACTCTAGTGGTCAGGAATAGGGATAGGTCTGAGTAGCAGTCTACCACCTCATCCCCCGACTCCAATAAAGGCCTTTGTTGAAGGCCAGCGCAGTTCCTTGCTTGTTTAAATGTTATTTCCTTGGAGCAGCCCTCTTGATCTTTCAACCTAAATGAAAGGTCTCCTATCAGAGGCTTTCATTGAACTGTGTACCAGTTTTTTATAGCACCTATTTCAGTTCAGTGGCGATATGATTAATATCTGCCTTCCTCACTAGCTAAACACTTTATGATGTCAGGGATCATGTCTGCTTTGCTCGCCACTGTACATTCGGCAAGCTGCACTGAGTACGTAGCAGGCTCTCAGTAAGTATCAGTTCAATGACTAAACACTAGCACTGTAAGAAGACTCCTATGATCACACTTCTCTGCTATCTCCTATTGTACAGGGTCCCTTTTCAGAAATTTATATATAATTCCTCTGGCTTCTGAATCCAGTGCTGAAACTCAGCGTGGGAGTGCTTCAGAATCACTACTGGCTCGCACTATTGGAAAGTGACGCACTAGTGGAAGGTTTTGGCTTCGATTCTAACCTCAGAGACCTCTCTAAAACATTTCCTATGTGCTGTGCTCCTCCACTCTAACTGGGATTTTGGCTTTCACCTCATTTCTTGCCTCCACTAGCCCTTATGATTATTCATAATAGTATTTCCTATTAACTCTCTCATGATCCTAAACAATTTTACACCTAAAAATCCACCATCACCACCACTTAAGTGGTTAAACACACACATAACAATATTATCAGGATATAAACAGGTGGAGTATTCCAGAAATGTTGTCAATTGCTTTAAGTTATGCAGCAAATAAGTGATAGAACTAGAGTGAGAAACTACTAGATTCTAAACTCTGTAAGGTCTGTTTCATCTGGTTGTTTTCCTAACCATGCCTAGTACTGTACTTGGCACATATTGTTGAATGAGAATGTCTCTCTCTCAACTAAATTTTCTAAGCTCTGTGAATTTGGGGGTATGAGTGTCCAAATTCTAAATGTAACTAAACCCAGCAAAACACCCCTAGTTTCTAATTTTTTTCATATCACTAGAGTTGGCATTTTTATACATCTGTGATTAAAACCCACCTTTTCAAGTCTCCAATCTATTACTACTCACAACCAGCAGTCAAGTCTAGCACAATATCTCTTGTTTTTCATTTCAGTTCGCACTGCCAGCACCTGATTCAGACTCTCATTACCTTTCAACTAGACTTACTGTAATAATAGTTTCTGACTTTCCCCACTTCTGGGCTCTCCCAATTCTAATAGTATCTAGCTACTGTCTCTAGATTAATTTTTCTGATTCTCATATATTCTTCTCAAAAACTTTCAATAACTCCCTACACAATTTTGCCCAACTTCAAATTCCATGAAATTCAAAGTCTTTCTAACATGATCCCAACTTACCTTTCTATCCTTATTTTCCCCTTTTATATACACAATTTCTCTGGGCAAGTCGAAAGCAATTTCTTAGAATTCCCCAGACATAACTCATTTCTTTTCTTCATGCTACCTATGACTTATTCCTTATGTTCAAATGCCTATGTCTTGGCCTAAACATCTCAAATGAAAGCTCTCCAACAATTTTATTGATTTCTATCACCAGATGAAGTTTTGCCATCTTTTGACTCCTCTAGAGATCTTTTTATGCCTCTTTAGTGGCACATCTACCTTGCGTTGTAGTTACTGGTGTTACCTGTCATTGCCTCTCATAGACAATGACTTATACAACTTTGCACCCTGTACACCAAGCTAATGTCTTGTATATGGTAGGCACTTGTGGAATTTAAATTGCTTTTTAAAAATGACCCATTTCTTCCATTTATATACCAAAGAACCACACTTCTTTGTACTTAACATATTATAAAGCTGATAAAACCAACTCATGTATCTAAAGCTCATTGCTCAGCTCATTTATATACTACATGTATATGAATCTTTACTAGCTTCATGTAATTGAGTAATATTTATAATTAAAAAGTGGCTTTTAAAGAGGGCCTGGTGACTAAAAACTTTAGATAGTTAATTCTAGTTCCAATTAATTTTTAATAGGAAAACAATGAAAGGAAAACTTAAAATACAACATTTAAAAGCCCAATGGAAGAGCCAACAGACCAGTCTTAGTTTACCCCATGGAATGCAAGTTTCTGACTCCTCAAAATATTTACAGTTATCTTTTTGGCTGCTTTTGAATAGCAGTGACTGGCATTAGTGGGATTCTCCCCTGTTGGGGATAAAAAATGAAGTTTGAAAGAATGTTCATTATCATCAGGGTATGTGTTGACCAAACTGATTTTTCATCTGCCAACATGTGTATACTGGCTTCTGTCTCATCTAGAGACCTCTGGAACTAAAAGTAATTGATCAAATTAGCTCAACTATAAATTCCCTGCCAGTTCTGTTACAATTGAAGCTTGTTAACCTTAGCACACTGTTTATTTAAACCATATGGATGACATCATGAAAGCCACCCCCATTTCATCAAAGCATGATGCAGATTATGAAAAACAATTTGGTTTCAAACCACTGATATGGTATTTTTTTTCCTTTCCTGTATTAAAAGATAAGATGTAAAACCATGGTTCTTAGCCATTTCATTTTTTTTTTTTTTACTTCAGCTGAAATGGAAGCATTTTCATGCAGTTTAGAATCAAACAAACCAAAAATATCAAGCAACTTTGCTTCAGTCTTGGAAAAGGTGCATTGATGACAGAAATGGTTATTTTGATTTTCCTCTCATCCTTTATATGCCAAGTTCACTTTTTCATGCTGTATACGGTTTCCTCCACCACAGTTTGGTGGATGTTGCCCAGCAAGGTACATATGCTAGAATTAGCCACAGGACTTGTCAGCTCTTTTTTGGGGGGTTGTGATTATTCTCCTCCTTGGTGTCCTTATGTTCTGTACATCTTTGATCTGCTCTGTTAAGAAGGTTGGTGCGTGTATGTACCATTTTCAGCTCCTTAGGCACACTAAGTTCCTTGGCTCCTACAGTGTTTCTGCTGCCACAGTTCTGATGTCATTCCACAGCGACAACTTCCTTCTTAGCATAAGTATTAGTATCAATGAAGCCTGATTTTTGTATATAGGTAGAAGACAAATGGATTGGCAATTCAGAAGGAAGATATTGCTTTACTGGTGACACCAATATGAGCAAGGACTCTAAAAGGAAACATGAAATACAAATAAATAATAGAATCAATGACAGATTTCCTCTGTGGGCATTTGCAATCTTTACCATCTTGGATGATAAACCTACCATTTAGACTGTGAGAATTCATTAAATGAACTAACCTTCCATGTGTTAACTCTTGTTTTAGGTACTATGGGGGGGGGGGCGTTAAAAGATGTAAAGATCCATGGTTATTGTTTTTAAGAAATTGACAATTTAGTTTAGCATTTTCAAAACTGTATTCTTTGGAACACTAGTTCTAAGACATGCTCTATGAAAAAAAGAATTCAGTGTACAAAGAAATCTGACTTCTTCTTGGAATGCCATAACATATTAAAGGCCTTGAGAAATTCTGAAGTGAAGAAATACATTAAATTTGTTTAACCTAGAGTTTGCCACATTTATTTGATCATGAATTGCTTTTCTCATGTAATACCTGTAAATATCTCATGGACTATATTTTGAGAAACGCTGGCTCAGTACGCTTGAGTAAAGGGATTGTGTCCTCTATTTTTTTTGTATTACTACAGAAATATCCATTAGTGTTTAGAAATACTCGATTAAATGAATATACTGTCAAACTTAGGCAGTTAGAGAAGCGGCTTCCCAATTTTAGTCCAGAGACAGGTGTCTGTGGTCTGCATTAGTATTTCTTGGGGAAGGTGTTAGAAATACAAATTTTGGTCTCTGTTGCTGAAGTTTCTCATTCAGTAGGTTTGAGGTGGGGTCTGAGAATCTGCATTAAAAGTTTCCCAGGCGATTCACAGTCATGGCTAGTTTAGAAATCACTGGTTAGTATATGAAAATAAATGAGGCCAAAGTTGAATATTTGATGTTCTTAATTAAGATTGTTCATTCCATGGTCAGAAACTAAATTCTAGCTTTGAAAATATGTGTTCATTATAATCCATCTAGAATGTGAATGAACTTGGCCAAGTCCAAAGTACCAAGCCTACAGGTAGCTCAGATTATCTTCACACACAGAAAATTTTCAAATTCAGCACAAACCCATGATTTTGAAGAATTTTAACTGGGCCAAGAGAAAATGAAAATAATAATAATAAATATAATAATAATATATTTATTTATTAAAGTTGATCATCCCTCCCCAATATGGATTAATAATGCTGTCAGATGCATCATGGCTCTCTATAAGGACTGATACATATGGGGAGAACTAGTGAAAAAGAGATTTGAAATATTTCTGGAGTTGAGAGATTTTGGACCGGTATTTAAAATTGTTGCAATGACATTGCTAGCCATATATACCAGCCTACAAATTGGTGGCTCTAAAACTTGGAAAGTTGGCCTTGAAATTTGATATAACCATGAACGCAGACCTGGGTGATAAGATTAGGCAGATGATTTTTTTTTAACATTAGCATTGTACATACTATAAAACAGCAATAAAAATTTCTATAAGACCATAAATTTTATAGTGTGCCATAACAAGAAAGGGTCTGTATAGAAATATGTGCTGAAATAGTCTCTATATTTTATATCACAAGTGTCTGAAGTCAGTCCCGATTTGGTCCTCTTCTTATTAAAATTTAGTTTATCAATAGCTGCTCTTATTTATTTTTCATATATTGCTGATAATCAGTTACTTGATTGTTTACTTTCTGAAACAATCTGAAGAAAGATCTTACCAGCCAAAACTAACCTAAAATATTTTGAATAGCCTTTCAGATGATTTCTGGACCATAAACAATCAGGATCATTATAAGGTTGGAACATCAGTATTTCTTTTCATTTTTAATTTTTTTTGTGTGTGTGATCAGTGTGGGCCATCTCCTCCTCCTTGTTCTTTTTCTTCTTTTGACATTAGTTTTTGAAACCAGTAAAAAAACTTTAAAGCTTTAGTAGTAGGCTATATTTTTACTTTTTTTGGCTTGATAACTTCATTTGGACTTTCACAATGATGTTATTTGTGGAAGAAGAGATCCTTTAGAACTGTCTCTTTTGATTGGTTAAATAATTTGGTACATTTATACAATTGAATGTTATACAGTGATTAAAAGTGATCATATAGCTCTATATTAATTGATATGGAAAGATATTCATTAAATAAAAGGAAAAGGTAAAGATGCTCAAGTTATACTGTTAAGTGGAAAAACAGAATACCAAACAGTATGATTCTGTATGTTTAGATTCCATGTTTAGTGTATAAATTTTAAAAAGGAAAATAATAGCTAAAGGTTGTTAACTTGAGACAATGTGCCACACATTTTTCTAAGCACTTCATATGCATTAACCTATTTAATTATCATAATCACTTATTAAGGTGCCTTCTCTTATATCCTCCCCCTTCTTTGAGAAACTGAAGCACAGAGATAGTAAGTCACTTGCTCAGGATAAAAAAGCTAGCAACTGATAGATCTGGGATTTGAACCCAGGCAGTCCAGTTCCACAGCTTGCATTCTTAACCTCTTGGCTCTAGGAAATGTACCAAAATGTTAATGTTACTTGAGGGTGGTATAGAATGAGTTATTTTCATTTTTATTTTTATTCCTTTATGGATTGTCACAATTTCTTCTTCAATCAGCAGGTATCACTTTCAAGTCAGAAAAACAAAATTTTGTGTGATAATAAAGAACTCCTCCATCTAAAGAACATAGTAATATCAAAAAGCAACAAGTGTTGGTGAGGATGTGGAGAAAAGGAAACCCTCATACATTGTTGGTGGGATTAAATTGGTATTGCCATTATGAGAAACAGTTTCATTTCTCAAAAATTAAAAATAGAATTACCTTTTGACCCAGCAATTGCACTTCTGGGTATTTATCCAAAGAAAACCAAAACACTAGTTCATAAAGATCTATGCACCCCTATGTTCACGATAGCACTATTCACAAGAGCCAAGATATAGAAGCAATGTTAAGTGTCCATCAATAGATGACTGGATAAAGAACTTAGGGTACACATATACAATGGAATATCACCCAGCCATAAAAAAATGAAATCTTATCATTTGCAACAACATGGATGGACCTAGAGGTTATTGTGCTGAGTGAAATAAGTCAGAGAAAGATAAATGCTATATGATTTCACTTATATGTGGAATCTAGGGAACAAAAAAAGAACAAACTAAATGAACACAGATTTATAGATCCAATGAACAAATTGGTGATTGCCAGAGGGGAGGGGAGTTGGGGGGCTGTGTGAAAAAGACAAAAGGATGAAGAAGTACAAATTAATAGTTACAAAACAGTCATGGCGATGGAAAATACAGCATAAGGAATTAAAAAATAAAGAAAAAGGAAAGATAAAAAATAAAGAACAAAGAAATAAAACAGATCCTCAAATGACATCCCACAATTTAGGGTTCAGTCTAGCAGTCTACACTAAATTCTTTAAGGATTGTATATTATTTTAATATAGGTAAGGATATCAAAACTCTGCATTCTGGTCAAAGATGAGTCAGTGGCCAAGAATTAGCAATATAATCCGGTATTCTGAGGGCCTGAATGATATTTTAAAAGTTGGACAGTAATGAATGGATGATACAATTTTTTATATTTATTATGTTAAAAGGTCCGAGGGCATAATTTACAAGATGGAACATGCCACTGCTCTTGTCACCTCCTACACAAACTAAAACCATAGCCTTCCTTCTTGCCTGTTAGTGAGCTCCTGACAGCTTCTCACTGAGGACAAGAAAAAGGTCTTTAAGGCTTCTCTGTACTCAAACTCCTCAAGTCCTATACCAACTCTAATAAGTTCTTAGAAAATGCCCCCCAAATTCATTGTCATGCTTTACAATTGTTAAATAATGTAGAAAAATAACTGTCCTATCAGTCTGATGACTTTTCATCAATTATGTCATTTTCAAGTGAAAGAAATCCCTCCCTCCTGTGTGTCATAGTTTAACTCCATTTTGCGTTAATTCGATCTAGAAGAAACCTCAGAGAAGTATGGTTTATTCCATTCTTTTAGATAACATAACTTAGCCCTTAACTGGATACTGTCTGGTACCGTGTACAATTCTGGAAAGTTTCCAGGGTCTTTGTGACATGGCAACTGAAACAGTATGCATTGAATAAATACCATGTGTATTTCTAGTAGAACTGTGCTGGAAGACTTGGAGAAGGAAAAGAAACAGAAATACCCGCACTATTCTATCACCCCAATCGATTTCTTGTGTTCCACAGATCAAGGGAAAGTTAGAAATTGTAATTTAGTAATTGAATGTTCCCAAATAAATAGAAGGGAACTGTTAAGGTAACAAGTGGTAATTGGGAGGTTCAGCGTTAGATAGCTTGACTTGCAGAGTCGTGTTTGCTATTCTTCGAATTAGGCAAGAGAATGTAAAAAAGATAAAGAGGAAATATTTTTCTAATTGTAAACATAATAAATACACCGCAGAAAAGTTAAAGTGTACAGAAATATAGAAAAAATCATACAAAATCTTATGCTCAAAGATAAAAATGTTCTCATTCTAACATAACTCCAGATTTTGTTAAGCACATTTACTGCAAAAAATGGGACAAAGACTGTTTTTAAAACTTGGTTTCTCACTTAATAATATACCTTGAAATTTTCCTGTTAATAAATATAATTCTACATTATTATTTAATAGTTGCTTATTTCATTGTAAGAGAACTCTTTAATTTCTCCTGTCTGTTTGGACATTTGGCTTATTTCAAGTTTTTTGGAACTTTATATACAATGCCACCACATACACATAGAAATATGCATAAAACACATGTATATGTTTATAATTGTATGCTGTGTGTATGTATATTTTTTGCTCTTTCATCTGATTATTTTCTTAGGATTTATTCCCGGAATTGGAATTGTGGCATCTGAGGATAGGCATATTTACACCTTTGATGCAATATTGCCATATTGCTCTTTAAAAAGGTATAGCCAGCTTATCCCTGATCCACAAAATGTGAGTGCTTGTACTGAGACAAATTATCAATATTTAGTATCATTGGTTTTTAAATACTTGGGACTCTTCTATATAAAAAGAACCCAAAAAATTTCTCTTGAAAATTAGTTTTATTTTGGTTACAAGTAATGTTGAACATCTTTTTACATGTTGAGTGGCTACTTATTTTCTTTTGTGACTTGCCTATTCATGGTCTTTGCCCACATTTCTCGTGAGATACTTATCTTTCTCTTACAGATTTTAAATCATTCTTGATATATTCATTATTTAATTTTAATTTGTCATATATGTCACATTTTCCCAGTGTCTTTACTTATGTATTTTTTCTTTTTTGTTTTTTTTCATACAGAATTTTAAAATCTCTAATTAAAAAAAAAATATGACTAAAGTTCCCCAGAGAGCCTGTCTGTTGTTATTGTTTTTTCGTGATCCAATTTACAGAAAACAAATCTAATATAAGATCGTTAATGAAATATGGGAGTGTTTATTTAGATTGAATAATAAATGTATTCAGTATTTTGTAATTGTAAGCAGATTACATTTTCTAAGTATTTAGACATTATTTAAAGCTTGAGCTAGAATATTTTTTTCTCCTACAAGATACAAATACATTTTATATTTTTCTAACTTGCTTAAATTTAGAATTTCTGTATATGTGTGTATATATATCTTTACATTTAGGTCTTGTGAAAAGCAATACTTTTGTAGAAACATATACAGATATTTAACAACTTGGTAATTTGTATATATTTGCATGTATTCACAGATATACATATATTATGGCTCAGCATTATCAGGGAGCATTTATTGAGCTCATAGAATGTATGAACTATAGAAAATAAAATAGCCCTAATGTGAGTAATAAAAATGGAAGTTTGTTACAAGTAGTTATTGCTAACAGAACTCACATTTACACTATTTTTTAAGTGTCATGAATCTGACCTTTTTATTTTGATAACTTAAAGGTAGCAGAAAGGACAATAAATTTAGCTGTGGGCCAGTGTAAGAAGTTTTGGTGAATTCTTGCCAAATACCATTTACACCCACACACTTGCAAAGCAAATAGCGATCTTGTTGCACAGTCCAACTCCATGTGTTCAGTCAAATTTCCTCTGAAGAAATCATGAAGTGAGCTGCCACCCACAATTCAAATTGGTTATATGTTACCTCTGGCTTTTAATGAAAATGTAAAACCCATGGGTCCAATTCTCCTTTCTTGGCTCTGTATGTGTAAAGGGTGAGTTGAATAGAAATAATTAAGGACAGGCTGAGAACTTTTGAAAAAAACTAAACTAGGGATTAACTCAGATGCACTAGGAGTTATTTAAATTCTTTTTGACCTTGTCTTATAAACATAGCCTGTTTTAGTAACCTTGACTGCCTTGCAAAGTTGACTGGTCGACATAGCATCTCCCTGTGAGGTAGGTTCCTAAGCATTCAATCAGATACAAGACCAAGAGATAGAAGTAATAGTATGTTTAGTATTTAATTATTACTCTAAGATATATTACATAGACTCTTTAAAAGAAAAAGAGTTTTCACACTGATTCAGTTGGGGGCCATACTTTTATTGCCGCATGGACTTTTCGAGACTCCAAGCTTATTTCTATTGCTGGTCCAAGAGCATAATATATTTCAGTAATTTGGCATTTGTTTGTTATTATTGTCACTGAATCCACACATTTGAAATTTATTTTTAGTTAATGAATGCTGTTGTACATGAGTGGGCCTCTCAGACGCCAATAGGGTACACCAAGACCCCAGAATCAATTAAAAGTTGAGTAATGGTTTCTCTATTTATTATTTTTTTCTTTTTTGGCAAATTTTATAGATTTGGGAGCAAATTCTTTTGGCACTCTAAGATATGTACAAGCCTTTTGACAGTATATACAAGACACTAGCAACTGATAAAATGTAAAATATAAATAAAATATAGACAATTTTTCTTACAGCTTTTATGAGATGTTAGGATAATGACAATGTTTTTTATTTCATCATAAATTGATGTTTTAAAATCTCAAAAACAAACTATGGTCTGTAAGATAATAGAATCTGAATTTAAGAAGTTTGAAGAAGGTGATGATTCTGAATCAATGATTCCTTGAATGGGTGTGAGATTGGAAGGGATTAAGTTTTCGATAGTACTTAGTAGAATTATACATAGTGAGGACTATCCATATGGTTATTATATTTAATTGGATCTCATGAGGTTTCTGTGAGAATTTAATAAAATTACACATAATGTTTCTAGCATATTGCCTGCTAGCATAGAGCAGGAAGTCAAGAAATGTCACTCTCTTAAATTAATATGCCCTGGCTTCCCTGATACTGGCCCTACCAGGAACTGATATCTTCATTTTAAAGATGAAGAAACTGAGGGATACAGATATTAAGGAACTTTCCCAATTCACACAGTGTTAGAAGTGTGATTCAGACTCGGCTTTGTTGATATGTACACTTAGCCACTACAATATTCAACAACATTCCCCAAACTATGGCACCTTTACCTCTAGTAGTATATATGAAATTATTTTAGATGGCATACAAACCCATCTTTTAAAGTGTAATATGTATATATGTATGTGTATATCTATATCCATATATTTATTTCTACTAACATCATAACCCATTTTTCCTTGAGTTTTGTTTCAATGGCATAGAAAAAGGAATCCTTATTTGCCAAGAAAAGCAACGGCCTTATAAATAAAATAAAACATCTGTAATATCTCTGAAGCCCTTTAAGAACTTTTTTTAAATTATAGCTTTGTTGAGATGTAATTCATATATCATCAGGTTGACCCTTCAAAAATATGCAATTCAATGATTTTTAGTATATTCCTTTCTAATTCCAAAACATTTTCATTATCCCTAAAAGAAATCCCATAGGCATTAAACAGTCATTGCTCATCCTCCTCTTCCCCCAGCCCACTGAAAATCACTGATTTACTTTTTGTCTCTAGATTTACCTATTTTGGATATTTCTTATGAATTGAATTGTAAAATATATGGCCTTTTGTATCTGGCTTCAAGTAGCATAATGTTTTTCAAGGTTCACTCATTTCACACTGTATGTCATTATTTGATTTTTTGAATAGCCAAATAAAATTTCATTGTGTGGATGTACCACTTTTGTTTACCCATCCATGAGTTAATGGACATTTGGATTGTTTCCAATTTCTGATTATTATGAATCAACCTGTTATGAACATCCATGCATATGTATTTGAGTCCTTATTTTCAAGTCTTTTGGGGAATATATCTAGCAGTGGGATTGCTTGGTCTTATGACAACTCTATGTTTAACTTTTTGAGGAATCACCAAATTGTTTTCCACAGTGATCACACCATTTTATATTCCCATATATGAGAGTTCCAATTTTTCAATATTCTCACCAACACTTGTTATTTTACATTTTTAAAATTATATCCACACTAATAAGTATGAAGTGGCATATGTATTTATCTTCACATATATATGAAAATATAATTAAAACATTAAATTCACAGTATTTTTTATTTTCCATTTATGGCAGGGATAAGATTACTTTTATTTAAGTAGGAAAAGTGAATTATTTAAAGAAAATAAGTAGATAGATAACATATATATATGAGATGTGGATATGACAAAGTTCATGGAGTAGTTAGCTTATAAATAAAATAGAATATTTGTAGTATCCCTGAAGCACCTGGGACAAGTTACTTAATTTCTCTGAGCTTCTTCATCTGTGACAAAAGAGGGCTCTGGACTGTTATGAATGTTAAATGGGCCAATATTTATAAAGTGCTTAAAACTATGCCCAGATAAATGTGTGCTAAATAGAGACAATGGTATTGAATAACTAAAGTTTGAGAAACTCTTGCAAACTTATAGTCATGTACTTTATTAACAGGGACTGGCTTCTTCTAGAGAGGGTGTTTAGTCAATGTTTAACTAAAAAGTGAATGGCACTGTATACTTGAAACCAATAAAAGAAAAGAAAATAAGTGAATGACGCAGTGAATCTAATTGTGCCATTGAATTCCCCTGCTCACCTGGGCTTGTATGATACATGTACTATAGAAATGGAGAATTTTCTTGGGATGAGTATGGACTGGCATTATAGATACAGGAAAATCACTACTGACATCCTACCACTGAAAAAATTCAAGCTATCCTCCAGCATCGGCTCCCATTCAAGATGCAGGAAGGTGTGAAAAACGCCTTTCCTCCTGAACTCTTGGGTTTTCTTTCCATTTCCTGTCCCCTTTTTTCTTCATAATAATTTTCTAATTAATTGGTGGGGCTAGATTTCATTTCTCCCTCTGTTTGTCCATGACAGAAAGGCTATGCCAAAAAATATTTCACGGTCTTTATAGTGGGGTTTGGCCTAGATATTGTTCTCAGGAAGAATCGTGGTTGCAGTCAACAGTAGCTATTTGACCTTTTGGGAAGTGAAACATTATAAACAACTCCCTTCTCTTATCAAATCTCTCACACCTGGATATTCGAATTTAAACATTTGTGAATTAAATGACCAAATAAAAGTGATTGTTCTACATTAGATCAGACATAAAGTACTTACTTGAGTAAAGCGAGAGAGTTAATGAAGAAAAATATTTCACTAATATGAAAGAAACATTTTAATTTTTCATTTGCAGAATTATGAGCAGTGTAATGTTCTCTGCTCAGCAGTGCCACTGTTTTATGCATCCTTGCAGTTAATAACTTATTCTAGGTATTAAATCTGTCACATTCCTTTTACTTGGGCCTGCAGTGAAGAATTTACAGCAGGAGACCTAGAACTGACCCAGCGATTTCAACACATAACACAGATATGAATCCAATTATTCTCCATCTAAATGCTGACACTGAGGGCCTGCATTGATACATGACATCTGAACCAGTCATACTTAATATCTAACTCATCAAAGCTAATCCAGAAATAAAAGCAAAAGGATTATTTCATACCCACTTTCAGGATAGAGTTTGAGCAACAACAACGAAAGAGTGCGTGTCAGCCTGCTCTATGTAATTTAGATACTGACATAAAACATATTCTAAAAGTTGATTAAAGAACAGGATATGTGCTCCCTTCCCCCTTCCCCCACATGCTGGTCTTTTCCCCCTTTAGCAACTATTTTGCTGTGAAAAAGAAAGAGTTGCTTGTACAAGTTCATAAAACAAAACAAATTACTTCTGCAGCAGGAATATATCAGTGGCTTGCCGCTCAGGTCCAAGGGTTTCCGCCAAGTGCTTGGATTTCTGTTTTTATTCTTTCTAAAATCAGCAACTGGAGCTGCTTAAAATGTTTTCCATATAAAAATAAAAATGTAACTAGATCAAACAGTGGCCTTTCTAAGGGAAGAGGATGGCCAGGGGAGATTCCTTCAAAAAAATAATTTGAAAGTTTGGGGTTGTGATATAAATAAAAATTACTTTTAATAGGTGTAAAATGAGGAATTTTATTTTATCTTTTTATAATGGAGAGAAAGGGAGACGTTCTAGGACTGGTTGGAAAGTCATAGTAAAAAGACTGTGAATTAGTGCTTCAACCAAGGAGGAAAGAAGCCTTTTCTTGTTCTTAGTGTTTAAGGAAGCAAAAAAACCCAGAAGATTAAGAGGTATTAGCATCAGGAGAGAGTGCCTGTAAGAATGAGCTCACGCTCAAAACACTCACTGCTTTTCGTAAAGATTAAAGTCAAAATTAAGCACAGTAAGCAGTTTCATCAAAAGACCTACTTTCTTGTGTTTGATCAAAACTAGATTCTTTATGGAATTAAAAATAAAACCTTTTGGGGATATGTTTGACTTCTAATGAATGATATAATAATGAAGGGACCAAATCCAGCAATCTTCAAGAAAAAATTTCTTAACCGTCTTTTTACATTGGCTTTTCCTTAGACTTTGGCTTTTTATTCTGTTATGTTTATGTTACGAGAGACTAATTCCCAGTCTACTACAGTCACAAAGGGGAACCAAGCCAACATAATATAAAGCAATTCAGAATCTCTAGAACTTGAAGTAAAAATAAAAGAGAAAGCTTTAACATTAAAACTGTCAACAGAAGGAACAATTCTCTTCCATCGAACCACAAATTCTATATTTGTATGTGTATGTATTTTAATCCACAGAAAACCATAACCTGGAAAAACACCAAAATCTTAGCAGTGATTACACTTTAGGGGAGCAGTGAAATTGAAAGATGGGGAAGCAGGGCTTTGAATATTACTTTCTATCTCTTCTTGCAAACATAGTGAAGAAGTGTGTAACAAGCACTCAGGTACATGACACTCAGCTTAACAACTGTTTCTATTTTGTGGTCTTTGTTCCAGATTCCTTCCCCTCCTTTTGTTTCTTAAGAAATAAAACATTATAGAAACCATTGTGCATTGGTCTATGCTTCTTGAAAGGGATTTGGGAACTCAGTCTACGTTGCTTGGGCAATAGTCCTGTTGAGACTAGGGGCCTTCCCATCTCCTTGTGGCAGGGGCTCCTTCCAAACTCAGCTTCTCATGGCACTGGTGGTCTCTAACCCTGGCAGGGGTTCAAATTTCCATAGGCCCCATGACCCTCAAGTGAAGAGGAGTTGATTTTCCCAGATAACTCTCTAAACAACTGATATCCAAAATTCTGACCTCCTGGCACCAGGAAGCCTGTATATTCCCCCACCCACAAGGCAGCTTTCTTGCCTTGCCCTGTAAAACAGCAGAAAAATAGGAGGGCAAAGTCCCTTCACTAGCCCAGAGGCTCATCTCTCTGTGGGATAGTGGAGAAATGAAGGAGACCCTGAGTCTTCTCTTGCTGATCCTGGTTATCCATGCAGACATACTCAGAGGTATTGCAGGTTCCATTCCAGACTACAGTACTAAAGCTAGTGTCACAATAAAGTGAATCATAATCTTTTTTGCTGGCGGGGAGACTTGCCTTCAATTTCTGAACAATACAACACCTGTGAAGCACAATAAAGCGAAGTGAAGTAAAACAAGGTATGCTTGTGAATGGAGAGTTTTCTTTTTGCTTAAACTCATTTCTTAACCTGTTCCAGGTGACTCGTAGAATTTGTTTTGAACCCTGGTACAGGACAGTAGTCATCTAGATGGGCCTCATCTGACATAACAGGTGATAACAATGAAAGAACCTACTGTGCAAAACAGGTAGTTTTCTTTCTTATACTCTTCTTAAATCCCATTTCCACCCTCCCAGAGGTAACCACCATCTTCAAGATATGTGACCATGTTGATTTCTAGTGCATATGAATGTATTTATACATTGCATACAGAATTGTTTTGTGAGTTTTAAAAATTTACAGTAGTATTTTATTCTCTTTTTGCAACTGGCTTTTAGTTCATCAATATATATCAAAGATCTATCCATGTTGGTTTTGTATTTCACTAAATCCGAGAGTCTCTGTGATTTAACAAGAGAATTTAATCTATTGACATTCACTGAGATTGAGATGATAGAGGTGATGATGATGACGACAATCTGGGTACTTTCAAATGCTTCCAGGTATACCAAGTTTCCTTCATTGAATTGCTTAATTGAATTGGGCTATCTCAGCTGATTGTATTCTCCTGTTAACAACCAGGCACAAGGCTTTTTTATTGTTCCAAGCAGACCTCAAATGTGTGCTTGTTTTACATTTCCCTTCACATCTATCAAGGGAAAATACTAACCAGCCGGTTCACATCCATCAATTTTTCTAAGGAACCATGGAAGTTTTATCATCAATGAATGTATGGATTAAGTCTGTAAGTCGGTAAGATCATATTTCTCTGACTTGAGACATTATTGATTAGAAGATCCACTTTTATTTTATATTAAATATTAAATTTATGACCCATGAGTGTCCAGGTTCATATTTCTCATCTCATGTTTACTCAGGGGCATATGTTCACTGGGTGGGCAGTATCCTTTTTTATTTATTGTTGCTGAAATGTGTGGTACTGTTAGTGTGAATTAAGTCTGAGGTGGCTTCACTGTAATATTAGACTTAATTAATATAAAAATAATTTGCAGAGGGCAGGTGAGGGTACTTCTGGAACATTCTGTCTAATCCTGTGTGACACATTTACAGAGTTGTTGACAAATGTGTAGAGAGCACTGTTGTTAACAAGGAATCGTCCTGGTGACACAACACCTTGTTCTACTAAGAAGAAGGATACTTAGTTTGGAGAAGGCAGCTTGAAAGCTGTCTTCAAATATTTGAAAGGCTGTCATATTGAAGATGGATTAGATTTAAGATGTGTCGCCCTGAAGTCGACACAATACTCCACATGTGGCAACTAGTATAGAGCTCAGTGGGAAGATAATCTTCCTTTTCCTTGAGGACTGGAAATGTAACCAAAGATTGCAGTTGCTTTCTTAGCAGATACATCACACACATGGCTCATGTAACACTTTTAATCAATGAAAAGTCCAGTTGTTTCCACAAGATTTGTGTTTAAGACAGATCTACTTAATTCTGTGCATGCAAAGTTAAATTCTGCACCTTAGTGACGATCTTTACATTTTTCCGTATTAAATGAAGTTTTGATAGATTTGCTCTTCAAATTCAGTTTGTTAAGGATTTTTTTTTGTAATATCAGTTGTCTCAATTTGGTCTCCTATCTAGATTTTTTTTTTTGTAATCTACAAACGAGGTATAATTATTCTACAATTTTCATCCAAGATATTAAAGAAAAATATTGACCAGGATGGAACTAAAGGTAAATTAGTAAAGGACTCTACTGAAAGCTCTCTCTAATTTGATGCAAATTCATACATTTATATTATTCTTCATTTTTCCCAGTAGAATATCACAAAATCAAGATATATTGTCTTTATGGCTTTTCCTTAGAAACAGGTGAATAGTATGATTGAAAAATAAAATTAGTTTTGCTTGTTATAAATTATTCTTAGTGCAACCATGCTGGCTAATTGCAATAATTTCCTAAGTACTTTCAAATTATTTAAATATCCTAAAATTGTTCTTTGTTGTTGGAGATAAGTTTCAAATGAGTTTTATAGGTTTTACTATCTGGAATATATCTTTATTCTCCTTTTGAAAATTGGTACATTTTTCTACTTCCTACTCTTTTGGCATATTATTTTCTGTGATTCCTCAGAAATCTCTGACAGACTTTGCATGAATGTACCTGCAGGGTCTTTCAGTTACTGCAGATGTGATTTGTCTGAGCTAAGGCACCTAAACTTAATCAAAACAGTGTAATCACTGCAGTGATCATAAATGGAGGTTAATTTGTAAAGTGTAAATTGAATAGAGCCGAAAGTACTCTTAAAATCTCTTAGCTTGCTCATATAGAATGCAATTTTGGTATACAATTCTATGTGCCTATGCTATAAATATAGCACACTGTAATACACATATATGTAATATACACAGTAATGTATAGTGTAAAATAGAGTATCTATGAAAAAAAAACAGTGTACATACTGTGAGAGCACACAGGGCTGAAACTCATCCAGGGGACAATAAACTCCAGGGTTTCACGCAGGCAGACTACAGTTTGAGGGAACTCAGTGAGTGAATGTGAAAGAAACATAATTTTTCTGATTCTGAGTTCCTCGCATTTCATTACCGTGAATAACATACCCCTAATGCCATTCCAGTGTAACTTGTCCTCTATCTTAGGCTTTATTTCTTCCTCAGGCTTGCTTTATTCTGCTTTGGTGAAGTGGTGCATACTAAAAAATCTCAAAGGTAGAAAGTCAGAATATTTGGTAACCTTAAGTCAGAAAGAGAATCCTGCCTGTCATGTGCAGCAGATTTAATTTTCCACTGCATTATGCTCCCTCCCCCAAATCTGTTAAAAATTATTATACGAAACTTTCATCATTTCAGTAGCATATCAGTCTCTTCTTTGACATCATCTAACTTGTTATTCACACTCCAAACCCTTCCTATTTAAAGAAACTCCCTCTGGCTGGACAATAACATGGCAGAAGAAACTGTGTCCCCAGTCTCTTAAATTTTCTGGTGGTGGGGGTAAATGATCTAAAAAATATCCTGAAGTTTTGTTTTAGAGAAGAAACTCAAATGCTAGAAACTTCCCAAAAGATTCAGAAACAGAGAACCCTTTTATCAAATTTTATCTATTTGGGCAAAGAAATGTGAAACCTTCAGAGACTGCACAGACAGTTCAGGTAAACATTTCCTCTTCAGCCCTCCTCCACCCAAGCCATTGAGAACAATAGTATTTAAAACCAAACCAAACCTGAGCCGTTTGCATTTCTGCTATTCACTATTCACACTGCGTGGTTGTTCACTCAATTCTCACACAAACACAAAACGAAGAATGTGGACTGTCTGCCCGAAACACAGCTCCTGAGACACAAAGCAATAGCATATAATGCAAAACCTTGACAGTACTAGTGAACATCACACCAAGTTCGGGGTGGATGTAAGATGCATTTGATCGCCTTTGTAAATGAGATATAGTGAAAGTAAGGCTGTTTTTACTTGGACATGGTAGGAATAGGGCGGCTGTGGAGAGGGGAGCTCTGGTGGGCAAACCATCATTTTAAAGGGGTCAGTACAGCAGGAAAGAGACAACAGAGAAAAACCTGCTGTGAAGTATTTCATTTTTGCGATTTTTTAACAATTTACAAAAGCAATGGCATGTAAGGGAAGTTTCTTCTCTTTGGGGAGTCATAAATAAAATAGTGGTGTAATGAAAGGACAGAAGAAAAAAGAGACTTCAGTTATTCAATTCTTATTTACCTCCTTCTCCATTATGTATGACTCCTGGGCAGGTGGGAGGGTTACAGAAAACAATCACTCAGCCTGCCTTGCATGCCGGAGGCTTCCAAATTCTGAGCCCGCAGCTCTAATTTACTGCTATCTACTTGGTGACTAGAGAAGGGTTTGAAAAGGTCTTCGGAAAAAGAAAAGGTGGTGAGGTTTCTTCTGGATTTGCTATCAGGGCTTGTTCATCTCTCTGACTGATAGAGCTCTCTGCAGTTTAGGTTCCATCAGGGCCTCCAGAGAGCCTATACTTCTGTAGGGGGAACTTCCAGAAGCTTCAACCTGAGGCAAGGGCTGGGAGTCAGGAATAGAGACAATGCTGACTGGTCTTTCTGCAGGCTGGGAGGTGTGAGGAAGATTAAGACAACCCTGTGAACATGGAGAGGACTCTTGTCTTCCACCTGCAAGCCTGGAATTCTGGCTGTAATTCTTGACAATTTCTTTAAGCCTATAACCACTCAAGCCACAGCTGATGCAGAATGAACGCTACATGCTGGTATTTTAGCAGCATTCACTGAACATGCTAAGGAAGGATATAATGTGGTGGAAGGAGAAGTGAGCTAGGTGGATTCTGCAGAAAGGACAGATGATTGAGACTCAGACATATCCAGAAACTAGAGATAGACAAGCCTCGCTTGAGGTTGTCAGGCTCGCTCTTGTGAAGTGCAGTTCTGAGTTCTTCCCTTGGGAAATAGCCCACTTGCTCTCCTATTTAGTCTTTTTGAAATGCTTCAGAAACAAACTTCTAAATATTTCTCTCCATATGATCCTTTACTAATAAATATACAACACAAAGAAATCATCACTTATGTTTGTATCCCTTACTGGACCCTATGCTTTGGTTAAAAAGCAGTGATGGCATGCGATATAAGCAATCACTAGAGGTTCCTTCTAGGACTTTACAAAATGATCTGACCAACACACTTTCAAACCATAATTTGATATGTATTATTGAAATCCAACACAATATATTAATTGTTACTTTCTAAATACTCTCAGTGTTACTTAACATCTTGTTACAGCAAAAATTTTTATCTTTCCATAACTCATCTCTATTCAGATAACACGAATAAACTGCAGGATTGTCACTTGTCTGAGTTAATTTAGTGGTAGAGACAAGCCTAAAAAGCATGCTGCAGCATTAGAACTAAGGCATGAAAATGATCAATGAAAATTTATAAAAGTGTGGATGGAGGGCTTCAAAAGTCATGATATTATAATTTCTTTCAATCACAATCGATGAGAAAAAGAGATAATTAATCATGTGAAAGTTTCAGTTTTTATGTAAACCACCTGTTTCTCTAAGTCATTGGGAAAACAAAATCATACAAGACTTTACACCTGAGGTATCTTCCACACAAAACCAAAGGAATTTGTCTTAAAACGGCATGAGTTTCCTATCCATGTTAAATAAAAATTATTTGTATAATTATTAGTCTGAAATTAGAATTTGAAAAGAGTCACCAGTTATGAAGTGCAAATCGGCAATTACAAAATAGTCACAAGGAAGTAAAGTATAGCATAGAGAATATAGTCAGTAATATTGTGATAACTACTTATGGTGTCAGATGGGTACTAGATTTATTGGGGTGATCACTTTGTAGGCTATATAGATATCTAATCACTATGTTGTACACCTGAAACTAACATAATATTGTATGTCAACTGTAATTGAAAATAAAAGGTTATTTAAAAAACAGTAAAAATAAAATAAAATGAATTAAAAAGAATACGAAAAAGAGCCACAAATTATCATTATCTTTCACCTGGGTGGAGAGTTAGGAAGCAAATTTGACCAGACATTTGTGATTAGACCAAGTAACAGCTATGAATGTGGATTTAGCAGATTGGCTGTTACTACTTTGAAACTGGGAGCAACAGAGCCAGAACTAGGGTGAGATAAGTAAGGCACACGGGGCAGAGTTGAAGTGCATGACTATGACCCTGAGAGCACCTGTCTCCTTAAATTTTGCACAGGTCCCCTCAGTCCCAGTCCCACAGAGAAAAACCATTATATGACTCGTTTCCTGTATATGTTAAAGATTGTCAGAGATCTGAAAACTATAATAAAGCATAGCCTTGGACATAATTAATTCTGTATTATCCTGCATGTGTTAAAAGTTCCTTCTCCATATAAAAAAAATTCTCAGGTTAAATAAATCAAATATGTAAGAAAAATAAAATAATGCTGTTTTGGGGAGAGTTGATACAGAACCAATGGTTGAAAAATGACTTTATGATATGGCTATTTAAATTTTCTTCCAAAGAACTATTTTTGCTGGCATTTTCCTAATGGCTATATATTGTAGGTAGAGAGCAAGTTGATTTTCAAGATATACTTCTCTAGGTAGAAATGTTATTTTAATCTTCTTTATACATTCTTACCATAATAGTATAAGTAAGTCAGTTGCTTAAGAAGTAATTTTTGAAGCGATTGAAAATATCTTCCTTAATGTCATAGTGTTGGAATATAAATTGATCAAGGATCTCCTCAATGTCTTTCCAATGGTCTAAGAAGAAAAAAGTCAGATGTGGATTAGTTAATAGTGAAAGGTTGATGGAAAACTCTTGAGGATCTTCTGAAGGTAAAAAAATTGTTTTCTTATAAGTGGTTGATTTTGTAGTCACCAATGCACCCACAGCTATATATGCTAGAGCCATATCGACACAAATGACTTACATTCAAAAATTCTCTTTTATCAGCACAATTGCCACAACTGTCCCTGGAGTACAGAAGATGCAGGCCCAAGTTTACAGATGCTCTTGGCGTTTTCCTTTCCAATTCTTTCCTCTTTGCTTAGTATTAAGCCAAGGATTCTTTACTTTTCTTTGCAGCAGCAAAGATATTTGGTATTTATGTATTTTTAAATTTTAGCCTCCGTTCAGTTAGAAAAGTTATTTCTGATGGTACTTTCTTAACATGAATAATATATTGGTAATTGCAAAAATTTTAAGGCAAGTTATTTGAGTATCAGTTTGCTAATTTCCTTTTCATTAAGTTTATAAAGACATATTTTATGCTTCCTTCAAAGCCACAACAAACTAACTATGAATCTTTCTACTTTGGCAAGGCCAAGGGCAAATTACAAATATTGTAACTACATACGAGCAAACTCTTTCAATGTCAAAGGTTCAATACCAGGGGGAAGCAGTGTGCTGATGACAGTAATAATTCACATTTTTGAGTACGCTTGCCATCTCGTCTCTGCAGACAGATTTCTTCTGAGCCACCAATGGAAGCTTCCTAGGGTGATGCGGCTTTATTCCCTCATGGCAGACAGGAGGAGGACGCTGTGAGGACGCTGATGCCACCTGGCAGCCATGGTTGCACAGACTGCTGGAGAGGCACACATTGGAACCCAAGCCTCATCAGAGGGCAGCTGTGACAGCAGCATATTTCAAGTGTACTGCAAATTTCACACAAGGGGGTCTTTAAAATAATTTGAAAGTCTCCCTGGATCTCAGACTTTTAATTCAAAGTGAACACATCTACTTTAAAAAATCAAAGCACTATTTGCTTATTTTATGTATCTGAAGATAGATAGGAAATTGCAGTCATATTTTAAAAAATCTGCAGTTGATTATGCTGTTTTCAAATTTAATAAGCTATTACTGATAATTGGCTTTCTCTTAAAAAAAAAATAACAAGAACAGAAACAAAAAACCTGGGTACTTTTGCTCTTTACAACTAAAAGAAAAAAATGTTAGTTAAATGATACTACCTTTGAAGACATTATCCCTCCAAGGTCAGCTTTCTTAAATTACTTAGAATTTTAGTAGCTAGTTTGAGTATTCATCTTGTACTTACCATGATGTTAGAAAATGAAAGGGTAGTAATAATGGAAGAAGTATATCTTTTGGGATCTTACGTGAAAATGTGAGAAATATCCATCTTCCCTGTAAATTTCTTTAGCTGTCCTCTTCCAGAGGAGGTTTCTGGATTTGGGTTCATTCACAGTTGAGAAGAACCAATGGATAAGGATCTTCAGGCCACAGAATCACAAACATAGCAGAAACTTTGAGTATAAGTCTTTTTCAGCCTCTATGTAAATACATATCTCTGAAAGGTGAACATCAGTTATGGGCTCTGTGGCTTATTGGTGGCAAAACTATTCACCCCTTTGCTCCATTGACCTTGTTCTTGCCATATGTGGATCCAGGTTCTGCGGAACTTGAAGTTTACAAAATTCTGAGGCCTCCTTTAAGCAAAATACTACAGTACTATGAATACAAAGTAAGTCTAAGGCCTTGAGGTACTAAAGTTTAGGTGTCATTTGCTTCATGGTAAATCCACCTCAGGGTCTTAAACAAATGTATAAGCCCCGCTCCTGACAGGCAGTGCAATGGGATGGATAGAGTATTTACATTATTGAGAATGTGGGCAGGGTTTTGTCTGTGTGAGATTCATTAGGGCATCAGGAATACAATCTGGCCTCTTCACTATAAGAGGGTCTTAAGTCAATGGAGCCAACTGTTGGGGAAATGTAGAGTAGCTGATCAAATAACAATAGGTGACTAGACTTTTCTTTTCCTACTGTCTCTACAAAATGCAGAGTTTAGAAAAGGCTGTTAAATCCAAACAAATAGTTCTAAAAGGGCATTTTGCCTTTTTTATTTTTTTAATCAGCTATACGACTACACATTTTATCCTTTTCTGGTGTACTACCTCAAGGGACAATTTCCGCTTTCAGCTACAAGGCAATGAACTGAGTTTGAAGCAGGTTGTTAAATATGACCATTACAAGTTGACAACCCATCTATAAATTACTGCAATGGCCACAGCAAAAGAGTGCCACCTCCACACCAGAACTATGAGAGCCCAACATCAGGCAAGGGAGTCCACTCCCAGTGGGTGATGACAAGTCCATTTAGGGCATGACCTCTTCAAACACTATCGTAATTCAAAATCACTGTATCTAAAATTTTTGGCTAAAGTTGACTTATAGTTCAAAAGTGGTAGAAATGTCTCCCAGAATAGGTAGATATAGAGTATATTAAACTTCAGTCAGGATGGGGTCAGTACCAGGGCATTTTGTGTAGGAAGAAAGAATTCTATTCACCAGCATTTAACTGCTTCTCTTGATGGCCCAGTGGAATTTGACAGGCCTGTTTTTAGTCTTTTCTTCCACACTTCTTGCCCCTTTGCTTCCTCTGAGGGGGGCCTTTTACACAAATCTCTCTTAATCTCTTGCTCTCTTATGAAATAAATACTCAACAAAATAAATATGTTAATATTCCTTTTTTGGTATGTTCTCCTACAAAGATAAAAACCCATAGGAATTGTATCATTGCTCTGAATATTATTCACTTGGCACCATATTTTAGCACTTTAGATTAGACATGACCAATATAATTTGACTAGATTCAAAAATGGGATCATAGCCATATGAATGGTAAGAGAAATTGAATTAACAGTCTAATAATTTATATAGAATGCTGTCAGGAATAAGTTCTGGTTGATGCCAGAAGCTGGCCAACATTGAGATTATCCAGCAATCTACTAATACTAACCAGCCTGGAGCAGCACAGGGAGCCAAGCCGTACTTTACCAGAATGAATGAATGGGATTAGAGACAAGACAGACAAGAGGAGGACAAGGTTACCCTGGATCTGTGAATCCCTCTTACCTCACAGAACTGTTAGGAGGATTAACTGAGATTATATATATGACTGCCTTTTATAAACTGTGTATCTCTATTTGAAATCTAGATATAATAATTGTCTAATGCTGGGAGATGTTTAAAAGGTTTTGGGAGAAGGTGAAGGGAAATCTCCTTAAAGTTGAATCCCATTGTGATATTAATGTCTTCAAATAAAAGTTGTCTTGTCTATGGACAAGATTAATGAGTGAACTGCTGTGGGTGGTGGGTGAATTTGGGTGATGAACAAGGTGCAGTGTGTTCTACAATTTGCTTGGATGTGTATCTCACATATGGATGCACATGACTGATTCTTTGATCCATTTTAAGTAGTTATCAAGAGCTTAGAGCAGGTATTTTACTAGCACAAGGCTAAGCATATGCACAGTGGGGCAGCTGTATTTGTTAAACAAATGAATATACATCTGTAGTCCTGCCCATCCTACTCTAAGTAGGGAGTTGTCACAAAGAAGTCCACGTAATTAAAACTAAACAAAATAATTTTCCTAAAAGGCAACTTTCTCCCTAGTGAGATACAATCTTTAGCTTTTCTGTGTTTCTAAAGAACATAGAAAGGACTTTTCGATGTCATCCATCCATGCATCCAGTCATCTATCTATCCGTTGTCTGTCCGTCCATCTACTCACTCAATAAACATTTATTGAGCAACTGCTATTCTCAGGAGATGCCAAGATGGATGAGACATGATTCCTACCCTTTGTTACCCTCACAAAGTACCTCGTTTAGCTGCAAACTTTACCACCACTACATTCTCTTCCTTTCAATCTATGGGTACACAGCATTGAGAGCTAGAAGTGATTTTCTACTCTCTTCATAATACTGTCCAGGCATCTCTCATTAAAAGGATCTTAAATTCTATTGAGCATCCTGGTCTACCTCTAGATGGGCATATAAAGTTTCACATGTTATAGGCATTTTATTATTTGTACTATACAGCTTCACAGAGTTCTATGGATTTAGTATCTATGAGCAGATTCAAAACTGTACTGAACAAGCTAAGATTGTGTATATGTGTGTATGTGTGTGTGTGTGTATATGCATGCACACACTGCATGCATGTTGGAAGGTGGGTGGGTAGATATCAGGATTATTTTTTAAACCACAGATGATGAATCATTGGGTCTTGAAATCACTTAGTGAATCAAAATTTCAAAATTTTTTGAAATTAAAAAACCTAATAGTACAAAACAGAAAAAATTGATGTACACTGCATGTTGTAAGTATAATAATTGTTTTTTGTGATTTTTTTCTTTTAGTTTTTGACTGTGTGTATGTGTGCGTGCACATGTGCATGTGTCCTGGATTGTAATGTAAAGTATTTCTTACTGGGTCAAGATAAAAACAAATCAAAAGCCACCAGTGTCAACAGCTCAGCAGGTCTGGGTCTTTGCTCAGTCTGGTGTCTGGCCTCACGATCTGGCCATGCTACAGGCATGCCACAGTTACTACTTCAGGCTGTAGGCTGAGTGTGTGTGAAAGGAAACCTGAGCTGCAAGTCATATGACTCGGGCACTATGTAAACATCCTAAGCACAACACTGTGAGCCCTTGAGAATTATGCTTAGAAATTCTAGAATTTTGCAATGACTGTGGGTTGGCTTTTTGGAATTAGATTTTAATCGGGGACTGAAATGTGTGAATAGTAATGCATGGATACTTTTGCTCAGTTTCTCCTTTCCCATCTTGTGGTGGTACCAGTTGATTCTGAGAACCTGGCTTCCAGCTGCAGGAGCCATTCAGGGGCAAAATTCTACAAGAGCCAACTTTCCATCTGGCCCGTGCTGTTCATCACAGTCATTCCCAGATTATGTTTCTTTGGGTTAATGCATTGGACTGGAGTTAGGCTCTTAGTGGGTGGGTTGGAGTGTAGCCAAATAGGGTGATATGTACCCACTCCTTGTATGAATTTTCCCGAGTTCAAAGAATTGGGTTCACTGAGAGGACCAAATCAAAAAAAATTTTTTTTAGCCTAGCTGTTACCATTATGTGCTTCGAAGACTTTCTGGTTGTTGTTAGCAACTATGATAAATGATTACATCCTAGTAGACAAGACATGAGGGAATGGAAAATACGAAGGTAAGAGGAAGAAGATAAGGGAAGTTTCCCTCTCCTCCCCAATATTTTTTGCTCCTAAGAAGGTAGAAATCTTTTAGTACAGACACCAAGAGCACATACCTTTTAGTAACTGATAATTCTATAGACTTTAAGAGGTTCTCAGACTGCCTCCCATTTTTATGCTTTCCTGTACTATGTCATGTAAGCACTTCAAACTTGCTCTAATAAGGCAAGATTTAATAGATCTAAAATAGGCTTTTTTCTCCTCCTCTTCTACCATCTTCCAAGGCACCCCCAAAAGCATATTGAACTATTATATTACTCAAAAGTGCTGAGGTTAGCTGGAGTAGATAAAATGTGAGTTCTCTGTAGAAATTATGGGAATATGAGATGCTATTAAGCAGAAATAGAATACTTTGTGTGTTTCATGTAGGGCAGTTTCCTTTTATAGCTATGAAGGCAATTCATGCACTTTGGTGAACTTCTAGGTCTGGCCTGCCTTGGTCTCCTTCAGGCTCTTCGTTCCTGAAGGTAGCCCCTCTGTCTTACTTCACTTTATAATGCTAGCACGGTGCCTGACAATAATTATTTGGTGAATGAATGTTTCATCAACTCCAACAGAAAAAAATTTTTATTACACAATGTCTGTCAAAATAAAAATTATTACAAATGAAATAAACCACCATAAATAGAAGATTAGCAAGCTCTTCACTTGAATATCTTCACTTTGGATATAACACACATGGAATTGTTGTTTGAGAGTGCATTGTTGGGATGTGATTTCTTCTGTTCTTTTTTTTCCCATTTATAAAAGAATATAGCTTTTCAAGATGTAACAAATTATATGGGGAAAAGAAAACAAATGATCTAGCCAAAAAAGTAAAATTTTAACCGCTTAATAATTGTGTGTGTGTGTGTGTGTGTGTGTGTGTGTGTGTCTGTGTAATGGAAAGGGTGAGAAAAAAATTAAACAAATAGCTGAAGGGAAAGTTAAATAAGGAGACAGACAATGTCTCATTTACATCAAGCTTGAGACCAGATATTTGTTATTGAATCCGTGGAATGAGAATGCAGCTCTTGTTTATTTACATTTGTTTCAGTTTGAAAGACAGCCCAGTGGCAAAATAAAATGAGAGTGCCTCAAATGCCTTCTAAATTTCCCTTTAAATTGAATTTCTTGTTTTATCAGGGAACAATACTTGTACTGATGTTAGCCAGACAGCTAAAAGGTCAACAAGTTCCCTTGGTTGCCTTTTGTCAAGGGTTTTTGACTTGTCTGTGAATAAAGATCTCCCAGGAGGAAGGCAGACCTGAATTTCCTGTCATCTGGAAGACAGCAATGAATTTGAAAATGTTACAAAAAGCATAAGGGACTTCAGGCACACCTTCAGACCCACCGCAGATGCCAATTGCTGCACATGTAAACATGTACACAGAAATGTTTTGGATTTGTTCTGTCAACTTTTGGTTGTGAAACAAATTGTTCTACAGCAGCCCACCTTGAATACAGAATGAACCTGAAGGTTTTGTGTTGTTGCGACTGTTATTACTTCACACCTAATCTGAAGATATCATTCTTTGTTCACTCACAACGCAAGAAGTGTGCTCATTTGGAGGAGATGAGGGAATCAGGACTACCAAAGCCACATGTTCCTCACCACATTTACGTTACTTGAACCTCTTCAGATGCTTTCCATCTATTTTTCAGTTATCTGAAATTTCTGTATGTATGGGGATACGTAACTCTTAACTGCTAGCATCTAGACAAAAATAAATGAGTCTCTCCTGACAAGTGTTAGTCATTCTTTGAAATCAGTGAATTGTTGTTGTTTTCTCAAAATAGTCCCAATAAGATTTTCCCTCTAGCTTTCTTTATGGAAGTTTGTTTCTAGGAAAAGTAAGGGGACTTCTTACACTCCTTCTTAAACTGGGAATTTACTATCTGCCCTAAGCCCCACTTAGGTGACTGAAAACCTTGCTGGGAAAGGAGATTAGGCTGAACGGTGGTAGATTTTCCTATTAGGCTATCAAGAAAGTACACAGTTTACTTCCTGCATTATTTCCAGTATAATCACAAGTGGATTAGAGAGAATTTTAATTCATCCCTTATTTAAAATGTCACTGGTCAAAACATATGCTTACACATTTATTCAACAAATATTTATTGAATGTCTTCATGTAAAACAAGTTGGATCAGGTGCTATAGAGAATAATTGTAAGAACAGCAACAAGAACAACTAGTATAATCTGAATGTGAAGCACGTGCTAGGCAAGGTGCTAAGAACTTCATAGCCTCTTTCAAGTCTCAGAGAAACCCTATAAAAAGGATTTTCTGTGAGGGAACTGAAGCTCAAAGAGATTAATTCTATGGTCCATGGTTACACAGCTAGAAAGGGATAGAGCTGTGATTTGCACTTTGGACACTCTAAAACAAATTCCTGCATGAATTAGGAAACATTCTTATTACAAAGAAAGATTTAGCAATTTCAAGTTCATGTTTTACCAAGACACACACAGCTGCCAAGAACATTGGGTTATACTATATATTACTGGGTGGAAAGAGTCAACATCATCAACAAGCCTCAATCCCTCTCTTCATCTTGTTAACCAACAAAAAACTAGGTTTTTGTTTTGTTTTTGTTTTTTCACAATTTTAGTAAAAATTCTTATTGACATTTTGAGGGAGAACCAACATGGAAATTCTAAAACTCATTTCAAAAAGTAAGTACTTAGAAATGTCCAAAGAATTGAAAAATGCAGCAATGATGGAATTGTTTTACTGGATAATGAGATATATTATGAAGTTATCACACTTAAATTAGTATAATATTAGACTAGGCAGTGGAATAAACCCAGAAACAGCCCCAAGAATAAATAAGATTTTAGTGTATGAGAAAGATGACATTTTAAAAACAGTAAAGACATATTCAGATTATGTGCTGAAACTGTTGCTTCACTAATTGGGGTGGGGGGGACTTAAATTAAATCTTTACCTCATACCCCATGCTAAATTAATTCCAGACAGATTCAAGAAGTTTTCTTCAATTTCCTTCAATAATACTTTTAACCTTTCTGTGTGTGGGATTTTTATATCTTTCAATTTGTCTATTTAGGAATTTTAGATGCTATTATACATGGTAACTTAAAAATTCAAAAAAAATTTAACTTCTTGTTCTTGGTCTATGGAAATAAAATTGCATTTCATATATTGATCTTATATCTAGTGACCTTGTAAACTTATTTATTAATTCTAATCTTTTTATGTATAGACTTCTTTCTCTATATTCACAATTATGTTAGATTAAAGAAGCTTCCTCTTCTAGTTTGCTAATAATTTTCTCCATAAACAGGATTTTCTACATCTATTGAGCTGCTTATAATATTTGTTTCCTTTCATTTATTAATGTGATGAATTACGAAGATTGATTTTCAAATTGTAAACCAACTTTGTGTTTCTGAAATAAACTCAACTTGGTTATGTTGTATTGCATTAACCTTTTCATAAATCACTGGATTCAGTTTGCTAATATTTTCTTTAAAATTGTTTGTGTCTGTATTATGAGTGGAATGGGCCTACAATTATCCTTTCTTGTAATGTTCTTGTCAAGTTTTACAGAATGAAAACATATTAGAAAGCATTCCCTCGATTTTAATTTTCTGGAAGAGTTTGTGTAAGAATGGCATTATTTCTTCTTTTAAGTAATTTTTTTCAATTACAGTTGATATACAACATTAGTTTCAAGTGTACAACATAGTGATTAGACATTTCTATAACTCATGAAGTGATTACACCGTATATCAGTATCCAGGTGACACCATACATAGTTATTACAATATTATTGACTATATTTCTTATGCTGTACTTTACATCCCCATGACTCTCTCGTAACTACCAATTTATACTTCTTTAAAAATTTTTTAAAAAATTTTATTTTTCAATTAGAGCTGACATTCAATATTATTTTATATTAGTTTCAGGTGTTCAGCATAGTGGTTAGACATTTCTGTAATTTACAAAGTAATCCCTCCAATTTGCCTAGTACCTACCTGGTGCTATACATAGTTATTATAATATTATCGACTATATTTCCTTTGCTGTACTTCATATCCCCATGACTATTTTGTAACTATCAATTTGTACTTAATCTTTTTACCTTTTCACCTATCCCTCTAATCCCCCTCCCATCTAGCAACCATAAAAATGTTTTCTGTATCTATGAGTTTGTTTCCGTTCGGTTTATTTTTTTCTTTAGATTCCACATATAAGTGAAATCATATGGCATTTGTCTTTCTCTGATTTACTTCACTCAGCACAATACCCTTTAGGTCTACCCATGTTGTTGCAGATGACAAGATTTCATTCTTTTTACGGCTGAATAATATTCCACTGTATGTATGTACCACCTCTTCTTTATAAGAATGGCATTATTTCTTAAATATTTAGTGTAATTTACCAATGTTGTTCTCTGGCCCAAAGTTTCAGTAGGAAGATTTTAAATTAAAAATCAATTTTTAAATTATTCTAAGACTATTCATATATTCTATTTCTCCATATGTCAGTTTGTGTAAGTTGTACTTTTTAGAAATTAATCCATTTCACTTAAACTATAATTTTTTGGCATTATGTGTTCATTATATTCTCTTATAATTTTCTTTAAACAGAATTTTTATTTTAGAATAGTTTTAGATTTTAAAAAAGTTACAAAGGTAGTACAAAGAATTCCTATAATATCTCACTCCATTTCCCCTATTGTTAACATCTAACAGTATTAAGGTACATTTATCACCACTAATGAAACAATATTGATAAATTATTATTAACTGAACTCCCTACTTTATTTTTTGATTTTATTAGTTTTTCCATATGCTTAAAAAAAATCTGTTCTAGGATCTCTTCCAGAGCATCACATTTATATTTAGTTATCATATTTTACTTTCTTAGACTTTCTTTGTTTGTCATGACCTTGACCATTTTGAGGAGCACTGGTCAGAAATTTTATAAAATATCCTTCAATTTGGGTTTTCTAATGTTTTCTCATGGTTAAACTGGAGTTTTGTGTTTGAGAGGAAGACCAAAGAAGCGAAACAACTGTCTTACCACATTACATGAAGGGACATGTTATCTACTTATAACTTTTAAAATATATTCAGGAACTGTAATAGTGTACCTCTTTTCTTCCTTGATATTGCTTATTTTTTATTTGTCTCATTTTTTACTTGATAGTTTTGACAGATTTTTTTTTCAATTTTGTGGTTTTTTTGGCTTTAATTTAGATTTGTTTTCTTTTTTTTTCCAATGTGTATATTTGTTTTATTTATTTATTTATTTTCCTTCTTCTTTCCTTCCTTCTTCCCTTTTCCTGTTTTTGTATTTAATTTCCTGCTCTTTTCTAACTTTTTGAGGTGAATCCATAGCTATTTGATTTTTAGCTTTTCTTCTTTTCTGATATTTTTAATATTCTAAGTTAAAGGCTATGAATTCCTCTATAAGCAACATGTTAGCTGTATCTACATGTTTTGAGATGTAGTATTTTATTACCATTTATTTAAAAACATTTTAATTTCCCTTGTGATTTCTTCTTTACCTCACTGGTAATTTAGATGTTATTTTTCTTATTATTGCAAATTATGAGAATGCCATAGTTTGTATGTTTTTGTTTATAGATTTCTACCTCAATTCTGTCATATTAAGATAACTCTTTAAGATTTAAATATTTTGTCATATTAAGATTTAAATATTTTGAAATTAATTAAGAGTTGTTTAATTGGCCAGCCTATGGTCAATATTAGTACTGTTCCAAGTACATTTGCCAAGAGTGGGCATCTCATTACCAGTTATCTGCTTTACATGGACTGCTCACTGTTCCTGCTGGTCTTTAGTGGTTATTAAAAATCTAGCTTCTTTCCTGAGCTTTCAAGTGATAGATTCCACTAGGGTCCTCTTCCAGTCTGATATCCTCCCTAGGCCTCTACAGTGTCAGTTAAAATCACTATGTTCTGTTTTCATTACCAATACACTAGATTTCTCTTTTTATTCAACTTCAGATATTTATATCAAAAAAAAAAAATGCTTTCTGTCCTACTCCATGCAGAATTTCTATGTTCTTTTAGTGAGGAAGCTTCTCTGCTATACCAACACAAACTCCACTTCCACTCTTCCACTAGAACATATTGTCTTATACACAAATATCAATTTAGGCTAAATTCTGAATTTTTCAGTCAGACTAAATGAGGTCTCACTATATATGTAAGTGAAATGAATACCATCTCCTCTAAGTTACTTGGGTGCTTGCAAATGTTAACATAGACACTAATCAGAAGAAAGAAATTTTCCCATCAAAAGAAGAGTTTTGGACCCTTCGTGAGGTAGATAAATGTGAAATGAAGAACCACCACCTCCAATGGGAACTTGAATCGGAAACGGGAATTTGATTTATTTCACGTCAGTGAATTGGAAGGAAAATGTAAAAAGATCATTAACGTCAAATCATTTCTAAACTGACAACTGAAAGTTGGAAATGCAAGTGTCCCTTTTAAGTTAGCAAATGTTATTCTTTTGTGTATGCCAGAAAGATATACTTCCCTAAAGGAAATGAAAATATGTAACAAAGAAAGCTAAAAAGGACAGGTGCTTAAACATATCTATATTTCAAAGTAACAGTCTTCATATTACCAGTGATGATATTGTTACTCTTAAAGAGCTTAATAAATACCATGCTAAGTGCTTTACCTGGATTATTTTATTCATTTCTCACAGCAAGCTAAGGTTCTTACTATAATTACGTGTTAAATGGAAACACATAACTGAAATACCAAGATACCAGAGGAGGGCATAAAAACGAAAGGGAGGTTGAGAATAGGGAAGAACTTTGCTTTGAGTCTTAGTTTCACTTCTAAGAGGAAGGGTGGAGATTGCCCCTCACCTTCAGTCTGATGAGAGAGGCTTAGGGATACTCCTGGAGAGCTCAATATGTGTCCTTAGGAGTTGGGAGGACACAGTGGAGTGTTGCCTGACAAAGAATTGAATAATCTAAGGACAAAATCTGTCACTGTTGCCTGAAGTGGCAGAGAGGGAGAGGAACTAGGCATATTCCCACCAATGGTGAGCAGCAAGAACACCTGAGCTTTCTTATGGACCGGATGTTGGCTAGGTGGAGAGAAAGCTGGATGAAAACTTATTCACATCTTGTTTAAAAAGAATGCCTAGAAAAGCAATGGGATGCCCATTGTCTGCAGGGAGTGCAATGTGGAAAGAATGGAAACTGAAGCAGTGCCACAGCTGGAGGAAAACGCAGGCTCTGCAGCCCAGCAGTACAGTAGCAGGCCCTCCACCGGGCCTCAGAAGATGTGAAAGTGCTCAAGAGAGTAAAGGTCATCCTTAAATGCGTGCTAGACAGACAGATCTTCAGAGAATAGGAAGCCACCTCACAATGGAATAGACAAGAAAGAACTTTTGTGCTTCCTTTTCCTATCTCTCTTTCCAGCACTCGAACTGTGTTGGAGTCTAAGCCAATGCTTGCTAAGATGGGCAAGAGAGGGGACAGTGTAAGTCAGAGAATTAGACAAGGACCCCGCCCTTAACAAGTACACCAAAGGAAGTTTTCTGAAGTCTAGTACCTGCAGGTCACCAGGAAGATACCATTTCTTCTTGGAGTAAACACCCACACAAGTGTCCTACCTCCTTTCTGTTCCATGTTCATCATCCCATCCTATGAGCTCATACAGCTAGGGTGGAATGCGAACATCCTTTTCTAGAATCAGAAGTTGAAATTATGATCTATGTCACTCGCTTGAACCCCTGTTCACTTCTACTTGACCCCTTGGCCTCGGTGCCTTGTTTGCCTAGACTCGTAGAATACTCAATTCACCAAATATTTGTTGGTTGCCTATGAAGCATCAGACAATGGAGACCAACAGAGTTTCAGAACTCAAGGAACTGACAGTCTAATAGGGAAGGTAGATACATATACAATGCAGTGTGAGAAGAGCTAATAGGGACAGATAAAAGTTGAGGGACAAGGGAGAAAACGGGTCACCCTATGATGAAAGTTTTAGTAAACCATTTTAAGCTAGGTCTCAAAGGATGAGAGGGAGTTTGTGAGGTGTAGAGACTTTTGAGAAGAGCTTCTATGTTTTTAATAACAGGGCATGGAACCATCAAGGCATCAGATATTTTGATTTGGCTGGAGCACTGGGTGCCAGAGTGGAAGTGGCGGGCAATTAAGCTAAAGATATGGCAGGAACTGACTATGGATCACCTTAAAACATGATTAAACTTCTCATTATAGATGTTAGAGAATAATGATTACAAGGTTTCAAGAAGGGTATATTATTTATTAGATATTTTAGGAAGGTAGCTCTGTTGGCTCTGTAAAGACGGTTTGGGGGATGGCTGTTTCACACCAATGTTCTACCCGTTGTAGGCTGGTGGAAGCCAGATGCAAATCAGAGGGTTCATTTTTTTCCTATTTTATTCCTAATAGCAGTGGAAGTGCCACAGAAATTAGCCCAGTGATTCCTGATATGTTGTTATATTTCAGGTATAGATCTCTATGCTTCTGGGGCTAATACAGCTTTTTACCTCAACTTTTGGGAATTATCTGAATGTAAAGAATTTCTCATGCATAGTATGGCAGATGATTGCTCAAATATCTTTCAGGATTCTCAAAGAAGATGAATTATGCCAGAGGCTAGAGATCCACAGGTCTTAAATTTTTTTTGAGTATATATTCATTTGAGAATCCCCTGAAAATTGCACGTGTGTGTGTGTGTGTGTGTGTGTGTGTGTGTACACGCAATTTTTCCTATGTTTGTAGAGGTTCATAGACTCACTTGAGACCATCTATAGATCTAAAGACTGTGGACCTCGGGTACAGGATGCTGGCTGTAAAACCACTCAAGAATTTAAAATCTTGAGTTGGTGATCAAGTTCAAAAGGTTAAATTTTTTTCTTCATCTAGAAACTTTTATAGTTCACTAGAAGTCTCTTAATTGTCTAGAGCTGACAATAATAGCAGGGATTTACGTTTGAGAGATTTTTGTCAACTGCCACCAACTTTAAGAGTGTTGCTATTACCTGTTTGACTGTCTTCCTGCTACTTTGGGTGCATGACAGCAGGGGCAGACCTGCACCAGGTTGAGGGCTTTCAAGGAAAGGCTGTGAATGCTGGGCATATGCTTAAGTCAAGGCTAGTCTTTTGTGGCTAAGGTGGCAATAATAGTCATGCTAGCTCATCAATGTGAAGCTCCTGATGGATATTTTATACACCTTCTATGCATGCTGGCTTTGTGGACCATCCTTGTAGAAGACAAGCCAATGTAGTTCCCACATACTTTATTTTCTCATTTCATTATCACCACATTTTTTAGAGCCTCAAATATATATTACTGGACTCATAAAAGAGCCATGTTGAGTAGAAAAGCTAAAAAGAAAATATGTCTAATCTCACATTACTGCTTGCCTGTTATCTGAGACCCATGAGCCACTGGAAACTCTACTTTAAGTGTCTTGCTGAGTTACTCTGCAACTTAAATTTAATTTGTGTGTATTTTTGGCACAGTAATTGTTTTAGTAAGTATTTTTGGCACCTGGATTTTGGCACTTTAAAATGCAACTCATAGACCTTTATAATTTTTCAAAGGTTGCTTTCCCACGTACTAGCTCTATTTGGCTGCCTAAGAAATCCAGATGCAATGAGCTTCTTAAAAGCAATGCAATAGCCAAAAGACTAATTCTGTGTACATGTGCTTTAGAAAATATCTAGCATCAACACAGTACACACTTGTTTTCTTGAGGATAGAAAAAAATTGGAGTTCTTTAAGCATACAGGTACAAATCTCTTATGTTTCCAAAGGTCTACAAAAACAGAAACCTTTAGAAAAAATTCTGCCATTTTGGTAAATAATAATAATTATAACAACAAAAAAAAGACTCTTACCAGGATGCAAAATTATCTGCTATGGTAGCTAGATTTATTATATTAATATGTGCTGAGACTTTAAAAAATAGTGATCAGTAATCTGGAAAGACTTGATTTTATCATGGTGCCACTGTAGGGCCAAATAGAATATGGTCCTTGAAAATGCAGGCTTCCTTTAATGCAGAAACCAACATGGACTAGATCTTATCAGGACTATGAAACTGACAGACATTATCTATCACTTGTTTATTTATTTTTAAGAGTGATAAACTGAAGTCAATTCCCCCAAAGAATGAGAAGACCCCAATAGGCATATTTATTTCTATACAATGAAGACCCTGAGACCCATTGTGTTTAGCAGTGTGATCCTTGTGGTTGTGATGTACCACAGCTCCATTCTTTTCACTTTTTAGGTTTAGGTATTGCTTTCTCTAGTCTAGAGTCTAGAAAATCATCTTTGACTGTCCTTGGGACAAACATTTTTGGTGGGTCATAAATATAGTACATGGGCAATAAATTCAGCAAGTACTATAGTAGGAAAGAATCATGCAAAGTTGAATAAGATGTACTACATAATCAAAACTATTATATCTTTTTGATATTTCCTCTTGGTTTTCTACTTCTACAAAGCACTCAACATTATTTATTAATAAAAATGGCACATAATTAGGTATAAAGCATCATAATTTTAAAAGAAATTGGAGTAAGAATGCATCCTATCTGGGTGTGACCCTTGATTCTTCTTGTTAAAGCTGTGTGACTTTGGCCAACTTACTTAACATTTTTAGCCTTGGTCTCTTTATTTATAAAAATAGGAGCAATAGTATTTACTTCATAGGTTTGTTGTAAGTATTCAAAGCAATAATAAATATATGTACATAACTGTGTTCTCCATTGATTAAGTGTAAATGCTTATAAGTGGTAATGTTTATACTGAAACTCATTCAGACTTAAAAAGAATTTAGTTATTCACTTATTCTTCACAGATCAGCAAAAAGAATATTTAAAAAATAGCTCATATTGCATCATCTCCCCACATAAAGCCTTCCAAAGGCTTCTTACCACAAATAGAATAAAATTCATAACCAACTCTTGACCCTGGACTGCACAGAACTAAGAGAAACGCCGTGCCTCTCTATCCAGCCTCATCTTGCACTGAGTCCCACTGAAGTGTGTTTATGGTTCCTCAAAGCACAAGCTATTTCTTGCCCCAGAGCCTTGGTACTTGGTGCTTCCCTAGGTGTTTGAATGTCTGTGTCCTTCAGATTTCAGTTTACATATTACTTACTCAGAGAGACTGATGCGTGCCAACTAAAGTAGTCTAGCCAGACCTCCCTTGCTTTTCGCTCTGTCATTTCATCCTGAAACTTGCCACAATCTATGACCATCTTCCTTATTTATTTATTAACATATTTCTCTCCCTCATATCATATACATTTAGGATTAATTTCTAGGAGAGTAAAAATTTTATTATCTTAGTCACTATTGTCTCCTGTATGTAGAACATATTTTGCACATAGTAGGTACTCAATAAATAGTAGTTGAATAGGTGAATGAACATGTTACTATGAGGTTTCAGAAAATAATAGGCTTTGAAAATAAGATAGGGATATGGAAAAAATAGAAAGCCATAAAAGTGAAATGCTTAAGACAAACTTCATTTTATGTTTTGCTTAATTATTGACCCTGTATACCTTTATCAAACCAAGATGGGATAAACGCTTTGTGTATAGATATCTTTACAGTTGCCACATTGCTGAAAAATTTATTTCATGGCTCTCTTTCTCTAAATATAGCATGGTTTAATGTACTATTAATGATAGCAGAACATGTCTGCAGAACTTACTATGGGCCCAACACTCATATAAAGGCTATATATGGATTAAATTATATAGCTTCACAATAAAACTAGAGATAGGAAGTATTATTTTCCCATTTTACAGATGAGAAAACTGAGGCATAAAAGTTTCAAGGATTACCCAAGATCATATAAATTAGAAACAGTATAGCTGAGATTTGAACTCAAGGAGTCTGGCTCCAGAATCTATGGCTCTTTACCCCTATGATGTACTAATATATGGTTCTTTGATTAGACATATTTGAAAAACTGTGAGAAATATTTATTTGCTATCTTTCAGGTACATAGCATCTTCTTTCTAATTCATTTCTGTAGGTCTAATCAGTTATTTGAATTCCCAAACCATTTCTTAATATCTGTGGATTTGAAATTCTTTTCTCAAGAATGATAACTTAGATGTTCTTTAATTGAGGAAATTAGAACAGCATGTCCTTGATTACATGCTCTCTCATGTTTCCTGCGGACAGCCAACACCAAACAGCTAGTATTAGTGAATCACTCATGGAGATGGCAGGCTCAAAGAGACAGAAAATTTCATTATAAACTAAATATTTTGTTTTTCTGGAGCTATTTGCCATATTTTTGTCCTCTTATCTGATTTCTTTAAATATGTAGATCTATTGAATGAAATTGTTGATAAATAGAGAAAACTGCTAACATCAAGAAATGCTTCTTATCTTAAGATAAAATCTCGACACAAGGAAAAATAAAGTGAGGTTTGGACCAAAATGCTGAATTCAAGCAGAAAAATGCTGACAGAATAACTACGTCTTTTCTTTTGTTTTTATCATTGAAAATGGATCGATGCAGAAACTGGTTATTTTCTTATAGAGCTACTCAGTAATCATTCATATTAAAGATACTTCAAATTCGGCAATTCTTCTGTAAGGTAAACCACAGGGTCTTTGATCATACATTTGTAATCTCATAGTGGAAAATCCTGCTTAAGGCATCAAATCAGACTCTGCCACACATTCATTGTGTGATCTCGGACAAATTACTTAGTATTCTGTTGTAACTATTCAGTGTCCTTAGTTCTAAGATGAGATAACAATGGCTACTTGACCGTGTTGGTGTGAGGAGTGTGATAATGTAGATGCAAGTACAGAACACAATGGCAGGCACATCTAAGATGGCAGTTCTCATGACTGTCCTCATAGGCATCTTCCTCTTCTCTATATTCACAGAGAAATACACTTATGGGTTCTTGAGTACTGGTGTGCGCTCCTTCATTGGTTATGGAATGACATTAAACCTTATTCCAATCAAGAACTCAGCATTGCTAAGATAGCCTCAAGATTTTTACCTGAGCCCTGATTTTGCAGAAAAGTATAAAAATGCTCATTTCCCCATGGGTTACAAAATAATAAGGTTTTTTCCCCCCTTTGTTATCCTTTCAGTTAGTTATTTCAGCATATCACAGCATTAAAATGCTTCTACAGAAAAGGTCACTCTCTCTCCGATCAAAACATTTCTTAGCTTTTCTGTTCCCAGAGGTGTACGTGGGAACAACAATCAATAAGAGAAGCTCGTAGAACATTTCGACTTACCTTTGAGGAATAACCATTAGGTCAACATATTTTGTCATAGTTTTACAACCAATAATTTCTCTCATAATGGCATTTCCTAATCTCTGGGTAAAAATAACTACAATTGCAATAATAGAGGTCCTTCAATATTTTTAAGATCTTTTTCAGAATTTTGACTTTAACATTTCCTTTCCATTTCGGTATTTTTTTGATGTAACGAAAACAATTCCTGATGTTTCCAACTAAAGGGATAAAACATTTTCCACTATGACATCAGCTACAAAATAAGAATTGCTAACCCATATTTCTTTTTCCATATTTGAAACTTTTTTATGTTTATACATGTCAACTACACATATAAGAAATGGAGATACATTCATTATTACAATTCTTCATGACTTTGAATAACTCCTTTCTCCCGTGTTCAAAAAATAATAAATGGGAATTTATTACTGTAGGATTGTTATTATGGATACTTCCTTAGTATGTGAGTCTGTATGCAAAGCTCTATGGAATCTTTTAGGAGGAAGAAGGACCTGCTACTGAGATACCAAATGGGAATACGCACAGTTGCATTTGCTATGTTAAGCATGACCATTTTAGAGAGTTTCTAGAAACCTTATCAAGTAAATGTGACCCTTAGAAATTCATTCATGAGCTATGATACATGTGAAAAAGACCTATAAATAACACTAGCAAATTTAAAGCAAGGCTTGCAGATAAACTCTGAAATAGTGTGTTTGTATCCTAATCATATCTACTCGTGTATTTCTCTATTGTCAGGTGCTCAGATATTATCTGTCAGGATGAAGTTTATGTATATGTAGTTTGGTTTGAAGTCCGCTGACCTTTTGTTTTAGGTAAGATTTTTTTTAATGGAAGTTTTTATCACATGATGTTTTATACACACAAAAGAATAGATATAGATCCTGAGACATAGTAATAAAATAATCACAAACACACCTACTACTCAATTGAAGACCATGAAAATTACTAATACTGTTATTTCTACTTAGGTACTCCTCCTCGCATCTACACTAACTCCTAGAGGTAAATACTATTTTAGATTTTGTTTTTGCATAATTTTGAGCTTTATATCCTATTTATTATTATTATTATTATTATTATTATTATTTTTTTTTATGCAAGGCAATCCTTGGTTGACCTCACAGATTGCAAGGACCTTGTCAGTTTACAATCCCTTACTTTATTTTTTATGCCTACAGAACCTGGTCTTTCTAGGTGGCTTCCCATCCAAGTACTAATTAGGCCTGACCCTGCTTAGCTTCCAAGATCAGACGGGATCAGGCTTGTTCAGGGTGTCATGGCCGTAGACTATATACTATTTAATTTTTAATATTGTTATTGCATGAAGAAACTATTTATTCAGTTTCACTGCTTTATAATAATCCATTCTGTGAAAATACTACAATTTATTTATTTGCTCTCCTCTTAGACCCTTGGAATGCTTTCAGTTTTTGTTATTATAAACAGTGCTGCTAAGATGATACTTGTATAGTTCTTTGGGTGCAAATAGGTAACAATGTTTCTGTGGTATATACCCAGAAATGAAATTGGGTATACACCTGAGACATGCAGAGTTTGAATGATGTGAAAGTAAAGCCAGATTATTTTACAAGAGGCTGTACCTATATGCCCTCTCCAGCAGGATATGTACTTTGCCACCTGGGATGTGGGGGTGCTGTGGTAATCTGCTTTATATTTTATTTGGAGCAGCTTCACTTTTACACTTTGTTCAGATCCTGTGGCTGTTTTTTAAAAAAAGTACAACTCTATCATGCTGCTTCCTGTAATAAGTGAGCAGAGGAAGGAAGCCTTGTAGGGAAAGGCTATATGGCTGGTTCATATGTAATCTAGGATATTACTCAGAAGTCAAGGCCCCTAAATATATAGGTGCTTGCCCAGTCTCAGGATCCCTCACACAGCAGGATGAGGCAGAGAAACCATGCAGAATTCTTTGAGAAACAAATGGGTGTCTAGGAGGGAAGTGGTGGGCATCTCCTAATTCTTCTTCCTCAGGTAGGACTAGCTTGTTAAAGTGGGACCAAATTTACCCATCAAAATCATAATTGTCTTACCTTATCTGTACTCTGCTTAAATAAATATGTCCAGAACCAAATTCTAAGAGTGCCTAGGTATCTAACTTATTTTTATAAAATCTTCACTCTTTAAGCGTTTTTGTAAAACTGCATCTTCTCAAGCCATGAGGTTTGTGTTTTGTTCAGTCAAAATCTATTAGGATAGAGTTGATACCTTGATTGAAATTGAATTCATTTATGCCCATGTGAAACATGGCGAACAGCAACCCATAATAAATTTTCCTGTCCTTACTGAACGAAAATAGGTTTTTATAATTGAATTTCTTTGATGTTTCTCACATTTGCATCCTGAGGAAAATGGGAAGATTTATTACAGGCATGATATGAATTGCCCATCTACAAAAATATTTTAATAACAGATGTTTCTACAATGACTGGAAAGGATGGAGAGATAAGAATGGGTCTGTCAGCCTTCTTTTATGATGAATTCAATTAATAGTAGTTACAATATTGTTTTTACATTAAGATGGTATTGGTGGAAATTAAAGAAATCTATAGAAATGCAGTGAGTGTTTGGACCAAAAAGTCTGAATCATTAGATTTAGTGGATTTTCCACGAGGGGTGCACTATAGATGGATTGGATCCAGAACATCCCCACCCCCCTGAAAAGCTATCAGGAGTTCTGTATGAACCCGAGGACTGAGTTTTCAGTTGTAACTCTAATTCTCAAGACTGTTGAGCTGGAGTATTTGCCATTTCTCTAGTCATTTCTCATAATGCTTGTACATGGTAGGAACGCGATACATATTTGTGGAAATAATAAATGAATGCACTCTCCTGACCCACCCTTACCCTGCCACTACCATGATCTATGATGGAAAGTTAAAGAAAAAGACAGTGATAAAATTCCAAATTTTACACACAGTCTTTTCTAGGGTTTCACAGTTCAAACTTACATGAATCTAATAATAATAAAAACCACAAATAACAGGAGGCATTTATTTAGTGCTTAGGAATATTCTAGGTTCTGGGTTAGACACTTCATATTTAATCTTTATAACAGGATTACAACATAAATCTCATTTTTTTCCATTTTATAGATGAGTAAAGTGAAATTTAAGAGGAAAATGGCAGAGACAGCTATGAAACCCAGATCCAACTCACTGTGTTGCACTGCCTCATGAAAAACATTTTAAAAATTCTTTCCAATGTTTGATTTATAATTAAATTTTAAAGGTATTTGAAAAAAATCAAATATATATGCTTTTGATTCAAAGCAAAGACTCTCATACATTTTCTATGTTACATGGAGCTTTTGAAAGTTAAGGCAGTCACTTTGAAGTAAATAGACATCAGAAATAAATATTAAGTTGCATTTATTTCCAGAAATATGTAGAAAAACTCAGAGTGCTCTGGGGAAAATATTACACTATGGTATGTGCTGGTGTGTCTAAGACTTCTATGAAATGTGTTTAAATTATTTGTCCATGTCTGTGCTGGAATGGAATTATGCTGTCTGACTGGCCATCTCAACTTCTGTACAGAGCCAAGGACTTTATCTACTGGAAGGACTTAGTAACCCAGGGAGCAGGCTCTCTCCGGTTTAAGGACTCAGTGCTCATCTATTTACTTCATGACGTGTTCTCTCTTTGAAAGTGACACAACTGCCCATGATTCTCCTTTTATTACTCATGTTTAATATTCATGTATTTTTCCCCTCTTGTCAAAAAATAGTTAATCCCTTAGTGATTTAACCAATGTCCTGTACTTTTTCTCTGTTGATTCGGTGTGTGCGTCTTCCTGAGACAAGGCTGACTTTTGCTAGAACGTGAGCAGCAAGAGGTTCTGCTCTGTTCAGCTCTGACCGGGGCACGTTCTCTAGAGGTAATTACTTAACACTGTAATTGCTTTATGAGGTTTCACAGACACCAGCCGTTACCCTTACACTATAGGACCATATGTCCTCAAATGCTATGCATTAGTAACCCTCCCACCCCCAACGGGTTCCAAGCTTCATATCTGGGACCAATAAATGGCAAAGTAAAGGACAGGTACAGGGTAATTCTACACTGCAGCAAAATTTAGCTTGCTATCTTGAAAATAGTCATACTATTTTGGGATTTTACAGTAAACAAAATCCAGGCAGCAGACCAGAGGGGCCATTTACGAGTTATAAAATTGCCTGTGTGAGATAAGGCAACTCATAAATGATTCAGCAAAGTGCATGGGATAAATCTTATTTCTCATACACACAAATCCAATGAAGATTCTGTGATGTTCTTAGCCCCTGATAATGTAAGAGAGGAACACATGTCACATTAAGAACCTGACATGGCATTAGAGTGCTATAAAATGTTCAATTAAACATGGCAACCACAGGACAAATGGTACCCAGGATACAGTTCTTTGTTTGCCTTTAAGAAGTTTAATGTGTCTTATTTATTGAGGGCAAAGAACATAAGGATAGTAAAGTGACAGACTCTAACCTACCTGAAAATATTTGTGTTAGTGTCAAGGCAAATAATAAATGGGGCTGCCTCAGGATCTTAGCCTTTTCAAAAGATGGACAGAGTTGCGTTTGGTGGATTACACCTTATGGAATTAGAGCCGACTTAAGGAAAACTGTTCCAGCATCTGTCTTCTTTCAAGCAGATTGTCAAGAGGAAAAAAGACTAGGGGGTGGGAGGTGAGGGATAATGGGGAGGGGATGGGAGAGGAGCAAGAGTTGTGGGGGAGGAGAGAGGAGCTGGCAGAGACAGCTTGCATGTTTTAAACCCTCAAGATAAGCTGTCGCTTAGAACCTTGACGGCTCCAGAACTTGACACACGCAGTTGCTCTCTGGGGGACCTTTCTCGCTACTCTGCGGGCAGATCACGGCCACTGAGCTGTGACGCCCCAGCACTTGCCTGACCTGATATAATGGGCAGCTATTTACTGCAAACAAGGTAGATGAAAGAACATAGGCTTAAATGATGCTCTGGTGTAAGCGAGAATCCACTGGGATACCTTGCAAACCAGTCAATCTTCTGGGGTTTTCCCCCCTCCCCCGCTTCTTCTAGGTTGGGACTATTTATTTCTTTCCCTCAGGACCAAACCACAGATGACTGACTAGAGCAATGCTCCTCTTCCATCCAACCCCCTCACCCCCCACCTCCCATTCAGGATCAATACAGTGGGTTAAAGAAGCAATTGTATGACAATAAATAAAAAAGAAAACTAAGTTTGGATACTACCACTTCCAAACCCACTGTTTTCTGAGCTCATTTCTATCTATTACTAAGAAAAAAAGGGCGGGGGGCGGGGGGAACAGCCCCAGGAGGCATCTTGGTTAGGCTGTCAGATCGCTTCAATGAGAAACCCAATCAGACTTGATTTGTGAAGAGTGTCAAAACCCCTAGTGAATCATGTAAACATTGTGGGCTATTACTTAAGGCCGTTGCTCTGTAATCTGTAGGCTCCTCATGCGTGTTTCTGAAGATCGTGGATGTTTATTTTTCCTGTGTGTAAGAACACACATTTGCACTCTGCATTTCTGACCAAGGGGAACAATCAGAATGGAAAGCCTTGGTTAGTGAATGTGAGTGAACGTACAACCAGGGGGATCGGAGGTTTTTGCCTGTGTCTCCCAGATCTAAGCTCATTGAAGCAGAGGAAACTATCTTAAAAGTCTTTCTTCCATGGCATCTTCTTTTCAAAGGGCCAAAGGATTTTACTTCTATTATTTATTTCCCAGTAAGTGAGGCAAGACAGGCAGGCGCAGGTGCACGCGCGCGCGCGCGCACACACACACGCACACACACACAAAATCGGAGGCCCAGCAACGTTGGGATTACTTGGCAAGCTCATGGAGTCAGAAGCACAATGGGATCCACATTTCCCAATTTCCAAATTGGTCTCTTTCTCCCACGGACTTAAAAAAGAAAGCCAAATCTTTTTCTTGAATCTTATAAAGATTTAAATGCACAAGTAAGTCTAAAAACCCTTAGTTTGGTTTCAGTTCCCAGAGACTCAATGCATAGTCTTCTGTGAATTTCCTTACATAATATAAGCAGCTCAGACCTAGATGCTCTGTTCCTGGGCTCTCTGCCCTGAATGGAAGCCAGGTTCCATCGAAACTGATACTTTTTTTTTCTTGTGAGTAAAGCCTACATTAGTTATAGAGGAGAGAGACATTCTATAATTTTATTATCAGATTTTAATAGTTGTGTTGGATATTCACACTATGTTAAGTGTAAGACCATACCTGGTTTTCAAACAATTTCATAAATCAGGAAAAGTCATCTTATAAGTCTGCCAACTCCCCTTGTTTACTCTTCTAGATACTTTTACAAAACTTTCTTGTCACTTAATAATTATTTACGATAAAATGGAACAAGAGTGGAACAGACACTTAAAATCCACAGATAATCTCTATTCCTCAACTCAGTCGACCCTTCCCAACTCATCTTTCTCCAGAATTATTTATTGGCAGTGAAATTACTTTGCTTCAGTACAATCTATTGTTCCTTCCCCTGTGAGTATCAGGACAGGCCAGAGGCAGGGGATAGAACAGGATTTTCTTTTCTTCCTTTTTTCCTTTTAAATTTCTCTGTGTCTGATTTCTTCCTGTGACCTTCAGTTGAGCTCTTGGAAGGCCGATCGTGGTTTTGTGCATTATGAGCACAATAGTCAATTCTCTTTCTTTTTTTGCTGCCAAGAGTGATCTCATGTTCTGGACTACTTTCATATTTTCAAATAAGTTATTTCCAGGACTCTTATTCTCATATCTGCTCTGAGAAATTCCACTCTTGGCTGTGAGAGTATTGTCAGTGGATGGTCACAGTACATTTTCACAGTTACAGTTTCACTCTGGAAAAAGGTAATAAAGAAGGCAATGTTTGGGCACCTGCATAGGGAAGGAAAATGGAGGTTTTTTAAATCCCCACCAATAACTAAAACATGTTAAACAATTACGTTTTAAATTAGAATGTTAATTCTACTGTATGTGTTGCATAGAAAGGTATAGTTTGGGGTCATTTTCTTTTCTTCTGACAAAAAAAGATCACCCTTCCTCAACCCTGCAGTCAATGAGAGCAATATATGGGACTTACATACCAACAGCTGGTAGACAAAGCAGGACTCCTGGGTGTATGTGGCATTCTGCCTTTATTCTACCTTCTCAATGTGTGTGTGTGATTTATTCCATAGATTATACACACTGAAATAGGAAATGAGCTAGGTTTGTAGAGTTTTGAGTTTACGATCCTATCTGGATGTTCAGTGATGCGCCACATGTTATCAGCTCCCATACTCACCGCCTTACATTCTTTTTTATACATGTAGTTGATATTTTTTCATTTTTATATAAAGCAGTTTTCTTCAACCTGACCATAACTGCCATTTTAAGCTGGATGATTCTTTGTTGTGGAGGGCTGTCTTGTGCATTGTACAATATTTAGCAGCTTATTTGGCTTCTATTCACTAGACACCACCCCCCTACCCCATATGTGGCAATCAAAAATATCTCCAGACATTGCCAAATATCCCCCATGGCGCGAAATTGCCCTCGATTCAGAAACACTGAGGTAAAGTAATATATGATATGCACTTTAAGAGTCCCTCTTACCAGCAAATTGGCATTTTGAGTCACTTTTACAAAAATGTTCTGAAGCCATTATGTCAGCCATGGAGGTGTCTCCCCCTCAGATCTCCCTTCCAGAGAGAACATTCTGGGAGGGGCCCCCAGCTGCCACAGCAGCCAGGCTGAGGCCATGCTTTCCCTGGGCTGCTCTCAGCTAATGACTCAGAGCATCAGGGCACTGGAGCTGGACCACTGCTGCCCAACGTGGAACCCCTCAAACGGACAATATTGACTCGGGCTCCCTACAGCTGGCTGAAATTTCCTCAGAGCTGCACTGCAGTCTGAAGCTCTTTCTATCTAACCCTCCTTCCTTCTCTCTCTCCTTTCCCAGGTGTCAGACCTGCATCGTGAGCTGGGGATCTTGAAGCCTTCCTCTGCTTCTTCTCTCCTTTATATTTCACAGGCATTTCTCCCCAATAAATTTCTTGCATTTCTACTTCCTGGATTACCTGATCTGATGCAACTTTTATTACATATGCACAGTCCTGGCTTTCTTGCTGTTCTCCAAATACCCTGAAATTGTATCTATAGTAGAGTCTTTGCAAAAGTGTTTTCTTCTTTGTGAAATGAGCTTTCACTGCTCTTTGCATAGTTGGTTACATCACTTGGGTCTCAGATTAAATGTGATGTCTTTTCTGACAGACAACCCAAAACCACCTCCAGGCAGTGTCCATCACACCATCCACTTTGATTTTCTCCTTAGTATTTTTGTTGACTTTTTTTGTGTATCTGTTCCTCTCCTTTAGAACGAGTTCTTTATGGATAGAAAACATTTGTGTCTTATTCAACATTGCATTTCTAGTGTCTACAACAGAGCCTGAAACAAATGCGAGGAAATCAGACTCCATAGCTCTGGCTCCTAGCCCCCTTCTTCTACAAAATTTGTCACAAAATAGTGATTTTAGTATATGTGCTGCTGAAGTGAGCACACGAAATAGTGATTTTAAACTGCTTGGGTCTCCCTGCCTTGGAGATTCCCAGTCTGTTTCTTTACGAAAGATTTAGATTTGGTTATAAATGAATTATATACTTATTTAGAGTTCAAACTCTTTCACAGAACTGGACAATAGAGATATAGAAAACACAATCCCTGCTAGACCATAAAAATTAAGAAGTTATGCAGCAAAACCCCCAACAAAATAACACGTGAGCAATTTTAGCCATGGTGCTGGAAAGGGGGGAAGTGACAAGCGGACATTTGAAGGACAAAGTACGTATCACATAAGAAACTATGAGTAGAGGGTCGTGGGGCAGCTCCCAGACTAGAAATATTTATTAAAAAAGAAAAAACTGTGAGGAAACAGGTAACTGGATGGATTTGGGCACATGCAGGGACCAAGGGCAGGCATATCTGCAGAACCTGAGAGGAGCCACACTTCTGATTTTTTTTTCCTTTTTTCTTTTGGCATTAGCACAGTTTTTTACAGCAGCAGTGAGGAGTCATAGCTAATTAGATGAAAACCTCATAATAGGTTCTGAACTTTGATTAATTACATAGAGGTATAAAATTTGTGGTTATTATAAAGAAATGACCTTTCTGACGTGGCTCAATATAATTCAGTGTGCCATGGACTGGCCTGAAACACAGAAACACTGGCAGATAACCTGGATACAAGTTAGAGACAGAAGGAGACTCACAACATTTTCCTTAGCCATACATGAGAGAAGTTCAGAATTGGTATAACTGCCTTATTGTTATATTTATTTATTATTTGTGCCCACCTTGTATATGTGCACATATGTGGCCAACAGAAGGAACTGACAGTGTTCAAACCAAGCCCAGGCCTTGCTCCCTTAGTACCCTTGCCTTCACCAGGTAAACAAGCCCTCCAGCCCTGCTAGACGTTCAGAGCCTTCACAAGCCAGAGTCCACTCAGCCAGTTTTTCCAAGGCCACAGAGGTATGAGAGCCCAGCCAAGATCACTAGATTCATGTACCTAATCATCAGCTGACTGTTATGAGCCCAGATGAGATCACCTACACCTGGTCCAGTCAGCAGAACCATACTTTTGACCTGAATGCAGACTTCTGATCAAAGGTAAATGATTGTTGTTTAAGCCACTAAATTTGGGGAGTGGTTTGTTAGCAGCAATAAATAACTAATCACTACTCATGTGTACTCTGTTATACTTATAATCTTGTTGGGCATATTAAATGAACACACAATTAGTAAACAGAAATTCTGACTAGAAAGTAGAATATAATTAGAGTGAGCTGGGGTAGTAAAAGGACATACCAAGGAGAAAAGGATTTAAGGTGGACCTTAATGTCCGTGCAGGGTCTAACTAAGCAGGAGGGTTGGTGGGTGTAGCCATTCCAGGCTGAGGAAAAACATACATAAATGTGTGGAGATGGGAACAAGAACATAGTGTAGGTAGTGAACAGTGATAAGACAGGCTTCCCTGGAAATGAGCGGCTTCAGGAGAACACCTTAGTGGCATGTAAGGTAGGGTATGAATTTGTAGAACAACTGAAACTTGACTAATCATATGTGAAACCATGTGTTTTGCTGCCAAAGCTGTGTTGTAGATTTAACCTCTGTTGATAGTGTTTTCTGATCATTCACTCTTTGAAATGTCTTATCAGGCAGACTTGTGAACTGTCAGTTCTGTACTCTCTGGTTGGAGGCTGCATGATGGCTCGAACAGGTGCAGCGCACTCTCTCCAAGGTAGACACAGTTCACTGTGGCAGAAGCATCTCTACCGTGAGGATTACGTTCATGTGCAGTTTTCTCAGGACCTAATAGTAAGTTGTAGATGACTTTTATGTCTTTATGTTTTGCTTTTCTACAGGAATTCAGAGATAAAAGAGGGCGAAGGGCCACTGGTGCTAACGATCAGCTTTTCCGTAAGGTACTGGTACTGTCCACTGCATTCACTCTTCTGTCACTGCTGTTGCCACGGCCAAGGTGCCAGCCATCAGTGATGACCAAGGCTGTTCCTCTGCCAACAGAGTCTCTCTAGTAGCATCTTGGTAGCAAGGCTTCTAGAGAAAAATCTAACCCTTTACATTTTTTTAAAGTGTTTTATTCTCTAATGGTATTAAGAATACAAACCAAGATGGCTTCATGTTATTGCAACATAATCCCACCACTCTGGTGAATTTTCTCCTCATCAAATAATCTGAATCATTTTCCAAACTGAAGTTAATGCAGAGAGTCCATGTTGTCCAGTGATAAGGGTTCACTTCATTTCAGATATAATCAGGAGAGCCGAGAAACGCTGCTACTTAGGATTCTCCTAGCCACAGAGAGCCTACATAGCTCCTTCTACCCCTTTTTCTTGCTCTGACTCTTGGCTACAGCAGGTGATTTTAAGAATCTGGGCAAAAGGCAGCCTCCAGACTTTTGCTATTATTCTGACAACCTATTACCACTAGTCTGAGATCTCAAAAACAAAAATAGCAAAAGGTTAATAAGAAGGTGAGTTTGGTGGAGGAGGGCAATATACCTATGTGGTGTCTGAATTTTAAAGCTATTTGTCGAAGTTTAGTCTAGTTCCTGCCTGTCCCACCCGTAGCCCACCTCTGTATGTCAGCTATACTGGCTTGAGTTCCTAGAATTACATTCATCCATCTTGCCATGGGTATGTCTGAAACATTCTCCTTTTCTTCCTTGCCCACCCTCCCTTCAAGTGTAAGTAACTCAGTTTTTCAGATCTCAGCTCAGCTACTACTTCCTTGAACCATGAGTTATAAACTCTCACAGTACCATTTACCACTCATTCAGAGCACTTAACACATTTTTAATTTATTTTAAACTTACTTACGTTTATCATCAGATTAATACCTGTCATATTAGACTGAGTGATCTAGGAGGACAGAGATGCCATTTTTTTCTCTCATTGTTACAGCTCCAGTGCCTGGCACATAGCAGGTGCTTGATAAATATGTGTTGAATAAATGAATGGATATATGAATAAATAAATCAGGCATTTTCTCTGAGAAAGGGCACGAGATACCCACTGTGACTAAATCTTCTAGAGAGTTCTCCTATATATTTGCCATGACTATATACTGATGCCTGAAAAATAGTAAAGGTAACTGGAAAACTGAGTTTCACTTTTTGCTCGGGATATATTTTTGGAAACTCTTCTGTGAAGTTTTTAAAATGCTTTCTTGAAATATTTGTGGAATGAAAGTAAAGTCTGGGCCTCCTCTCTCCTTGAACTGTGCATTAGCTACTGATTTTTCCCTGAAGGATTTGAATAATGGACATTTTCCTTTAATCCATATCCCAGCCTTCCCTGTAAATTTCATAATGTTGAATGATGCAGTTCAAAATTTAAATGCCAAACAATAGAAATTATGGAAAGCAATGAACTCCATCAAGTAATAAAATTAAATGTTTTAATTAAAGGAGTCTTCCTAGAGTGACTGAAAACACATTTGCACTGTGAATTAGGATACATTCAAACAAGTCAAGGTGATTTACACACCAGAGATGATTCCAGGAAGATGCAACATGATACTGCACAATTCCAGGTATCTCAAATGAACCTTATACTCTTGCAAACTTCAGGTAGACTTCTGCAGATAAAAAAAAAAATTCTTTCCTCTATATCCTCTCCTTTTAAGTATTCAAGATTTTCTTGAATAGCTCTACTAATGAGTAGTCAGAGTCATTTCAGCCCTGGCACTGTGTCGCTAAGCCATGTGGCTTCCTCTAACGCATCATTGCCACTGTCACTGACTCTGAGAAATGAGCATCCTAAATCCTATAGTGCCCTTAGCCTGAATAATTTGGCAATACTTGCATCAGGATGCCCCGATGCTGGGAGGGTCGCCTCAGTTTTCTGTTCTGGCACTTAAAACACTTAGGACTTTAAGAAAACTTTTGGAATCCTTCGCTGCTCTGAGCAAATAATTTAAAAACTGGGGCAGAACCTCTTCAAAGACCCCAGGTCTAGGGGAGTAGACGTTAAGTTCTAAATTGGGAACCTGTCTTTGACTAAATACCCACCTCCAATGCCTTGGCACCCTTACGCAGCCAACCTGATGCTCTTCCTCTGTCGAGTGCACTTCGCAGGTATGCTGCTTGCACCTTATTTCTTTTGTTCTATCTGGCTGCTGTTCATTCCTTGCACAAACAAGTGCTTATGCTAATAGCAATGTATAACCCAACCTTAAAAAGGGTGTAGTGATCAGTATCCATCATCTTTCCAAGTGTCTTGTCACTACATCAATTAATACAATTGAGCAAAAAATGTCACCCGCCTTGTGGAAAAACCTTTTCACAGCCTTTCAGGGGGAAGTTTACTTCCAGCTTTTTTCCCTTGCATTAGCTCCTGTCATCTACAAAACAACAGAACCCAGTGGTGTCAATTATATTTGATTGACTGAGTAAAGCACACACACAAATAAGCGAAAACAATGGACACAAAAATCTATATATGACTCCCCTTGTCAGAGAGAATGCTTGTCTTCTCCATTTTCATGCAGCACGGTGTCCTGCTGCTCCTGGCTTAAATGTTTCCTTCAGCCCCCAAACTATCACCAATTAAGTTAGCAGGGTCTTCAAAGGTGTCAAACGACTCCCTAGGCAATCGGCTCTAACTGCTGTTCAATAAATGAGGTCTAATTTATCAGTTTAACTTCACTTCTAAAAACCTAATGCTTCACAGTGCTGGGCACCATTTACCCAGCGTGTGAGGCTGTGCCACTGCCTGCAATGTGGGCAAAAGTTATGACACGTCTCCTAACATCTGTACATTTTGTTGGATGCATATTTTTTTCCCCTTTCAACGTTCGATTTCCAACTTTGTACTATTTTGCACTTATCACCTTGCGCACATGCACATGCAAAATCCCCATAGGCTGACATAAAACCCACGTCTGGACTATCTTTGGTGCCGACAGTTTTAATAATGAGCTAGGAGAAGCAGAACCCTTCTCTCTTTTTTATGTTCTGCCTTTGTATTGTCACTACGTAGAGACTCACATTTTTAAAAACTCCAGGAGGCTCATTTTGGCAGCAGAATAGGAAATGAACATATAGGCTTTTGTTCCTAAATAAATTAAACAGGTACAGATTTGGCAAAGGGACTATTTAAGTAGGAAGTCTTACAAATAAATGAGTCAGAAATTTTAATTAACAGCTCATGAGTGAAAAATCATTCAAATCCATCAATGAGACAATGAGCTAGATAAAAAAAAAATATTTCTTGATGAATTTAGACATAGATGGAGACATAATGGATATGAATATATATATGTGTGTATATATATGCGTGTGTGTGTGTGTGTGTGTGTGTGTGTGTAGTTTTTAAGAATATGGATTTGCAGAGTAAGGCTATATAAAATTTGGGCTGAGGTAAATGAGCAGTACCATGTACTATATTAAGAAAGAAAGAGTGATTGAGTATATATGGTGACCATGGGGATATTTTCATTGTAATGGGAAGACATGACATTTGCAAATACTCCTACATTTGCAGCTCTATCTCAGGGAAGGAGTAACTGGAATTTGGATAAAATTCGCATTTTTAAGTAAATTTATGTCATTCTGGCATCTCAACATTTTTCCATGATCCTAAAAGATTTCTTAAAGACACCATAAATTACATGTACTGGGGTGGAGTCAATATTTTATTATTAATATACTATCTCTGTTGCCTCTTTGAGCACATAAACTTTGCCCTAATCTACCTGAGGAATTTATCTGCCTAGAGGAAAATTAATATTTGGTTACAGAAAGAAAGCTAGTAGAAATGTCAGCTCTTGACATGCACAAAAATTTACAGCAGGAAGAATAACCATATAAGCCAGAATTGGGATGGTATTTAGATTCCTTTGTTTCCCCTTTATCATATCAGAAACAAGGAGGACTCTGCTTGCAAGAGTTCTCTGGTGGTGTTATAGAGAAGATTCCTACCTCTGTGGTAGTATGCGTAGGAGAAGACAAGAACAGTTTCTCTCTCAAGAGAGACTGTGGGAGAAAGAACATTTTAAAAGAGAGGAAGCTGCATTTCCCTCTCCATTTTCTGTTTAGGAAAGGGAGAGTTTGTGTGAGATAAGAGCGCGTAATGGGGAGGGAAGCGGATGTGTGTGTGTGTGTGTGTGTGTGTGTGTGTGTGTGTGTGTGCAAATTCATAGATTGAACTAGTTGGGGCAGCATGGTCAGCTGGAGGGATTTAGCTGTCTTGAAATTTAGTTTTTTCAAGCTGTCCCCTTTCCAACTTCAGACCCACATGCCATGTAGACCTCTCTGGTTGCTTCAGACCATAAAGATTCCCAGTGCTACCTACGACTTCTGATCTCTTCTTGCTCTTATCATCAACGTCCTATGGTGTGGAGCTTGGTTAATTTCCATTTGCTATGGTAGCCCTGGATCTCCAGTTATCTTGTTAATTTCTTAATATTAGAGATTATTATTAAAATATAAATGTGTAGTTTAATGAATTATCATGAAGTAAACATCCCATGTAACCATATACAGGCCACTCCAAGCATTGCCATCACCCCAGACACTTTCTGTGTTTCCCTTTGCAATTAGATCCTCCTACCTCCCCCACAAAAAACAAAACCCTACTTTACTTTTATTATAATTATCCACTTGCATATTTAATGAGCATTCTAAACCAATCATGAACCCTTGCTCCAGGCAACCCCCCGCCACTATCACTACCAAAATATCCTGCTCCTCATCCACTCTTCCCCTTCTTGGTAAGTAACATGCCATCTATCATTGTTCAAGTCATCCTGAAGGCCATCCTTCATTCCCATATTTGATCCTTCACCTCCTCTTGCATCACTATCTCAAGAATAGAGCTTAATCAGTATACATAGCATATTTCCACATAGCTAACTTGCTGGCTCAGGCTACCATCATCTCTTTCCTAGAAAACTACCAAAGCTTCTCAACTGGTCTCCTAGGTTCTTTTGCTTGTCTATTATCTATTTTCAGTAGTATGCTGGTAAATGCTTAATGAGAGAAGGAAACCCTGAATTGTAGTATTTGCCAGTTTCCATGGTATAAGTATTTTTGCCATGGCTGACTTCAAGAAAGAAACAAAGGGCTTGCAAAATTCCTGGAAATTTAGCAATTGACTCTTGGAGGCTGTGAGGCTGGCTCTAGCATACCACTGTCTATTCACCATAGGGCATCAGAGATTATATTTTATTCTTGTATATAAAAGCATAGACTGTGTGGTCAAACAGATCTATGTTTGAATCCAAACTCTGCTACTTGTTAGCTGTGCAACATTGAACTTGTTTCTTCTCCTGAAAATTGGAATACTACTTATCCCATAGAGTTGTTTTGAGAATCAAGTGAATTTATTTATAGGCTTAACTAAGAAATGAATACTTTTCCCTGATCAATGTTTCATTAATCCACAGAAAAAAAAGTAAAAAACCATTAATGTGCACAGTTTAGCACCTTCCTCCCATTCCAATGCCATCTGTCCCCCTCTCCTCATAACACTAAACTCCAAGCATATTAAATTTTCCATAGGTGTGTTAATGTGACATGCTGTGTCATCCTTTCATTTCTTTGTGGTTCTGCTCCCTCTGCTTAGAGAATCCTTCAAGCACTACCTCTATGAAATGGTAGCCTTCCTAAGACAGAATCAATCCTCTTTCCCAAGAACATTCCTGTAGCCCTTAAATGCTCTGTAGAACTTTTGTCACCTTTATTTTTGTGCCTTACTCCTGTAGGTTGTTAACTCTTTGAGGGCAGAAACAAAGCTTTAGTCATCTTTATATCCCAAGTACGCAATACCTGGCAATTAGTTTTCAAATAAATGCTGAGTGGAAAATCGTCATTCCCCATAAGTATGGCAACGAGAACATAGTAAGTTCTCAGTTAATATTTGATTGATAGGCAGATAATCCTTTTTATTAAACTTGAAATTGGGCTGACTATGTAATCACAAAGACATAGTCAGACAACTTTTAACACATCAAATTTCAGTGTTTTAATATTTACCCTCTAGCAGTATTTTCAGTGTTTAAAGGACTTGTACTTTACTCCTTCATAGATTAAGTGGTATTATTTAAGTAATTCTTAAAGGAAAATGCTGGTTAAATATATTATTCATTTGGAATTTTGACATAGTGTTATCATTAATACTTTTTGATCTTATAGTTCTCTGTATCTTACAGATATGGATATAGTAATTACTGGTTAGCATTGGACTATGAGCTGCAAAGCATAGTGACAACTCTGTTTTCAATTTTCATACATTTCTTGAATGACATTAGATAATTCTTCACTTCATAAAAGGGAGAGCAGTTCACAGATGGAACTTTAGACAAATGGCTATTCTCAAAAATCATCTGCCAGTTTATAGCATGTTCCCTCTGCAAGGCCAAGAACCCAGCTCTAAATGACCCTTCTGGAGACAGTTTGGAGGCGGTCCATCTACGTTGGCGTCAGGGATTTCTGCAGGCAGACAGCAGGGCCCAAAGCAACAGCTCAGTTTTCAGGTCAAGCCTCCTTTCCATGGTAGAAGAATTGGGCAAGACCTGATGCTGGAGGGATTCAGAACTGTACAGATTTTCATGTAAAGATGCTATCCCAGAGGAACACGGCTAGGATTGACTTATAAAAATCAGCTTGGAGGCTATGAAGGATGGAGAGAGAGCAGAGCTGCTCAAACTTTAATGTGCCTACAAATACTGTGGGGATCTTGTTAAAATACAGAGCTTGAATCAGTCAGTAGTGGGTGGAGCCTAAACTTCTGCATTTCTAACAAGCTGCTGATAACACAGGTGATGCCAATGCTCCTTCCCATAATGCAGGTCGGGGAACAAGATTTACTCAATTTACTCAATTTGCTTTAATTCACAAGGCAAATTGAGTATCAGAAAGCATCAGAAAGTGCTAAGTATCCTCAGTAAAAGAGACTCCTGCTAGTTCTAGACGTGCTCAGGGTCCTGGAATCTTGTTTTAATGTTAAGAGTAGGGGTCAGTGGAAGAGAGAACTTTCTGCAGGTTCTTTCCATTTTGTTGTTGTTGTTGTTTGTATATTTGTTTTTGTTTTTGCCAGTAGGATGTACCATATGTGGAACTTTTCAAAAATCTAGATTTTCCTAAACCAGGAATCAAAATATGTAGGGGCGAATATTCATATTTATATAGTTCCACATATAACTTTGATCATCAGCCGGGTTGTGCTAGCTAAACCCTACCTGAGAGGAGGCAGCTGGAGCTTGTAATTGGTCACTGTGCTGGGAAATGAGGCTGGGGGCAAGAGAGTAAAAAAAAGCTTGGTGTTGCAGTGTTTATCTTGTAATTTTACCTTATGCACCCTACCATTTAATGTCTGCAAAATAATTATGGTAGCACTTGGATTTTATTGGGTTTTAAAAATCTGTACCTGTTTTAGTTTCTTTTAGTGTTTGTTTAATGTGTATGCATGCTATAATCTCACTTGTGTCCAATTTCAAGACCTAGCAAAAAGACACTGGAAGCTTCTGATTTACAGCTTAAGTGTATATTACAAAAACTTAGAACTCACTAGAACTCTTGAAAGAAAAAAAAACTGATCCAAAGACGTCCAAGACCATGTGTCTTTGTGTTTCCTGCCTGCTACTTACTCCCATTTAGTCTAGCAACTGATTTCCTGGGTCCTAATTGAGGCCTAATTGAATTTAAAAAAAGAGCCCATTACTCTGTGGGATCGGGTTATGTGAACTGAGGCTAAGTTGAGATCCAGGGGGCATTTTCTCAGAACTTCTTTTTATGAAGCTATTACTCAATTTTTCACATTAAAAGACATCCCCTGGACAGAATCAGCAGAGACAGGATAAGAAGAAGAAAAATGACACTGCAGTTCTCGAAGAAAACAAAACCCAATTCCAAATGCTGCCCATCAGCTCAAGCCATTCATCTTCTCTCCACTTTCATGTCATCTTATTTTATTTCAATCGAAAATCTACCAGGCAGGGATATACCTTTTGAGTGATCTGGATAGCACCATAGGTCCAATTGCCATTCAGTGAATCTAAGCTTTGAGACTCTTAATAAAACAAAGGAAAGGAAGATCCAAAGAGGGACTGGTGACTTAGGAGAAATGACACCAGAGGCTTATTGAAGCAAATAGAAATAGTGAAAATGGAAGAAGTAAACAAAAGTTGAATTACTAGATCAAGCTATTTGTATTTTTATCCAAAGATATGATGTGTTTCAGAATTTACATTTTAGTTCTTAGCTGGAATTCAAATGGAAACTATTTAAAACAAACAGGATATGTAAAACCCACATTTATCAACCAGATAAATTGCAGGATACCTGTACTCAGTTTTTCATCTTTAAAATGAGAACTCTAAGGGTAGTTTTGAGAATTAAGTGAGGTATATAGACAGCATTTAACATGGTGCCCCACTTAGGTACTCATAACTGTTGGTTCTTATCAAAGCTATTTAAAAGGATTTGTTTCAATGAACAAAAATAATCAGCAAAAGATCAATTTAAATTGTGAACTTTCTTAGTATTATAAAGGCTAACAAAAATGAGATGTATTCTTAAATTTTTTAAGATCTATGGAGCTAAGTTGTAAATTCGTAGACAATAATACATTCTTAATTCCTATTTTGAGCACGTTATTTTATGTAGTTCCTACTCAAAATGCATTGTGTCCACCTAATACCATATAATGCCCTGTCAGATAGCTTAGTAAATGAAGACTAAATATATAATGGGATAGAAGCAAAAAAAGAGGTATATATAAAAGGATATGGGATTATTGAGAAGGGTCATCTTACTCCAATATTTCTTAGAGAGAAAACTTAAACCAAGTAAAGTCTTGACAGGAAGAAAACTTACAGGCTGAAGAATCGGCATGTGGAAAATGCAGAAGTATAAAATGCATGACATTCCAGGAAGCAAAGTAATTGAGCATGGCAAAGGGAAGGGTGTGTGTGTGGGGGGGGGGGAAGGGGTAACACTGGAGAGGTAGGGAGCAGTGGGCTCCTGTAGCAGTGAGATTCTTGAACCAAGACACAGTACTCAATGCCTGTAAATCACAAAAATGGCATGTTCGGCTTTGTATGTTAGTAAGATCATCCTGGTGGCAGTATACAGGATGGGTTGGTGGCATCAGTCTCTGGTATAAGAACCTAATAATTATATGTGTACGAGTTACTATGCATTTGTATGTGGCTCGATATAATATAATCAGAATGATAAATTTTTGCTTTGTTTCTAAGTTGATTCTTCAGCAATATACCAAAAGACATCCAGATAATCTATCTGAATTCAACTATAGACAAATACATAGTATCTGGGTAGGAGTTTGAAGAAATTCTTACCAGATAGCCTCTATTCTCTGAGATGTAACTGGTGAGGTAGTTTATTAAGAATGAGGCAGGTGGAGTTCGGGTTCTTATTTCAGGATTTAAAAATCTGATTAGGTTACTGAATTAATCACACATGGAAAGTGTTCTATCATTTCCTGACTCCCACCCTGCTCTTTGACTATAAATGCCCCCTTCTCCTTGTGTTTGGATTTGAGCCCAATCTCTGTCCTAAGTAAGTGTACTGGTCCTTAACACTTTACTGTAATATGTCCTCTGAATAAAGTCGGCCTTACCGTTCTTCAACCAGTGTCACAAATAATTTTTCTTTAACACTGCTAACCATGAAGAAGCCCAACATAGCCCAGCCAGACGCTGCTGCCAATCCCATGGCCCTCAGTGAAAATCACACGCTCCTGGTTAATTGCTCCCTGCTGTTGACTATTACTTACCCCCCTCAACGTGGGACTCAAAACCAGCCAGGGCTAATGTGCCTCCTGCCTGAACTCAGCTGGACCCTCTCAAGCCTGTGTGTAAAGCCCTAATTTTTGTCAAAATCAGGACCAAATCTATTCTGCCTCTGATTTCTGTTTCCACAGTTGACTGCAAGTCTCTCAGGTCATCTGTCATTTCCCAACTCTCAGCCTCTCACATGTCTGCTCTTCTTCTTCATATGCTTACATCCCTCTCCTCCCCTCCCTTCCAAACCCTTCCAGGGTGCTCTTGGGCACTCCCTGTCAATCAGCCACCTTACAAGTGGACAAGCAAGTCAGTCAGAATCAGGATTTGTGTAGTATTGAGAACCTTACTCTAACTATAGATCCAAGCTGTGTTTCCCAGTCTAGTTTTATCAGAAATTATTCTGATAAAAATGTTTGAAGCCTATTTCTGCATCTGATTTCCCCTACAGGGGAAGAGTTAAGGCCAGCCCCTCACTGAATCCAACAAAAAAGAGCCAATCCGTTGATATCCCCTCACCCTACCATGTTTTATCCTAAAAACTCCTCAGGCTTCCCTTCCATTCTTGTTCTGTTAAAGTCCATAGTACATGACTATATTAGTTCTCTTAAATATTCCCTTGTCTCTTACATTAAAAATATAATTTGATCAAAATGATAACTATTGTTACCCATCTAAGGAAAGATTAAATCTAGGAATGCAATTTCTCCCTCATTTGAGAAAGAGAAAAATGGGCAGACAATCAGAGACACAAATGGTAGCTGAACAGTAACTTTTTCTGCCAGAATCTTGTATTTTTAGATCATATTCTCTGTCTTCACACTGTCTACTTAACGGCGGGTGGTTTCACAATTTCCTGAGGTATCGCCTTTCCGTGAAACATCAGGCCCTGCAGCCAAGCCTACTTTTTTCTCTCCCAGTGGCTTCTCCACTTTCAAAGCAGTTTGTGGCTAGTCAGGGGTCACCTTCCAGAATGATGAGAGAAGTAGGAGCACAACTTAAATTGGTTTTGAGCCGAAAGGTCTCAATGTCTAGAGTTCCTAAAACTTTCTGTGGTTGAAAATTGTGCTCACTGCAAATCATTGCCAAGGTGTTTAAAAGTTTTCAAATGAAAAATTCTAGGAAGCTGGTGAATTCAAGGGTACAAGGAATGGATCTGACCGTATTCTGTCCAAAGTCTTTTTTTTTTTTAAATGCTATCAGGAGGCCAGAATGTCTTAAACTGATTCCTTTTACTCTTAGCAAAGCATTAGATGTAAAGGCTTTGTCACAGAGTAGTAACTGTCTGCCCTCATTTATGCCTTGTTGGCTTTGTAGGGACCTCCAGACTCTGTCGGGTACAATGCAGGGTAGGGAAAGCTGCAAATGGAAGATGGGTCATTTCATAGCCTATTTCCTTTCTTAGCCCTACTTCCCCTCTACTGTTGGTCCTGGCATGACATTTATGTAACTAGAAATCTTATCTGTAGCAGAGAATGCTAGCTGTTTATCAAAATTCATACTCTTCCTCCCAACTAAAACCCTTTTCCCAGACACTTATGGGGTTGTATGGGACCATGAGCTTCAGTTCCAGACAGCCAAATGAAAGGACATACTGTGCTGTTTCTGGGCCATGAAAATCACTGTACTGTAGAATACAAAAAACAAAGGTGATGGACACAGGTCACTTGTGTCCTTAGGCACATCACTTAGTTTCTCTGCACCACGGTTCCTTCAAATGAAATTCCAGGTGGAATCTGGACCATGGTTTTTAAAGAAGAACCTGTGTTTCCTCCCATCTTTTCCCCTTTTGCTGGCTGGATAGGTTGGATACAACTGATGGTGAGGCCTAGAGGAAGGCAGAGCCACCAAAGGGAGTCTCTGAGCAGCCATCTGCAGAAGAATGCCCCCCTCCCCTGCAACCAGGATCACCTGCTCGGATTCTTCCATGAGCAAGAGATACACTCTTTTTTTTGTCCTTATATATTTTTGTCTCTGTGGCCTAGCTTACATGAACTAATTCAATATGTTCACCAGACTAACTTAATTTCTTATAAAAGTTTTAACAGATTTCTTGTATTTATTCAAGAATATTTTGCTCCTGTAAAAGGGGTCAAATACATGGTGACAGAAAGAAATCTAACTATGGGTGGTGAACATGCAATGCGATATCTATATATGACTTACTGCCGAATTGTACACTTCAAATTTATTGGGTTTTGTTAACCAATGTCACCATAATAAAAATAAAAAATAATAAATTTAAAAAAAGAATATTTTTCCCAGCTTGGGAAAAAACACTGGCACATCTGTGTAGGAGAACTTTTTAAGACTCCAGTTCTTGCCATTTTAATGCTGCCATTTACAGTCCCCATGGTGGACTATTTATTCTGAATAACCATGCTCATTTTACAAGCTCAGATTTCACTCTCAGCTTTATATTCCTTGTTATGAATGTGTTTAGTGGTTTCTGAATAACTGTTGAAGACCTGTTTAGGTTTGTAGTAATCTAATCGTAAAAGGAAAGACATTTGGGTATCCATGTGTATATAAGCTTTTATAGACATGGCCTCCTCTGCCTAAACCAGAGTGTATGTAAAACCCTCATTTTTGTTAATTGAGGATTAGTATCTTTTATTTGTATTTGATTTGGTGAATTTGGGGGGATCAGAGAGGGGAGGAATGTGAGAGCTGCCCAAATCAGGATTACCTTTATTCAGCTTGAAAGGACATGGAAATTTCTTGCCACACTTCATGGCAACATGAGACCTCTTTGCTTAGAACAGGGGCTAGGCTAACGACTATGTGACTAATAGCAACTAAATCCGCAAAGCCCTTTATAGCTTATATGACTCTAATCTTCACAATAACCCTGGGAGATAGTAGGGAGGATATTTTGATTCTGGGATTCCATTTAAAGGAACTGTGATGCAGAGAAAATAAGTGATGTGCCTAAGGACACAAGTGGCCTGTGTCCATAGCCTTTGCTTTCATTATACAATACAGTCATTCTTGGCCTCCAAGTGTGCCATTCACATTTATGTCCTGTGGCATCATTTTCTCTAAGATAAGGGATCTGTATGAGCTGATTTCCAAGATTCCTTCAGTTTACATGTTTTATGACTACATTCTGTTATCTGCTTTCATATAAAGTTTCCAGGTTTCCATTATGCTGAAGGCCTAGGGTTTATCTTTTCTGCTAATTCTGTCTTCACAGTGTTGAAAAAGGTTCAAGTTTTATTTACTAAAGAGCCCCTTCTTCATTTCTCTTCACTCAACGTTGATTTCATGCCCTTAAATACATTATGTTTGAAGCTGTGATTTTTTTCCCTGAAATCAAGCCAGGAATGAAGTTAATCTCAGCCCATTACACTACTAATGCTTATCTTCACCTCAGGATGTTTTCCAAAGTACTTAGGAGTCATTATCCCTTAAAGGACCTAGCAGTTTACCAAGTTTCCATTTGTTTAAAATTAGTGTGACCATATAATTTATAATCTTAACCAGGATACTTTCTGTGGGAAAGGAGGTTCTATTAATAATTGTGCCGGGACAACTGGCATTAACCGGGACTGTCCCAATCAAACAGGCACATGTGTTCACCCAGTTAAAAGGCATCTGGTGGGGAGGTCGCTGTGCTCTGGCTCTACAACCTCACACTAGCTCTCCTCCTTGTTATTTTCGACTTCAGCATCTGATTAGTTTTTTCTCATGATTCTTATCACAAAGCGTAAGAACACATTTATTTATGTACTTTAAAAACATCTCTATTTGTGTTCCATAAAACAGGACTTAACACCTAGCACAGCATTTAGCACATAGTAGGTACTCAATGAATGCTTGTTAGATGAAGAAATAAACAAACTTATTACTGAAAGGCATCTGATAGATTGGTCAAGAAGATCTTAAAATAAAAAAGGAAAGAAAATGCCAGAGATTGGGTTACTTTGGTAGACATTAGACCTAAACAGAGCTGCTTTGTATTTTTGGTGTCTTGGATGAGTCCTACCACTTTCTTCACCAATGGCGTAGTAGTCGATTTTGTGCTGAGAAACATTCAAGTTTAATGGCATTTCAGCATGCATTAATGATCAATGTAAAGATGCAATGAAGTTTTTCTTCTCTTCAAATGGAATAGAGCAGAAGAGTGGTTCTCTGGCTGCTCTGGAAGACCCACAGAGGGCAGGGCTGTGTGTGCCTAACAAAGTAGATCAGCAACAAAATTCTACCAGATCCCTAAATTGATAAGGTTTTAGAGGACTGACTCATGTGATTCAAACTCAGAAGAGACCAAGTAATAGACCGATATGTGAACTTTAAAGTTTGTTTAAAAATTAGGCCAAACATACCGGAATACTCATGTTCACTAGTCAGCACAATTTTTCTTAAAGGGAAAGGTAAATTAGTGCCTAAAGGCTGCTTAGGAATAGATGCCAGGTATGTAGTTGTGTGATGGTAATGCCATTGGAATCAAGCTTGGAGAATCTAGAGTGCTCAGGTCTTTCAAGGATATAAAGTGTCAGCTGCTTGGAGAGTCACCTCACAGAAAAACTCACCACTGCTCTTTAGAAAACACTCCTTCCCCTACAGATGATTAACAATGTAATATGTCATTTAAAATTGTTTGTGATAATACACACAATAAACTATGATAAGATTTTTAAATTTTAAAAAAGAAAATGGGATCCAAGAAGAAAAAAAGGAGATGGGGTAATTTGATGTTTGCATGGAAAACACAGGTCCGTGAAATACTGTATGCTTGACAGAGGTGGGTTATAAATTTGAGCCTGAGCTTTTCAGTAGCCAAGTAGAGGAAAAAACTGATCAATTCTTTCTCTTCAGTTCCCATTTATCATCTCTTCGTGTTACCAAATAACTGAGGGAGTAAATTATAATCTGGTTTCAGAGATTGGATTGGATTGGAAGACTACCTAGTTTTTCCAGGTACAAATTTACATATCAGCTCTCAGGAAAGGTACTTCTACATATGGATGGCTCAGTCCTTACTTCTGTTCAAAGGGTTTGTTTTTTAATCTTATTTACAAACTCTGTAAGCTGTGACTTACTTGGAAACAGAGTCCTATCTATGGACTCCAATAAATCACTTAATAATAACTATAAAGACATGGTATAGTCTTAGGTTAAGATTAATCAACTAAGCTTTCTGATATATAAACCACAATTTTTTTTTGAAAAAACACTTTTAGCTCCCTTCCACATATATATTATGACCTCCTGTAACTGAGGCCTTATTTCTATTTTTGGCATAGCGATAGAATGAAATTCATGATTAGCCAATACCATAACATGCTATGGACCACAAGAAAATATCATTTTACTGCAGAGTATTGATTCTCAATGGTGGTTCTTCTTTTCTCCTCCAGCATCTTCTAGCCAGATGAGAGTCGCTGCTGTGATTTGGGATGTGTCATATCCCTCAGGTGTGTCAGAGTTGCAAATACAAGGTTGAAATTCACTGCCGTAGAGAACACAATTTGTGTAAAGACTGAAATTGAAATAATGAAGTCACCTTAGCTTGGACATTATCTGAGGCTCGATAATGTTATTTTTTAGTGACTTTGTTCTTAGAACCGTATTTATTTGATTATGATCTAAACTATGTTTGAAAGAGAATTATCAAAAATTTAGATTTGTCCAAACTTTAAGATACTGAGTGTATAGGTACAAATATAGGTAAAGAACACAAGTCAAGCAGAAACATAAAGAGAATTCTATGGCACAAACATATTTTAGAATAATATGTTGTGCAGACGGTGACATATTGCTAACTTCCCTAGCCAAGGATGGATAACAATCTTCATAATGTTCAGGGGTTGCATTCAATTAGGCAACTGATAATTCCATCCCTAATTAGAGATAATCAGTGTCTAGATACAGATTGATAGATATTTCTAAAAATTTGGCTAGAATTATATAGAAAAATTATACTGAATTTATAGGAAAATCACAAAGAAATTATTTAGCAAAACACTGATAACAAGCTTACACATAAAAATGCCTCTTTCCTCCTTCCCTACTCCAGGATTAGGTCTTATTTATGAGGATTTTTTTGACTCTAAAATGCACTCTTACTGAGACAAATGTAATCCAAAAGATCTTATAAAAAATATATCCAACTCATGGGCACATATAGATTCTTACAAGTTTAATATCCCAATTGAGCAAGTAATGACATTATAACTTGTAAGGGATGGAGCTTAAAATTCAAATCTCCAAAGCCTGAGCTCAGAGCTATTTTGTTATATGGCTATAATAAATACCAAAGTGTGTGTGTGTGTGTGTGTGTGTGTGTGTGTGTGTGTGTGTGTGTGTGGTGTTTTCCTAGAACTAGGATCTTTGGCTTTGTTAGATTCTCACAGGGTTTGGTTTGTTGTTTTATTGGCTAATTTGGAAATGTGTACATAGTCAGAAGGTTGATAGGGTAAGATTAGGACAAATATAATTAAAATTTAGAGGCTTAGCTTACTAGTAATAAAGGAAGACGTTTATTCTGTGAAAATGAAAGCTGAGTGCAGGCTTTGAAAATAAAACTTAACAGGAAGTCCTTGGTAACAGGTTCATTAAGCCAAAACAGGAAATTAATGAGTGAGAATTAGTTACAGAATTTTAAGATTTGGAGTAAAGACCTGTAGGGATTATTTGATTACTACCATATACCAGGATTTCTTATAGTTTGGAAAGTTTCAGTTCATAACAACGTTTAGCATTACTCTTGTAATATGCCCTTATTGGTGTCTGGGTAGATAGAAAAATCAGGACCTTGGAAACCTGTCAAATTATTACCCGTTCCAGAATCTCGTGTGAAATCATTTGGAACTCAAAAATCTGAAAAGATTTATTCGTCTCTAATTTATCTACCACATCCTAGAAATAACATTTCAGAACCGTTTGCATAAGTGAAGAGTCACTGTCTTATACTGTTCTGTATGTGCAGCATTTGGTCTTGCTGATATAATAAGCAATAGGTATTTGGTGTCATAAGAATTAGGCCTAGAATAAGGGTTAACTACGTTTTCGATCTATGGGCTCATATCCCCAACCTGTGTTAATCTAGGTATAAGTAGAATTAATTAGATAGGAGGTCAGTGTGATTTGGGTAATGAGAACTGGGGATCTAATTACACGATAAGACAGGGCCAGAGTCGAAACTGGAATTCTACATCTTGGCCCTTGGACTGGCTACTCATCCTCACAATTGTCACGTTCCTGCTCATAGATATGAGGGCTTCCAGAGAGACTTATGTGTTACAGTTCACAACAAAGAAAGGCTGTGTGAAGTGATCATCTGATGGCTGATGGTATGGGGCCAGCCCTCTACACTGCAATTTGTAGGGCATTCTGACACTACTAATTCGGCATCAAGTAAGTTTTCCTCAGCAAGACTTCTCTCCCTAGCTCATAGAATCTGTTGTGTCGCACCTCCCTTCCCCTGCATCCCTTCCCTCTGTAGGGTGTGAAAAGCAGACCTTCCAGGAGAATGAATAAAGGCTGAGAACCGCCATGGAAAACGTTACTTAAAAAAAAAAGAAGAGGAAAAAAGAGCATTTGTATGCATCCGTACGTATGTGTATAACCCATGTGAATTGTATAACTTTTTTAATGAATATTTTTCACTAATATTGGAGTCAACTTTTAATTTTTCTGCAGGCTTTTTCAATCTGTAATTTTAATTGTAGCATTTCTAAAGGATTTTTATTATTATTATTATTTACCACCATGGTAAGGGTGAAAAATGGCATTTAGCCAAATGTGTGCTCTATCAAACTCATTATAATATCTGATATATTTTTAATAAGCATATTCAAGAGCTATAAATACAGAGCAATAAACAATGCTTACCTCCAAATTTTTAAACTACTTCTATTTGGCTTCTGGCTTGGGTCGTTCCCACCCCAGGTGAGTGTCATTCTGCTTTTCATCTCTCACAGCACACAGTAGTGAATAAAAAAGGTGTTGACTATTGCTAAAGAAACGAGCTTTGTGTTATGCTACAAAAATGAATTTATCTGAGTCACAAAATTTTTTTAAAGAATACGTAATGAAAAGCTAAACACAGAATGAGTTTGTGTCACTTATGCTAGTAAATTTATAGAATAAAATGAGTGAAGATGTAATGAGATAATCATCATGGCACTAAAGGGTCTATTAAAGCTTAGATAACTAAATTGAATTTCCTAGAAGTACATTAAAACAAATACAACCTCCTACAAAACGTGTAGTGCATTAATATAATTTCATGCCTCCAAGGATAGCATAAAGTCTGAATTTAAGGTTACTTTCCATAGTAAATAAAGTTAACTCTTCCTAGTTACAAAAAGCAGAAATCCTGCTCAGAAACAGACTAACTGAAGCCCAAATCTGAGGTTCCTTTGGTGACAAAATACAGAATATGTTTAAATCTAACTTAAATAGGATATTCTTCTCACTTGGCTAATAACCTTTAATCTTTATGCTTTCATGGTAACTGATGTATAAATAAATAGTCACCAACCTGAAGTCTTATATTTATAGAATAGGTTAATGACTAGACCAGTGTTTTGTATAGTTAAATTTTTAAATATCCCAAAGTTGACTATTAAATACTTCAGTGGCTTGGGGAATATAGTTTTACATACAATTTTAACACAGGCTGAATCAAAATATTTGAGGCTTACAATTTTTGGTTTTTACACTATCTACCTTATAGTAACCCAGCGAGGTCACATTAATGTATGACCTTCTCCTCCGCTTCTCTTGGCCAGAGATTGTTCCTCCTGTATACCTCAATGGCTCTCCTGCCTATTATGTCATCAGAGGTCCTTGTTTTTTGTTTTTAGAGGAAGATGTGCTCTTACTATGAAAGACTGATTTGCTACCATTATTCCTAAATCTATTTCTTTTTGCTCTTCTGTTCAATTACCCTCTGATCTTTGAGCTCTCATTCTCTGCTGCTTTGTTTACTGAAAAAAACATGCTAAGGTCTTCTTTCGATAAGAGAAAATGAACAAACAAACAAAAAACAAAACAAACAACAAATATTCCTTTTCTTAACCCTGAGACTCTCTTGAAAGATGATGGCTCTTTTGTGTTAGACATTTGGAAGGATATTACACAGTAGCTAAGTCTAATTTTTCTTCCTATCTCATTAAGCTGCTTATAATCTGGCTTCTGTTCTCACTATTATAAGTAAACTTCCCTCTCAAAAGTCATTAATAAATCCTTATAGACCAACTACAATGGCAATTTCTTAGTTTTTATTTCTTAACCTCTCTATAGTACACCAAAGTGTTGGCCACCCCTTCTTACTTATAATTCATTCTTACTTTTATATCTTTCCCCCAAGTTTTGCTTAACCCTTAGTCATTGTCAATCTACACTTTTCCCCATAGTATCTTCATTTGCTGCTATTTTCACCTTGTAACAGATGATCTAAAAATTTCTTTGTAAGCAACTGCTTCACATCTGCCACTGAGTAACGTTCTCACTGTAAAATGTGGCCAATAATACATGTTGGTGGATTGTTGTCACAATTAAAAAAGAAAACAGGAAAAGTGTTCAGTATGATATAGGTACTAAATTAAAACTCACAATATTAGTTCCTTTTTTCTTTTCTTCCTTATCGAAAGAGGCAGATCTTAAATAAATTCAGTAAGCACAAAAGTGACCAATCTCATATTTTATGTACCCTATCTCTGTCTAATATTTTTTATTTTCTGTTAGACATCTCTATCTAGGTGCTGTAATAGTGCCTCAAGTTCAGTGCTCCAAAGTGAATTTGTTATCCTCCCCAAATCTTTGTCTTTACCTGAACTTGTGTTTCTAGTAACCATGGCAGCCCTCTTCTGGTGTGTGATTTGTCTTGGCCTCATTGTGTAACTTGGTCCTGATTCTATACACACAATATATCTTGTATCTATTTACTATTTTATTTCCTGTGCTCATCATTGTAGTTTAGAAGCTCTTTTTCAAGGTTACTGCAAATAGATTCCTTTCTACTTTAATTTAAAGCCCTGTTGCTAGGTTGATCTTCTTAAAACAGTTTAAATTTCTTGCTTCCTTATATAAAAATATGCAGTTGCTCCCTTTTAGATTGGCATTCAAGGCTCTTGACAAATGTGGCCCAACATTGTTTTCAGAGTTAATATTCTCCAATGTCAAACTCAGTGGTTATCAAAATTATTTGTGTATGTTTTTTATATTTAAGCAATAATCCCACTTTTTCCAAAATAAATCTTATAACCACACCCGCATCCCCAATATGTACTGGTTAAATTAGGTAGGAATTCTCATCTAATCTCAACAAATTTTACCCTCATGCTCCTGCTAGCTCCCAGGAATGATAAATCTTTTGAGTCCTGGCATAGCTAGTACTCCTCTTTATTCCCCAGAAGTGTCTCAAACTTTTCACCTCCCTGTACCATTATTCCTACTTTCACTTTTGCCTTGGAAGAGCTGCTAGAATCTTACGCATCCTGTGAGACAGACCCACTTCAGCTGATACCCCATTGGTAGAATTTCCCTCAATTAATGCAGTCAAGTGGGACCTCCATCCTGCCTCCAGCAGCCTGTTAATATCCAGTCTAAGGGCACTTGAGAGTCTGTCTTATATTATAGGCATTTATGTTTACAATTTACTCTCTATCCTAGATTATAATTCCCCTGAGGACAAGAAGCTTAATATTTTAAAACTCATTTGACTATTCCCGTCATACAAATGGTTTGATGGAGAGGATGCTCAATAAAATATTTCATAGTAAGTTTGTGTGTATTGCTTATATCTTCAAAATTCCTTAAAACCCTAAAGAAATTATGATACTCATACTCCTAATAACAATCTTAATTTCATATTTATAGGTGGAGATATACATATATGTCTATCTATACATGTATAAGTATATATACAGACATGTGAAAACCTCTGAAAAATATCAGAAGCTATATGAAAATTTCAGAAGTAACTATTCATCTGTAACAGATTTACAATTAGACTTATCTTTAAAATTTTAACCTAAAAAAAAAGAAAAAAATCCAGAAATAATACCCTACTCCCCTAGGTTAATCATGGCCTCATATTCTTAAAATAGCCAATTGGATCATATGTTCAAGGGCCTGTTGATGGTGTTTTTGTTTTGAATTAATGGCTCATCGGAGAGCATAAATGCAGTCCTAATTATCAGGAGTGTTGATCTTTCATAAAAACTCCCAGTTCATATGGTATTCTGATTCTCTGGTCACAGACGATTCTTCAGAGAAAAAACTTAAAGACTTATTAACAGGTATTTGAAAAATCACTTTTGCCTGTACATTTGATTACATCTCTACCTTAAGAATTAAGCTTTGCTTTTTTTAAAAAATGCAATCAATTCCGAGCTGCTTTTAATGCACAATCCATAGTTACTTTGGCACAGTGTAGTGAAAATAACTTGGCTTGCCACCAAAAATACAATTTTAAGGAACCTGAGGTGCTCATCTTTGATTCTCTCATTTCCCTCAATATATAAATGAAAGTAAGTTCAAAGCGGTTGCCTGAATCCCTAGTCTCTCAGGAAAAAATGAAATCTTCTTTTCCCAGACCACAGTGTAGTGAAATAAATTAGTATAATGATTTATGTTTACTGTTTTAGTCAATTCTGATAGAGATTATAGAGACAAAATGACAAACTGCCTTAGTGGTAAACTTAAATCATGTCAGCCAATCTTTAGTTTTTCCTTACCCTAATTGCTCCTTCTGTTCATTTATCTTCCCAGGCAATCTTTGGAAGAAATACTAGTTCAATCAGTACATGTGCAAACCACCCGAGATAAAAAAGTTTAGTCTAATTTGTCTCACTAAATTGTAATGCCTCTAGTAAACAAATCTTGGTTTGAAAGGAGACGAAAGAAATCTGAATAATTATGGTGCAAAGTGCTCTCTTTTTGCATTTCTAAAGTTACCATTTATATACAGGTTTCTCATCTCCACTCCTACCTCGGTACTTCTTTTTCTTATTGTCTTTGAAAACATGTCTTATTTCCAAATTAGAACCAAGAATTGCATGCAGTATTTTTACTCACACAGTTAAGGACCTGTTCAACATAAAAGCAAAAGGCACAAACTTTTAACAGGAAAAAATTTAGCAGTATTCTGCACAGGAAAGGGATATGTTGAAAAATGACTTTTATAGGGATGATAAAGAATCCAGTTTAAGATGGAGACAAAATTTGTAGGCAGATGAAGAAGACTTTGAAGCATGTAAGCTTTAAGGTGATGAGAATGGGGTTAAGAGTGTGTGTGTTCTTTTTTTCAACGGCAAAACCTGATAATGGACTCACTATGTGCCAAAAACTGGGCAAGGTTCTGGCTATATTACATTTCATTTAAAGGGACTAAGGAATACAGGGAAATTGGTCTGTATTAAGTCTCTCTGTGTTTTAATTGACTAGTCACAGAATATCATCTCCATGTTAGAAAACATGTCAAACCAGGGTGGTGATGAATAAAGTTTTTTAATATTTTTTTTCTCTTCACACAGAACAAGCTGACTTTTTTAACATTTCTCCAGATGCATCAGAGAAGACTGAATCTGAGCTGTTAAGTGATGCCAGACAAGCTGGGTGGCCTTGTCAACAACAGTGGAGTAGAAATTAGTAGACTGCAGCAGCCTCTGTCACTCTTACTTGCATAAGGAGAGTCTCTAAAGCCCTTTGTGGTCTGAGGAATCCCAGCACTCACTTGCTGCCCATCATGGAGGTGTCTGATGTGACTCCCTGGGAGCTTCAGGTGAGGGGTCCTTGACAGGCCAAGTTTAGTAGCATTCCTCAAACCTATAAAATGGATTTTCATGCTTGTTGTGAAGTATTAGAACTAAAGAATCTTAGAAACTATTTTTAAAATGAGAGATTTGGATATCACAGAGATGCGGTGTTTTAGAAAAGATAAAGGACTTTCTTAAGGTTTTAAGGGAAATCAAGTAGAGCTGAGACAAGGACTTAGGTCCTACAAAATAAGGAATACTGACTCTAGACTCTCTAGACCCACTCCTAGGGTGGAATAAAGAGGAAGCAAACCAGAGAAGCACATTTAAGAAACAGAAGCCTTGAAATGTTAAAGCTCAGTTCTGGTTAGAAGATTCTCTTCTCTGCCAGCATACTTGAACTTGGACAAGTACGATGCTTGCTTTGAGTCTTCTTTTTTTAGAGGAGTAGTAGAGCAATTAATTAACCACTGTGTAAAAATCACTATGCTAGGAGCGTAGGAGAAAACAGAGATCACAACATGACCTCAGGAAGCTCACACGCTAGTGGATGAGATGAACGTGCAAATGATCAGCTATAGTGCAAAGTTGAAGAAATCAAGGGGATAACCACAGGTTATTGGTAGCTAAATATTGTGAGAGAATAGATTACTTGGATGTAAAATTTCTCTTTGTTAGTGTATCTTAAATAACACATCCAGGTTGAGGTTAGGTAATTCAAGTGACAGTCAAATTGTACATGTGCTTGCCTCTTTCTAATTTTCTAACTCAAAAGAGAACAAAATGTGTAATTTGTACAGACAAGAAACACACAGACCTGTGGTTTTCTTATATTTCATAATTTAAGTGGCCAGTTTAACATACATGTTAAAGTGTTACATATCTCTTCTTCATGAGACTTTGTTGCAGGGAGATGCACATCCCTCCAATGCAGTGTTTGCGGAGGAGCTATCATTGATCAAGTGCTACTATGTGCCAGACATTGTCATGGGCACTTGGATATATTTGATCTCATGTACTCATCGCAGCAGTCCTACACATAATTGTTACCATCTTCATTTACAGATGAGAAAATTAGATTTGAGAGAGGTTAAGTAATATGCTCAAGATCACATAGCTAATAAATGGCAGAGCCAAAATTTTAACCCGATCTGAAGATGCCAGTATCCACACTCTTCTTCGCCCTATTGCTAAAGAATGACACTTTGAAGGATAGAGAAGGAAATGAATAATTTCAACCAAAGAGATGGGAAGACCTTTCACAAAAGAGGGAACATCAGGGAGTACAACTTTGGCAATCAGCAGCCAGAAGAAAGAAAGGATGAAGAAACGGTGTGACACTTGGAGGCACAGGAACTGTGCACAATTGACTATGCTCCTGTCTTCAGTTTTTCTCTTCCAAGATCCTGGTGGCAGAGGCGCATTTTCTACCTGAGAATAATGGTGAGTAAATGTGGATTTGAACCCTTTCCTTCTGCAAGCTCAAGCAGGAGGGAAGTATGAGAGGAGGGATCTGAGTTAGAGTTCACATTTGTGTATAAGCTGAGGACTGGCAGCAAGGCAATGAACATACTATACAATGGGCTGGGTTACAGGGAGAAAGAGATGGAGGAGCCTGAGGCCTTTACATATGCCATCATGGCAATTTTTGTTTGTTGTTACTTCATAACAAAGAATTTCTATTAAAGAAAAAGAACTTCAATATTTAATAGGGAATGTTATCTTTTATTAAAACTCCTATCATCAACAACAAAATGAACAAAACAATCAAAAAAACTTGAACAAAAAAAGGATCTTAGAGCAAAGCATTTGGTATTAGACAACAGTCACAAAATGTTTTGTGAACTCTTTAGATAGATAGGTTTTATTTTTTTTTTGTAATTAAGAAATTAAAGAGGAAAGATAAGAAAATCTTCACGTCTGTATGAGTCAGGACATAACTCATGCAAAACCTCTGAATTCTTATCACTTTCCCATGATACCAATTTATCATGGCCATCTATCTGCTTATCAGGCCTGTGAGAGGTAAAACATCAAAAAGCACAAGTAATCTCAAGCCCTTGAAGAAACCACAATATTGGGCATGATCCTTCAAAAGGAATCATCATCAAACAGAAGCTCCATCAACTCTCTCTCATGGCAAGAGGTTATAACGCTAAAGATTAAAGACTTAATGATATAGGGAAAACAGGAGAAGCTACATTAAAAAAAAGAGAGAGAGAAATAAATTTCCTTTTTTCCCTGAGCTCTTTTCATGACTGTTCTCTGCAATTCACTTTATACAGAATTGCTTGGCAGCAGTTTTCTGAAGGAAAAGGCTTAAGGGAAAAATATGTTGTCAAAAATTTTAAGAATTATTTATTTGTATCATTTTTTCTAGGATCTCATAGCCTATCTGTCTAGCCACAGTGCTAAAATTCAGACACCAGAGTGAGAAGGGACTGGGACATCTGTTGGTAGGAAAGGTGTGGACATAAGATTCAACATGGTATCAATGGATATATCATAATGAAATTTCAAAGCCTCGAACCAGTCTAGTGTCGATGTATTTCACAGAAACTGATAGACTAAGTAGCTGTGCTTAGGGAGCACCTATCTAGGGCTTTCTGTGTATAACCCAGATGGACACTGAGTGGAGAGTAATTCAGCAGCCACGTTTGAGCTGCTGCAACTAAGGGAATGTCTGTAGCCTCACTCAGCAAGTGCGATGATGTCCACAGAGCTATCCCTGGCTTTGGTTCCAAGTGGAGATTGTAAAATCTCTCTTCATGTTGTCCTGTGGAGGAACTCTCATCCGGCAGTGAGAGATGGTGGACACAGCCTACAGATGGGACTGCTGGAGCTTTGCAGCATCCTGGCACAGATGCATTTGTAGCACACAGGCTTAGCCTTCTGTGGATAAACCCCGGAAGTGCTGAGACTATGCCTTGACTAAGTGCACAAGCAAGATGAATAGTATGAAAGAAAAGGCAGGGAGAGACCAAACCTTGAACACAGAGGAGGATCTGGATTGAATCAGACTAACCCAGAACTATCTAGCAGTCACACTAGGTGAAAGTTCGTTTGCAGTTTCTTTAGTAGGAAGAGAAGGGAATAGGACATCAGCACCTCTGAAACTTTTTTAGAGCATGGAGTCCACACCTGAGACCTGTGGACCTCGGGGGTTTTTGAATAGCCTCAGGGCAACCAGGAACCTTTAAAATTGTTTGAAAACTTTGTGATGTTATTGTAGAAATGTGCATTTTTTTAGGAAACAATTCTCAAATTTGTCCAGAACCCAAAAAATGTTTTAATAATTATTGTATACATCGGTAAGTACATTTCTCTTATTCAAGGTGGGTTAGTTATAACTCAATAAGTCTTTCTCCACACATCTTTTATTTTCTTAATTTTCATAGTCTTGAATTCAAGAACTTGTCTAAGTTTTTCCACATCACTATGTGAAATAGGGCAGATACTGTCTGGTGATATGGGCAACAACGGTTTGATTCTTAATGTTCACAAAGTCAGATAAGAACTCCCTTACCGAACTTATCTAATGAGGCTTGGTTCCATCTGGACATGAATAATTATAGCCAAACATTGCAAACTCAAATGCCTACAGGGGCCAGGCAACTTATAGAAGGTCAAGCCATAAGATGATAAAAGGCAGCCAAAATTCATACTTTCACTTGGGAGACTATGAGGAACTATGGAGAACATGCCAAAGGCAGTCATGGCTCAGCTCTAGTGGACAGTTATCATGATGGAACGCATGTCCAGTTTTACTAGATCTTCCAGACTTCTAAGCAGATCTAGAGATCTGAAATTTTCACAAACATTTCTGTTAAATTATGTATATCCAGAAAAAGTGCTATTAAGATGTACGGATCTTTACTTGATGCATGACTGAGCTATAAATCTTAGCTTTAGATAACATGGATTAAATGCTTTTAAAAATATTCCAAAATTTATTTTTAAGATTTATAGATGTCTAAAATGTTTTAACTTAAAATTATAATATGCAAGAGTAGGTGGGCAGTTGGAAGCTCACTCTTCTTTGAAGGTGCAGTTGATCATTTTATCCATATGACATAGAATGGCACCAGAAAGATACCAAATTTGAGCATCCCTTCAAGCATTTGGGGGAAATGTGAACTTGATCTACACTGTCTGCAGTGGACAGATGAAACTTGTGAAATTCTGAAGAATGGCTGATTATTTTAGAAAGGAAATTTTACTGCATATAGCTAGAAAAATGAGGCAGTAAAGAAGAGACAAAAAGGGAAATGAAAATGTATACAGCTCATGCTGCCGTCTGTTCCTTCTCTTGTGAGATGGAAAGGCTGGGTATCAGAAGTCTGAGCAGCAGAAGCCAGGCATAGAGGGCTCCTGACCTGGCGAATAAGAAGGCATGGGGTGCTTATTTTGGCAATAGGGATGCTTCTACTAAACACGAGGGTTGATTTTCTAGTTTGCCCTGGGACACACACCAAGCCTAGAGACTCAGATATACCAAACCCAACTCAGTCATACCCGAGAGACATTTATTCTTGAAAGCCCAGTAGCTAACCGGCAATGTTGGAGAAGAGCCTAAGGAATCACATGAGGTTTACATTCGGTTCTTGCAGAAATTCAATGCTTACAAAAAGGGCTGATTTTGCAGTTGGCTAACTTATAATCCCTTCACTTTAGTTTCAGCCAGAAGAGTCAAAATGTGTTTAATGTGTTCTAAGAGCCTTTTCTTTATGGAGGGGAAAATGGCATTATTTTGTGTGTGTGGATTTCTATTCTTAAGGACACTCGCAGGTGTCCACTGGGAGGGCAGCACTTAAGAGAAGGATACTCTTTAGGATTACATGGACTACTATGAAATCACATACATTTATTTGAAAAGCTATTTAAAAGCTCAGCATCATCAATTTTAGCTGCTTTATGAGTAAAACTAACCTGGAATATAGACAACCGTATTAGTTTATTCTCTATATTATTTAGATGTTCTCACTTCAAACTCCAATCTTGGTTCCAAGTTTTCATATGGTTTTTTCCACCCTATCAAGATGCGATAGTCAGACAAAATCTTTCTAATAGTCAGTAAGGTTTATATTTTATTTTATCCCCAATAGCTACTTTCCTAAAATTTGTACCTCCTTAGTGGTCTCAAGTTAGTAGAAAAAGAAAGATGATTTATTTTGTGCCATTTAACAGGGAAATAATTGAGAATGTTTATTTCTTATCAGGCTAAAATCGAGTTTCTTAACTCTGTGCTGCCATTTAAGACAACCATTCTCTAGAATGATAAAATTTTTGGACCCATGAATGTAGTATATTCCCAAATGAACACAGAACATTTCTTTGAACTCTGAAGTGCAAAGACTGTTATTCATGATATGGAGATTTATTCTAAGAAAGTTTAAAGGAAAAATAATCTATCTGTAGGAAGATAAAGAAAACTATTAACAATTTGCCTATAATTATCAATCTTAAGCTTTCTATAAAAAAATGGAAAGCCAGCCTGAGTTATATGCCTTTTGGAAGGCTGCTATGTTCACCACAATATTACCAATGTATACTGTCATGCTTTTTGTATGGGTATATGCATAATAGTCTGGAAAGAAGTGTGAGAACAAAGTTTAAAGGAGTCTTAAGCAGTATGGCAGAATAGTTTAAGGTATGGAAATCAGAAATTAGTCTGCCCGATTTCAGTCCCAGCTTTAGCACTTATTATCCCCTCTGTAAAATGGGAAAAATTATGGTATCCATCTCATAGGATTTTTTTTGAGGATTAAATAAGATAATACTTGCAAAATACTTAGGAAAGTACGTGGCATATGCTAAGATTTTTTATTATTACTTTTTTAAACATTTACCATTCTAACAAGTGTGTAGTGATATCTTTTTGTGGTTCCAACTTGCATTTTCCTGATGGTTAATCATGTTGAGCAACTTTTCATGATCTTGTTTACTACCTGTATATCTTCTTTGGTAAACTGGCTGTTCAAATATTTTTGTCCATTTTTTATTCCCATAGGGAATTAAATCTAATTTAATAGGGATATCAAATCTCCTCCCCTCATCATGGCCTGCAGAAAAAATGGTCACCTTGCCCTGGCACGGTAGTCTCAAGAGAGGTGGCACACACAAAATATTCACATGGAGTGTGGCTCAGAGATGCCTAGTAGCCATGCACTAACAACCATAATGCACAAGGATGGGAGATGCTGGTAAACCAAATCTTTGTGCTCTTAGAGTTTGCAGTTGACTTATCATCTAAGGAGGTTTTAGTAGAATCTGATTATGGTGCTGATATCTGGGCACAAGTATAAGATCCAATTCAGGGGCTAAAGTGAGAGAAATGGTCTCCATTTATAGATAAGGAGACACCTGCTTTGACCTCCAATAGTCAGATCTTAGTCACTCTGATGGTCTTTTTGGTTTATTAAGTTGGGTAGGCTACTGACCTCAGTTATTCAACCACACACTAATCTAGGCATTACTCTGAGGTATTTTGTAGATGTGATTAAAGTTCACAATAAGTTTACTTTAAGGGATTATCCTAGTTAATCTGGGTGGATCTGATTCAACCAATTAAAAGGGTTCAAGAGAAGAGCTAAGGCTTTCCTGAAGTGGAAGAAATTGTCTTCCTGATGGCCCAGAGGGCCTGCCCTGTGGATTCCAGACTTGCCTAGCAAGCCCTGACAATTGTGTGAACTAACTCCTTGCCATAAATCTTTTAATATGTATCTCCTACCTGTTTTGCTTCTCTGGTTGAACTTTGCCTGAGAGAGTCACCCACAGATTTTCTCTCAGAATATGTAACCTTGGCCTCATTTTTAGTAAGCATGTCAGCCCACAAAACTTTGAAAACAAATTTATTTCGAGTTGTTTCTCTTAAGCGAGGTATAGCTGCATTTAAAAATATATACTTTAATAAGTTGTCTTTTAATAGTCAATAACCAATTTCTTTTTGTGACCAGTCATATATTTGTACCTACCTACACTACTTAATACTATGTTTTCTGTTTATATTTTGAAATTTGCTCCATCCCGCTTTTCAGAATTTTATTGGATTGTTAAAATTTTTCAAAATTTCTCTGTTTTCCTTTGCTGTTTTAAAACTTATACAATGCACTCACATTCTTTTACTGGTCATTACCATTTTATATCTATATTTATTTATATTCTTAGTAACAAAATGCAAAATAATTCAGTATTTTTAGCCTTTTTCCACACATGCCATGGAACTTATCAGGTTTTAAACACCATTAAACAGCCCCAAACAAAATATTGTTGTTTTTTCCCAAAAGCTTTAGTTTTACTATTTTTATATATGTTAAAATTTGTTTTGAATAATTTTTATAGTAAGCTATTATTTCTGTTCCTTTCTGTTTCTATATGTCAGGGCTAAGAGAGTGTGTGAACCTAAGGAGCCATGTTGACCCTGAATTTAACTTTTTATTTTATATTTTTAAATATTTGACACAATTTCTACTAATTAAAATTCTCAAGGTCTGTCTTAAACAGTTTAGCCAAGAAATATTCTAAAATTTCACAAAACACAACCAAAAAAGATGAGGAAATTAGAATTTTAAGTTTAATTCATTACATTTTCCAGTGGGCATTCTGTCCTTTTTCATGAATTTCTAGAATCTTGTACTGTTGAATCTGAAAGGAATGATGTATCCACAATGCCTTCAAAATATCTGGAAGCAAAAGGTTAACCTTTAGTAGTCATGCAGTATATTTAATATGCAAAAAAGAAGTGCCTTTTTCTTAAACTTTTTTTCAGAGATATAAAATTCCTCCTTAATTAAGAGTCAAGTTTCTTAAACCACTACTAATTAAGCCAATGTTGTTATTGAGAAAGATTGCAGATCTCCATCCATTGATTCACACAAACTAATAGCCATTATTACACTGAATTCAAACCTTTTGGGAAAGCAGAACACAAACCCTGAACTTAAATAAGATTCAGAGTTGTTCTAAAAATGGTGTAAGTCAATATTTAATCAATCAGAACAAATCTGTTTTTGTATAAAAATTTAAACACACAAAATGAACACCTTGAGACACTTTTGGAATATATAAAAGCAAAGAATTTCCAAATAAACACGGCCTTAGCTTATGAGTAAAGCCCTCCGTTGTTGTGGGCTGCAGAATAGCAGCACAGTACAGACAAAGCGTGATAGGGCCATAGATCACAGTAATAACATTTGCAATAAACAATAACAGAACAAAGCAGACATCTATAAGAATCCCACGAGGAATTTACGTTATCCATAATTTTTCTTTACATTTGAGAAACTATGGCAGGAAAGGCCATTACATTCAATGGCACCAATTAATTTCTGCAACTTTTAATGACATCTTTCTGAGTAAAAACCTCACATAATGCCCTGAGCACATGATGGATCGCAGCTTATGTTTGATTTGTACTGGATTCCTGATTTTTTTTAGTATTTTTAAAGAGTCCCTTTGCAGCCAATCAAACAATCAACATGAAATACTCAGATTCTCTCTTGAAAAGTAGAAGAAAAAAGAAAAGACAATGTGGCTTCTTTCCTGGGCCAACAGACGACTGGTGACGTTATTTAAGTAGTTTTCTGGATGATGGATTACACAGATATTTATTCCAAGAGAAAATGATAGTCAAAGAAAACCACTTAATTCTTGTTCTATTCAGGATATCAGAATATACCACTGCTCTTAAATATAGGTTTATAGTATACAATTTTTCTTTATTGACTTTCCTAAACTTTAGCAAAGTATTTCTTCATATCCTAGAAAATATCCCTAGTTTGTAATACCAATGAAAGGATTGAAACTGAGCAAATAGGACCACACAAGAGCTCACATATGTTTTTAGTGGGCATGATTATGGGAAATAAATCCTTGATTAGTATGGGGTTTGGATGGAGCTTCTCTTTCCTTTAACCATAAAAGCTTCAGTCACAATTTGGTTGAGCAGTTTAAAAAATAAGTCTGCAACCTAGGATAGTGAGTATATCTAGTAGTGTGCTAGTAAGCGCAAAGTTCCTACCCCCATGATATTTAGAAGGGTCTTCTACATGGAAAACAGAGAAGGCTAGAAAAATCAAAAATGGCCCAATGGAGACCAAATACTGCTCAGAACTGTTTATCAGTGATGACCGTAGGGACAAAACATGTATTTTTTCCATACATATTCATTGTCTTTGTTAGTCTAGATACTGAACAAAGTTTAGAAAGGTTAAATAACTTGATTATTACTTAGCCAAGTTGGTAGGTAGTAGGTTTGGGGTTATTCAACTCACTCCAAAATACTAGCTTGTAAGCAATGTTTCAGTTCATCATGAAAGTAACACAAACGTAGACACTGGATTTCATAATTTAGACAATTAGAATGAAAATTAGTGAAAAAATTTCCTCTTAATTAGTGGTTTAGATGTTTCTGAACTATTTCAACCATAGATTTTAATCATATCAGAAGATTATAGTTCTTGTTCAAGGGGCTCTATTTAATTTAGCAGTTTTGTATTCATAGTCAAAGAAGAATCAACGCCTAGATACTTGGGGAATGAAATGCACCCCTGCCTTTAAATTTCCATAGCTTTCCTATAATTATCCAGGGTGCTGGGTAAGTTCATTAACCAAGAATTCCAGATAACCCAGCAATTACTCAAACCTCACAACCTCTGCAGACATACAGGGTTTTGGATGACAAAGAGCTAGATTAGAAATAAAATTCAGATTTTTCCATGACTGTCAATATTGTCATGAAACAGTTTTGTGGTTTCATATCAGAGCAAGCCATGGGTTATGTTCTGATGTGTGTTTTATGTAATCCCTCTTTCAATCCCCAGAGAGCTATATAAAATAGAAAACTTTTTAAAAAATGAATGGACTCATCTAGTTTTGCTTTCTACATTGCTTTTACTTATAAGATTGCTGCCACTTTACTTCTAAAATGTTATTCCTGTAGATAACCCCTGAGGATTATTGCATATTAAAGATCTCAGAACTGGAAGTGACCTCAGAGGTAATAAACTCTACTTTCCTCATTTTACAAATCCATTAATTGAAGCTTTGAAAGTACTTGCCTAAGACTACTGAGAAAGTTTGTGGCAAAGTAAAGATAGAATCCTAGTGATCAGACTCCTAGGAAAATGCAGTAATGCTCTCTGATTACTCTGATTCTAACATCAAAATCAGGGTAAACAAGAAATAGTGCATTGTACTGTGTTTGTTAAAACACTCTGTGAGCTATATTAGAGATTGGAATATTCTTTTGCCTCCCCTCTTAAGGTGACACAAACTTACTCTCACCTGGAAGGATCAAGTTCAAACTTAAAGTTATTCCCCCAATTATATGTGTAAGTATTTTGAACAGTCAATATTAGTTATTATCATTTCCCTTAGAGAGATTAAGAATCTTACTACTTGCTGTATGCCTTTTATCTCCTGTAAAACGAAATGTACCCACTGTATTTGAAAAGCTTATATCTTATTTGACAAAAGAAAGCAGGAGAAATGGAGTGTTGAGAAAACCGAATAAGAAAAGAGATGAAATGGGGAAAGAGGAGGACAGAGAGAGTATCCACTTAAAAAAATCTCTCTGAAATAATATTTATTGTTTTCAGCAAAGGTAATTCTTTTTGTTTCAAAAATAAGCAACTGTTTTTCAAAGACAAGTGGCCTAGGGCAATTCCATTCTTTTCCTCAATGGGTAGTGTTTAGAGGCAGGTAGAGGAATGCACTTTTAATGACTCAGAATAGGTACCAAGAATTTCAGATATATACACTCTATGGAGCCAAAATATTCTTTCCCTTGTGCGGTTCAATATTTGCTTTGATTATTTCTGTTTGAAAATAAATAGCCAAGTCTTTATTTTTGCAATACTCTTTTTGATTGATCCAAAGGCATCAGGAATAAAATATTTTTTCTATTCCTTTATGGTTAGTTTTTCTTTAATTACAGGAAACTCTCATTATAAATATGCTTTGTGTTATCAGGCAGCATCAGGTATTGGATACTTATCGTGGCTGCCAAGTCTTTATAGCTCATACCTTGAAAGGACATTTCAGTTTCTCCCATATCCTCTTAGAAATTGGGTAATGACTGAACTGCAAAGGATCATTATTTATTAAATGATAGGGAAATTTCCAATGAGCATAGATGATATGAAGCAATACATTTAAGATATTTAAAGTGGTGCTCATTTTTATTGGCAAAATATATCATATCTTGGATTAATGTTTATTTAATCATCACTGAGAGAATATCATATTATTATTACTCTTCGAGATTTTAGGAAGCTGCTAGTGTGTGCTAGATCATTTACTAGATCATTTGCTTTGACACAAAGGACTGACAGATATGGTCCTCATCTCAAAGGACTTTACCATTTATTAGAGGCATATATGGATAGATCTTGGTCAACTTACTTTATAGCATTTAGTGATTGAAATGGTTCAGAAGCAATTCTGCCCCCGATATTGCCATACAATGCATCCTTGTTATCTCCATCTCTTGTGGTATCTACATTAACTTGATTTTACTGTTATATTGTTGTCAAAAGTCTAACTTTACTATTTTTAGTCTCTTGCCCAAGTAAATAATAAGACTGTTTATTACAGAAATTACCTGAAAGATCCATCAACCCTTCAATTGAAAACATTAGCAGGCAGTTCACATCCCAAGACTATCTGAGCTTTTGCCTCAAATGTTTGCCATGTCTATCAATCCTAAACTATTATATAATGATCCTTACCCAGTCCTATTAAGTACTGACTTTGAAAGACCATAACTGAACCCAGACTTCTAAATCCAATAAATCAGAACTTGCCCTTCCCTCAAATGTGTGGTATTTACAATAGCAAAAGATAAAACAATGAAAACCCAATGTCTATTAACAAAAGAATGGATACACAAAATGTGGTATATCAATACAATAAAATACTATGCAGCCACAATGATCAAGATACTGATACATGCTACAATGTGAATAAGCCTGAGGCTAAGTGCAAGTAGCCAGACACAAAATGATTTGGTGTGGTGTTGGGGGAGTGGGGAGTAACTGCTTAATAGTTATTGGATTTCCTTTGGGAAGAGTGATGAAAATGCTTTGAAACTAGATAGAGGTGATGGTCGCACAACATTGTAAATTTACTAAATACTACTGGATTGTACACTTTAAAATAGTTGACTTTATGTTATATAAATTTCATCCCCCCCAATTAAAAAAATTTTTAAGTCTGTGGAGTTACTGTTTTCTCTTACCTTGATAAGAAATAAACTGTTTTGTATTATTAACAGATTGTTCTATTAATATTTGCAGAGCCAACATTCAACGGCTGTAATTTAAACCAGACTATAATCCTGTCTGAGTTTTGAAAATAGATCCCAATCCCTTTGTTGTGACCCTTGATGTCTTCTAAAGCTGGAGTTCAGTTTTCCCTCATGTTTCTCTCCTCGTGAGTAAAACAGTCTCCTTTCGCCGCCATGTTTTATTCTCTTCTGTCTGATTTTCCTGCACTTCAGTGTTCTTTAAGATGTCATTGATTTTGAGGCACTCTTATTTGTAAATTCTAACCCTTGTTTGGTTGGCTCCACATTTCTATGTCATAGTCAGCTTTTTCATTATGATGCCTCAATTGTTTTAAAAAAGTGCAGTACTTATACAGATCCACATATTGTTTTTGTTCATAATCTTTTTTAAAGTGTGTGTGTGTTTTTTTTTAACGTTAAGTTCTTATGTTGAAAGCACAGAGATTCTCTCAAGACAGCTTGAGCAAGAAGATCTATTATAGAGACCCTACGTTCAGTTGAACTGGAACAGGATTAGAAAGACAGTTGTTGGCTTGGACTAGTGTCTCTCTGTTTCCCTAAGTGCAAGTATGAGAGGAGTGACTAGGTCGGAAATATTCTCCATTCCTGTCTCATTTGTCGAGGCTTTTTGTTTCTATTCAGATATATTTGTCCCTACTGATTCTTATTCCAATTTCTTTCTGATAGCTTTTCAATTTAATCAAAGCATAACATAGCCAGAAACAAATGATCAGAACAAATGTAGTGTGAGGATGCCTATGCCTCATGCTTTGCCATTCCTTCCCACGTGGCGAAATACACTCTGATCTAACCGTATTCTAAGTTGTGAATAATTCGTATAAGTATGTGTCTGCTTCTTTCAAAGACAACTGTTTCATCCTAAAGTCCAATTCAGTAGATTTATCTTCAACAATTACTGGGCTTTGATCACCATAGAATAGGTGGTGTCATGTGGTATGTAGCTGTCCTTTCCCAGTGCACTTCCCTTATCAGGATACATGTCTGTTGATTTGTGGGAAGCTGGCTGTTTTTCGTTCCTGACAAACTCCAGTGATTAAAATGTAGTGGCTTGCTCTTGTTCCCCTGATAAAGGTGACAGCTGCAGAGTTTCCAGTGGTGGTGGATATCGTCCATGCAGATTGCTTTTTAATGAAAGCAATATATTATCTTACCTACAGACCCTGAAGCTTTAGTTAATGTATTCTAGCTTGGCACCACATTTATCTATAAATTAGTTGTATTAAACACACTCCTTACTATTTATCCAGCTTTTAAAGAGTTTTTCTAGTGAGAGGATTTGCCCTCTTTCTTCACCTTAAGTATTGTTATACCCAGTGACAACCCCACCAATATTTTAAGTGTAGTTTTATATAAAACATTCCCAGGCTTGAAAAATATGACCACAACTATAATCAATAACTTTATAATCCTTCACCACATTTTGCCATTAAAATAAGAGTGAAAAGATGGAATTGATTAGAGCACTAGCCTTTCAGGTGAGTTTCCTGAAAGCTGGCAATAATTCTGAAAGCAAAGCCTACTAAATAAAATGGTTAAATAAATCTGAAAGAAGAAATCAATTTTAAATTTAGTCTGTAAACCTTTAAATTTTGAAATTGTAGGAAACCTTCTATCCATGTATAGAAAAATAAAAAGAAAATGCTGTCAATTTAAAACTCAAGTAATCCCCTGACATGTAACTTTTTGATATTACATATGTAATAGTGTCAGGTCTACTGTGAGGGGCTACAATCTGCTGGGAGTGAATGACGTCTGTTGTCCCCTTGGAGGAAGACCCCACAGCTTCATGCTGTGGCTCTGGAAACAGCTACAACACCAAGGCCTTGTAATGACCCATGAACCAAAATTAGAAACAAACAACTATTTTGCCGAACGTGTCCTCTCTGACTTAAACCCAATATTAAACTTTTTACAGAACTATAAATCAAATCTATTAAAAACAAAAAACTCAGTGAACCAGTCTGAACTAAATTCAAACCTACATATTTTCTGAAACAACTGAACTGTAACAAAACTAAAACATCGAAATATTCTCCAACCTGAATTGATATTTCATTTGGTTCAAGTCTCTGAACCATATTTTCTATTTCAAGACAGGATTATTTTTAAGTGTTAACCATCACTTTAAAGAAGAAATACAGAAGGGAAGTTAATTCCATAGTACTGAGTAAAATAAGAAAAGTATGCAGTAAAATGGGTGGAAAGTATCCATTTTGTAAATAATTTAAGTAAACACATGATCATTCAAGGAGAAGCCAAAAAAAAAAAAAAGTCAAAAAAAAGAAATGAAATAAACAAATCTGTGAACAATTGAGAAGGTTTAGGGGAACCAAGGCAGGTTACCTTTAGGAAGTGGCAAATGGAAAATTCCATGGGGAGAGAATTGATACCATGGTACAGTAGAGGAAACAAGCCAGGAAATACATATTAAGCACTGTTAACATCAAATTATACTTTAGATTTCAGAGAATTATATTTACCCTTGTTAGAACTTTTCTTATATTTTTGTTATTTTTTTGTTGATTATGAATAGTAGAGAAATAAATAGTAAATAGAAAGTAATTTTGGGGTAACTTTTGATCTATATAAATAAGAAACTATAAAATTAAAACATATATTATTTGAAATTTTAAATCATAGACAAATAAAAATTTGGATGGTTTTCAAAAGAAATTTTTATTAAAAAAATGATTCTCTAACATATAAAATTTTTAAATTGCCTTCTGTGGTATAGTAACACGAATATGTCTCTAAAAATAACTGAAACGTATTTGCACATTATATTTAGCTATGGTCTGGCATATACAGACATATGTATGTGCACACAAACATTAATCTAAAGAAGTCTAGCTTTCCATGAATGGTATATCACTAGGGAAATGATCACAGGAGTCTGTGGATCCATGATTTTTTTTTTTCACAAGTTCAAGTAAACGAGGGTTTTTGATAAGAACACTAACATATTCAATCTATCTTTTAAGGCTATGATGAAAAGTTAGAAGTCTAATGTGTTTAAAATACTTATAAAATAATAAAATTATTCTTTGTGTCTGGAAATTCCTTTGAAAGAAATAATTATGAATAAAAGAAGATTTATCCATACAAGGTTTATCTACAATCAATATATAGCAGACACTATCAACTAATCGTGAAACCCATTTCCTTATTTTACAAAGCACACAGCTAACACATATTTCCCAGCCTCCCTTGTATTTATTCTTTTTATGATTATTACTATTATTATGGTGACATTGGTTAACAAAATCCAGTAAGTTTCGGGTGCTCCCTTGTATTTAAAGGTGGCCATCTGATTAAATTCCATCCCATGGAAAGTGAACAGAAGAGATGTGTGATGTGTGTTATTTCTAGTCTCACTAGTCATTGTTTATGTTCTTTTTCTTTCCACAGTGACCTTGGAAGCCCATGTTAAAGATGGTGGAGCCATAACATAAAAGGATCCTGTATTCCAGATTCCTATTTGAAGGAAAGCGACCTGGTGATCAGGAATATTGGTTTGGACTGTACATGTGTAAGCTCTACTGTGTAAAATCCATGGAGATTTCAAAGGTTTATCTACTATAGTGTTACCTTAATATAGAACATTATTTTTATAATAGCAAAAAAATTGGAAATAACCTAAATATCTAACAAAGTTGCAGTGACTCTTTTATTTAGTGGATATCGCTGATAATTCTAATTTCCTTTCTTAAATTGTTCTGGATAGTCTTTATTTTCTACAATACATACATATGACATTTGTGATTAATACATAAAAATTCATAATTTTGATATTATAAAAATCAAATTCAATGTGTATAGTTTAATGGTGTATTGATGACATCCAAAAGAGAAGGATACTTTTAATAGGAGAAAATATTTTTATGTTCGTAAAATGTGACAAATAGTTGAGAAGAAGGTAAAAGAAATCCCCTTTTACATTCATCACATTTAATCTAATTGCATTTAATAGAAAACTGGTGATTTAAAATGGAAAGAGTGTTATTGGTTGACTCCTGCATACACATTGTTAAAAGTCTAAGTTCGTGTGTGATATTTAATAGAAATGAAATTGAGACTTAACCAGACAGATGACTGTGGCACAGTTGAATTCTTAACAATCCTAGAAATTATATTGACAGCCTAATTGCCCTGGAAAATATAAAGAATATTGTATTACTAGGTGTCTAATCTAAAATAGAAGAGCATATCCAATGTTTTCTATACACTAACTTTTATTTTAGGTATCAACTATGTGGTTATCACCCCTTTTCATTATGGTCATTAGTTATATCATGTAATCAGCTTTAACTCATTTACTCTGATTGAAGGTAGATACATTTTGCCCTTTATTCACATAGTATGTTCTGTCTTAACTGATTTGCACATAACCAACTTAATCAGAATAACCATGTACTTCTCTCTATTGAAAAATCAACATTCTGATTGAAGTTCATTGCACAGTGAATACACGTAGTTAACAGGTTATGTTCCAATACTTTTATGCATTTCCAGAATTATCAGTTGAACTGCATGCTTACTGAGGGTTGTTAGGTCTGAGATTTGATTTTTACCCTACTTATAAGCTAAGAAATTTACATTTTATTAGTTCATGGTTGCTGGCAGAAAACACAAGCCTCCTTGGTTAGAGACAAAAGACATTATTACTCATGGCCTAGCAAGCAACATGAGCATTAGCATATTTCCCTTTCTACCAAGTGGAATTTTCAACATGATAGGTACAGATTGATGCTACACATTCAGTCATTTTGCATTTCAGCTGAGAACACTGGACTTGGTGAATCTACCTCTTTTATAGCAGGGGGTAAGCAAGCTTACTCTTTGTTCCAGGAGAGATGTTCCCTCAACTCCCAAAGTTGCTGTGTAAACAATCCTGAGTAATGATGTGAATAAAAGAGCAGTCAAGTCTTGCAGTCTGGGAGATTTTTTTTTTTAATTGCCTTCAAATAATTTATAAGTGAGATAATTATAAAATACAATATTTTGTACAAATTTAGATGGATCTCGATGAAGATAACATTAGCAATTCCTTAAAGTTCTCACTGTATTTTAAAGAAATTGGAAATGGAAATTATGAATGATGTGTTCTGGTTTGAGAGATGAAGTCAGCAAAGAATTGCAGTTTGTACATTCCCACTCAGAGTAAGTGAACATTGTTAAGTAAAAAGATGGGCAAATGCATGCACATTTATAGGTCTTAAGTTAAAAATATATTTAAGGAAGATACGTATAAGTGTTTCCGACTCAGTGCTTTAACCTACTTTTTCAATTAGTTGTAGTTGCAGCTATTCTATTTTTCTTCCATTTCAAGAGCTGCTTATCATCAAATGACACATGCACTGATAGCCTCACTAGTGGTATAGAGCTTGACTCTCTCTATTTTCCAAAGAAAGTGTCTCAGCAAGGAGTATGATAGCTAAATGACGTCCAGAACCACCTTACTCAATTTTCTAAAGGATTTCCTTTCAGAAACCATTTTTCCTCTCTCTATGGCAAGGGGAGGGAAAGCCTCTTCTTAAGTTGTTGCAGATGATGACAAACTTAGCGACCTTAGGTTCCAGTTTATGAATCACTCAAGAGGAAACATTTGATGATATCATGACAATTTCTATGTACAAAGTTCACTACATAAATAAAGAAGAAAGAGTTTTAGTAGCTATAGTATGTATCATAATGCAATTCTTTATGTTTTTCCAGAGCCTTTCATGAAACACCAGCTTGCCTTTGACTAAGCTGCTACTTTTTCGGCAGACTTGATATGGAGGTTCACACCTATCCTGTGTGTGGCTTGAGGCCTGAAATTGATGAAAGGGGATAGAGATGGCCTCATGTGAAAAGTCCCAAGCCACAGTCATCAGTATTATTACATTTTATGAACACCTCAACTATGGCAAAGGGTATTTTTATTTGATAAGCTTAGAATTCTCCTAACAGGGTAGTAGACCCATAAAACATTGTGTCCCATCACGCTAATCAAGTTTGAAGGCTTAAAAACTTATCTAGTTTAAAAACTTATCTAGTTACTACATAGGAGTAACTTAGAAATAGCTTATTCTCAATTCTTATTGAAAACAAACTGTTTTGAAAATGCTACAATCCAATCTAATTTTGGCAAATTAGTGCTTTGACCTGAATTTATATGACATTAAAAAATATTAAGACATAAAAGGGCTTTGTGAGGGGGAAAAAATGGTCACGACTCCTCACAATTACTGAGTTCCACAAAACATATGCAAACAAACCTCTGAAAGCCTTGACTAGCCTATTGATTCTGGGCCCATAACACCAGTCCCTGCTCTGTAAACTGTTATCCTGCTGAGACTCTCCTTTCTTCACCTTTTTTTTGGGAGGGTGGGTTGGGATGGGGGAAGGTCTCAGTCCCTACTGCATCCTGATAATTTGATTAACAAAAATGACCTCCCGATGCAAAAGAAGTGAAAAATTTTCAGATTTAGATTACTAGAGAAAAGAAGGAGATTATCAAAGATCTAAATAATGCAACCAGTAGCAAAACATCCTAGTAAATCATACTAAGCCAGCTAAATTAGATAGCCCTGTCCATATACAATTACACTGTTTGGCTCCCATGACAGCCTTTAAATGTGACGTGTTATTTGACATGTTTGCAATTAGGGCTTAGAAAAAAAAATCAATTTTTTTCTATTCCACTTAAAATAAAAAATGTACTGTTTTCCAATGAAATGTACCTTTTTTAAATCCAAGACCGACAAAAAAGTAATACCAGAACAAACATATCACAGCTGCATTATGAAGATAGACATTTAAAGTCCAATTTTATTAGATTTTATGAAAGGGCAGAACCTAGAAGTAATTACCAGCATGTTGTATTTACTTTCACATCATTATCCTTATTCACTTTGCCCCTAGACTTTGAACAGCCAGCGAGGTAGACAGTAACTCGTGGTTCTGGGTGAGCTTCTGATGAAGCTCTGTGAGACTGGATCTGCTGGCAATGCACAGGGGGCATGATGCTCCCTTCCTCAGCCTGAGACCCATTAAGGACCAGAGAAAGTTCTTCTCCATGCCTCTACCCTCTGTTTCCTTCAGTGTTGCTTTCAAACCTTTCTGAATAAGCTGTACACATTGGATGTGGATAAATATTCCAAGGTGAGATTCTTAACTGAATAAAATACTTCCAACTTATTGTCATTTTCCCTTCTCACAGTCCCTTAGTGTTTCTTGTATCCTCTTAAAATCTATAAACATTTGATTATTTTCTCCTTCAGGAAGATATTTTGACTTTTATCATATATTACCCCATCATTACATACCATATACATAATATTAATAACAACAGAAGAATAGCAATAATAATAGCAACAATAAACTAACATTATTTGTGCAGTTTTTATGCACTAGTCACTACTCTAAGTGAGCATATGAATTGTCTCAACTGATCTTCGCAGTGACCTTATAATTATCAACACCAATAAATATACCTGCCATTATGAATAGAGTAAGGGATTCTGTCAATAATTTCTAAGTAAATCATTATAATTCTTCTAAGTCACTTTAATTCAAGTTGGGGGCATATGATATTTTTAAAATCTGAGATGGATTTTGGGTAAAACAAATCAAGTGTTGCAGTAAGCAGAATAATGCCCATCCACCCCCAGACATCCGCATCCTAATTCCCAGGACTGTAAATCTTGCATGGCAAAAGAGACTTTGCAGAAGCGATTAAGTTAAGGATCTTGAGATAGGAAAACTGTCTTGGATTAACTGGGTAGCCAGAAATCACAAGAGTCCTTATAAGAGGGTGGCAGGACTATCAGAATAGGAGAAAGACTGAAAGATTCTATGCTGCTGGCTTAGAAGACTGAAGAAGGGGTATGAACTAAGGAATGCAGGTAATCTCTAGAATCTGGAAAAGGCAAAGAAATAGATTTTCCTCTATAGGCTCTGAAAGAAAAACAGCCCAGCTGACACCTTGATTTCAGGCCAGTGAAACCCATTTTGAAATTCTGACCTCTAGAACTGTAAGATAATAAATGTGTGTTGCTTTAAGCTACTAAATTTGTTACAGCAGCAATAGGAAACTAATACAAGCCTGAATCTTGATATAATGTATTAAGTGTTATTATAAGCTGTAAAGAAATGAGGCTCCAGAGAGGATTTTGGAGGAGTCAGGTGAGGGCTAGTCAACTGTCAAGTTAGAAGAACACCATCCACACAAGACCACCCTCACTTCAATAATTCTAAGTTCATTAGTTCCACAAATCACCTTCATAATTCTCTAAGACTTGATAATTCTCTAGGACTCACGGAACTCCCTGAGAGCTGTTACACTCATGGTTGCAGTTTACTATGGGGAAAGGATACAGATTAAGGTCAGCCAAGAGAGCAAGCCATAGGGCAGAGTCTGCGGCCAAATGCAGAGCTCTCATTATTCGCTCCCTGCTGAGTCATGGGCAGGCTTACTTTCCCGGCATTGATGTGTGACAGTATTGATGTGTAGCATGAAGTACTGCCAAGTAGGGAAGCTTATCCAAACCTTGGCAGAGTTTTTATAGGGGCTCCATCATGTAGGCATGATTGAACAATTGCTCATGTGGTTGATCTCAGTTTCTAAGTCAAGTGATACTGTATCACTCAAAGCCTTCACTCTGCCTTCTAGTGGTGGTCTTTCTGGTCAGTACCCACTCTAAATACTATCTGGTGTGGCATCCCCCACCCTAAATCACAATCTTAGACTACCCAACATGGCCTAAGACCCCCAGGCATGACACTTACAAAGGCCCAGAGACTGCCTCCCAGAAACCAAGGGCAAAGGCCAGAACTTCTCTTTGGGCAAGGCTAAATTCTTTACTATATGCACACCAAGCTGGGTTTAAAGGGTGAGCAGGATGGTTCCCACTAGAGCAAAGGAAAGGAAGAGAAGGGCATTCAAGACATAGAAAACAACATGAGCAAAGGCACAAATGTTTGTAGCATTTCTAAAGTAAAAGCCAGTAATTGACTGCAATTTGAACACAGATTACTAGGCACTGGAAGAAGGGAGTGGCTGGAGAGAACCCTGATTCTAAAGGCCTTAGGCCATATTAAGGAGTTTTATATCAAGGACAAAGGATTTTTGGAAGAATTTTCAAAAGGGAGCGATTTGAACAAAAAATCCTTTTGTAAAGTCACCTCCTACTTTATGTTTTATGAGTGTATGCTTTGTCCCTTTGTCTACCCGGACTAGACCAGGCCAAGTCCTAGGATGTATGATGGAAACTCCAGTAGGGGTGGCTAGCAGAACTACTTCTCCTAACTTCTTTTCATCATCTGGAAAATGCAATATAAATGGTAGAAAACCCAGTGATGCTGGGACAGAGATGGCTTATAAGTAGACTTGTGAAAAATAACCCAATCAGCACGTCTAGACTTAAAGTTAGTTATTTAATCTTTGTTTTATTCCCCGCAGAGATTCCCTGCTACAATGCTGAGATGATCAAGACTCAGAGACGATCAGAAACTCATCGTCTTGGTTCAGGCTGCTATAACAAAAGACCTCAGACTGGGGTAGCTTAAATAAGATATTTTTTCTTCCTCACAGTTCTGGAACCTGGAAGTCCCAGATCAAGATGCTGGCAGATTGGTTCCTGCTGAGGGCCCATTTCCTAGCTCGCAGATAGCCATCTTCTTGCTGAATCTTCACACAGTAAAGAAAAAGAGCTCTGTTGTCTCTTCCTCTCCTTATAAAGACACTAATCCCTTCATGGGGCTCCACCCTCAGGACCTCATCTAAACCAAATTACTTCCCAAAAGCCCTACACCTTAATATCATCACACTGGGGATTAGGGGTTCACCATATGAATTTGGGGGGTACACAATCATTCAGTCCCTAACACTCACCATTTTCCTCCATTCAGTGTAGAAATGCCCAGGGGGCGTCCTACACAAAGGAACCCTATTGTCTGTCATTTCCTTTTAACAACGGGGTCGTTCCTAAATAAAAGCTAACTTGGGAGCATCTTTCAATTGAGAAAAATTATATTTTTTATATTTACAATTATATGAATTGTGTATAAACTTATATTTAAATTTATGTAGAAAGGACTGAAGGATTGCAATGCCTAAAAACATGGTTTAAATACTTGGTTCATCTATGTAGGACCTTGTGCATGTCTTCTAATTTTAACCTGTAAAGTGGGAAGAGCAATGATTTTTTTTTTTTTTTTGAGGGGGCGCTCACTTCACAGAGTTTTGTGAGGACAAAGGGATACTGGGATATTTGTAGACAATTGTACACATGTGAATTTTCTGTATTACATATCACATTGCCTTCATTTTCTGGGAGGTTTCTGGGCCTGTGGAAACTGCTCAAGGACCCACAGTTAATGAGTACTGCTCCCTGATGAGCCTTTAGGGAAACAAAGGATTCTAAGACCTGGGGCTAGTATTCTCAAGAACCTAATAATCTAGTTGATGAGAGAAGTTAAATAGGCACAAAGATAACTCCAGAAATAGGTTCCTAGATTAGCAAATAAAAATACTGGATTTTCAGTTAAATTTGAATTTCAGATAAACAATAAATGATTTTCTTTAGTATGTCCCAATGTTACATGAAACATATATGAAAAAAAAAATCATTTGTTGTTTATCTGAAATTCAGATTTAACTGGGTGTCCTGTATTTTATTTGACAAGCATATTCTTAAGCCAATTGAGAATAAGAACTCTCTTGGGATTCAAAAGAGAGGATGTGTCAATTGTTTCTCAAGGAAACAGATGCTGAGGCAGTTAAGAGAGCGAAAGGTTTATTTATAGTAAGACCTGTGAAAGGAAAAGGGAGGAAGCCGGATTAAACAGGGGAGCCATCAGAAGGTGATGCTGATCTGAAAAATCTTTGCCAGCACAACCAGGAACTCTGAACAGAGTGCTCACTGGAGGAACCCGCCTTGTGTAGAAATGGCCGGGCTTTTGTACCACCAAGCTCTTCACTCTCCTCCCAACTCCCACCCAAAGCAGGTTCCTTCTTGGCCAGGCACTGATGCTAAGAATTCTATCATTAAAAAGCCATTGCCATCCAATGACAGAGAATTGGTTAAATTTCCTACCTTTTTATAATGACATACTAAGCTTTTATTAAATATGTGTAAAAAAATTGTTGACAAAAGATAGGCCAGAACTCAGGTTGCAAAACAGTATATAGAGTAGAATCTTGTTTTGTTAATAACGACACACAAATATGTGGACACACACACATACAAACACACACATTGGGATGGAGAACAGAACACAGAGAGAGACACTGATAGGATAGGCACTAAAATATAGCAATATTTTAGGTAGGATTGTGGGAGATTTTTATTGTTTATTATTTTTTTAGACTTTTCTACAATTCGTGTTATTTTTATATTACAAGGACTATTTATAATTTTTTAGAAGCCACTGTTAGTACTTCTTGGACTTTCCTTCTCATGAGAATTAAATATTTTTCTATACATTATATTTAAGACATAGTTGGAACTCGCCACAGGAAATGATGTTCCCCCTTACTTCGTTCTACTGGAAAAAGTGATCTAAGCGATATCCTGGGATTCTCCTTTTTAGAACTCTATACATCACTGTAGTGACAGCGGGCAAACTTGATAGATGCTGGTGGTCACAACAGAGACCATCTTTGCCTTTTTTTTTGTCCCCTATGGGAGAAGAAAGGAAACATTGCTGCCATCTTCCTCCTGGTTTAACATTTAGTTGCTTGTTTGTTCTGGGGAGCAAAAACAGCACTTTGCTAATAAGACACTTTGATTTTTGTCAAGAAAGCTTTTAGATTAAAAAAGTAGGTGTGTAATTTAAAGGCTTATAAAAATTTTATTTATCAGGGATGTGGATGGCTAGTTCATAAAATATGAAAACATCTACACTTACATTGGAGATATGCTGTGGTTTTCTTAGACCATATAAACTACTGCCTTCAGTAACATTATAAGATGGAATTAAATACTGTTGAGAAGAGAAGAGAGAAAATAAGATCTTATTTGGTTCAGATGTTTGATGTTACTTATTCGATACTATGAATCCTGTAAATTTTTTTTCTGTCATTTCGGGCAGAAGACACAAATACAAAAAAATTGAAAAGAAAAAAGTTAAGGGGATTCAGAAAATACCTGAGTCATTCATGAATGATGTTTTCATTGGAGAAATCAGTAAAAGAAAACTAAAGATATTTTAAAAGCTAAAGAAATCTGCTTCTCTTCTTTATCCTTGGCAGAGAAAGCTATGTCCTCCTAGAGGTCCAAAGAAAAAGCTCTGAAACTGTCTACTTCTGATTCTCTGCTCACACCAGGCTGACAATCGTTATGGTTTCCAATCATAACATCCAAATTTGGCTGTAAAAGTTTGGATGTTTATTCAATTCTGCACACCTACTATATATCAGGCTCTGTGGTGTTAAGGGTATGAACTATGACATGCTTGCATTGGAGGAGGAGCAGGTGGGAACAGGGTCAGATCACATAATTGCTGAGGTTCCTTCCAGTTTTACAGTTCCATACAACATAATTTCCTCACAATGGTTAGCACTGAAAGGTAGCAAAAATCAAAGAAAGGTAATGGTTTAGCCAAATATAAAGAAAAAAATGAGTGGAAAGACAAAGAGAAAACCATCTACTCAGCTTGGGGGAAGAGACACTGGGAAGACATCCTGGGGGAAGAAATTGCTTAGCTGAGTCTTACAGGACAAGGAGGAAGTGGACAGAGGAGAGCAGAAGGGGCACTGTGCAGAAGGGCCCTGCAGCCCTAGAAGTGTCCTTGGTGAGCTTGGGGATCTGGAAAAGCCTTGAAATAGCAAAGATGGGTCTACCAGAGTGATCAACTTGGGAGTGGAGGTGGAGGAGGAATGAATGTAGATGGCACAGCAAATGAGGCAATTTGGGGAGCCAGTGAAGGGTTTCAGCAAAAGGGTAGCTTGATCAGATTTGAATTTTAGAAAATGACTGACAACAGCTCAGGGAATAAGTTTGAGGCTGCGGGTTGCTGGAGAGGGCAAAGCTAGAACAAAGAGAGAAGCAGAGGCTTAAGCTGATGGCCTGAGCTGAGGCTATGGGAACAAAAGGAGGGGCTAAGTTACGGATACAGTTACATGGCAAAATCGGAAGAACTGGATAACAAATTAAGTGGGCTTAGATGAGGGGTTCTGTGGTGGAGTAAGGTAGAATTCTAGGTTGACTCCCTGGTTTCTGGATCAAGCAACTGAGGGATAATGTCACTCACTGAGGTAAAGAATAAAGGGAGAGCCTATTTGGAGGGCAAGAAAGACAATGATTTTGGTTTTGAACATGCTGACTTTCAGATTATATTTTTCAGAAATGGTCTCAACCTTATGTCACACACCACATGCTCTTATTTCAATGTAACTTTGAGATGTTCTCCACTAAGAGATTAGGTTCCTTCCCCCCTGTAACTGAGTGGACCTGCGACTACCATGACCAATAGTATATGATGAAATTTATGCTGTACGGCTTCTAAGGCTGTATCATAAAGATTTCACACACTTCTACCTTCCTCTCTTGGGATGCTTTCTCTTGGAACACAGCTGCCATATTGTGTAGACGTTCAAAGTGGCACCATATGGACAGACTGCATGGAGAGGAACTGTGCAGGTCTTTCGTCCAATAGCCCAACTGAGGTCCCAGCCAATAGAAACATCAACCACCAGAAGTATGAGTGAAGGTATATCTGGATGATTCCAGGTCCAAACTTTCAAGTTTACCCAATGTTGAATCTTCCCAGGTGAACTCCTCAACAGTACATTACAAATTAGCTATCCATGTTGTGACCTTTTTGAATCCTGACCCACAGACTCTGTGAGCAACATAAAATGGTTGTTTTACTATACAGCAATCATACCTGGATCAGGAAACATGTGAGGTATTCACATGAACGTGGCCAGTGAACTTTTGGCTGTGTGTACTGGAGCTCATAGTAGAAGTCTGGGTGTCATTGGCAGATACATTATAACTGAAGTTGCAGATATAGTGACCATCCTAGGAAGTGTCTTAAGCAGACAAGAAGGGTGGATCTGAGATGTATGATTATACATATATATTTAAGAAGTTCTTAGAAGAAAAGCATGCAGAAGAAGCTAAGAATAATATTGGTCAGGGATCAGACAGGAAACTAAAAATAACTTGAAGTATTTCAAGTAGAGATTTACGTGCTTACAAAATTACTGGAAAGGCTAAGGCACCTGCTACTAGCTCCTAGGTTCACTGCCATAGCTATGGTACGGAATCAGAGAGCTGCCATCACCACCCAGAGGACAGGGATCTGCAGAAATCTGTTTCCAACCTCAGTGATCCACCTCAACACTGAGGTGGGGGAACATGGAGGCTGCTACAAAAACCCTCTCATGCAGCCACCATCTCTGCCGCCACTGTGGGGGTGGGGGGAGAAGAAGAGCTTCCACTTTCCAAATTCAGTTCATCCCCCTGCATCCAGAGTGCGAATTTTGTCTAGCACTTTGGAGGAAGGGACTATAAAGAAATGTATGGCAGGCTTCTCCTAGAACAAAGCATTATAAGAGGGTGACAATGAATGTTGGTGACAAAAACCAAAACAAACTGAACCGAAATACAGCCCAATGACTTTCCAAAGAAATGAGTAGTCTGAGGTGCAGAATAGAGCCTATTTCTAAAGTCAAGGCAGGAAGACAAATTGAAGGATGGAAGGGCAGTGGATTTCAGAGTCCATCCATCCTGAGTTCAAATCTCCAGTTCAGTCCTTTACTTACGTGGCTCACCACACTTCCAGGCTTCTGTTTCCTCAACTGTCAAATGGGGATAAAAATAACAACATTGCAGCATTGTTGGGAGAACTGAAAATAATTGGGTGCTGAATGTTGAGCACAGAGATTGGAACATGGAGGCAGATGTAAACAATTGCTTTTCTTATTCCTACCTAAGGGAGGAAGTGAGGCACAACTCAATCCAGCAGTGGGAAGGCCCCTGCCCGTAGTAGAGGTTCCATCTACCAAGCTAGGCAAACCCACTGGTGGAGCAGAGACTTCCTGAGTGGCGTTTTGTCAGACTTTATTCAACAGCCCTAGATTTAACACCACTCCTTTGGAGATCTTTAGATAAAAGGTGGCTAGTCTTAGAGAGTGAGTTTCAACACATACTTTGAAGAGTGAAAGAAAGTAGGCCCAAACAAGAGAAAGCTGCTAAGAGCCTAGTTTACAGTAGCTGATACCAAACTGCAGGACGCAGAGCCAACTCCACCATCCTTACACTGTAAATTGGTTCTGGTCCTAGGAGAGGCTCGTTTAGCTTCAAATGGCTTGTGAATGCCAGTCTGTCTCTAATTCTACTTGGGTTATTTCCATGGCTAAGTTATAATCCAAAACATGGAACAGTCCCTGAGCCTCTGTTTCCTCACTTATCTACTAGAAAAAAGTGCTGTGAAGATGAAATGAAATTGGTAAATGATGAGAACCTCCATTTATGGATACATATACATCAGGTGTTGTGCTCAATGCTTTATAGACATTGACTTGATTTAATTCTCAGAATAATCCTATGAGGGTTTGTTATCTCTAATTTATAGATAGGAAACTGAGGTTGAAAGAGATTAAGTACATGACTTGCCCCAAGTCACACAAATAGTAAATGTGCTGCAGAGGCAAGATCTGAATCCCTGTTGATGGAAGGGCCCAGCACAGGGCCTGGCATGCAGGAAGTGTTTAGTATATGGAAAATGTTATTTTTTACTAGTCCAGCCCACCCCCTAATTTGATAGATCCCAAAATGATTCATGGAGAGCGACTTTCCAAGGGGCCGGGCTAGAGTTGAAACTTAAATCTTCTAGTTCTGAGTCTAGCGCCTTTTACCTTAACATAAATCGTCCTCTCTGTATCAAATCCCTTTCCAGGAAGACTCACTTGAAGCCTTGCTAGGCTGGCCATGAAGGATCACATGCGCATGACAACAGCGCTCTCTGCTGGCCCCTAGGAGAACTGAAAGGGGCCATCTGGCAGTTAACTCATTGCTGGAGGTTTCTTTGAGATCAGACTTTCTATCTCAGCAGCCCTTGATTACAGCCCCACCCCACCTCCTTTCTCTTTTTTCTTTTTCTTTTTTTTAAATGGCCACCCTTGTGTCCTCATGTCTTCTATTTACATTTTACTAGAAAGTTATTCTTGGTCCTTGAAAACCTTGTTGACCCTGTGCAGAGTGGGGGTAGAGCCAGTTTGAGGGGGCTTCTCTGGTTTTCCAGGAGTACTCCTCTAAGATTCTAGCAAGCTCTCACTATTTCCCCATCCCCTCACTGAGAATCACTACCTGAGTGAGGACTTAACTCATGCCTTAAACTTTGGGTGTGCTGGTGAATTAGACAGTGAAAGAAGTGCAAGCATAACTAAGACATGTTTATGGTGAAGTCCCTATAGTCTCAATGCTGCTGGTGTCATGGAGGAGAACCAGCTGAGCGTAAACCACTGCATTTCACTCCAGCCCAGGCTTTTGTGCTTCTACGTACTCCAAGTAACCGAAAGGCAAAGAGTACATTCTGCATGGAAGAACATAGGATCTCTCAGTATCTAACTCCAGAGACCAAATAGACAGTGTTTGGTGACCATACATATGTCGTTATTAATATTTTGAGCAACCATTGGCATTTCTAAATGATGAACACATTGATATTCACATTCCCTCTCTCACTGAGGCTTTCAGGAGCAGTTGCATGGTGCCTGCCGCTCAGAAAGCAGGTAATAAGGAATTGCCAGAACAAGACACAAAACAAAGTCATTACATTCCCCAAACCAGCACAAGCTCTCTAATCTCCTAAATTCCTTCTAGAGATTAGGCATTGTCAGGCTTTTGGAATGAGAATCTGATTGCCAGGCATTCCATTCCCAGAGCCGATCACCTGCCCTGTGTAATGCTGGAACTCATCAGCCTTCTCCTGGCATCAGAAACAAACTTGTTATTTTAAATATCCTTCCTTTCAATCCTCCTGCAATTACCAAGAGAGTTTACTTTTCTGCCCTTTATTTTCAAATTAGAGAAAATTCGCCAAAACTTTTCCTTGATAGCTCTCTTCCTGAAAAAGAGAGAAGATGGGGCTCCTGAGACGAAAGGAACTCAATTACAGCACTGACAGAATCTGCCAATACTGGCCCAGATGTGGTTTTCTGTCTTATTTAGGTGATGTTTTCACCTGTGGGGACCAGTCAAAGTCTCTGTAATGTATACAGTTCAACAGGAATTTCTGTTATGACCTCAAGGCTGACTGTATTTGTACAATCATTTCATTTAAAGAGGTCAACTGGTTAAAAGCACAGACTAAGGCACTTCTGGGCCTCTGTTCACATCAGTCACCCATTCACTAGGCAGTCTTGGGTAATGTGTTAACTTCTATGAGTTCTTTACATCTAAAATGAGGATAACAGAATCTCACCTGGCAGCTCTTGGGAGGGTTATAGAAAATAATGTATAGAAAAATACTGGTCACTGTGTCTAGCAGTGAATCAATGCACTCATTCATTCAACAAAAATTGAGTAGCTACTATGTGCCAGGCACTGATTCATACTCTTGGGATTCAGCAGTGAATGAAACAGCAAACTCCCTGTTCTCAGAGGGCTCACAATCCAGTCGGAGGAGATAGATGGTAAAATTGTAGGATATAATACATCTGGAGCTATGTGCTATGAAGAAAAATAAAGCAGAATAAGAGCTAGACAGTGATGGGTACTGTTTTTGACAGAAGGAAAGCTGCTTCTTCTTCCTTCTTCCTTCCTCTTCTTTCCTTCCTCCTCCCCCTCCTCCCCCTCCTCCCCCTCCTCCTCCTTCTTCTTCTTCTTCTTCTTCTTCTTCTTCTTCTTCTTCTTCTTCTTCTTCTTCTTCTTCTTCTTCTTCTTCCTCCTCCTCCTCCTCCTCCTCCTCCTCCTCCTCCTCCTCCTCCTCCTCCTCTTTTTGACAGGAAAGGCTTCTCTGAGAAACGGCATTTGGGAAGAGACCTTAGTGAAGCTTAGGAGATAATCCCTGGGAATACTCACGGGAAGAGTGTTCCAAACAGAAAGATCAGTAGATGCTAGGCTCTAAAGCTGACATGCATTTGGACTCCGGGGCAGCAGCAGGTAAGCGTGACTGGAGTTAGGGGCATGGCAGGGAGTCAGAGAGGTGGAAGGACATGGAAAAAAACAACCAATGGGGTGGTAAAGGTGTGTAGGCCACAGCGCCAGACAAGGCCACCATAGTGTTTTTCTTCCTTGACTCCTCATTCGCTTTTTCTATGACTATGCACCTGGCATAGTCATAGGTGGGCATCAATAGCTAGAAGCAACCTTGAAAATTGTCCCATTTCTTGACCATCATTTGACCTCTCCTCCACTGAAGAGGACTTAAAGACTCATGAGAACTGGAACTTGGGATATCTGTTTTAGAGAAGGCCTTTGAATAAACTCCATCCCAGCATTCATTCTGCCTTCTGTATTCAGGAATGTTATTAATATTGTTGTTATTAATATTAAGTGCTTCCTCAGAACAGTTTATGTTATTGCCCAGGAAGGTTTTATAATTATACATTTGAAAAATCCACTGACTAGCCTTTGAGAAAATAACCTAGATTGTTTGCTTATCCAACAATCATGGAGGCCATGTTTAGCTTTCCCAGGAACAAAAACTGAAGTTATTGATTGCCTGTTTCCTTCAGTACACAGAACTATTTTATTTTCAAACTTGAGAAATATCACAAAGCAGAAAGTCTTCCAGAAAATGTAAACCTGTCTATCAAGAATGTGTTTGATGACATGAAGCAGACTGATGAAGCTACAGGAATTATCTTCTCTTAATCAGAAGTGGAATCTTGTTTTGGAAGATATTTAAATTTAACCCCTATGTGTGCAAGTGTGTGTGTGTGTGTTGTGTAGGTATATATAAGTGTATGTACACACACATGATATATGTGCGTATATATATATATATATATATATATATATATATATATATACACATATATATATATATATTGATTCTAACAAATAGAAAAGCAAGGAGATGTCGCTTCTAAGACTAGTTTACAAAAGGACTGCAGCTCTGTCTTGGGTACTTTTTTATTCTCTTACTTGTTCCCTCTGAGGGAAGCCAGCTGCCCAGTGGAGAGTCCTACTTGGTAAGGAATTAATGTCTTTAACCAACAGCCAGCAAGGACCTGAGGCCCCCTGAGTGAGTCTGAAAGCTGACTCTCCTCCAGTCACGCTGCAAGATGGTTAAAGCCTCAGGAAACAGCTCAATTTCAGCCTATTGCAGACAGTGAGCCAGAGCCACCCAGATGAGCTGTGCCTGGATTCCTGGCTCATAGAACCTGTGAGATAATATTTGCTCTTTTAAGTCACTAAGCTTTCTAATAATTTGTTGTTCAGTAGTAGAGAACTAATAAATAGCTCACAGATAAAATTTTGGTTCAAAGAAATACTTTGGGAATATTATGCTTACTAAAAGCAGCAATGCTTGCATTACGAAATGACTCCTTAAGTGTAAGCTTAGACTAAAGGCCTAGGTTGTTTTACTACCTAGAAACCAAAAAGCAAGGAAATAGCCAAAGCATTTTCAGCTGAAATAGTAAAACAAATGCTTTAGAATCCTTTCTACTATTATTCACTGTTCTGAAATAAATTAAAACACAATTAAAGAAGACATTAAATTCAGCACACATTGACACTTATCTTGCACACCCTTTGGGACACTAGGTACAGAATGTACACATGGCCCTGCCTGTGGTAGCCTTCAGTTGAGTTCACAGTTGTCATACCAGATATCTCCATAGTGTTAATATCAAAATTTAATAGTCCTGGAGAAAATTCTTGATTCTCTCTAAGGAAGTTTCTATAATTTGAATTATAACTTTATCAATTCTGGTTATTGGCATTTGCTCTTATAAAAAGTCAGATGAGCAGGATGAAGACCCATGAATTGAGTCTAAAGTATGGATCTGAAGCAAAATAAGGATTGAGATATCATCTTTTCCATTTGCCTGAAAAATTCTACCAGGTGCAAAGGAGTTATAAATGTTGTTTAAGATTTTGGAGCTAAATAGTTATATGTGACTGGTTTACTCCAGTGCAGGCACCATTGATAAACAGCTGGAGGTAAAACAAAAAATATCCCCAGAAATATTGAAATGGCAACAACACAAATAGCTCTATTTATGGAGGAAAAAGTGCTGCAGATAAACATATAAATAAACCAAAAATAGGAGGCACTGACATTCATGAGTAGTTCTCACATAAAGCGACTTGGACTTCTGCAAATTTTATTTACTTAGCTAAATGTGAATGCAATATTGCTAAGGCTTATCTGAAGAGTTAGGAAGCAAATGAGACTAGAATTAAACCAGACATGCTGCCTAGAGTACCTTTAAAACCTGCTTTTCGAGTCATAAAAATTGTTTGGAAATCCAATGATCTAATAACTACGGAAAACCAAAGCTCATAATAAATATTTGTTTATCTGTAGTTTCAGCTCCTACTCTGTGATGTATGTACACATACATTGTCAGTAGTCACACAGATTTGTTCCTTTAGAGAACTCCATTGTTTTCCCATATCATTGACTGATCTGTAGTGTCCTTCTTCCTCTCTAAAGTACAAACCCCCTAATAGGATCAAAAGTTATCTTTTAAATCCCCAACTAGCCCAATTCTTGGCACATAGATGATCAAAATCATCAACTGAACAAATAAATGATAAAATGAAGGAGCTGCAGGAGAACTTGTGTGAAGACTCAGAACCATAATCCTTCATGAGAGAACCATCTCATTGTACCTTCACTTTCCTCCAAAGAACCACATTCTACCATATGAACTGAAGGGGGGGTCCCCTCTTGAATGGGGACTCTACTGTTCGGCTGCTACTATCATCTCAAATCTTAGATTGCTAGTTCAACCCTGTCTCCATTTTTCACTTCTTCTCTCTACTACTTCCATATAGATGGGGTTTCCCAGTATAGCATTACCATGATGGTAAGCAGATAGGGTAGAGCATAGAGGCTTCCCATCTACCCATCACTGACGGGCCAACTGTTAGCCAGAGTCATTTTTATATTTTTTCATGACTTGAGAAAAATTAATCAGAGCTCAATATACTTAACAAGAAATAAGCATTTATCTAAACTATCCTATTCCACCTAGTGTGTTCAGGAAGTCTTCACTGTTAAAGAATTTTTGTAATATTGTCATGAGAAGGGTGTCTTGATTGAGAAGGGAAAGGTTTACTATAGGATCGTTTTAAAAAGATGGTCTATAAATATTCATAGAGTTATTGACACATGAGTATTTTCCCAACATACCTAGTTATCTTACTATCATCTCATTGAAAGTCTTAAGGCATATCTGCACATATTCTCATGTGATCTCTGAAGAGGAGATCTTTACAAAATGGGAAAATGAACTGAAATAAGTGTTTTCTTAATCGAGGGCAAAGATGGCAAATAAATGGCTCTTTCAAGGCAGGTAGCTGTTAATCAGTCATGGACCATAGTTCCATTAGGCCTGAGCATGACTCAAAATCCTTTTCAATCCAGCTAAGTATAGCTACAGCAATTGATGGCATGTGAGAAGATATGTACTTGTCATTTCAAGAACGGAGAGCAAATGCTAGTTGTGACCATGGAGAGATTGCTCTGCAGGTATCTTAGCAACTGGACACAAAGTAGAACTAAAACTTCAATGTCTCTCCTGATTATAATTGTCCTTTTCTAACCTTTTCTAATTATGGTTAGACAGTCATTACTTTTTGTCCAGACTCCTTACTGTCTAGAGCCCAACGTTCATAGTCTCATACATACCATTCCCTACTCTTGGCATGTGCTCTTTCCTATTTTCCAAACTATGAATCTGCAAAAATATTTTCACCATGAAGCCTTTTATATAAAGCTCTAGGCTCTTAAATATACAAAATATATAAAAGATTAAAATAAAGAAGTAAACTTGAATCAACAAGACATTTTGGAATAGTAAAAAACATTGTCAGAGCCCTAATAATTTTATGAGAAATCTTCTCAAATACACCTTTGAAAAACTATGGCAGAGCAAAAAGAAAAATGGAAGTCTTCTCACCTCATACCATGAGGCTGGACAGAATTTCTGATATCGAACTGGAGAAAAGAGTAAAACAAAGAAGCAAAAACAACAATAAAACTAAAACCAAACAGTTCCTAACACTTTCATCTTGTTACCTTCCTGAGCTCTTGGTTTAGTGCCTCAGAGCTTAGTAAAGCCATAGATCTCATTGGTGGGACAAGCCTGATTTGGGGTTTGGTGGTCCACTTGGTGGGTGGTGGTGATGAAAAGGAAGGAGATCAGAGCTCAGAGGATCACCTCTGGACATCAAAAAAAAAAAAAAAATGAGGTATTGTTTTAATGGGGAGCATTGTCTCTGCTGGAAAAAGAATTCAGCTGCTGATAAACAGAGCCCCCTCTTTCCAACAGGAATTAGTCCAGAACACCAAATAAGTGTTTTTCATGAAGATTTGCATTTATTTACATTAGCACTAAATTTTACTTTGGGCTAAGGAGGGCCTTGACATTTTAGCAATCTGACAACAGGAAGATCATTTTAGATTTGTGGATTAGTAGCAAGAACACTGTACAAGGAGCAGAGGCCTGGTTGGAGTGCTAACTACATCCCTTACTAGCTCTCAGAACCTTAAGAAGTCTTTTAACATCTGGGGTCCTAACTCTGTCTATAAACAGGAGACAACTGTTAACTCATGGAATGCTGAGAATCAAATAGGACAACAGAACAGGACTTTAGAAAGTTCACCAGGGTCAGACTTTTAGTAGGTCATTGTGATTGGATTTGTTTGTATTTACGTTCATCCAATTAGGTGATAATGGGTTAGGATTCCTATGTGCTCTAGTTCTTTGGGGTTCATTGTGATGTTTATTGCACAACCACTTGAAGTGTAGAAATGCTTCAGTATTAACGGAGAGTATACCATCATAGTGGAACTGAAGCCACTTCACTGAACCACTGCCAAAGATCCATTCTGCTTGGCATGAACCACACCTTTGTCTTCAACTTTACGGATTTTATAACTGTTGCTTTCTCACTCAAGACTTTCCCTCTCAGAAGTAATGCACACATTCTGAAAATGAAATTTTGTGATCACACATTCTGGATATTGCAAAAATGAAACATGCACAAAAGATATAGCCACGAACAATTGTTCAAGATGTTGCCAAACATGTTTATGTGCAATTGGAGTTTCACATTGCAAAATTAACATCAAGCAAACCATCTATTTACTAGAAAGAATTTTTTAGACACCTGTGTAATTTTAAATACAGGAGCTTCAACTGGAGACCCTTACAATGATCAGATCCCTTTCCTCAGTGTTTCAACTGAGGTTGACTAGACCAGAGTGAATTGTGGTACCTTTCAGGTCCATCAACCAGCAGCATCTAGCAATGAAAGGCTCATTTCTTAATGGGCTGTCCTTGGGAAGGGGGGTGGTACATGCTGAATGAGAGTAGGGGAAGTGATCTCACACTTCTGGCCAGAGCTTTCTAGATCAAAGGTTAATGCTTGACCGAAAATGGGAGCTTTCTAGATCAAAGGTTAACACTTGACCGAATATGGGCTAGATGCTCTGTGTAGAGAAACTGGAATTGAGGCACAGGGATAGCCAGAACCTTGAGTTCCAAGGACATGTGGAATTGTTTGAGGCAGATGTTTTTTCACATAAACAGTGAAACAGATAAATCTAATATAGAGAAAAGGGACAAGCAGATGTACAGAAAGAATAACGACTGTCCATTTATCAAGACTGTAAAAATGAGGGAGTAGACTGAGGTTACTTTGGTTCCTAATTATCTGCTGTCCTTATTTTCAGGCATTCCAGAAGGCCTGATGCTTCCTACCCTTGAATTCTGCAAAAGATTATTTTTTTAGCATTTTATTTTATTATTAGTTTCAAGTATACAGTACATTGGTTAGACATTTACACGGTTTATGAGACAATCCCCTGGTTACTTTATCTTCTCACTGGTTCTACACATGGCCATTGCATTACTGCTGACTGCATTCCCTATGCCGTGCTCCCTATCCCCATCATGATCTATCAACTATTAATTTGTACTTCTGTAAAAATTCACCCCTTTCTTTCAGCTCCCCAACCCCACTCCCCTCTGCAAAAGATTTTTTAATTTTTCCAGTATAATCTCCCCCTTCTACCTTAGCCTAGGTTGACTGGAGTTTTGTTATATTTAACCCTGACTAGGACAAGTGGTAGGCAGAACATCGTGAGGGGAAAAACTAATGAACTAATTACTGCCTTTGTCCTTTAGTGTAGTGTTTGTTTGAGTCCTGCTCTCGCAAACCTGTCTTCTCAGATGGGCTACCCCATGACGTGGCAGGGATCAGCCTTTCTTCCTGAGCATGGGCTCTGTGCTCAGGAAACCAGGTAATCACAAATCTGTCATTCATTAATCAATTCAATAAATATTCTCATAGTAACATACTGTGAGAGGCATTGGAGATGTCTATATTAATGAAATCAAGTCTCTCCTCTCTAAGAGCTCAGTGTCCATAGACTATATATCTTCTTTAATCAGATCATGAATCAAGAGAAAATTATATTTTCATTCTATCAATTTTTAAGAATACTTTTCCCTCCCATTGTGTAGAACACATTCTAATGAGAAGCCTTAAGAAAGTCTAAAATTCCGAAATTAGGTAATCAGTTATTTTTTAAAAAGATGTCTGATGGTACAAGTATAGTTTCACATATCTTATTTATATAGAATGTTTTGATATTTAAAATTCAGCTTAAAGTTTTGTGGCAAAAAAATCCTACAAATTAATTCTCCCCTTTGCCTTGGCTATGTTCAGTTTCTTTCCTCAAAAAAAAAAAAAAAATCTCTAGTGTTGCTTTTGTGTTTCTGTCAAGAATCCCAAGATCTGGCACAGGAGCTGTGGAAACTCTGCATATCAGTGTCTTTAACCCAGAAAGCAGCATTTATCCTCAGACTTCAGACGCTGAGGCTCTGGGCAGAGGGAGGAGATTGGCTTCATAACAACCTCCTTGGGTTGTACATACTGATAAAGTTGCTTCTTATCACTCAGAAACAAGCAAGGAACAATGTGGGGAAGAGTGAGGAGGAGGAAAAAGTAGAGGAAGGGGAAGCATCAGCAGCAGAAAAAATTAAACCAAAACAAAGGGTTCTACCCCAGGTTGTTTTCCTCCAGGCTCTGCACTTTGCTGAGTTCCTTGCAGGAGTAGAAGAGCCTGTGATATCTAAAGCTCTGTCTCCCTCTGGTGACCACTCTTACTATCTCTGGACTCCTGCACCTGCTGTGGCCATCCTTGTTTTTCTGACAAGCAGAAGCCTCCATTGGTAAACATGCTAACTCTTTCCCCTCCAAGACTCCAGTGGGATCTCTAGTTGGTGTGGCTGTGTCATTATGGAGTAAATGGCAAATGTCCCCAGGTCTGACAGCCTGGGCTTGAATTCTAGCTCTGCTGCCTACTCTGAAACTGTCAGAGCATTATTGAAACTCTCTGTGCCCGTTTCCTCATCTGTAATAGGAGGATATGAGCTGCATGAACCAGACGTGGTTGTGAGGGGTGAACAAGATACTGCCCATGAGCACTGGCACTGTGCCCGGCAGAGAGCACAGGCTGCTGTGGTTCTGGGATCCATGAAGACACTTTTATCCTTAGGAAACATGGCTTTTCCAACACTCCAACAACATCTGCAAAGGAGGCATTAGGTATGAAAGGAATTCCTTGTAGGAATTCACAGCTCATATTTTCAAATCAGATCCTAGAAGATACAAAGCACATACAAAATATAAAACAATTCCCCGGATCCTGGTCACCAGAAGAATTTAGAAATGTCTCTTTCAGGGAGATTCTGCTTGACTCTTTGGGTCAAATCTTGATTCCATCACTTTTTAGCTGTTTGACTTTGTGTAAATAATTAACTTTTCTGAGCCTTGATCTCCCCCTCTGTAAAATGGGAATAAGATCACTCTCCACCTTCACAGTGTTCCTGGGGCAGCTAGTAAATGGGAGCATCCACAGGAAGCACCTAGTAAACACTGTGCAGAGGAAGCCCTCAAACTATGTTGCGTATTATCACCTCCACTCTAAGCTGAGCTTTTGAGTTTCTGAAGAAGGTTGAGATCAGTATCAAGGGAGATAACCGTAAATTCTGAAGTAATGGAGTTAGCAAAAAGGAAACCTGCTTTCCTTTCAATATGTGGTTTTCAGAATTAGCTGCATATTGGAATTGCCTGGAGAGCTTTAAAAAATGTCAAAACCTGGGCTCCACCCTCTGAGGTTCTAATGTAACTGGTCTGGGGTGTGTCCTGACACCGAGGCTTCATAAAAGCTCCCAGATGATGATAATGTGCAGCAAAGGCTGGGAACCACTGTCTTAGGAGTGCCTTTTACACACCTGCATGATGTTAGAATGTTTGTTTGTTTGTTTGTTTTGAACCTTCATGCAAAATCCGCTAAGGCGTACAAGCTATAAAGCAATTTAAGAGCAATATTTTTGAAATCAGAGGAGCTTGACTGGGTTTCAAGGATCAGAAGAATAATAGGAAGGGACATCTAAGTCCCACCAACTATTTTTGTACATTGTGATGCCCTTCAGGGCTGTAAACCTGTCCCCATTCTGTTTGAAATCCCCTTCACTTACACAGGTGTAGAAGTCCTCTGCCATCCCTTGGAGACTTGAAACCTGCACACATGAACCCAAGTCAACAGCCAACACTGAGGGAAACTCTAAAGGGGAAGAGTCTTTTGTGAAAAGACATGAAGGAACTCTCAGGGTGGGGTGGGGATCACCAGGAAGAAAAAGGCCTCGATATTTGTAGCAAGGGACTTGAGAGAGAAACCACTGGTGTTCTGTGTGTATGAGCCCAGAGCCCATTTGGGAATAATTAAGGGTCAGGCAGTGTCTGTCACCCAGCCCTCAGAGATGAGCCTCTCGGGTGAGTGGAAGCTTGAGGGGAATACAGTAAGCACACTTACTATGTGACCCTGGCATGCCAACTAACATCTCCATGCTTTAGTTTTCCCATCTGTAACATGACAATAATAATAGCACTCATTTCACATAGTTGTTGAAAAGCTTAAATAATCAATATCAAGTGTTTTAAGTAGTTTTAAATGTTTAGGACGTACTGAGAAACATTTTCAGCATTAGTATTTTCATTATTTCTGATTCAGCACAGAAAAAACATTTTTAGGTTCTAAAAAGCAAAATTTTATTAAAATGAAAGTGACCACAATGAAAGAGGGTATACAACGCAACTAAAAGAGTGATTTTTGTTTTGGTTAGAATTCTTATATCCGGGCACTGGAAGTGTTGGAAGGAGGCAGTGGCTGAAATCAAGCTAGGTAAAGAATGCCAATGTCAGGCCCAAACTAGCTGCTGTCCCCCAGGGTGACAGTAGGGATTGCTGAGGGAAAAATGCAGGCAGAGCTACCACCTTTGTGCCTCTCAGAACTTTATGTGCCACAAGGAAAAGGCTCCGATTGCCTAAAATAGGAATTTATTTCTAGCAATTTTGTAGTAGGGGTGAGTAAAAATGACTGTCTTCATTGTTAGGCCTTGTAGCCTCTTCTTCCACAAAGGTGGGTCTGAGTAACTGATCATCTGGTCCCCAGCTGTTCCCTTAAACACGAGGCCTATTAAACTTGTAGGCAAAATGATTATTCCCATTGTGCCATCTTTGGAGGCAATTCTGCTGCACAAAGGGGTGTGTGCACAAATCCGCAAGAGCAGCTCCAGAGGTCTTGGGAGCTTTGGGAACATGAGATAAGATGAAGCCCCACAGAGGAGGCCCAGGCCCTCAGCATTTGCTGTGGCAAATCCACAGACTCTATGACTTTTCTCCCATTGCCCCAAGGCCCCTGACCAGAGTCAGACAGGATGGTTAGATATTTGGTCAAAAGTGTTACAGTAAATATAGATCAAATTAAGCAATGATTTAAGAGTTAATAAATTCCCCAGATAGCTTCCATCCAGAGAGGAGTTTAGAAAAGGTGAGAACCAGATTTGAAGTGCAGCATGATCAGAAAATAGGCTGTTTCAGGGTCTGTGTTAATGAGGACATCATATGATGTTTTCTCAGAACAGGATTTTCAGTAGGCTTCAAAGTTTTTAAAATTAATTAACATTTTACATTCGGCATCCCACGAATTTCACATCTGCCACTGATTTTCTTACTAATTAGAAAAGCTGTTGGTAGAGGAATTGTTAGATGTTTGCACAGTACAAATTAGGGCATAATTAGAAGGCAGGGTGTATGCTAATGAGCAGCGAGACTGGTAAGCTGGTGTTTACACTAACAGAAGAAGCTTCCTCCTCAGGGTTCTTTGAGCCCATTTCCATTAGAATCCTGTGTGAGTGTCGGTACAAATCTCTTTCCATAGTTGGGTAGGAGTTATTGAAACTATATAGCTTTCAGAGAGAAGACTTGCCCTCTGAAATTCTTTTAGCCTCAAAATCCCATGGAGAATATTGCAGCCACGCAATACCTACTTACAAGTGTAATCAAGTGAGACCTAGTACCACTCTCATTATTATCTGATAGTTTTTTGCATCTTAAGCTCTTTTTGTGGACTCTCCAGCCTGGCAGTCATGGACAGCAAAGCAGGGGCCACGATGACCATTATATGATCCAGTGTAGTTCTGGCCATTATGACTTTATGATCTTACTTATGCACTGAAGACAGTCTGCTGAATCAGTTTAGAACAAAGAAGGAGCATGAACTCTTTTACTCACACACAGTACTTTGTCATAGAAGGTAAGAAGTGAAATGTAAGGCATTTCACTTGTCTATCAGACAGTAACTCTCTTATTGAAGAAATAAAACATGAGCTGAAAGCAAATACAAGATAGGATATGAGTGGTGGTCAAAATGAGACCTCTGTGGGGGTTTCTGAAGCCAGAGCCTCCACCTCAGCCTTGGAAGGTAGCAGTGACATTGATGAGACCCTGTAGCCCTTGATGCATTGAATCCTATGAGATCCCTGCTTCCCTTGGTTCTAGTCCCTTTGTGGAAGGAAATCGCCATGCTTAGGCCACCAGAGGACATGACCTGTGGGTCCCAGATGATACCAGCATGTTGTTAATTACAACTATTGCCATTTCTTCCTCTTGGGAAATCCTTGTTCACTGTCAGCCAGACAATCCTACAACCATCTGCAGCCTTCATAGAAATGTTATGATTCTCTAAGCTAGTGAGCCTTCCCTGCACTTTGTAGCTTTAGCCATACTCACAACCAAGTTCTTTGGTCCAACACTGGTTAGGAAGCTCTCAGAGATCACCTTGACCTGTTTATCTATGTCAAGTGGGTCTGCACCAATATTTCATATACCTGGCCATTCCTTAGGGCCTGGGATTGCATATTTAAAGCCCGCAAAGGCCAGTGAGGTACCACAAATGATATGGAGACACACAAACCTGACGGCACAGGCTCCTTCCACAGAAATCAGCCACCATGTGGCTCCAGCCACATGCAGATGTGGTCTGGGCATTGGCAGACCTTTCTGATTTCTCAAGGGAAGCTGGAACACTGGATTTGTATAGGAAATTTGCCAACTTTGGAAATGTTAAAAAATTAAAAATCTGCAAGTCAAACAAAATAATATGCACACAACAACTCGTTCTATGTTTGTTCTACATGTGGTCTAGATAAAATCTGCCCCAAGCTGATGATCCCAATCTCAAAAGGTATAAATAAACAGAAAGTGCCAATAGAATTTACAGATGGGTGATTTTGACACGAGCTAGAAGAGTCATAGAAGAAGATGGCAAGAGAAAGAACCATGACAGTTCTGATGCTCTGGATCAAAGATATGATCTCTGGTCCCCTGTTTATTATTCACTTTTATCATTCTAGAATTGGGGATTTTTTGAGAATTATGGGTTTCAATTTTGAAAATATTCTGTTAATATAGTGCCATATTAAGTCTCTATGTCCCTAGAAAGCTGTTCCTGTCAGTTCATGCATGCTATTTTATGATGTAATATGTTGGGAAAGAGGTAAATAAATCCCTCAGGCAAACTCAATTTTAAAAAATTAGGAACCCTAACACTTATCATTTAAAAAATCTAATAGAGTAACATTCTGCTAAAAAAACATTTACTCTCCAAAGACATATCTGCAGCTGAATGTTGCCTTAAGGAACTTGAAATGCCTCATTTTTACCAAGAGCTTGTATATGAAATCAGATTTCAGTAACATTCCACAGATAGTTATGAATTGTTCCTTTTTATATGACAGTGAAGTGCTGCTTCTGTAATAACATGCATCTTTTTTTCTCTAACATTTTTAAGGGTAAAAATTGATTTTAAAATTTATGGTCACAATAACATATTAGAGAAAAGGAATTTCTTTTCCTGGTACATTTTTTTTATATTCTTTTTCATTTTTTAAAATTAATTTACCTGCATCAAAATTCACCAGTCTTTGCATACAGTTCTATGAGTTTTGACAAACATATACAGTTTTGGTAATATCCGGTGCACTGTTTTGACGTTGGAAGTAAAATATAAGAATCTCAAACCTAGATTCATTAATTGCTTCAATTTATTCTGTTCACTCATTCAACCACTTCAGCTCCTATTTATGTGCCTGGCATTGAGATATAAAGGAGCACAGACATGGCTCCTGCCTTCAAGGAGCTTTCTGTTCTGTAGAGGGACCAGACTCCTAAAAGTGAAAATGCAGTAAGATAATTGCTATAAAGGACATCTGCACAGACATCACTCCCACTTATCTAACTAATGTTATCTGATCCACTTATCACTGCTGAGGGTTGAAAGTGCAACTGTGGGCAACGGAGCCCCAAACCATCTTCTAGGCCAGCAGAGGCGGGCTCAGTGAAGCAACTAGATACAGAGAGGCGAGTACTCTGCTGGGGAAAGACAGTACCGGGGGCCTGGACAAAGCTACCTCTTACACTAGGGGCAGAGGGAAAGGTGTGTTGGCTCTTGCTGAATTCCCTGTGTCATTCCTCCAGCACAGGCCAGTTCTGGAAAATGTTGAGGAAACCTTCACCAAGGGGTAAAGAAGTTGCTTAGTAGATTGATTTATGACTGGTTAATGATGAAGAAAATGTGTGAGAGAACATTTACACTAAACTATAATCCAAGCAAGCTTCTGTTTTTCATGCTCTGATCAAGCATAGAAAAATGGCTGTCCTGTTGACAGGGAGTCCATGATCCATGCATTGGCAGCGCCAGGAAAGCCATTTATTAGTAGGGGGAGGACAAGAACAGGCCTGGATGTCTGGTACCAGCCACCCTGCCCAGCCCCCTGCTGGCCCAGGTCCAGGTGCTGACAGCCAGAGGCTCGGCCTGTGATGAAATAGACATTGGCGGGGCTCATTCCCAGCCAGCCAAGGGGTGCTGAGATAAGTGGGCCTAATGGGCTGCCTTGGTTCCTCTATCAATCTCAAGACAGGCAGATGATGGTCAGAAGGCAGCCAGAGTGAAAAGTTCCCTGGACTGGAATGCTTGGCTTTGTCCAGATCTATTGGCAGGCTCTTCTGTATCTTCTATCATACTGGTGATGTTCATAAGCTGACAAAGGATAGTTAATTTAAATGATGAGAAATTTATTGGCTTGAATTCTGTTCCCGGCTCACTCCCCATTTCTTCATTACAAATGAATGGAAATCTCCACCTCAAGCCAACAACTTACCTTCAACCTCTTTTGCCCCTAGCCACATCTCCTTCACAGTCTTCTCTGTGTTTCCCTGTCTATCTAGGTGCTGGATGCTTTGCAAAGCAACAAAGTCAGCCTTGGATTCAGATAAACCAGCGGGGATGGGTGGTGGGTGGTGTTCTCAGCTTGGGCACCGTTGACATTTTGGGCTGAGTAATTCTGCATGGTGGGGGCTGTCCTGGACACTACGGGATGTTTAGCAGAATCCCTAACCTCTACCCACTAGATGCCAGTAGCACGCCTTCTACTTATAACAAATAAAAATGTCTCCAGACATTATCGGATGTCTCCGAAGGGGCAAAATTGCATTATGTTGAGAAACACCAAGATAGGCCTGGTCTCTAATCCTGGTTCTGCCACTCAGTAAGTTATTTAGCCCCTCTGAGTCCCGCTATCCTTGTTCATATGTCCATATAGTGTTTCCTATGGTTGTTATAAGAATTGGAAGAGTGTAAATTTGGTCAGTTGCTGGCATGTGATATGTCTTCAAAGGGCAACTATTATTACCATTTCAGTAGTCTGTAAATTTTCTTAGATAATTTTTTGTTGTTGTAATTCCTGATTTCTGGTGGCTAAAGAGTTCAAGAAGAACTGTGGAACTGACAGAAATTTCCTTGGCTCTGTCTCTGGCCACGTAAGGAAGCATGGCTTGGATTGCATTACCTAAAAGTATAGTTTGGGGTCTCTCTCCAGGAAAGCTGCTGTCTTCAACATTCCTGTAGAATGGGATCAGCAGCCCCATGAGCGTAAAGAGACTTCGGGCTTGTTACTGCCAGCTCTGGGGTTTGAACTGCCTCCTTCACTTTTCATTATGAGCATGTACGGCGCTGATAGTTTCTGAAGCCAAGGTTTGAATCTCCAGCCTTTGGGATTCAAGGCTTAGGACAGATCCGAACCGATCTAGTAGTAAGGTTTTTAAATGGTTTGTGAAGAGGGAAGCACTTTTTGGAATAAGTTATAATTTTGAAAAAATGGCCTTTTAGGGTTACTGATGAGGGTTTAAGGAACATTCTCCCTTACCTCCACCACCCTACACATACACTCTTGTCATTCTCATTCTGAGAATATAAACATTTTTATGAAATTACTTTGAAAAGCATGCTTCAAGGAATTAATATTCTTCTCTTGGCACAGAACAAGGAGACATTTGCTAGTTTATCAAAGGTATGGGGTAACATGTCAGTCCTTCTCTCTTCTCTCCTCCCTCTTTTCCTTCTATCTCTCTGTCTCTCCCTCTTTCTTTTTTCTTTTTCTTTTTCCTTTTCATTTCATTTCATCTATCTATCTATCTATCTATCTATCTATCAATCATCTATCATCTATCATCTATTTATCTATTAAAATCTTTGTTTGCTCTAGGACCTGTCATGCACGATGATAGTTACAAACTTAGGACATAGTCCTAATTGAACTAAGAAATCAATTGTTCAGTTATACTAGAGTGACCCACATGTCAAACATAAGTGTATACTTTAGTTGTACACAGATTTTGGTCAAAGTTGTATACCTTTGGAAGAGTATGAGTGTTAGTTACCTAGGATCCAAAGAGAAATAAGGCACTCTCTATACCCAAGAAGTAGAGAATCTAAATGGGAAAGAATAGATAATACACTTGTTATGAAGATTAAATTAGGAAGTTGACTGAAAAGAGATTAGAACAGTGCTCAGAGTAAGTGATTAATAAATTTTAGAAGAATAAGGGGAATCAGAAGGTAGGAAGGGAGGGAGGCAAGAAAGAAAAGAGAGAGAAGAAGGAAAGAAGGAAGGAAGGAAGGAAGGAAGGAAGGAAGAAGGAAGGAAGGAAGGAAGGACGAAGCATATATTAAATGACAAACGAGGGGCACAGATAATTCTTTAGGAATTTAGGAAAGATTCCAGAGCATGGGTTACTCACAGAAAATTCCTTGAGGTAAACATGGAGAGACATACGAAATGTCAAGTAGTGAGTAGAAACAGAGGCCTCATTTTAGCTAATAACAAATATTTCTAAGAGATAAACATTCATCAGGCAATATTCTACTAAACATGAAATCATTTGAATTGCTAGAATTCTCTTCTGAGCTCCCTGAAATGTCAAGGTAATGTAGTACAATAAAAACCATTGCCTCTTAGTGTCTTAAACCATGTATTTTTAGAACATAAACATAGGATTTGCCTATGTAGTGGGTATTCTGTCTGATGCAGAGACAAAGGCACATCCAGGAAAGGGGCACATCTACCCTCCCTAAAGGCAACCAGAGGAGTGAGACATGTCCTTATTTACCCACTCTACGCTGCTGGCCATGAATTCCTCTCAATGTAGGGTTGTAAGTTCTTTAAGTCGCTACCTGCCATGTAAGTGTAATTCCTTACATTGCTCGTAAATTTACCTCTTCTGGACTCTCAGATTCACATCTGCATTCCTAAATGTTACAGTTCCCACATGAAGAAAAACATCTCTAAATCTTTCATTTACTTATTGGCCGGCACTATTGGTTCTTGCCCAAATATGTTTTTAGAATCAGCTGGGATCAAGTCTTCATTTCCATTTAGAGCAAGAGGGAGGAAGACATTCCTAGGTCTTGGCACATTTGAGAAAAGTGTGATAATGACAGCAATCCTGGACCCAGCAACATGAGGCCCTGCGCAAGGTAAATACTTGGGAATTCTTTCAAAACTGATACATTCTTTGAATATTTGTTCAACTTTTATTTAGTAGTGGAGATTTTTTTTTATTAATAAAATTGTGTACCTTTTTAGTGCTCAAATTAAGACGATTATATGTAAAGTATGTAAAATTATTTTTCTTTTTAGTTATTTGTAATTGTCTTGGAATTTCCTCTTTCTGGACTAATTTCTTGGGAAACATATTATCTGAACTATGGGTAATAAAATAATAACGTATTCCCAGTAAACTTCACTCTGGTGCAGTTGTGCTGGGCAGAAAGCCCTGTGGGAGGACTGTTTTGTTTTTTTTTTAATTTCTCATGACTTTTTATTTATTTATTTATTTATTTATCTATCCATTTAATTAATTAATTAATTTATAATAAAAATTATTAGGGTGACACTGATCAACAAATCCAATAAGTTTCAAGTGTACAATTGAACAGTATGTCATATATATATTACATTGTGTGTTCACTACCCAGAGTTAGATTTCTTTCTGTCACCAAATAGTTGACCTTTTTACACCTACCTACCTCCCCCTGCTCCACCTTCCCTCTGGTAACCACTGTCCATGCCTGTGAGACTGGGAGGAATGGTTTTTATAGTTCTTCATGAAGTTATCAACTTTGGGGAAGGTAGGACCTATTTCTATTCTACCAGTGTCATCTGTGATCTGGTTAGCAACCCGAGTTAATAGGTGGCATGTTTCCAGTTTGTTCTGCCCAGCTGAACTGCCACTGGACCCAGCTCCGGATGACAGACTGGGCGCTGCCTCTGTGGGTCCCAGTGCCAGCTGCCCTGGGCTCCTCTCTGGTTGTTTCTTGAGGGTTCAATATTTGGGAATTGTCCATGAGTGACTAGCCTTCTAGAGGCTTCTTTTTACAGATACTTAAAAATAAAATTCACTATACCTTTAATAAAAAAAACCTAAATAATGGCTTAAATAATTCCAATTATATCTCTCAATGTGTATCTTCTCTTTCAAATTTTATTAGTCATTTCATTCTATTCATTTGGGGGATTACTCACCCTGCCCCTAATCTGGTCTTACTCTGGTGATCTACTTTATAATAAATGATAACTGGGACTATATGATGTAGTAAAGATAGACCTTGATTTCAGAAACTTAGAGTGATTCTTACTTATCTTTAAAACTCTTTGTGGGGTCTCATAAGAACAGGAAATATTACACTTCTGCTCTTGGAATATCGCTTAAGTTGTTCCTATATTCCTTTAAAGACCCTATACCTCTGCATGATTTATCTCCTTTTTATCTCTGACCTTGCCTCCTATCATCTACCTTCTCCACTCTATATTAGCTATAGGTGTTTTCTTGCTGTTCCTCAAATGTGCAAATCTCATTTCCACCTCAGATGGTTTTTTTTTTTTTTTTTTTTTTTTGGTCTGGGATACTGTACCAGGTTTCTACCTAGTTTATTTCTCACTTCATTTAGATATCCACACAAGTTTCACCAGCTCAAAGAGGCCTTTCCTAACCATTCTACTTAAGAAAGTCACCAGCCTCTCAATTATTATCATCTTAACTTTTGCTTCTTTTATTATCACTATCTGATGTTATAGTATATATGTATTTATTTTTGCTGATTGTTTTCTCCACTAGAAAATAAGCTTACATGGTACAGGATTTTCGTTGTTTTTTTTTTTTACATACTACTGTATCTCTAGTATCGTGTCTCTAGAGCTCCAAAGAGATAAACTTAGGAACTTAATACAAGGAATATAGCAGGTAGTTACCTAAAGAATTTAAAACCCTACACGGAGAAAAATTCATGGGTAAACAAGAGAGATTGTGGTATTTTAGGGTGAGTCTCTGGCCCTTTCCAATTGCTGGCTCATAGTGGGGGCCTTACAATATGTATTTTTTGCCTAAATGATTATATGCTTCAAATTAAGAGTTGGGACTAGACAGTTTACAATATCTTCTCTAGTTCTAAAACATTTTGAATCTTTAAAATCCTAGAAGTGTCATCAAGTTAGTAAAATAGGATGCCTTTGGAATTCCTATGAGATCCTAGAATAGGGGAATTCTGTCAATATCATATTGACTAGAGGAAAAGTAAGGAGCTTGTTTCCTTTTTTTTTTTTTTCTTTTCCACTAGAGAAAATGACAAAGACATAAAGAATTAGTGTTTCAATACTGGAAACTGAGTTAAATCATGGAAGATGTACTCTATACTTTCCAAAATGTATTTTTTGGCAAACGTGTAGAGAAGTTTGAGAGTTAACAGCTGTCACCAGGGCCCCAGGCAGTTGCAGAGAAGGTCAAGCGTGCATTTTACATTCCAACCCATCTCTTTCTTTATGAGTCCACTTTTCATCCCATTATTGCACTCTTACTATTGAATTTCCTCATGCTGCCATTTGCCTTCTAAATCTTTCCCCTCCCTGATGGCTGGACAGCATTGCACAGAGATTTGTCTTGTTTCTCACTCATCTAGAGTTCCAATCCCTTGAGTTCTCATGGTAGCCCAATTGATTGAAAACATTTATATTAAAGTGTGAAGAAGGCCTTAAGAAAATTTTCAGTTTGAAAAAGTGATCCAGTGTCTTACCTAGTCTTCTTGGACCTGAAATTTATGGAATTAGGATAGTAGTCTTACATGCACTTACACACACAACACACACACACACACACACACACACACACACACCTATTTCCCGGTAAAGTTACTCTGTGCACTAGAAGGAAGTGAACAAAGGTTTGCTTTGGTAGAAATCCTAAGTGGGCGATCATGGTTCTCTACATACTAAGAGCCTCATGTATATCCTGATATTCATACATTTGGAGGTATAATCTTTGGCACTTTTCTAATCAGACCAAACTAGCAAATAATGATTTTCAGACAAAGGGATTTCATAACCACTACAATTTTTATGGTATTGGGGCACAGATTACAGAAAAATATACTCTGTGATTTAAAAAAAGTTAATAAGAATCCCTTAGAGCCACCTTGACATAGAGCCAAGTCATAGACTCTCATTCTCACTTTGCCATTAAAAGATTTTGTCCTTAATTCTGTATCTCAGGGGTACTGTGGCCCAGTCAAGTTGACACATAAAATTAACCATCACATTCAAATAGATACCAATTGTTCTAGGACTGCTGTTGAAAATACTATCCTTTCTCCACTGAATTACCTTGAGAACTTTGTCAAAAATCAATTGACCATATCTGTGTGGGTCTATTTTGGGACTCTATTCTCCTCCATTGATCTATATATTTATCCTTACACCAATATAACTGTCTTGATTTCTGTAGTTTTGTAGCAAATCTTGAACTCAAGAGCATAAATCCTCCAAATTGTTTCTTCTTTCCCAAAATTATTTTGGCTTTACTATGTCCTTTGAATTTCTATATGTATTTTAAAATCAGCATGCTAATTTCTTAAAAAAATAAAATCCTGTCACGATTTTGATTGAGATTGTATTGAAGCTACAGATGAATTTGGGACAGTGGACATTTTAACAATATTGAATTTTGCAATCCAAAAAATGTTTTTGTTTTTTAGGTCTTTTTCAATTTCTCTCAGAAATATTTTTTAGTTTTCAGTGTAAGCCTTAAATGTGTCTTGTTACATTTCTTCCTAAGTAGTCTCTGTTTTTTGATACTATTTTAAAATTTCACTTTTTGATTATTCACTGCTAATATACGGAAATGCAATTTAGTTTTGCTTATTAACCTGGTATCCTGAGACTTACAAAATTCACTTATCAGCTCTAGTAGCTTATTTTGTAGATTCCTTAGGATTTTCCATGTACATAGTCATATCACCTGTAAGTCAATTTTACTACTTTTTTTCTCAATCTGCAGGCCTCTTTTAGCTTTTCCTTGCCTTATACTGGCTGAGACTTCTATTACAATTTGGATTGCAGTGATAAAGTGGACATCCTTGCCTTATTCCTAATCTTACTCTCAGGGAGGCAGTAATTCTTTCATCATTATGTAGAATATCAGCTGTAGATGTTTCTAAGTTGCCCTTTATCATGTTAAGATTTTTCTTTTATTCCTTGTTGGTTGAACATTTTTATTCATAAATGGATATTGTTTTACCAAATGCTTTTACTATACTTATTAATATAATCATACACTATTCTCTTTTATTATCTTACTGTGGTACATTACATTGAATGTTTTTAAAATGGTGAAAATCAACCTTGCATTCCTAGAATAAACCCTACTAGACAGTGATGTATTTATTCTTCTTTGTCTTGCCAGCTTCAGTTTGCCAAAATTTTGTTAAGGATTTTTTGGCTTCTATTTTCACAAAGAATGCTTATCTGAAGTTTTTTTTAAAATTGTGTTTATTTGGTTTTCATATCGGGGTAGTAAAATAAGTTAGGAAGTATTCCTTACTTCTCTATTTTCTGAGTTTTGATAGGATTGGTGCTATTTATTGCCTTTTTAAATGTTTGACAGAGTTCACCAGTGAAGCCATTTTGATCTGAAGTTTTCCTTGGAGTTTTTTTTTTTTAGTTGTAAATTTAGTTTATATCTTTTAGATAGCTTCTTAATGTGGAAACTTACATAACTAATTTGAAATATCTCTTCCTTTCTAACATAAGAATTAGGATCTAAAAGTTTGCCACTTAGCACTACTTTAGCTGCATCCCACAAATTTTGATATATTCTGTTTTTACTTTAAAATATTTTCTAATTTCCTTTGTAATTTCTTCTTTGACCCAAGGACACACAAAACTGGAAACATATAAGAAACATATAGAATCATACTTTATTTGTATGTTACCTACTTTTTTCCTTAACAACAACACTATCAAGAACACCTTTCCATTAAATAATTTTTTGCAGCATCATTTTTAATGAGTGCATAGTTTTGCATATTATGGATATTTCATATAAAATTTATTTAAACCAGTTTTCTATTGTTGGATAACTTGGTTGTTTCCAATTTTTCACAGCTGTAAATTGTTGTGATAAATATCTTCATATAGTAATCTTTGTGTAACCAACAATTTTTTCTTTGTATGATTTTCTATAAGTGGAAATTTTAGGGAAGGGCATCCTCCTTCAAGGCAGTTTCCCATTTTCATATTGACTTCTTGAACCTAAGCTTACATTTCTTTTTACCTGGTTGAGTTAATTTATTTGGCAAAATCGCTACTTATTTAATTTCCTCTAAGCCTTTTTATTTGTTGGTGGATGGGTTTTGCAGAAAATTTTATAGATTATTCACATTGAATTAGATAAAGAGACCAAATATTAGTATATTGTATTTGTTGCTTCTTGGTCTTTTTTTTTTTTTTTTAGAGCTTATGTGGCCTGTGGGCTGCATCAGTCCATAGGCATGGCTATTTGGCACTCATAGTGATGAAAAATATTAAACTGCCAACATCTAAAATGGGAGGGGTATATCTAGCTTATGAATTTTCAGGCTCTTGGAAAACTGGGAACCCAGCATTTCTAAACAAGAATTAGCGGGAAAGGAGTAATTACTTTAGCTAGAGCATGCCCTTTCCATTTTGTCATTGTTCTCACTCAGCCAGTGTCACTTGATTAGGATACAGATTGACTCTTACAGGTATTTGGGTTCACAGTCCCGGATTTGGTAGGATAGAACCGCCTAGAAACCTAACGGTGGTAATGTATAGGCAAACCCTGATTTACCATTCCTAACCATGTGACAATGGTTTGGAATGGTTTCTACACACAGACATGAAAATTTCCCAGTGTCCATGACTGATATTCTAGTATGTCTTTTTTCTGCTTCCTTCTCTACAGAATTCTAAACCCTCATTTGATAATCTATCAGACTTATACTTCCAAAAGGAAATTGCACTCTTTTGAGATACAGAACAGATATCTTTTTCTCTATGCTTTAATAAACATGAGGTTTTTCTAGGCAAACATTATCTCTAGAACTATGCAAACATTATGTATCTACGTACTTTCTCTTTGATTTGTCTGGCCTCTGTTTTAAGGGAATACTGAAAATATAGTTTTATCCATAGTTTTTAATTCATAACACAGTTTTGTTGAGATCATATTATTAATGTGGACTGTTCACTGTCTATTACCCAACCCAGCCAAAGAGAATCCTCTAATTGCCAGATCAATGTCCCAGTTCATTTTCTTCCTATAAATAGGAATTCTTTTCTTCTAAAAGAAAGGTAAAGCCAATCTACATAATCATGTGATACAGAAAAGAGAGGGTGAGGAAAGGCAGAGAAAAGAGAATGATGTGTTGAAAGGAGTTATGGAGAATTGTGAATTGAAATGCTTTGGACTGGCAGCAAGTGTGAGGGGGAGGGGTAGAAGACTCAAGGAGTTTTTAATAAATATTGTTATGGTCTTTGAATTTGAATCCCCTTATGGTTTTTAAGAAACATAAGTAAAGGTTTTGAGTTATTCTGAAATTACTTTTGGCTGTGGGAAGCTGTTTCTTGATTGCAAACCTGCTCTGAGACCAAACTATGTCTGCTCCAGTTTTATAACAGCTATACAGGCTTACGAATAGGTTTTTCTTGTTTATATCATTCTCATATTGTGCTATGATTATATTCATTTGCTGTTCATGAGACAGTGAGTACTGGACACCTGTTTAAACAGATTTAAGATGGTTCCTTCTGGCCAAGAGTTTTGTTGTGTACCCTTGTTTAAAAAAATCCAAGACCTAGATAATTGAGACATATATTTGTGTTCTCCTTTTCTGTTTATATTTCTCATTCTATGGTTTTTCTGAGTTGAGGAGTCCACACTAAAGGTCATAATGCTTCTGGCTCTAGGGTTTGATTTCTTAAACACATCCCAGGTCAACTAGAGTGCTAGAGTTTATTACTTTTTAAAAAGCAAACCCCTGCCAAGCGAAAGAAGGGCATGTTTAGATGAAAGTTCTTGATGTTCAAATTCTGCAGTTTGTTGACTTTTTATTGCTCAATGCAATTTTTCCTACCCTTCGGGGCATTTTGCTTAATGGTTTCCCAAGAACAGTATGATGAGGCTTCAAAGCGAGCCTAGGTTTTAGCAACAATGCTCTTATTCCAGTTTATATGAGTCACATGTCCAAAACCTCATATAAATCTAAAGTTTTTCCCATAAACACTTATGCCCAGAAAATACTGTAAGCCATGTTAACTAGCCATATTAAATATCACACACTAATATGAAAATATACCGGGTTATTCCAATGTAATAGACTTTTGTTGGGGCTGCAGGGAGGAGAAGTATACCTAAGCTAGATTTTAGATGTACTCTACTAAATTTATTCAAGGATCTCTCTCACCAGTGGTCTGATAGTGCCAGCTGTTGGTGTGATGCCTTAAATATTGAACGATTACAAATACACCAACAAGATGATGTATAAACCCAAGAAGTCTGTTCTTCATGATTATATATTCCATGCGTCAAAGAGAATATGAGCAACTTATTAGCTTTAAAGTGGTTCTCATCTTATTGAACCACATATGTACCAATAAAATAGTATATTTTTTTCAACGGGATATACTTTAGTATCTTCATGGTTAAAAAGTGAAGCGCCAATTCTTACACTCATCCTATCCATTCACTCTTATTATTATTTATATCCAGAGCTGACTCTTCCCTCCTCTCTCTGTATTTGTACCAGATTGAGTACTGGCCATGGTCAACCAGGTCAGTCTGTGTAGGAGTATATCTGGGAAGGCAAGACCACAGAAACAGCAGGCCTGGAGAAAGAAACGCCTGGCATTAACGGTTGTACCAACATAAAAAACAAGTACTGAGAGGAATGATGAAACCTCAGTATCAAAGCAGATACTGAATAAATAAAGTATCTGCTTTCCTCCATCTGGAAGGGAGTGATGTACTACTTCTAGAAGGATCGAGAGATAACTGATCTCTCAGGTCTCTGCCCAGCATGCTGTGCTCTTTTTTTCCAGGTGTTTATTACCAAAAAGCAGAAGAAAGGACTCTCTTATCTTACAATAAGAAGATACAATGGCAGGCAGAGTTGCTAGAGTCATTTCATTGCTGATGGTTTCTAACAGAGTGATGCTTCAGAAACTAACGTCAGCCAAACCTGCAGTATTTAGGAGATTGTGGGGTCTGAACTTGTGTTTAGGAAAATGTTAATACGTATTTGAAACTTCATCGATAGCCATTCTTCAATACTCATTGCACAACAAAGGAAATTTTCACCCTGGTTTTTAATTTTCTTCTCTTTTGCGGGCTTAGGGATGGACCTCAATATTATTTTAACTTAGTTTCCTCCAGGCAAAGAGATTTACTCAATTAGGTGGCCAATCAAGAAACCCTGTTCTGAACATTTTGTATATTGCAGGCTGTGTGCTCCTTATGGTGTGGTGTGTCTGGAAAAAACAAAACCAGCATGGGAGGGGAAGTTCAGCCTTTTAAACATGTCTAGGAGGGGCTGAAGGATATTCAAATAAAGTAACTATTTTTACGTGTCCACAGGGCCAAGATAAATTCTAGCAAAATAGTCCTAGAATCAGAGGTGTGATTTTTCTTAGTTGTCGGAGTCTAAGTCTCAGAAGCAACAAGAAGTAGGAATTCACAGTAATGTTGCTCTTGTACCTACAAGCAAAAGGGAGGACTTTGCATCCTTCTCTGATCACTCTGAAGCTGAAGAAAGAATTGTCTCCTACTCAAGATTTATCGTTACGATCCAGCCATTGCTGGAAATGTGGCATCACAGGATTTTTCTAGCAGATGTGTTTACAGATCCAGATAATCCTGGAGGCTGGCAGCCACAATGCCAGGAATTCCTTTAGACACACCACAAAGAGAATGATTCCTTTCTCACTGAAGTCGTTACAGGTTTTAGAAATTGGCTGTGACAATAAATCCTACACATGGACCAAAAAAGGCAACCACTATCAATAACATAGTGACTAGTAACTTTCAATCTAACAATATTTACTCCTCAGTACCTACCATTTACTGCCTGTAGCAAGTTTATGAAAATTTTAAATATATTTATTTTTAAAAGTATATCTCTTTCAATATAGATTAATACAAGGGAAATAAATGCTACAATGATAGATAACTTTAATTTGCTTGCATGTTCTTCATGTTAAATTAATATAAATACAGAGAAGGATGATGTGAGAAATCTAAGGTGAGAAAAGGGAAGTATGAGTTCCTTGTGAATAGCAAAATTTTTGAGTAAGGGACAACAAACACAAAGAAAAAGCAGGGAAGCTTAATATATAATGTTAGGTCTCTTTCACCTTTTATTGATCATTCTTTCCTTTGAACTCAGAGAACATGTTTTCCTTGTATTGTAGGGTGAGTTTTCCTCAATTACATACTATCTCTCCCTGCCTGGCCAGCTCCTTTCTCCCATTGAGCCAAGATCTGGTCCTTAGATTTATGTTATAACTTAAGTTGGAAAAGGAAATAAAGACTTTTAGCATAAGTTACAGGTGACATACATACTAGCACTAAGTTTATCTTTGCTAAGAGGGGAAAAGACCTATACCCCTACCTAGCTCTCCCACAGGACCCTAACCACCATCCTCACTCTATCCGACCACCCTACCTAGAAGGTGAACAAGGGGAAATAGAGAGAAAATGATATCCCACAATAAATGCTTAACTCTAGAGGTGGCTGAACCTTGAAGAGGGTGGGAGAGTAAAAGGAGGAGGGCACGGGGACAAAGTTCAAGGAGTGTGTCAGTTAAGGCCACTGAAGCAGCAGCCACCAAAGTGGGATTAGATGTACAAGAGATTTATTGAGGGACATGCCTATGAAGGATAAAGGGGGTGGGAGCAGGAATAGGCAGGGAGAGCCTTCACACTGTGATGCAGGGCTGACATCTGAGAAAGGAGAGGGGGGAGGAAGAATAGGGTAGAAAGAGCCTCAGACCACAGTACACTTTGGAAAAAGTTTTGGCTAGGTTAAGGGGAGTCCCAGGCCACAGTTGTGCCTTAGAAGAGTCTTCTGAGATAGAAGATATACCCTAGCTCTAATACCTCTGTGGTGCTCAGTATTTGGCTAAGAAAACTTGGGGGAAGTGTGACTTTGAGGCAAGTGTCACAACAGATCTAAGGACCTTCTCACGGCAGGTTTTCAAAGAAAGCTCAGCTAGATAACTTTACAGCTGCCACAAGGAGGAATACGTGGTGCTGATACAGAACTGGTCACAATAAAGGCTCTAAGGGTCTAGGACTAAGGCTATGGATCTGGGTTAGATCAGGAAGACAAGCTGAATAAAAGAGACCTCACTTCAGAATCTCTGCCCACTTGTGTGTAGTTTGGAAAATGTTGTTTTATCAGGTTAAGGCTGATTGAGCATTTTCCATGATTCTCTGACTTTGACAAGCTACCAGTAAGGCCATTTGGCTGTGGATCTGTAGTGCTGTGTTCAGATGTGCGATTCTCATTCTGACATTAACTGCATCACATAGGGACATGGGTAGCCAATCACTGTATCTGAGCATTATACTTTTCTGTCTCTATTGAACATGAAACTTAATGGGTCCATGCCTGGCCTCAGCCAAACCAAAAGTGATTTCTCCCTCCTCTCAACAACATTGCCCCTGAACCCCCATCACACATATTGTTCCTTATCTTGCATTTTACATATCTGTGTATGAGATTTCTTCCATCTTCAAAAGACAACAAGCGACTTGAAGGTAACAGTTGTCTTACACATGAAATCAGCATTGCCTTTTAATATTGTGATAAATTTACACGGTGACGGATGATTACTAGAATTAGTGGAGTGATCACATTGTAAGGTATAAAAATGTCGAATCACTATATCGTACACCTGAAACTAATATAACCAATATGATTGTATATAAACTATACTTAAAAAATAAATTAAAAAAAGAATATAGAAGAAAAAATCAGCACTGTCTTGCACACAGTATTGGTGTAGGTTTCAACATCAGTTAAATACAATGAGCAGGATTGCGCAGGTAGGAGGGTAAGGTGGAAAAAAATGATGGAAACATTTATATTTGTTTCAGTATTCTTATTTTCAGAAGGTCTAGGCATGGCTTGTAATAGAGACACAGATGTGTTACAAAAGAATAAAGAAGTAAGAACAAAGGAAAGGGGTGGAATTGAGTTAAAGTGGTATACTAAAAAAAAAAAAAAAACTAAGCTAAGGATTGCTACCGAGAGTGAAGCAAACTTTACTTTTGACCTTTCCCTGGCAGGCAAGACAAAAAAGGAAAACACAAGTTATATAAGGTTCTTATTAGCTAATAAAAAGAAGAATGGCAGTTTTTCTATAGAAGCAGATTTTTTTTTTCCTAGCACTAAATCTAAGAAGAATTTATTTTATGGCCCCTTATAGAGCCATTGGCTTCTTAATCATATGATGGTTTCAATAAGTTTTATAAAAAATATATAGAGAAATTTTTTTCAACATGGCTATTTCTTATATTGATTTTTGATAAATGCCATAGTTCAGATATGACTTTTCTCTGGGGACTTAGAATGTAGTTTAACCATCAGCAGTGAAATGAGGTTGATGAATTACATCTGGGTCCACAGCATATGGAAGGATCCTGGGAATGGTATGTTATAATAATTATGACCACGGGCTACTACATTAAGTACCAATTTGACATTATTAGCAAACAAATGAAGTATTCAAACAGAATATAATTTTGGCTGCATTTCCTTGAAATGTGGCTAAATAGTTTTGCTCTGGCACATACATTCGATTTAACATTGGCCTTCATCATAACAGAATAAATTCCATACATGTACAATGATCTAAAATTGATTTCAGTGGGTCCCACACTCATATTAAGAGAAACTACTCTAGGAGATGTGAAAATTGTTCCTCCCGTTTACAAATCAGTTTAAGCACCAAACACAATTAAACAAGTTTCTTTTGTACTCTGAGATTCAAGACTTAAACATGCTCATATGCTGTTACAGACTGAGTTCCCTGGTAAGTAGACTCTAACCTTGAGATTAGTACACAGGAAACTTGTTATATATACAAGGCTCTTGGAATCAACACCTACAGAAGGAGAAGGGAGGAAAGAGCAGGAGAAGGCAGAGAAGGAAGTTGGGCTCTGGTGCTGGGACCGCTTTTTTTGGAGTTGACTCAAATTGGGGGAGGAGCTGAGCCTGCATAGCTCCACATTGACCAGGCATTGGATACAGGCTGCCCTGGGAAGGGGTGGGCATTTAGGCAAGGTGGCTTTCTTTAGCCAAGGGCAATTCCTGGAGAAGGCTAACGCCTGAGGGCCCTGGGCAGCAGCTGGAGGAAATGAGTTCTTTTTTTTCTGAAGCGGGTACATCATAATGTATTATAGAATTTTGTATGCACTTTTTACTGAATTAGCAAAACATACTTTAATCCTAGAGAACAGCCAAAAATCTCCTAGACCTAGTAATGGATAGAATACAATTTGTGAAATGTCGCTTTATCCCAATAACCTGGATATCTATTCTGTACCATGAAAACATAAATTAAGTTTTATATTTGACTACTATTGCCAGAAGCCAGGTGTCAGTGACTTAGTCAATTAAAAAGCCCATTTTATTTAACTAAAATGTGGGGCAGTCCAGGGTTTATGCAGCTGCTCCTAGAAACAGATTCTCATTCCTTCTCCTCCTTTTTGGCATACTGACTTTTCTCATGGCTACAAGAGGTGCTGCTCTACCCCAAGCCAAGGGGAAGAAGGGTAAAGCACAAGGGGTGAAAGATAAGTACCAGGTAAGCTTCTTCCACCACAAAGTTTTCTAAAAGCACCACTCTGATTTCTACTGACTTTTCATTAGCTAGAGTCGAGTCACATGACCATTTCTAATCAAGGACATCAGGGAAAGTAGCTTTACCTGAGAACACTTAGCCGACTCCTGAGCACTGTCTACCAAGAATAACAGAATTTAAATTATTCCTTCTTTCCTCCTAATTGTCTGAACAACTGCAACAACAGTTCCATAGAAAGAAAAGATAGAGTTATAAAATATAAATATAAATATGAACATAACACAGCAGACTACTTGCTTTGTAAATTTATCCTGTTTAATTCAGACTTTCCACGTCTCATCAAAATCACTATGCATTTGCTACCTTAGATTTACAGTTGCATTTCTCCCACTTGGGACAGAGCTGTACACATGGTAGGGATTCACTCTGTGTGTGTGTGTGTGTGTGTGTGTGTGTGTGTGTGTGTGTGTGTGTGTGTGTGTTTGGTGTAAATAAAGGAATATATTGGTATACAATATAGGATTGTACTATGTAGTGAGGTCATAAACTATACCGTGTATCTTGCTGGCATATTATGGGGAGCCCCTGCAGTGGTAGTTGGAGGGCAGGTTTTAGTGTTTGCTTTGGCGTACTTTTGACTTGGTTATGCCACTGCCAGAGGAGTAGCTTTCTGGCTTTTAAAAACACAAATTTTTAGGAAATTTAGAGAAATAACAACTAGTAGCCAGCACTACTATAACTGACCATAAAAGTGTGATGACCCCATGCTTTTAAAAAAATTATTGCTTTGTATTCTACTTATCCAGTAACGAAGTCTTTCTATAATTATGACTTTAAAATTTTCTACATAAAAAATAATAATATTGAATATGATTTTCAATCTATAGACACACACATTAAACATGAGTGTCATATTCCTAATAACACTTCCCTAAAACACTCAATATCTTCTCCATATTCTACCCCAGGTTTAGGGGTGCACCATTCTTCCATATTCTTGAGCAAATGTCTTTTTTTGTCAAACTATCTTCTCAAATATTGTCTCAATAGACAATTCACATAATCCAAAAATTAAAAAATGGAGACCAAGGTGACTGTCAGAAGATTCTGCATTTCTAATATACTCCTAGCTGATGCCAATGATGACAGTGCCTGAGCACACTTTGAGTAGCAAGATGCTGGTTTTAAAACTTGGTAACATATTGTAATCCTGGTGTTTTTATCAACACCAATGCATGGGTTCCATTCCAGAGAGTTGGGTTTGTTTGTTATTGGGCTCAATTAGGACCTCGGATTTTTAAAAGCTCCCCCAGGTAATTCTAATGTGCAGCAAAGTTTGGGAACCACTGCTATAAACCAATTAGAATGTTTTTCCCCACAAGTCTCTCCACATGTAGAGTTTGTCTAACCTTGTATGTCTCCGCTATGGTTGATACACATGCCTGGGGCTTTTTTTTTTTTTATCCAAGAAGAGTGCCTACCTAGCATAGGGTTGCATTCTTGGTATGGGCTCAATCAGAGTTTGTTGACTACATTGGCATATAGAAAGATGCTTGTTCTACTTACATGCTCTGGCAAGCAGGGAGAGGTGATTTACTTTTCATTGTAAACATGGGTCCAGCACATTTCTATTTACTGCAATTCCTTTGCCAGCTTCTTCTAAGGATGAATCTATATAAAGGGTTTACGAGATCTTGAGAACTAAAGGTTTACGCAAGAGAGGAAAAAAGGGAGGGGAGATGACAACAAAGAGGAAGGGGAGAGAAAGTAAGGGAGGACAGGGGAGAGGGAAAAAGAGGAGGAGGAGGAGGAGGAGGAGGTAAAAGAAGAATGGTAAAGAAATGAGAAGAAAATAAAGATGGATATAAGGATATTAAAAAAAATCATTAGTAGATATTTACTAACCACCTGTACGAGGAGTGACACAAAGATCAACAACTTATAGTCACATTAGGAGACTGGAATCAAGTGCTTGAAAAGTATTGTAAAACTATGGACTGGAAAAAGAATAAAAGGAAATAATAACAGATATAATACAGGACATACAGACAGACGTATCAATAAATAAAAGTTATGGACAAAAGACAGGATGAACTCCTTTTTTATGGGAGGAAACAACCCCTTTGTAAGAAATTCCTTATTCTTGCTTTGCCACATCAACTTCACTCAATATTGAGTATGTAGGTTGCATCCGAAGAAATAACATTTAACCTATTTTATATCAGGCAGTTTTTTAGAGAATTATTTAAATATTTACTTTATAGTTATTTCTGCTACTCTGGGCCATCCAGGATGTTGCTTATACATATTCACTTTGGGAAAAAAATAATTTTCAAAATTTACTTGAAGATGCCCTTTGCGAGTCTCATGTCCATTCCCAACTCTATCACGCACATCTAGAACTTTCTTATTAGGGTTATGGTCTTGATATTAATGTTTTATGAGAATAAATGAGAATTCAATCCATTCAAAGTGGTGAAGTTTGGGTATTTTGTTATCTTTTCTAAGACACATTTGTAATTTGATGTGTTGAACTTTGGCAATACAAGTCCCTCTAGTGACATAAAAGGAGCCAGTTTTTAAAAGATGCTGACAGATGTTGTGATAGTTTTTTACAATGGAGCCGAGTTTCCTGTTCTGCCACATGTAATTAGGCATGCAGATAGAGCTTTACTCATTTTACTAGCCCAATGAGAGGCATTTGGGGCAGGGGCCTCAAAGCTCTGCTTACTCAAGGGAAAACTCTTTAACATGTAAATATCTTACTCTCTACAAAGAAATAAGAGTTTGTGTTTTTATTTTAAAAAAATTCTGTGCAAAACTAAGTTTGTGGTATGGAAAACATCATTTCTATTAATTAAAGCAAACATAACTTATCCATTTCATAAGGAACTTGGATTGTATATGTATGAGTTAAGAATCTGCATTTTTAGTGTCCTAGCAACAGCATTAAACATAGAATGCATTTTCTTGTAGTCTGGCTTGTCTGAATCTGCTCAGCTTTCCTATTTTACTTAAAAAAAATTGTTTGCTTTTCTTTGCTTAGTACTGTGGTATCTAAAATGCTAGCCTTAATCGAATTGCCAGAATTTTCTAAGTCAAAGTAGCATTTCTTTCTCTCAAACTCTTGACATTTTCTTTCTTATGTTTAATTGAGAACTCTGTCTCTGGCTTATAAAATCTGCATAATGCCCAGTCCCTTTCAACTTTAAAAACACAGTCTAAGAATAAAACTGGAGCCTCTGGGGGAGAGGGCATTCCTTGAATCTCTTCTTTGTAGACCCCATTCTAGGGCTAGGTCCGAAAGGTTGGCTCAAGTGTGATTCCAGCTCACCGGTGGCCTCTGCACCAAGCAGAATATACAGGAATCTACATTTCATGTGTGGTTGCCATATATTCTCTATTAGAAGCTCAATCGAGCACTAGAGCAGATCAGTGAAATGTCAGGAAGCAATCAAAGAGGACACATGAAACCAAGGGGTCAAAATCAACTTAGAGCATCTCATTTGAGGAAAAGACAGTATGAGAAATGCAGAGCCACACATGGGACCAGGCTCTAACAACAGGAACTCATAGGACCCAAACAAGGACAGAGCAAATTGGTTGATATTTACAGGCATGTTGCTCTATAAATGGGAAGGAATCTACTTCCTAGATGTGTTTTTAGACCAGTCTCATCCTTCCAAGGAGGTAGTGTCCCTTGCCCCAGACCAAAGGGTCATCCAGAAGTAGAGCAAACACCACAACTCATGCTTCCTGTGTGCTAGTCCAGTAGACAAAGCTCACAGGGGATAGCATAGCGCAGGACAGATGGATAGAGTAGTGGGATTAATGAGCAAACTGGTACCAAAGCCAATTCTGCTATTTACCTTGGACACAGCACTTAAGCTTTCTGAAGTTTAATTTTCTAATCTATAAAATGGGAGTACTAATATCTTCACATAAGCATGGCCGGTGCATTAAAGACACTTAAATATTAGCTCCTTTTTCTATACCTCCTTGTATCTCATCAAGCCCAAGTTTGCCAGATAATGCACATTTACAAAACTGCCTCCTAATTCAGTACCTTGGCCTATTTTGTCCACCAGAATACAGAATGGTCCACATTTGACTGCAGTAACATTGCTAGTAACTTAATAGCACATAGTATTTACTCCTCCTTGTAGGAATACATTTTACTTTCAAACTAAAATTTGACAGACCTCTTTTGGGCAGGCCCTGCCAACACTTTGAAAATAAAACTCTTGAAGTTTTGATGAAAATATATTTTTACATGATAGGATGAAACCTCCTGGAACTCACTGCTTACGTGGATTGAAAGAGTTGCATCAAGAATAGGACTGTTATGAACACAGGCTCCACACTGTCTCCTAAAGGGATTAGAGAGGCCTCATAATGTGTTAGAGGCAGAAAAAAGAGACCCAAGAAGGGGCTAAATCCTTAGTTGTCATTAGCATTTTCTCATGTCAACGCTGCGATTTGAGAAGACAGAGGAATTGGCTTATTTTATATACTTGTCTGATCCTTTAGTGCTTAATGAAAACTAGAATGTTTTATTTGATCCCTGTGGGAAAACAGCTAAACTGGGCAGTTTGTTCCTGAAATAAAATAGCAGCAATCAAAATACTCTCAAAGTCCCTTAGAAATCAGAACATCACAGATTTATTAGAAAGTAGGTGTCCCAAGCTTATAGGTGGCTGTTAACACTGTTTTATTTCTTTTATAAAAAAAAGTAGAAATGACAGAAAAACACTCTAGACAGAAAACAATACCATTGACCTGGTCTTACTGAGATGCTGAGCCAAAAGTGCCCGAATTATGGGGAAAGGGAGGTTCAGTCAACATTAGGAAACACTCATGCAATTGATGAAATACAAACTGGCGTCAGTGGCTTGGTGAATGTCCCATGGATAGGCTGAATCAATCCAATCTTAAAAAACATACATTTACCCAATCATGCTTTTAAACAGCATCTTTTACAAAACAAGTTATATATACAAATATTACCCAAAATGTGTCATACAGTCTACTACTATAAATTTAAGGCATCCTGATATTCTGTTCTTTTGCTGGTGAGGTGTTGTTCTCATGGTTCTACTTCTACAGAGGATAGTCCAGAAATTTCCAATGGTGTCCAAAGGGCAGCAATGAGAGATAATAAACAAGTGATTTACAAGAAGAGTTCTTTTGTCTCTGGCTCAGCAGTGTGCTTTATGCTGTAGGATTTCTTCATTTCTCTATTGATGTCATTATGCCTAAGCAGAAGAGAAACCACGAAGCCAAAATTAGGTAAAACTATGGTCGAGTTACAAGACAATACCACTAAACAGCTCACCAAAAATGGAAATTATCCTCATACAAACCACACTGAAGAATGCTTCATTCCAGTAGGCAAATTATTCTCTTTTCATATAAACTATTCTTTAAGAAATAAAAGCAAGAGTCAACATGTCACAACACATACACTTAGTGAATACTTTTTGTCTCCGGAAGTAATTTCTCAATTATGCTGATTGGAATCCAGGTAAAATTTACAGTCAGTGAATTTTATCACAAACAAAACAGAAAGTATAGTATTGATGGTCAAGTAGAAACAAGAGATATTTATATTTCATTTACATGAATTCACTAGTGACACCTTTTATTCTTCAATAAGCATGATTATTAATAGTTTAAAGAAGGTGCTTTTTCTTTGGGTGTGTGATTACTGAGCAATAGCATGTTCGTAAATCTACGAGGAAAAGAAGAAACTAGGGAATAATGCTGTTTTTCTTTCAATACTTCATACTTAGTAAGCTTGTGGAACCAGAAGTACAAGCTCAAACCATGGATCAGTTTTGCTTTTTAAGTGAAATTCCCTCTGGGTATATGTATTCATTTTCATGGATATTAGTCCCATTCTGGGAATAAAACCTTCTGGAGAGGAGTTATCTTCTGACCGTGGCAGGCCTACATATTACTAAATTCCTTCTTGTTGCTTCACTGGACAAAAGCAAAACTTTCTGGTATGGTACTCACTAACATGAGAGAATCCCAAGTGTAGCTTTCTGGCCTCAAAATGGTGCTCACTTACAAAGATCATGTAGTCTATTCTCAGTGTTCTAGTAAATATTTGATCATCACAATCTGAAAGTTATAATTCTTATTTTTATTTATTTTTTGAATAGAACTTTAGAGAGCTGTCTGTGGACAGGAAAGGGAGAAGATGAAAGAAAAACTTGGTTGGTTAAGAGATATTCTAGGGACCTCCAATTAAACACGGTGGATTAAAAAAACACACTTATCACCCCTGTCTTACAAAACAACACTAAAATGAAAACATAGAAATATAAAAGGCATAAACCTAAGTGAATGAGGGAAATGGGAGAGGAATGATAACAGACAAAATGCCAATAATATTTAAGAAGTGGAAAGGTGGATGGGTGGACATGTGTAGTATTTCTGCTTTAATACAAGGGGTGGCAGTGTGGTCAAAAATACTAAAGAGAACACTTTCTGTAAAACGAAACCCAGCATGATTAGAGCTGAATCTATACCAAGTAAAATGTTAATTTGAGGCATTTATCTGAATAATATCAAGCTAATTCAAGCCTCCCTGAACCCTTCAATTACCTAGTCCTGAATTACTAGTATTCAAAAAAGGGAAAGTGGGTAACTCTGGCATGAATTATTCAGATAATTTGCTGCTCCTTGATTTCATTTTTTTGGATATAAAATCACATTCTCAGTGACCAAAATTGGAAAGAAGAAAAGGTTTGAATTTAAATAACAGTTTTTTAAGAACTCTAACCTGCTGACTCATCTAGGCATAGATTCCATATTTTCAAAGCCCGGACAGCGACTTACTTAGAGGATTAGTCTAAAATGGTCTACGGGCATACGTTTCCAGTGATAACCAAAATAGGGAGATGTTGCTACTTTTGTGGTCTCCTTCAGAGCTTTACTGAGAGCATATCTTTAAATTCCACCTACTAAAAAATGGGATTTACATTCAAAGTATGAAAACCTGTACTCAATCGAAGTACCCGAACTAAAACCTCCCGTCTGTAGGGGGACTTGTAATCAGATGGCTTAGATTTATACAGGGCACACCATTCTTTCTGTGGGATGATGACCTCATTCTTTTTATCTCTTTTTCCTTCTTCCTCCTTCATTTCCTCTCTCTAGCTGTCCCTCTCTCCAAATATTTATGAAGCCCCACCAGATGCCACGTACCACACTAGACACTGAGTGTACAAAAGGTAGGGGAGGGGCCCAAGGCACTATCATGAAGTTCTTATACCTTTCATGGAGTTCGCCGTGTTTTTAACTATATTCCCTTTAAATTATCTCTTGATTATGATCTCATTAAATGAAGAGACCACACCTTACTCTGGCACAGCAAAATGCGTGGCTTAGAGCTAAAAACATTGTTAAAATGAGCGTCCTGGAAATCCAGGGATGTGGCATTCAGGAAGCTAACATGTTGGCACTGTTCCCAGTGGGAATAAAAATCCCAAATGACTGTGGTCAGAGCAGGGATGCTTGGAGAAGGTCCTAGAAGGTGTCTGGGTAAAGTTTCCATCTGGTACTTTTAAACCTCCAACAGCTTGCTGCTTCTTGAAAACTCAGCCTTGAGAGAGTTTATAGATAGGAACTGCCCTTTTCACGTACAAACACACCCAAGAGTGGCCGACGCATAGTGCATTTATGAAACAGAACATGTATCCCCTTTGGAGCTGCACAATTCAAAACTGGACCCTGAGGAGAGCGAGGGAGAAGGGAGTTGTTTCTTCTTAAATTTTGTGACCATTCTTAAACCGGGATTAGCACGCTGAATGAATGCATTTCTGGTGGGATGCTTTTGGTTTCCAAGGCAGGTGTCCCACATGTTGATATCCTGCCAAAGGCAGGGCTTTAAGGTGGAATGTAGGATCTTAATTGTAGTAGCTTTTTCTGTCTTAACTCATCACGTTTGGATACTAAACTCTGTTTCATTGTCTTCCTGTGGCAGTACATTCCTTCTCCTTTTCCCTGAGGGTGGAAGGAGCTTATGAGAAGAAACTCCATTTTTGAATTGTGTTCTCGCCAATCTTGGGAAGTCTGGTACCTTTTGGAGGGAGTGCTAAATTGTGCTTGTACACTGGAAAGGTCTGATTATTTTAACTATTCCCTATAACATGGACATTTTCTGTTAAGCGACAGCCAATGACAGTGCAAAATTGTGGCCCGTTTCAAAGGAGAAGCTGTCAATTAATGTAATCTAGAGAAATGGTTCGAGATTGGGGTCTCCTCCATTCCTCCAAGTCATATGCACAAAGCTTCAGTATGAAATACAGATTCTTTTTGGAACTAATTTGAATGCTAGGGAGGCAGCAGTGGGGGTGGGAGGGACGGGAGTTGTACAGGGAGCACAGAACACCTCGGTAGACATGGGAGGTGTGGAAGGCAAGGAGACCAGATAGGCTCTAGGGGTTTCTGGAGCAGAGCTAATCATCTCAAGTACCAACACCTGCTGACTAACAGGCTGTGGACCCCAGAACTAGTATATTAGAATGAAAACACAAAAACGTACTTCAGATCAGAGCTTAGAACTTGAAATTATAGTTTTGGAGCAGAAAGTCTAACATGTAGTGTTACTAAATATACATTTAGTACTAGCACTTTAGTGAACTTTTCCAAACTATTACATTTGGTAAGATTCAGTCTGCTCTGAGGGTTTCACTCTAGAACTATGCAGTCAATACACACTCAGATAGCTTGGAAACACACTTATGACTAACTCTATAACTATCACTTCAAGAGTCCTTAAAAAGCATATGGGTTAAAAATAAATACTTTGAAGTCAAAAATTTAAGACAGGATTGAAATGTGGTTATTTTATTATATCCGGAGAAATCATGGCAAGGATGCATGTGTTCAGCTGGATTGGGGACTCCTTTTTGGGTGGACGGCATTTTCCTGTGATGACTCCAGAAACGCTGTTCAGTAGGGCTGAGAGTACGCTCTGCTTGGGTCAGGTTTTGGCCTCTGCTTTCCCATTGCCTTCCATTTTTTGCTCATTTTTCCATTTAGCATGACATCCTGGCAATAAGGACAGATGTGTGTGTGTGTGTGTGTGTGTGTGTGTGTGTGTGCGCGCGCACGCGTGCATGCACGCATGCATGTTAACTGCTGGGGGCACCCTGAACTCTAAGCTCCTTTTGGGCACAGATGACCATTGCCACACCATCATATCATCTCAGGCCAAACAAACATATCACTCTCTTTCAAGTGGATGTTGAACAACCTTGACATCTAAGCAAAATATCTGATACTAGCTCTTGGCTCCAGATGTACAATTCCTAGTATGGCTAATTCATCACAGTAAAACCCACACTAGCAGTGTTTATTGCTAATGTCTTCTTAAGGAGTCTATTCTCATGTTGATGCTAGAATTAGGGGTTTCATGATGTTAACCACTCAGGCTCCAGTGCTACTGTGGTCGGGGAGGGCGTGACTGGTGGTGGCCACGGGTTAATAACCTCTACTATCAGTAACTGAAACCAATGCTCACTTTATTCGCAACAAATCTCAGATAGACTTAAACTCTGGGAAATGGATGTCTTATTGGCATTTTGAGACAAGTAATTGCAAACATTCCCTTGGAGTTGTAATAACTCAAAACCAATTTGTCTTTTATAAGAAAAAGTAAAGATAAATCTGATTGTTATAAACAAAGTCATCCTCTGCAGTCGAAACACACTGGGAAAGCTGTTCAAAGTAATAGAGTTGAATCTAATTTTAAAAGGCATTGAAAAGAAATTTAGATTCTTTGCTATCAAGCTGTGACCAATTTAGAAAAAGTAAACAGCAAACAGACCCCCCTCACAGAGCTGACATTCTTTACAATGTTGTATTTATTGCCCCGATTTTTCTTTTACCAGGAAAAATAAAAATTTCTTAGGAACTAAAATGTGATTCCAGTATATGCCTGGAACTAGGGTCCACTGTCCCACTCTTTCTCCTGGGACTACACTGACAGGGCCATTCAGTGGTATAATGTTTGGGGACAACTCTAACCCAGTGACTGCCACCAGTTTCCTTCCATATAAGATCCTGGGTAATCCCTGCTACACAAGAGGGGCCGTTTGGCCTGTAAGCAAATTCTTGGGCCAAGCTATGAAAACTTTACTGATAGATGAACACTTAGGCTCCTTTCTTTCTTGCATCTTTCTATAGAATGCTTTTTCCATGGGTCCCACAGGCAAAATGAAGCTGGCACTACAGTAGAATAAGATGTTTTTCATGCCTACATTTCCATGCAAGTTTTAATTTCTCTGAAGAATCATTTTAACTGTAGATATCCATCCTTACTCTGTCGAAGGGGTGAACTGGGCTGGTTCTCTCTGACTCTGTGTGATTATGAGTAAATTAGAAAAATCTCCCCCATCTCTGGCATAAACAAACCAGTGGGTTTTCACCTTCTGTGGAACATACACCCAACTAAAACCATGACAAAGTATAGGGTAATGTATAAGGTAGAGAGGGGGAAGTGATTAGGATGCTTACATAAATACACTGCATATTTTTATTTGGGGGTTTTTGTTTATTACTGAAATCAAATGCTGTTAACATGTAAAGCCCATGAATCTGACAGGTTCAAAATTGAGCCTTCAGAAGGATTGTTCCTCAAATTGAGTAGGGAAGAGTTAACCTTGTGTCTGACATGTGAGTAGCCCTGTAACTCCATTTAGTACTCGGACTTTTGTCATCTTATTATAGTAGATTGTTCAACTTTGTTCTTTTGTTTGTAAAAAGGATGAAATATTTATGGGAGAAGAATCTTCTATGATAGTAATTTGTCTTGGTTCCAGGTGCGGTAGAGCCCGGAAGAAATGAAAAGTTCTTCCTTCTCTCAAAGAGTTTACCAAGTCTTTGTTCCTTCCCTGAGGTGACTTCTGTTTAAGACAAAAGCAGAATTTTCCAGGCCCCAGAAGACACACAAAGCCTCAGATGGGGACAGAGAAGGGTACTGGGACGGTGAAGGTAGGTTGTGAGAAACAGAAATGGGACAGCACCAACGTCTGCGAAGGGAATAGGCATTTTTTTTCTATTTTCTTCCCATCCCAGGCATTGGGCTTTCAGCACTGGTCAAGATTCCTGTCCCAGTGGCTAGCAGCAGCACAGATTTAGGCAACATGTGAGCCTGAACCAAGCAGAATATGATAACCAGTAAATATAGAACTTCCAAGGCACTTCCTTCAACTTACTGAATTAATGAGACCTACTCGGGGCAGCCCCTAAAATGATTGAGATTTAGTTTTCCTCTAACCTGAACAGAGATCTAGAGCAGATTAAATTTTTTGGAGCATATTAATTTAAATTTAAAATAAAAGAGGAAAAAAAGGAGAGTGACATTTCTCATACTTTAGCATTCTAAATTAAAATTTATACCCATAACACATATGCTCATATTTGTGTGTATAACTATATATATACACATTCACACAAACATTCTGGAGGATTTTGGAAGAGTGCTGAAAGGTGTGTCATACTTTTAAATGATTCGTTTTAATTTAATTAAATTTAAATGATTGAAAATTGATAGTCTCCTTTTAAAATGGATTTGAGATTTAACTCATCTGAAATAAACCAGTAAGAGGCACTGACTACATTAACACCCCCTCCACTGCTCTCCTTTTCCTTCTCTCGTTTCCTTCCTTGTTGGGGAGTGGTTCATATTCTCCCAGGGGGATGAAATAAAGCCATGCTACAGACAGGCTTTGCCCGAGAAGGTGCCTGAGCCACCCGTGACCTCTTATGTACAAATGATCCTCTTATGTACACAGTCGATGCATTCTGAATAATAAACATTTTGTTTGAGAAAAAGCCCTTCTTTAGTTTGGGGGGGGGGTCCCTCAGAAACTGGGTTTTTGACCGGCATTGCGGGTCTGAATGTTATGCTGGAGCAATTTCAGAATGGCAGGGCCGGCCTGGCTTCTCTGAAGGGCAGCGGAATGGTGACGAACGGGGCTTTCAGTCTACGATCAACAATGAAATAAAACCTTAGCTCTGCTTCAATGTTCTGATTCTAATAGGAGGTTGACTCATTCCACTCAGGACAGGAAATTTAATTTCTATACTTACTTGGTACTTGACTCCATTAAAACAAAGACTGAAAGCCAAAGTCAACTGGGAAACAGTGTTTGTGAGCTGAGTAGATTCCTCTGCCCTCTGCTGCGGGAATAAAGCTCCTCCTATAGGGGACCTGCTCCCTTTCTAAGGTCCAGTTACAAGTCTGCCTGCTCCTATTTTGGGGAAGAGTTGTAAGTTTCCTCTTTCCTGGCATCAGCCCCTGCTAAAACAGCCCCAGGAACATGATTTAAAAGGACATGCAATTCAAAGCAAAGGCATAGCATGGCTGCACAACGCATCCCCCACACCACATACCGTGCATAGTTACGCAGATGCTCTTCAGTCAGCGCTTTAGAGGAAAGGTTGATGCAGCTGCTGGACATCGCCTACAGAGGTGCAATTAAGAGTCATCTGAAAACATGCAGCAAGCTCAGTGCATGCGCAAGTCTCAACAAACAGGAGGCGTGCAGGAGAGGTTAGGCCAGGACAGAGGCTTTGTTCATGCTTTAAGGAGCATGGGGAGCTGCTGGGGGGTAATTCTTCTTTTATTCCTGAGCAAGAGAACCCATTAGGTTTCTTGGAAAAGCTCTATCGAACGATGTAAGTTAGGATATATTTAACCCCAAGGGTCTGGTGTTTGGGGCACAAGTGTGACTTTTCTAGCTGAAACAAATACCCACTAAAGTCCTTTACAACAAAGATAATTTATGGCAAAAATTGATGCGTGTTCAATTACTTAGAGTCATATTAACTAAAACTTAATTTTGGTATAGCAAAAAGAGTTGGATAGTTCTTAGACCTTCCTGGGTTTTTATTCTGGAGTAAAGAATAAATTATACAGGTTGTTATGCTCTAGATTATTCGATAGATATTCCTCAGAGAGCTTTGCGTTTTGGCTAATATACCATTTTTTTTTTTTTTTGATGGCATGGTATACACAGATCATGCAGGAAACACTGCCTAAGAAGAGGTTTGTCTATCTCTTATTCACTGAATTTAAACCACAGATTATAGTGCATGGTTTTCCAATAAAGGCAATTATAAAATGTAGTTCATGGTGCACTCTGCCATCTCCTGTGTACTGGCAAGCACTTCAGACTGCTATAGCTTTCTGATCAACATTTAGGGGCCTGCACTGTGAAATGCCAATGTGGAGGTCCCTGTGGTGTATTCATTTCAAAGGTCATTCCAAAGTTGAGTAGTTAAGTCTTTAGAAATAGAGTTTCTATTTATGTGCTCTTTAATTGGGCTTGAGAATAAACTATCCACTCACATGAGGAGAACAAACTTTTCCTGAGGCAGAATCCACACCAAAGAAGGGCCTGATTTCACATCAATTGGTGGTCTAATCTCGTAGAAATGCCTCCCAGTCTAGGACTCCTAATACTTAAGGATCAAACTAGGGAAATTTAGTGACCAGGATATAATTTCCTGTGATTTATTCAATCTTTCTCTCAGAGTATTTTCCAAGTGAAGAGCAAAGGGTATGCACTCTAACATGAATTTGGCTTTCCACGCATCCCCCCTTTGCAGTTTTTCTGAGGATTACCTCGAGGTGGCAAAGGTCAACAATCTGCAGTATCAGGACTGACAGAATTAATTCAAAGCAAGAAAAGAGATATCCTCCAAATAGCACTCACCGCCTTATTCTTTCCTTTGCTAGCAGAGCTCATGGGATTTCCCTTGGCATCTGTCGTCTTCCTGCCAAGGGAGGTTAAAGGCAGTGTGGAGGTCTTCAGCTGATTGACTGCCTGATAGTTATTATTATTGTTCTGATTGCCACTTAAAGTCTCCATGATGGATCGGAAGGTTCCGAAAGGCCTTTTTAGTGGATCCCCTGATTCGCTACTCGTAGATGTCCGCTGGAGGGTCCTGCCCTTTTCTCTGTCTTTCTCTCCATTTAGTTCAAGGCTAGTTTGCTCCATCTGCACCACAGGCTCCTCAAAGGTAACTCTGAGTTTCAAGTTCTGAGATGTCCGGCGCTTGGAAGATGGAGACTTTAGGGCACTCTTGGGACTCGTGGCCACTTTCTGGGCAGCAGTGCTGTCAGGGCTGGGCTGAGTGGGGTCTCCAGAGGGCTGGTTTGGAGGAGCAGTCCCTGAGCCTGGACACAGGGATTCCAAGTCTGGCTCACTGCTTTCTGAGGTGGGAGATGGGCTATGGCCATCCAGAGATTTGGAGGCCTTGATGCTAAAAGGAAACCTGCGTCCTGATGCTAAGGTGTGTTTCTTTATCATCAAGTGTAAGCTTTCTGCACTGTCCATGCCCTCCACACTTTCCACGATGGGCTGTGGTCTGGGCCTGTCGGCCTTTCTCACAGGTGTGCTCTTGGGGTCCTCAGAGTTGTTGGAGTCTGTGTCAGACTCACTCAGTGACCGCTGCATCAGCTGCCTCAGTCTGGCTAACTTCAGTTCCCTCTTCTCCAGAGGGATCTTTTTTGAATTTCTAGAGGAAGCATGAGTATCCTGGAATTCCAAGGATAGCTTTTCCTGGGTGCAGACATTCTCCGAGATATCTTTTCCCAATAACTGGCGCAGGATTTTATCAGAATCTTCATCTTTTGCTTTAGCCCTAGCCCGGCTGGATGCTGACAGGCTTCCAAGAACCTGCATCCCCTCCTGGTTTCCTGGTTTACTTTTGGCTACAGACTCATCATCTGTATCTGGAGATTTCCACTGGGACTTTCTAGAGGCGGGTGAAGATGGTGAACTAAAAAAGGATGAAGGACATATGAGATGATTTCCTACAAAGTCAAAATGACTCAATCACAAGTCACAGCTTGGCCTTTATGCCACTGACAACTCACAAATCAGTAAGACTGGAATGAGAATAATCACTTAATGTCTGTTCAAAGCAATCTGCAAACACTCTGTAGTGGCAACCATACGAAAGTAGAGTATGCCTCATATCTTACACTACGACTAAATTTGTCTTAAATTTTACTATTAACACATCAATTTTGCACAAATTTTCTCAATCCCACCTTCAACAGTCTTATGAACCTACATATCTATTCCCATTTTATAGATGAAAAAAATGAAAGACTCCGAAAGAGTGACTTGTTTATAGTTACAGAACAAAGAAATGGCACAGCCAGAGATCAATCTGGGTCTTCTGACCCTAGGTCCAATGCCTTTCATCTAATTTCTGTTCCTCTTTATAAAAATAAAATGTTTTCTGTTTTCATCTTCTTAAAAGACATTGAAAGAAAGTTCAAAAGAAGGCTCAGAAATTTAAGAATTCCAACCACCAATGTTCTTGGCATTACCTGGGCGAAGAAAAGAGTGACTTGCCCTCTGATTTCTGGGCTTCCAGAAGTTGTTGGAGCTGGCTCTGCAGTGTGACATGTTCCATTGTCTGTCTGGGGAAAACAAACCCCAAACACATAAGCTCTCTAACAGGCGGCTACTACTATAAATTAATAGATATAAGATTTGTATGATAATTTGCAGCAAGTTGCAATGAATCTAAAAGCCTCAAAAAAGTGCATAAGATTCATTCTTATAGTTCAGAAATTTTTCTAAGGATACAATCAAAAGCACCCAAAATGGATGTAAATTTATTATTCATATTGTAAAAAACTGTAAGTAACCTAGATGCTCATGAATAAGACTGAGTAAATAATTTATAATTATTTCTATCAAGGGAGCTATTAAAAATTATAACATACTTGAATATTTATGCCATAGAAAAAGTTTCCCTAATATATGTATATATATCAAGTATAAATATAGTATACTTTCCTTAAGTAAAAAAGGAAGTTATAAAATATAGTGTGTAGTATAATCTCATTTTTAAGAAAACTCCTTTCCTCTCTCTCCAAATAAGGTCACTCTCTGAGATACTAGGGTCTAGGACTCCAACATACTGCTTTTTTTTTTTTTTTTAGGAGAGGGGTGGGCACAATTCAAACCATAATACCCAGGCTTGAAGATTAGGATTTCTAAAAGAGCCAAAGGATGCCATTTCTAAATAGTAACTATGTTTATTAACTATGAGTCTGTAAAAGCGTTCTAATAGGAAAAAGCACTCAAGAGTATCTCCCACTTAGAATTTTGGACTGGAAAAACTAGTGTTTTCCATCCTTCCTCCTGCATCTTTCTGTGTTACTGGTCAGTGTACTGTAGCTATATAAAGTGAATTTCTCTGTTCATTTCTAGTTTTGCCAACCTCACTGAGACATGTGGTTAGGTAAAAGACTAAGGTCCACATGTAACCTCTCTTATTTAATCTTGTCATTGGCCTAACTCCAACTGTCTGCAGCATTCAGCTTTGGAGACAACGGAAGAACTGTTGTCTATTAGCATACACATGTATTTTATCCAAGGATCATCAACAGAGAGAGCAGCCAAGATCCTGACCTTGAAAAATTCACCAATAAAACAGCTATTATAGCTCATGAAAGCCTCTCAGACTCTGTGGTACAGAGAATGAAGAGAAGGCTCTGTGATCTTTTGAGTATGGCCCTTTAGGGAAAAAAAAACATTTACTGGATCCTTTCAAAGTTTTTCGTGATAGATGTGTCCATATACTACCGGGGGGAGTGGACGTTGGTACATTTTTGGAAGGGTATTAGGCAACTCCTATCTCCATTTAAATGCATATACCCTTTTTCTAGCAATTCCCTTTCTAAGAACTTATCTTTAGAAATACCTATACATGTACCAAAAGACATGTGTATAAGAATATTTGCTGTGGAAAGAACTTATTGAGTTATGAATTTATATGCATTTTCCCATCAATTACATCCAGCTCTTTAAGCTCACCTAACCCATCTGCCCAAGCGGAAGTGTGTGGAACTGGGTAGAGGACATTTGAAGGAAATCCCTTTAATTTTTTAAATTTTATTTTGTTTTTCTAGTAAAAGCCTAAACTCAAATAGAGTATTCCAGGAACTGGCAGGAGGAGGGGCAGGAGGGTACAGACTTGTATATCTAAGGCAAGACAGTAAAAGTAGGGAGTTTGAGGCATCCCCAAACTTGTAGATGAGACAGAGGGTCCAAGGTCTTGTCGTATTGTTGTATGAATTACACTTGTAATCAGTTAAGGCCTTCCACCTACCCTAGGTCTTTTTTTTTTTTCTAAAGGAAAAAGGGGAAAAATGTGTATTTTTATTATTAAAAGTAAGACTTTGTAATTTTTCTCTAAAATTTAATTTTTAAGGTTTAGCCTCCTAAGTAATGCCAATATTACTTTGAATATTGATTCTGATTTTCAGTGACTCCCTCCCCAATATGGTAACTATAATTTGTTATGTTTTCCAAGGGTTAGCCTTGGTCTCAGACGGGCATCAGCTCCTTAATCCTTTAATCCACCAAAGACCTACCTGATGGACTTCTTTTCTGTTCCCCTTTTCTTTAAGCGTATAATGAAAACCTCCCAGAAATGCTTCCCTGACATCAGGTACACAATGTGTATCAGTTTAATAATCTCATCAAGAAAAAAACTGACTCCTGCTAGATAAAGAGTGTTTTAAGTATACTTGAAACTGACTACTATTTTATGTTCTGAAGATTCATGAATCATCTGCTTAATTTTCATAATAAATTTACTGCTGATGGTTACCAAGTTACCCATCTATAATTTCTCAATTATACATTTTTCTTTTTGAGAATACTAAGAAACTGGCCCATGTCTAGCCTTTTTCTCTCTCTCATACACTTTATAATTTTCTAGAATATTAAGGAAAGGAGATTGGGAATGATGCCCATGTATACTTGCCACATTTGCTATATAATCTGGCCCTGAGATGAGAACATAGAGAGAGGCTCTCTCCTTGTCCACCGTGGCTTAAATTCCCTGCCTAGAAAGCTTGCTCTGCATTTTTCATTTAAGTATCATTTTGCCCTTGCAGAGATGGAATCTTCAGCATGAATGCTGGCTGTGAGGATTTGGAATAGAGGGAGAAAAAAAGATGAGGAGAATGCTAGGAAGTCCCCATACAACCCACACAAGAGGAAGCTTACTAAAGCACCTGGCTGACACCTATGCACAATGATGATGAGTCAGACTTTGCTCTCAGGGAAAGAATAGGCACTTACTCTTTTAGCTGCTTAGTTAACTTCACCACTTGAGAGGCCAGCGACATACAGGTCTCCACCACCACCAGGTACCGGGAGCACAGGGTGTGCCCATGGCGCTCGGCGCTCTGGGAGGGCTTGTCCCCCGCATGGTTCTGCATGGTAACATTTGCTCCATATTCAACCAGGGTCTGTCAGAAAGTGCAGAGACGTGTGATCGTATCAGGACCTTCTTCTAAACATTACTGTTAAGTGATTGTAACAGAAGGTTGAATGGAACGTGTTCTATTATTTGAAAACCAGTTACCAGAGCCCACAGCAAGGCAAGCTGCGGGAAAGAGAGCCTCTGGTGAGCTTCCAGCAGCCGATGTCAGACACCTCCCTTTGGTCCCTACAAAGATGCAGTAGACCAGTCCTACCACTCTCAACCCCTCCCCAGCTTCAGAAGGAGATTGGGAAAGGGAGAGGTTGCTGCTATCCTTGGAGTTCTCTCCTTTACGAAGAGTGCAGGGTAATGTCTGTAGTGAGATACTTTGTCCCTTTCAATGGGTGGGCTCGTAAAGTTGGAAATGCCTGTAAAGAGGTGGGAGTGGAATTTTGTTTGCCTCTTCCTATATACATGGAAAGCACATTTGATCTCTTGCTGAGCCTACCTGATCAGGAATAAAAATTGGAGAAAAATGACATGGCAGAGGCTGTAAAGCAGCCCACACTCCCACCTCATGCCATGGCAAGGATATGTCTTGTAGACTGAGAAGACACTGTAGAAGGGAGTTTGTTTTCACCATACTAAAAGGGAGAGTGTTCTCTAGCAGCAAGAGACAGTGGAATGCAACACAGGTGTGAGGTTGGGGCCAGATCTCCAATGTCAGCTATCAGCAGGGAGGCTCAAGGGCCCTCTGGAGTCCCCACCCACCGGGCTCATCAGAAGTCAGCATCTGAAGGCTGCCCATGTAGAGCATCAGTGCCAAATCACAGTGAGCCAAAGAAACAGTGGTGGCTTTCAGGGAGAGTGCCGTGGCCTTCCCTAGTTAAGCCAAGAGACAGCTGACTTCTTTCTCTCCACTTCCTGTTTGTCCTCAGCACTGGAGCTCAGAAGAGAGATGAGAATAGGAGCTAAAATGGAGTGCAAAAAGCCGATCATGCTCACTGCCCATGCCAGTCCCTGGAACCAACTCCAATCTGGGGATGAGAATGCTTTGAATCTGAAATAAGACTGAGATTTTAAACTGGTCTGGAGTCAGTGTTTATAGGTAAAAGCAAGCAAAAAGTTATGGAATCCGGCCAGTGTAACATTAGTAGAGGAGAGATTTGATGGAGCACAATTGACACCACTAATTAAAAATAAAAACAAAAATTCTTTTGTATTTATATTGTGATGACATTAGATTCTACACCAAAAGCTGTTCCATCAATACTAATGTGCCACCACAATCTGACATATTCTTTGACACTATCAAGATGAGATTGTAGGCCTCTGGATTTATTTTAGTAATAGGTAATGTTTTTCCCACAAGCGATACTTGTAATTTTTGAATTCCTAGACTACTCAGACTCAGAGGTCATTAAGAAGCTTCATTTTTCCTTTGGTTTATCATCACTCACCATGAAAGGTCGACCTGCCATAAAGTCATCGCCACCCACCTCACAAGAGTGTTACGGAGGCCACCTCAGCCCTGAACTCAGAGCTCTTGGAGAGACTCAGTGTAAACACATACTGTTGTCACCCCCTTGACTCTGGCCTCGGCGGCTTTCTTCCCAACATCTTCCAAACTCAGTCCCTGTCTCACCTCATAAGGAATCTTGCTCACTCCCTTTTCTGCTCTCAGTCTTTTTGTATTTGTTTTTGAATCACACACCCAGTGGACAGACCCACTTCTAAGATTATCCAAGTTTCCACATCCATGGTATCTAGTGCCAAAAATATCATTTGTGTTAAGTGGAGTGATGAGTGTTCTGAAAGGACAGACGGCCTCACCTCACACTTTAAAAAGAAAAAAATAACTGAACTCTCAAACAGAATTAGTGATATCAGCTGGTTTTCTTTGGCTTTCTGTCATTTACGAGCTGATAAAAAAGTTTATTTCAAGACTATTAAATATTAGTGTGTTTTGTTAAACGGAAAAACAAAGTTTTTCAGTTTTTATTCCATTCTTTTTTCTTCCACAAAAAATAATGCTACTCCTTTCATCTTTCTGCAGATCCTGGTAATAATTTACATTTCTCTCTTTTCTATACTCTCCAATTTCTCATCACTCCTTTTCAACTCGGTGCCTTAAATGAAAAGATACATGATTTGCCAACAATAGTGGGGAAATTTTCAGACACTTGGAATATTTCCTATCGACTTAGCTCTCTGAAGAGCAGTCACATGTGAGTAGACACTCTATAGAGAGCTTTCTGCTGTTACCGCTGCCTTTTTTCGTGAATCTCCTGTCTCTCATATTTACAGTTTTCCCACATCTTCTCCTGTTGTTTCTTGAGTTCTCTCTACTTTCCTGAGCAACTGGTTCTCACTGCCCGGTTTACCCTATCAGATACCTTGCACACAGTAGGACCTCAGTAAGTACCTGTTAAATAAATGAGCAAGCTGAGTTTGCAATAAAAGAAACAACGAGTAATGAGGAAAAAAGTATCGCTTCCATAGAGTTGTTATGTACACGTAACATTTAGAACTGTATGAACTTATTAGTGAAGTAAATATATTTGCTCTGATCATGGCTGTCAGCCATATGTTGTCAATGGCCCTTTCGCACATCTCTGGGAGATGTGGGAACAAAGCCATAGATGTTGGGTCATTTTCAGTAAGAATGGGTATGATTGGTCTGATTCTGGTAATTAAGATTACTGTTTATAAATTAAATTCCAGGCCAAATCTAAACTTTAATTTTGTTTCCAATTCAAAGCCTTTCTTCTCTTCATACTACACTCTTCTTCTACCCAAGGTTCCCCAACTCTCTATCTATCCTCTCTCTTTGCTTTGTCACTCAGGGTCTTAACATTTTCCTGAGTGAAAAAGTCTATCTGGTTTTCAGGTTCACAAGTGCCCCAAACTTCTGAAGACCTTTGCTGGGCAATCCTACCATGTGCCGTTATGATGGTGGCACCAGGTTTGGCTCAGCTTCATGCAGCTCTCGGCTGAGGGATGAGATGGCAACTCCTCTTATACAAATGCCATGCTCTCTAAGCAGCCCTCTTGGATGCCCACTCATGGGGCTTGGGGCAGGGGGAAGAACTTCCACCTCTCTCTCGTGGCTCTGCTTCCAAATGTTTTTATATCATTGCACACGTAGATTATAGTAATACTTGTAAGGCCTGCTGGGCTGAACAGATCAGGCCAACTGAGGCTTGGGGGTGGAGTGACTGGTTAATCAGAGCCATGGCTAGCTTGCCCAACAGCCGAGGGGATCAGTATCTGAGGCCCCCTTGTAATTAATTCTGGGCCTTTTTGAATGTGAGAAGCTCATTCCTGCTACAGAGAAAGAAAGTAGGGAAATACACTCTCTCTAGCTTACTACTCATCAATTCTGAAGAATTATTCTAACCTAGTCTTGAAAAATCTGTCTTGTTTTTCATACACCTGGGTAGGAGACATGTGCTACTGGTAGCGAGACCCATCTGCCATTTCAGAGACTGAGAGATGTCAGTCTGGTAGTGATCTCCTCCCATCTTGAGAATATAGAGGTACTTAATGTCTACCGTCCTCAGCATTGGGGTTTAAAGTAATGCTGAGAGAGAAGGAATACTCCCTTTCAACTTCAACATCCTGTGATGCTTAAGGAGAATCTCATAGGGCTATTATGCCTTTATGTGTGAAATTCTGGAAATACAAATATATCAGTATTATTCCTTATTATCCACCACAATAGAAAAAGCTGATTTAATCAATTCTTCCAGTGAACAAAATTTCTTTTCTTTTCTTTTTTTTTTATTACTTGATAAACTCATTTCTCTCTTCAAAGCAGCAGGGCCAGTGTACCTGTATGCACCCGAGGTAGCCATGCTGTGAGGCTACGTGAACGGCGCTGTTCCCATCCTGGTCCACTTCATCCAATGAGATGCCCTGTTCTTGCATAAATTGAAGAAGCCACAAAAGAATTTTTTCCTGGAAACACAAAAGGGGTGGAATGAATGGAATATCATGTAGAGAAATCTAATAAAAGACAGAGGAAAACAGAACTCCAAGTGAAGTTAAGATATAATCAACCTTACAAGAGAAAATTCCCATGCAGTATGAACTGAAAATCCATGACTGTCTGCCTGATGTCAACAAAAGGCGAACGCTCAGAGAATTTTAAGAGCAGGAAGTTATCTCTGAACTGCTCTTGTTTTACTTATTTATTCTATAGATGGGAAACTTGATTTGCAGAAAGTTTGAGAACCTCTTCAAAGTTACACACCTAGACAGATCCAAAGTAAAAACCAGAATCCAGGTCTTTCGATTCCAAGGCTATGATTTTGCTACTTACTTATACTGTCTCCAGCCTTGAAGAATATTATTATAAAACCTCAAACTATTGAGATAACTAACTTGTACTTTTAAGTTTATAATGCTTCAATCATGTCTTCCTAATCTCATGCTTCCTACAACCAACAGGCTTACAAAAAGAGGCAACACGCAAAGTTGCCAAATCTAAAATAACCTCATCAAAATAAAACTGTGACCCTCTCGATTTTTCTGACCAAGTAAATATTGGTGGCATTTTAAAGGCAAAGCTTTCTCTTCTTCCATGTTACAGGAAGGGCACCTAAAGCTCTGAACATAACCTTTCAAAAGCAAAGACGTGGAGCAGTCAATGTGTGTTACCACAATCTGTTTGTATTTTACCCACTGAGTCTTTGTGGTATTTTCATGTCATGCTTGGCCTCAGGAGAAAGCAGGGGGATGGGATTTCGTTGTTTAAAATAGAAAAATTAAATATAATGTTAAAAAAATATGAGAGTGGTAAAAACAACAGCATGAAGTTAGTGGGTGGAATTTGACATTTAAAAAGATGATCATGTGTTTGAAATAGCCTTGAACCTCTCCTTAGCCTTTTAAAGGATTTTTTCCCCCTAGTTATTTGCTCGGACTGGTCATGAACTTTTATACTTTTCTGGATTAAATTTGCTTTCACCTTCTGAACATGCCAACTAATCTGCTAAAGGAATGTTGGATAAAAACAGCCAACTCCTTTAATGTTTTGCTCCTCGTGTGGGGAACAGGGCACTGTTTGTGAAGGCATCTGGGACATCAGGGGCAGACTGAACATTTGCACCATACTTTTTCCACAAGAGTGAGCAGGGGGTAAGACCCCTAAAGAGCAAAGAGAGAAAAATGTACCTACGACGTACTAAGAATGCACCTAGATAAAGCAGAGTGAGTGTTAGCTGCAAAAGCAGACAGACCTTGTGGAAAGTTAGACCCTCAACATCCCCAGAAGATGAGGCTGAGCAGAGCCTGGAGGCTGGGCTGGAAGTCAGAATCTGGATAAGGATCTGCTGATAGGCTTAATCCTCTTCTTCAGAGGCAAACTTGGAGAAAGTTGGTGCTGAAATTTGGACCAGAGTGAGTGTTGTTTCACATGCATAAGGTGGAAACATTTGCTTTATTTTCCCTTATTTGGTAGGGAAAAATCTAGATTATTTTTGTTTGGAGACCGATGAATGCACCATGTGATCTTAACTCCTTAAAAGATCTAGATGAGTGGATGCATTTCAGAATAAAGGGCATACCACCTGGTTGGAAGTCTGTCTATAGCTAAGACACAGCTGCAGCTGTACAGGTGACAAGGACAGCCCTGCCATGGTCAGCGGGTCATTCTCAAGCTTGTGGAGACTGGACTTGCACCGTGATAGTAAATCATGGAATCTTAATATCACTGAGTGTAAGAGATTTTAGGGAATCATCCAATTTAAACACCCTTACTTAACAAATCAGTATACTGAAGAAGATAACTGTATATTTTCTGATATCCCAACAGCTTCTTTCTTTAGTAAGTAAAGTTCAGAAGAGTTTAAGATATCGAGAAATGTTTTATATGTGCCTTCTGGTCTGGCACATTTTTATATTTTCAGACTCAATTAAATATTACAGTGGATATGTCTATTCCACATGCACAGAAAATGCCCTTGACTATAATTCACAGTATTTTGACTTTTAGTAATGGGGTTGTAGGAAATGGAATAATGCATTTCATAAGACTAAGAATTTTTCTCCTTGTAGAAATCTGGGAAAGAATCTGGAGATCTGGACTTTCAGGGGCTTGATAACTGGGGGGAACAAGATGAAGTCTGTGAGAGGCAAGAGCTGCCCTGGCTCCTGATGGCTCCCTGAATCGATTCAGCCCATATTGTTATAGCAAGCTGCCTTCTTCTCTTATGAAGATGTGGATAACTCTTTCTTCCTTATAATTAAAGACTGAACCCAAATCAATACGTAATATCATATCATTTATTGTAAGATAAATGTATAACCCAGAGATGGTGAAATGTGAAAAAAAAAAAAGTACATCTAAGAATTGCTTAAATAGGTTAAGGCCTAAATAATTACTTGATAAGTTTCTCTTATATTTTACTTATGGTGAAATAAATAAGCTAATATTGATGGCAATAAAAATAATAAATTGGAAGGCATCCAGTAATCATAATAGCCAGAAATTTATCTAGTACCTGTGACAGGCAGTGCTTCATGGAGCTTCTCTCATTTAGTCCTCAGAACTACCCTGTGAAGAAGGTTCCATCATCTCCATTTGAAAGATGAGGAAACTGAGGTCTGGGGAGACCTTATTCTTTTATATTATTGGGAAAATAAACGTGTCCAAGGCCACTAAGCTAGTGAGTGGTAGGGCTAAGATTTAAACTCCGACAACTTGACCGAGGAACCAGTCCTCTCCATGACTGTCTGTCTTCTGAGTATTCATATCCACAACTGCTCAATGCCCCATGACCGCTGACTCTGTAAAAGAGAGGCTACCCTTGCACCCTGTGGGTCACAGAAAACAGAGTTAACTGCTCATCAGTCTTTGGGTTCACGGAGCTCTGTGTTGCTTCGACTTTTCCAAAGATCAGTCCTTGGAGAGCAGATGTATGCTCACGCTAATCAGAGGTTTTTCTATTTTGCTTTCATCTGCAGTCGCAGTGCTCTCATTGTTGTTTACGCATTTCTACCCCATGGTGGTGAAACAATAAAGTCAAAGGACTCTTTCTCCTTTTTAAAGTAAGTTGTGGAAAAACAATAACACAGAGCCAGTGGAAGTGCTCCCCCCCCCGCCACCAGTATGCGTACCACTGTTCGTGACCATTTGTAGGAACTGCTGAGCCTTTTATTTTTTTTCAAAAAGTATGCCACCCCCGCCACCTGCCTTTTAATCTGTATCAGGGCAAACATTTAAAATGAAGAATGAACACCACAGCGTGAGCAAAGGTATTCTTCTTGGTAAATGCTCATTGCTAATATGAAGCTTCCTTTTGTAGCAGAATCTCTTGACCACAAGTCATGTGAATGATCCAGAAACAAAATGACAGGTTTGTAGGTGAAAGTAACAGAGCCCACTGAACCAGTGACCAGTACAAAACAGGCTAAAGCCCCCAAGAAGCAGAGGGCAGAAGATTTGCTGGGAGCTCAGAGGAGACCATCCGAACCTTCATGTTTGAATAAAACAGCAAAGCTATACAAGCAGTAGCTTTGACTTGAGATGATTTTGTCTCAATTGTTTCACCAGCAACATCTCTCTCAAGGGACAGCAAAGCAAGCCTATCTGAGGACACCCCCACTTGTTCCTGAGTCTCCCCCCACCAGGTTTTCTCCTTCATGCTCCCTGTGCTAGCTCCGCTAGGTACCGTCAGGCAGTGAAATAATTGCACCCTCTGAGACTTCATGTGTCAAAATGAGGAAAATCAATTCCTATCACCCAACGATCTATCACTCCAGGATACCACTAAAAACTGCTGGCTACTCCATGGTAGTGGAGTCTTTAAAGGTAATTTTTACAAGAAAAAGGACACAAACTGGGAGTCAAATGGAGCCTATTTTTTAAGAATCTATATAAGGGGCAGAGGGCAACTAAAATAAACCAAGAGAGGAATTTCCCTCTGTACTATCTTCTTCAGAGGTATTTACTGAAGAAACAAAACCAGAACATACTCAAGTGCCTGCTTGATGTAGAAAAACTTGCATGTGCTGAATCCATTAGAAAAGTGTTCAATAACAGTTTTCCTTGTGAAAATATTAACCTTGTAATGGTTCCAAGTTCAGCATCTCCACAGGTTATCTGTTACATAAGTGGCTGTGGCGGGATGTAGGATAGCTGGACAGAATTCACAGTTCTAATGGGTTTCTACATTTTCCACTTGGGTAGGAATAAACTCCTAAGGGCACTGCTCAACTGCCTTGCTCAAAGCTGTACTTTAGGTCATTAAAAATGCTTATCAGCTTCAAATAACAGCCTGAAGATTGATATTAGCATGAAGCAGGTATTCAACACTGCTCTTCACATAGGTCGCTAGTTTCCATATTTTCCTCTAGGTCAGCTGAGTAAGCCACACTATTACTCAATCAGTCCCAGAAAGGGCACTTTCTTTTGTTCTGTCCCAACAGCTTCCAAATTATGAGAAACCTGCTGTGAGAGCTGAATAGAGAAACTGGCATATATAAGCAACATTTCCCAAGACAAAGAACACTGGATACCCAATTATTTACTCAGAGTCTCAGAAGAGGGATGCGATCCTTTCTTCCTTTTCTTTGGCAAACTCTACCAAAAGTGCAAGCAGCCTTTCCACTAATATCAAAATTCCTTTTTAGACTTTATATAAGCAAATGAAATGAGGAACATGAAACAATTATTCTGACAATTTGAGAATAAATAAAATTTTCGTTTATACTGAAAACCATTTATAAAGATTAGCAGTGATTAAATTCTTTCAGTCATTTGAAAATTGTATTGTCCTTTGCCAATACAAGCAAAAAGGGGCATTTTTAGCAAATGCTTATTAATTATTATGATTGTTTGTAGTATACTATGGCTGCATAATATACACAGAAAATGGAGTAATCATTTCCAAGACAGTGGCTTTTACAAATTTTAAATATTCTTCCTGCTCTTTTCTTCATTTAATAAATTTAGTAGAGGCAATCACATCTTTGAGCTATGTAGGGCACTCTATATAGCACAATGTGTTAGTTAAAATTGTAAAAATAGCCTTCTTCAGCTTTATCAATGTCACTGTAAGCAAGTTACACAAATTTTGTACATAGATGGAGACAAAAGAGAAAATGGCCCTGAAGTCAGAGAACTGAGTGAGATCCAGTCTTTGCTCTTACTAGCCATTAGACCATGTGCAAATCAATTAACTCTCTTCAGTCCCCTCACCTATAGAATGGGTATAAAAATGACATGATCTAACAGGGTTGTTTTAAGGAATATGTCAGGTAATATACACAAGTTCCAATGGCATGATGCTTGGTACATATAAGAAACAGTGTGTGTATATGTGTGTGCATATATACTACATTATAAATTGAAATTACCATGACACAAAATAAACCATCACCTAACACAACTCCTACTAAAGAAAGACACTAGTAATATTCTTCAAGTCAATTTTTTGAACTTGAGATTGTTGTACTCAAAAAAGCATAATCTCTTGTTGACAATATCACAATTTAGTGCCACTGGGGATAGTTTATGAAGCCAAATGGAACACAGTTATAGGTATGAGAAGCAATTTTCTTTGCCATAAACAAACATGATTAAATCTACTTTAATACAGTGCTGACTTTATTTTTTAAAGACTGAGATGGGCATTTTGGGGTTACATTTTTTTTAAAAAAGATAATTTATATTCATCCCCCTCTAAGGGAGGTAGTGATGATTTTTCACTCTATACTATGGATTGTGATCCGTGTACATCGACTACTCACAATGGGATTTCCTAAAGCGGGAACTGGTTGTAATCACGACTCATCTAGCTACTATGCTTGATCATTTTTAATGGAGGGAGATTTCCTTGATTAACACCAAAAATTTTCTCCTTAATTTTGGGTTTGAGAACATTTATTTTTTTTTTTTTGACAGAGTTAAATGTGTTTATTGTAAAAAATTTGGAAAATACTGAAAAATCACCCCCCCCCAAAAAAAAGTAAAAGAAAAGCCACTTATAATTCCACTCTCTATGATAATTACTACAAACATGTTGTGACATAGTTTTTTCTAGTCTTCTTACTAATTTCTCTTTCTCTTTCTCCAAAATTCAAATATAGTACCAAATTACAGGAACAGTCTTGTATCATGCATTTTAACTTAATATTATATAATGAACATTTTTCCATAAAATTTCATCATATGGATATAGCTTCATTATTTATCCAATATCCTGTTATGGAATATTTAAGTTGTTTAAAACACCTTTTTATTAAAAACACTACAGTGAACATGATGCTTATAAACCTGATAATTAAAAATTCTTCATACCTGGCCAAAGCAACCTGCATAATGAATGAGGCTGGGAAAGTCCTTAGAACAACTCAATTCTGCAATGGCTTCTGTTTCACTCACCATCCAACGAACACACTCCAACTGACCATTCTAGATTTTTTAAAAAAGAGAAAAAGAAATTAAAGGTAATTTAGGTTTTAAAAATAGCTCATAGACAGTAATTTTAGCAAGGAAAGAAATCACACAAATTTTGGCTTTTTTATCTGGCCTAATTTATTTACAATATAGGTATATTGACAATTATATTACTGATATGTGGTTTTGGCTCTACATCAACTACAGAATTTACTTAACTACATTTTCATTATTTTAATCAGTTATTTAAAAATGACTGTATTGAGGTATAATTTACATAACATAAAATATACCCTTTTTAAGTTTGATGAATTTTGACAAACATATACCCACTTATAACTAGAACTCCAATCAAGATATAAAATATTTCCATCACCCCACCAAATTTCTACTAGCCCTTTGCTCTCATCTCCCTCACCTGCCACAGATATCCACTGATATGATTTCTATTACCATAAAATAGAGCATGTACTCTTTTGCATCTGGCTTCCTTCATTCAGCATAATGCCTCTGAGATTCATCCAAGCTACTGCTTGGATGAGTAGTTTACTCCTTTTTATTGCTGAGAAGTATTCCATTGTATGAATATATCACAATTTGTTTATCCATTAACTCTTATAATGGGCTTTTTCTCTTGAGAAGTTAAAATGTTAGGATTCCAAAATAAAGAGAAAATAATCCTATTATACTAGCTCTAATGCCACTTTCACTGAAGCCCTCCCTGACTCCGTGCCCACAGTAGCTTTTTTCTCCTATCCCGAGATCCCACACTGTGCAAAACCAGGAAGGCCATTGTGACATATATAACCTAGTGGTGAAGACTCAGACTTTGGAATCTATTTAAATCCTTAATCCACTACTCAGTTACAAGACCTTGAACAAGTTATCTCTGAAACTCTATTTTCTCCTCTGTGAAACAGCAGGGTTAGTAGTAACTACCTCATAAAGTTACTGAGGAGGTCAAATGAGATGAAGCATGCCAGCTTACTAAGTACACAATACTTCTTACCTTATACTCTCATAGTACTCTCTTAGATCTTCATAATCACTCTATAAGACAAATGAGACATTCAACTGCCTACCTGGTTTGTACAGCCTGGACTTTAGCACAGGAGAAAAGAGCTACTGTGAGCATGTTGTCAGAGAGTCTATTTTAAAAGCAAGACAGTAGGGGTAATCTGCTCATTCATTTACTCCCATGGAAATTTTCAACTATACACATGCAGAGTCTATTCTCGTCATTTGGAATATCTAGCATAATCAGGTATGTGTTGAATAGCTTCCTTGTGTTCATTCAGATCTATCTCCTCCCTTCTTTGCCCTCCTTGCTGCCAGGGGAGGCTGATCTGTATGAACTGGCTCCCTTGCCCCCTGGCTTCTAGCTGGGTTTGGCTGTTGGAGAATAATGGCAGGAGATCAGGAAAGGAGAATCAGTCTGAGGTCCTCTCTGCCCCTGGCTCACCTCTCACTATCCACTACCTCATGAGGTTGCCATTGGCCAGCTGTGCTCTGGTTGTTATCCCTAGATACTGCACTTTACTTTGTGGGCTCCCTACACCCCACCTACCCTCCTTTTGTGTATTAATCATTCATTATAGATTTTCCTTAAGTTATACAATTTGAACATGCCAAGTGTTTCTTACCAAGATTAAAAAAAAAAAAAAACATTGATATAATTGACTTTATTCCCTCTGAATAAAGAAAGGAATGGGAACCATACTGAGTTTCTATTAGTCAAGACAGTTTATATAAACTGGTATTTACACAGAGCATAGAAATATGAGGTAACATTTGATTTTAATAATTTGGGTCTTCTCTCTTTTTTTCTTGGTCTTATTAAAGGTTTACTAATTTTTAAAAATCTTTTCATAGAACTAAATTTGGTTTTATTGATTTTCTCTATTGTTTTGCTATGCTCTATTTATTTCCATTTGAATTTTTAAATTCACTTCCTTCTGCTTGCTTTGAATTTGGTTTGCTTATCTTTTTCTAGTTTCCAAAGGTAAGTTAGGCTACTGATTTGAGATCTTTCTTCTTCTTTTTTGTTAACACAGGCATTTACAGCTATAAATTTCCCAGTAAGCACTGCTTTAGCTGTATCCTTAAATGTTGCTATATTGCACTTTCCTTCATCTCCAAATGTTTCAATTTCTCTTGTAATTTCTTCTTTGATACAATTATTGTTTTAGAGTGATTTAATTACATATACTAGTGAATATCCCAAATTTCCTTCTGTTATTGATTCCTAAATGCATTCTCATTATGGTTGAAGGACATACTTTGTAAGATTTCGATCATATTAAATTTATTGAGACTTGTTTTATAGACTAACATATGGTCTATTTTTGGAGTATGTTCCATGTGCACTAGAGAAGAATTTTGCTGTTGTTTGGTTCAATATTTCGTTAGATGTCTGATAGGTCTAGTTATTCAAGGAGGTAACATTTAAGTAAGTAAAATGCAGCTAGAAGAGCAGAAAGAAATATATCACTACTGTGAGACTGAAAGCAATATTACTTGCCATAAACAGAATATGGAGAAAACAAAAGATGTTACTAAATTCTAGTGGGAGATTTTTGCCTGCTTGGGTCTCTGAGCCTGGGGTCACTCAGTGTATGTTAAAAAAGAGATGTCAGTAGGTTGTGTTTGAAGTCATTTTCTCACCAGACCAACATTTTCTCTTTGAGCTTAATCAGAAGGACTAAATGAGAAATAAAAAATGAATTAAAGTTATTTCATTCCAAGTCTGTTTAACTCCTCAAACAATTTCCTGTCCTGGCCTCACTTTAGAAAAAGCAGTGCTTTCACCTTACAGAAATCTTTCTTTCCAATTATTTTGCTTAACTGTTCCCAAAGGATACTCAATAATGCCCTGAACTACTGCAGTATCTAGCGTTGGGTCTCCCAGAAAACACTCAATAAATTCTGCATGCAACTGGCAAGAATTTATTATGTTCCATTTAAGGAGTTTAAGAGTGGGAGAGAAGAGATGTTCTTAAGCCTGAGTATGACTTCAAAGGTCCTTTTTCTCAGGTAATCTTTTTATTTGATACCCTATCTATGACTTTGCATCCTGTCATCCAAGCCATATTATCTGAACAACTTCTGCCCATTTGTACTAAGTTTGTTTGTCTTAAATGACAGCAGGGCTCTCAGAACTGTGCTTAATGAGGTGAAGCACCACCAGCCAGTTACTGGTGTTCAAAACAAGGTCCTAAAACAGAAGAACACTGACTTTTACGACCCTCTCAAATGCATTAATGTCCATCAAAATATACTGAATGGACTCAAGTAGGACATGTATCAGGAAAGATTTCTAAAGAGGGTGGTGCTTATTACAAAATATTTGTATTTACTGCTTTTGTAAATTCTAGGTTAAATGAAGGAATAGAAGAACACTTCCATTTCTCAAATCACTGTCCAGCAGTTAATCATGAAAAGCTTGAAACTTTTTTTGTGTCTTATGGGTTTGTATGTGCTCTTTATTAAACAAACAAAAAATGTTCCAAATTTGTATGCTGATTATACGATGGCATACTGTGTTGACTGGGGGAGTTAAAGAATGAGTAACATTTAATATGAATACTATGGAAGGAGTTTATACCAAGGATAGGTTTAATGACCACTAAATTTCTTATATATCTTCCTACTCTGAAGATTCTTAAGCTATCAAAACAATATTAGGGCATATAAATTAAGAAAAAAACTTTTCATCCAACTACGTAGTTAGAATATACTCAACAATCTACCAGTAGTCAGGAAAACTACATTGTAAGGTATAAATATTTTATAAATACTAAAACATTTAGTGTTTTAATGTCAAAGTTCATTGGCATTCCAAGGATATTTTATTCATTACTGACACATACCCATTGATGACCAGACTCAACCTCTATTCTCCCATAGGACTCTGACATAGGACTAGATTCTGAACTTGCCTTCTGCACTTGAATTCCTACTGACAACCTATCTGCCTCACCCACCAAGCTATCAGTTCCTTAAGAAAAGGTACTAAGTCTCATTCAAATTTGTACCATCACCTAATGCAGTAACCAGGAGATGCCGTACATATTGCTGAACTGAACTATACTGAACCACAACGTCACATTTGATTCCTCTTTCTTCATGATGGCTGCCTGCAGGTCAGCTCTTCATTTGATGCAACATCATTCACACACAAGGGCAAATGATATCCACTGGGGTCATCGATTTCTTATTTTACCAAAAAGTTATTTTTTATGCTATCTTTGAAATAATACCTTATCATTGAGTAAATTAAATAAAATAGAAAACAACTTTTAATATATACAACTTTACTGAATGGTAAATAAATATACAAAAGTCCAGATTTGCATAAAAGATATATTAGGGGTAAGGCAGCAATTGCTTGTTTTTCAAATGCTATATGTTCCTTAGTGAATTCACAAGTAGATTTCTTTAACTAGAAAGTTCCCCTAATAAATATTAATATAATTCCATTTATAAAAATTATGATTATTTGGCTTTTAGAAGACATTATTATATAAAGCAAAGTACATATGCAGAAGCACAAGATGTATTATATTTTCCTGAACTTCATTTCTAGCTTAATATATATATATATGTACATATATAACTCAATTTCACATTTATTTGCCATACATCTTAAAAGTAATTTTAGTTTAATAGCTAACCTTCTAGTGATGCATTATATATTTTACAGAGGCACTCGCTACAGTGCTATAAAAGACCATGTTTTCCTATCTTATAGTTTCTAGGTTTTAACTCTATCCCAGTCACCATTAATTTGTGTAGTTTTTGGCAGACAGCCTACTATGCTCTGCAAAAGCTAAACTCAAACTCAGCACTGATATTCTAAACAACTCTTAATCCTGAAGATATTGAAACTTCAGATGTGATCCACAAGAAGCCCACTTCGTTATCTGAAATACTCCCTTAAAATACACCTTATCCTCAACTGTTTTGTTCATTACATTCACATTAGGAAAAAATGCAACAGTCTCAGTTAAGACCAGGTGTGGCTTGGAGTCTAAATTGCAGTCTCCATGAATAACAAAAGTTCTTAGAACCTCAATAGATCATTTATTTTTCTTTTTATTAGTAATTTAAAGCTAACCCTCATCGCACAATAAATTGGAATGCAATTTCAAAATCTCAAAGCAGTTAGTGACTGAAATGATTAGTCTCTTAAATGCAATTTGTTCATTTGCTGTTTGCTTGGTATATCACTCTTCTCTTTCTCCATTCCAACACTTTAACTCACTAGGAATTTTAAAAAATAAAACTTTAACTTTTAGCTGTGGAGGGCCCAGCCCCCAACTAGTCACCTTGATGGCCAGGCCTGCCGGCGTTAACTTCTCAGCATTTCGCTCATTGAGGCAATCCTCTCCCATCAAAGAAGTGAGGTGCTGCAGGCATTCTGCGTGGCCCTGTGACGCGGCAATGTGTAAGAGATTGTTTCCGCTTTCGTCATGAATTTTGTCTAGATTGTCGGCAGCTAGATGTGGCTGTACAAATAGTAAGATTAGAAAACTCCAGTCAATAAATCAGAAGGAGATGCTGTGGAGGGTTTGCTCTGGGAACTGGGAAGAAGAGATGAGCTTCCAGAAGCTCCGGTGGCAGCTGTGGGGATCTAGTAGGTCAGAATCCCTGGCTATTAATTCTAATGATTTTCCATTACACATTTTGTTATACTCGGTTTTAGAACATGAATGCTCAAGAGACTTATTCTCTTGGTGACAGGGATTGGCCAGCAAGTTTGGGGAGGCGCCAAGCTGGCTTCTAAACAGCTGTGATGACATTTATGGTAATCAGCAGGTTCTCTGTCTCATCCACTCAAGTGCTAAGTCCTGAGGGCCAGGCTGTGTTATGTTCCCTGTTGTAGGTTTGCTGAATGAATGAACTACTTGTCTCAACCAACTGCTTTGTCTTGACCTATAGAGAACTGGCTTTGACTGCAAGCTACATGGTGCTGCCACAAATAGAGCTCCCATGGGTACTTCTAGACACTTGTATCCCCACACAAACTCCTGGGGGCATTAGGAGGCTACCTGCCTTTGGTTTTTTCACTTCTAGTGAAGTTCGTCCCCAGAGTATGAACTGGTTGATAAAGACTATTCAGTAAATTGAGAGGTGTTAGTATTTGGGAAGCATGAAAACATGGGAAGGACAAAAGAAGGGAATGAACCGAACAGAAATAGAGAAGAAGAGCCAAGAGAAATGGAAAAGACATTTTCAGGAGAAAAAAAAAAATGACTACTCTATTTAGTAAAATTATTCAATCATATCATCCTATTACAACAATAAGATTTGTGATAATAGACCAAGCACATTGCACTTATCTATGCATGGCTTTATCCTAAGTAGAATTACAGTGCCAAGATGGGATGATTTTCCTGAATGAGACTTTAATTAACATCATAGTATTAGTCCAGGCTTGCTACTGTTTGATCCAAGCCTGGAAGCCAGAAATGAACAGTGTAGGCAGATGGAGTATGATTTCAGTTCAGCTCTCTCAGCCTAAGGACAGACTTTTGTTACATCATGTTACTCTGTGTCTACTGTCTTTGGAAAAGCTTCTTCATGCTCCCTAGACATGCAGAGCTGGAACTAGTGAAAACTCCATGGGGTCAGGGGGCAATCAAACTCTAGTGTAAGCTATTATCTGCAAATGCGTTCAAGCATCCTGGTCCAACTCTTCTGAATAATGATCAGGATAAAACAGAAGACCCTCTGTTCATGTATCTGGCAGATTCACCATCATCAGGGAACTGACATCTCCACAAATAACTGAGTGAGAGCATTGAAAACCATTGGAAGAGAGAGAGAGAGAGAGAGAGAGAGAGAGAGAGAGAGAGAGAGAGAGAGAGAAGACAGTAAGATTCAAGTTCAAGAAAGTACTGGGCTTTTCTGTTTTGATTTTGTTTTAGAATATGTGTATTTATTCCAGCTGAATTCATGCAAAGTTAAAGTGAAAATACACTCACTCTATAGCCATCTGTTTTTCCCCACATTAACCTCCTGACTTTCTATTCTAAAACTCAAAAGTCAAATCACTTAACTAAACCCATAAGTAAAGATTAAACAAGAATGGGAACAAATGTATCATCATTCGGTTACTAACAAATGGAGCTGATAAAAACTGGAGTCTCTAAATTAGTCATATGTATGCTGAATTAGATCATACTTACCAGGAGAGATATTTGTCCTTCTTTAACGATGTTCAAGATGCTTTTCATTTTCTTCAGATGCTCGCTCCTTTCTTCGGGGCCCTGGGAGCTGGCCCAGTTCATGCCACCGATCTGCTCTTCTAGCTTGGGTTCTGCTGCTGAGGACTGCAGATGGAAGGCCCTGAGTTGGCAGTCTGGCACTGGCTTCTCAACTTTTCGACCGTGAGGATCACTAAAGGTGTTGTTTAGGAAGTCCTTACTCTGGTTTTCAGGCTCATATGCAGAGCCACATTTAACCAGAGGAGGCGTGCTCTCGCAGTCTTCAGGGGAGGATTTTTGCTGGTCGTGGAGGACAGATGACGCTTTTCTCAAATGAGGGCTTTTCACAGGAGAAAGAACACAAAATGGTGTCATGTTGGCCAGTGAGTTCTCAGCACTTCCTCCTGTAGGGCAGGCTTTGCTAGAAAGGCCATTGATGGTTGTGCATAAACCCAAAATCCTTTTTTCCGAAGTCACCTTGGTAAAAGTGGCAAGCTGTTGACTGGATTTAATGTAAGGCACATCCAGGATCTCATCCATGTCGAGGTCATAGTGCTCCAGCTCGCCCAGTAATGCGCTGGACCCCATGGTCCTACTTTGGGGGCCGCTCTCTCTCCCCCCAGGGCCGAGCTCCTCCGGCTGGGGGCCCGGGTCAGAATCACCTCCTTTCTGGTACTCCACCTTCTGGTTTTTCTGGTCATCACTTTCATTGTTGTCCAGAGTCTCTGGCTGATGTTTCAGTGGGGAAACTCGCTTCACTGGGCGGAACTTACTATACACATCCGCGATCCCTGTGGGCTTTTGCACATTTGTTATAAGAGTCGAGACGCTGCAATTCCAGCTAGAGCTAGAAACTGTTTTAAAATAAAAGAGGAGATGATTAAAATGAAACACTGAAAATATTTTGGCCATGCAGGCAGACATGGTCCATGCAAGTTATGCTCAAAGTAAGCCCCTGTGTGAGGGAACGACTTAGAATGAGTATCATGAAACAAAGTTCATGCTTACCATTGGAGAACAGTGAAAGATAAAAGAAAGTTATGATATATCGGCTCAAAGTTAATTAAAAATAGTAGAAATGGTAAAAACAGAGGGCTAAAGAAAAAAACCTAGATGGATATTTGGTTTTATTCCCTGGATGATTATACCTGCCTAGCAATATTTTGAGACTTGTCACCACCCTGAAAAACAGAATTGGAAGATAGGATCCTTTGTGTTAAATGAACTTCCAAACTAATTTAGGGAGAAAAGAGATGTATGCACACATGTTCATACATGCGCACAACCATATACACATACATATGTACAACTATAAAGCTTAAGAAGTCCCATATAAAAAAGGGATAAATTGTTTAATATTGGGCAAACAAACTATGACCTATTGAGTGATTCACTAAGTGATTTGTTAGGTGGATTAGGGAAAGAACAGAAACAAATAAAGTGGTTAGCAGTTGACTGGATCATGGTTGATAAGCCATGGTTGAGTTCACCCTATCCTAGACCAAGTACCCCAGTCAATCATAGTTCAGGGGCATTTCATGGTGCTTTCTGTCATATGACATGGCAACATAATGCACTGATGCCTCAAAATGGAGCATGCTCTTTAAGATTCTATGCTGCCCTCCATTGTTTGAAAAGCTGGAAACAAACACGAGAAGGAAGCTGCAAAGGGGAGGGTAAGGTAGGCAGACTAGATTTTTATTTTCCTCTCATTTTTGTGCAAAGGTTACATAAACATCATGTGGTTTGCATTTGAGTAAGTGTCTGGTTGAGATGGAGTGTAAAGTGAAACAGCAACACATCTGGAGGTGAAAGATAAGAACCACCATCTCTCCCGGTTGGCCTCATGTGAAAGGCCACCCTGTCCTCCTCTCAGTGCAGGACAGTGGGGTAACAACGGTCTCCTCAGCCATGATGACACTGCTTCCTCTCTGGGACTCTCCCCTGACGAGATGACAGATGACCTGGCACCCCTGGAAGTTTGTAAGCTAGTGATTTATGGATTCCTACTCCCCTTTCACTTAGTTCACACCTCCCCCATCATACGGATTAGGTTTCGGGACATGCACTCCACTAGGGACCTCTCATCTATCTCTCTTCTTCTGGAGCAACAGCAGGTTAGGAAGTATTTCACCCAAAGCCTCTTTTTGTGGCTGTTCTTTACTATTGGGCACAACCAACAAATAAATGTAGGACAGGGGTATACGCAGGTCAATCACTTCTGCAAAAGTCCCTGGCTAGCACTGATTTCTGGGGGTGAAAGTGACATACAAGTTATCAAAAGTTCCCCAAATGACCACTGGTCATTCTTCTTCCTGCTAGGATGTGTTCTAAAAGGATTCAGAGACGTTCTGAAACCAAGCTAAGGGGATGAGAATGAATGTCCTGAGCCTGAGTGCCATGTAACCGTCAGTGTGTTCTTTCTCCAAAATGGACCTCAATTTTGCAGGGTGTTCCAGAGGGTCTGCACTAGGCAGTCCTCCTCTGAGGCCTTTCTAGCTCTGGCGTTTTAGAATCTAAGAACATACTTTGAGCTGTGGAGGAAGGCTTGGATTCTATCCAGTAAGGAGTAGGTATTAACAAGGAAAGTTCCAGAAATGAAGGAAGGTATCTAGATGCTCTTAAGCTGCTGCTGCTGCTGCTCCCTTCTATCGCTCTGGTTTTTAGTTACACAGTACTTGGCACAGAGCAGACAATTAACAAAAGTATTTGAATTTGAATCTCACTTTGCACAACACATTAAATCTCTTTTCAAATGCCCAAAGTTCGTCTTTCTGAGGGATTTACAGCTTCATTTCAGAGGACAAAAGTTCTGTTAATAAACTCAGAGGCGTAATACTTACCAATAAGAGCTGGATTTTCTAAAGTTATTTATGAAATGTAAATATGCAAAGGCAAAGACTAATTCCAGTTGGTCCATTATAAATTTAAAAGTTTTTCTATCTTTTATATGTCTTTTCTCCCTAAAAATGTAAAGCTATGAAAAACTAACGTCTGCAAGAAATTTCTGCCAAGCTTTTCTCTCTTCCTTTCAAGAACACATGGTTACTTACTTACTCAAACAGCAGAGAAATAATGGACATTGAGTTTATAATGTGTAAATATGCCTTAATTTTATCCATCAGTTTTCTGAAAAGCTTCAAATATTGCGAAAAATATATATATTCCTTGACATTCCTGAGATACGTACTTATTATTAGATATGGTGTTTGCTAATATTTTGCCAATTACCTTCATTTTTTGGAACTTCTTGAAAATGTGCATCGCAGGATGTAATAAAGAATTTTTAAAGCTACATAACTTAGTGGGCCAATACAATGAGTGCATTGTACCAATATATTTATGTATTGTATAAGGTCGTGAGTTCAAAGGGCTACTCTTTTATGTTGGCTTTATTTACATGTGAAATTTTTTCCAAGTGATACAGGGAAATGGATACCATATGTTTCCCAGCTGTTTTGGTCTGAAGGAGCCATTAAGAACGCTGTATGGAAATGAATTCTGTCTGAGTCTTATGAAAACACTTCTTTCCACAGAAGGATCTAGAAACTGAAGAAGGGGCATCAATATTAGGCTTCTTGTCCTTCCCCTTATTTAAATCGATGACTCTTTTCTAGGTTCAAAGTGAAATCTATGGTTTTGTCTTGAAATCTAGTCTGTGTCTTTATTAGGAAAAAAAATCCCGGTTGTGAGAAATTTGATTATTTAACAGGTTTTCATAAGAAAGTTCTAACTTATTGCTATATCATATACTTGTCTGAAAAGAAAGGTAATTTTATGTATGTGCAAAAGACAAAACACAACTAGTCTATTTCTTGTAAGCTGGGCAAATGGGTATTTTAAACATAAGAAAAAGGGCTATTAATAACTGGCAAGATTTTCACTTCTAAATTTATAAGTCTACCAAAAATTTCACTTAAACTGCTATATCCCAACCATAATAAATTTTTTATACTACATGGAAACAAACTCAGACTAACTATAGTTACTCAGAAGATTTTGTGGCTAAATTTGTTTTCTGGAAATCACAAATAAATACTTCACATGTTAACAAATTTTAAATCCCTGAAAATTCTATCTGTTATTATATCTTTATAAGCTCCGTGAGAACAGGGTATGTGTCTAGTTTATCTCTCTGTCCCTCAAAGTACCTAGTAAACTGCCTTACGTAGTAGGTTCTTAATGACTTTTAGTTGAATGGATTCATTTTTAACATATTACGAATGCAAACATACCTAACATACTTGTCTGCCTGATTATGTCACAAATTTTCTAAAATGGTCAGTAGGTAAATGAAAACATATTTGAGGCTGATTTATAGGTCACAATGATCTCTTCCGATCTAACTGACATTTGGAATGTCTCTGATCACCAGTGAGGTATTTCCAGTTGCCTGCTGACCATCCATATTTGGCCATTTATTTAACACTTAATGTGAGCCTAGGATGTATAAGTATTTGTGGCAGGCAGCATGTTCTGATCCAGGGGTCTTATCTCTCACTACCCCTTGCCTGCTTCGTCTCCATCCAGCTCCTCATTGCCCCCTCTCCTCCTTTCTCCTCCTCTCCCCTTTCCCCTTCTTCTCACCCTGCCCCCTTCTGTCTTCCCTAAATTTATTTCTCATTTTCAGTAAACCTGGCCTGGATCACATGACCACTTACACTATCTCCAAGGCATGGCTGACCTTTCCCTTTCTTTGACCCCTGTCCCTCATCCCTCAGAAACCAAGTCCTGTTGTGGCCTGATCCTAAATCCCTCTCAAATATCTTTTCTTCATCCTATTACACTGACTAGACCACATCAGGACCCTCCCACAGCCTCTGTAAGGTTCTACCTACTCCTTGGTCTTCCTTTCCTGTCCTGAGTTACCCCCTCTTCAGATAAATCTTATTTGTTACTTCTTAGCTCAAAAATCTCAGGTAGCTCTGTACTACCTTAAACAGCATTTCCCATTTGGTGGGATGCATAACCATGCAGTATTTAAGATGGTACACAGGAACCATGCTAAATACCCCAGACTGAGATAGTGAGGAAGTTATAGACTTTTCATCTCTTTCTTCCTCCTAATTAACTTAAAGAGTCTCCATTTAGTGTTACAGTGAATTTAACTCCTCTCTAAAACTTATAATCTTCCTTT
>CM053501.1:30719871-30787938 GCA_028627145.1 Eidolon dupreanum
TACTCAAGCCCTTACCACGCTGGATAGAAAGGTATTTCTTCACCAAAGAGGCATGTTCTATGATGAAATAGACTCAATATTTTGACAAATTCAAACCTCTGGGCTTCAAAAGTACAATTCACATAGAATAGCAATTGGTGGGTCTAAAGAAAGTACATAGTTTCAGAGTTATTCCGTCATCTAAAAAGCATGCTGACCTTCACTTTGACATTAGCAAAACCTCTTAAGCGGATTAAGTCTTGTGTCTACTCCAGGCCTACTTACCAGGTTTCCTTTCTTTTTCTCCCACTCTGTGCTGAATTGTAGAAAGAGATATACATCAAGGGACAGTGAAAAGGCTCATCAAGCAGAAAAGCACAGACACAGGGGAGAATTTGCTCAGTGTGCTTTCTGGAAAGCATTAGCAAGCAGTTATTAGGAAAGTGCAGAAACACACCAGTTTTAACTGAAGGTGGCGATGTTTTACAGTGTTGATCTGTCAAGGACAAAGAACAAGTTAGTGCTTCTTTGTAAGAGAGAACAAGCGGCAGATGGAGAGAAGTGTGTATGGGGGTGGAAAATTCCTACCCCCTGCTCCCCATCTCCAACTGATTGCTCTCAAAATGCCTGTTTCTTTTACTTCTAAATATGGAGTTACGTATACACATTAGAAACACATTTTTAGACACCAGAAAGAGAAAGAAAAGGGGATACATTTTTAGGGTACAAGAGTGTTCACCGACAGGTTTTTTGTTTGTTTATTTTTTTGTTTTCTAGAAGTTAAATTAATTCTATTTTCTGTGAGAAACAAAGCGGTGAGTCTAGGAAATCTGGTTTCATTCTGAGAGGGATGCACTTTAAGGGCTCGAGGGGAGGAGAAATGGGAGGAAGAACCAGCACTGGCCTGCGGCCTACTCTTCCTCTTGGCAGGCCCACATGAGCTCCTGCCTGGGCCAGAGCTCTAAGTTACAGGCTGCACAGAGAACGAAGGGGCAGGTGCAGCTGAACAAAGCCAAGTGCAGACAGAGGCTCCTCCCAGGATAAAGCATGGCGGAGCCGCTCTGCCCCTGTCTCCTAGTGCACGTCAATGTGCACTTCTCAGGCACTAGTATAGCCAATGAGAAAAAGATTTCCGTATAGTTTAAGACTTTCTCAAAATGATATGTCTGAATCGTAATTCTCCTAAAGTTTTCTCCATTTAACACTTTAGAATTGCTAATACGATATATTTCTGTAAAGCTATCTATGTTTCTGAGTATAAGGCAAATGTATAACTTTCTTAGAGCTTTTCGCAAAAAGTCTGGAGGATGGATGAGCAGTTCTCACATATTCTCACTTGAAAATAAATGAGAATGCAGGGGATTTTCAGTATCATGTAGAAAGTCACATAGCACACTGATTGTTGAATCGGGATCCAGGAAGGTTCCCTAACTCCAACTTTCCTTCCATAATACTGCAGGACCACCTTAATGAAAATTAAAATTATTTCCTAAACATGCAATTCACATTTTTGCTATTCAAGACACATGTAGGAAATGTGATTCCAGAAACCAGTAGGAAAACCTGGTTGTATTCATTTTAGATTCATTCTTACCCAAATCCCAAACTGCCTTCTGCCTAGATTTTGGCAACCACTGGCTATGAAGCGTCTATGTGGGAGCAAAGTTAGGAAAGTAGTTTTTAATAACAATTTTCTTAGGAACAGCTGAGCAAAAGAACTTCCCTGTTTTATTTATCTTTAGAGGCATCAGCCTAAATTTAGAGTCATTTTATCACTGAGAATTTCTTCTTTCAGCTTCCATTTCCTTCAACTGGTTAAAGGTGGCAATCTCTTTCTAATATAAGCAAGAGATACAGAAATATAATAAAGCTTGTTCAGAAGTGTTCAAGTAAGTGGCAGAATGCTAAAATACTCTTACAGGGTTTATTCATTTCATAAACATTTGCTGAATGCCTTCTGTGCACATGATCCTAGGGGTGCAGAGGTGAACGAAATAGACATAATTCATCCCCTCATGAGGAAACCTGACAGTAAAGCAAGTGTACAAATGAATAAGAAATTACAAAAAGCAAAGTGCTCTGAAGGAGACAAGTAGGATATTAGAATAGAGAATGGCTGAGAAGTCTCACCATGGAGGCAGCATTTAAGCTAAGACCTGAGAAATAAGAAGACGATTATGTAAGATCTGGAGGAAAATACAAGAGGAAAGACAATTTTGTAAAGACTTTGGTAGGAGGAAGCACATCTCAAATGCCTAAAGCAGGAGAGAATCTGGACAGTTCCAAAGCTCTTACACCTAGAGCAGAGTGAGTCAGGAGTGAAAGCAATCGAAGATGGAGTGGGGGGACGTTGTCAGGGACCAGCTCATTTGGGGATTTTATTTGCTACAACAAAGAGATTGGTTTATAATTTAAATGAGATGAGGTATCCCTGGAAGGATTTCATAGATAAGCGAAATGATCTGCTTTACATTATAAAACATGTCCTTCTGTCTACTTTGAGAAAAATAGAGAGTGGTCCAGGATTGGTGGTGAAAAAAGAAGTGAGACTAGTTCACTGTCATTAACCCAAATGAAACATAAACGTGGCATGACCTAGCTAGTGACTGTTAAAATGGAGAGAAGTAGACATATGAGCATTTACATTGAGCATGGACGACTTGGGACCTGGTGATAGATTGATGTGGAGTATGAGGGAGAAGAATAATTATGGCTTCAGCCACTGAGTTGGTATTTCAGTAAACTGCGTGCCTTTACTGAGGGGAAGTCTGCATACAGATATCAAGTAGGACATTAAACAGGAGGCTGGAGTGCTGAGGTAAGTAGCAGTAGCATGTAGGTAGCATTTGAAGCCAGGAGAAAAGATGAGATACCAATCCAGAGAGACTGAGAAATGGAGAGGAGAGAGGGTTCTATTGACTACTGAAGTCCCACTTGGATATTTAAAGGTCAAGTAGAGAAGGAGAAAGAGTTGCAAAGGGGAGTAAGAAGATGTCAGTATCAAAAGAAAAATGAGGAGAGAGGTAGTGTCACTAAGCCAAGAAAGGAGAATGTTTCCAGAAAGAAGAGGCCAAGAAAGATGAGAGTATCAGTGTCAATGGACTTGACAATGTGAAAGTTGTGACCATTCCCAGAGAGGTGGAAGTCATACTGGGGATACTTAACAGTCAATGGGAGGTGTCAAGCTAGAGATGGGGAGGTTCCCTTACCTTTTTAAAGCAGTTTGGCTGTAAATCAGGGGATCAAGAGAGAGGAAGCAGCTGAGAATCAAGGTGGAATCCACTAGAAGGGGTACCATTTGCTTGTTTTTTTTTTTTTTGTTTTTTTTTTTAAGATAGGAGATAATTAGAGAGTATTTATATGATGAGGGTAATGACTCCATAGAGAAAAAGATATTGATAGTGCAGCTAAAAGAGGAGATGACTGAAGGATCAAGGTGTCAAACAAAGGAGGAGAAGGTATGTCTCTTACCTCAATTATAACACAAAACCCAAAGAACTAAGGCTTCCTTTCACCATTTCACATATTCATTTGTCCATCTATAACTTAGATATATATTTAGTACCAGTGCCAGGCACTGGAGATACTATAATGAACAAAATTACCCCAAAGAGATTGTATTTAGTCTACTAGAGAAAAGTGAAATCAAACCAACATTACATTATTAAAAAAAAATTAAAAATACAGATATTTAAATAGGAAAAAAAAGTATAGGAAGCTAAGGAATAATATAATTGGGCAGTTGATATAATCAAGTCTTGCATTGTCCAACATAGAAGCCATTAGACACCTGTGGCTATTAAGCAATTAAAATGTGGTTTCTGGTACATGCTGAAATGATAACAGTTTTGATTTCTTGGGTTAACTAAAAGATAATAAATTAATCCCATATGTTTACATTTTTTAATGTGGCTAATAGAAAAATCTTAAATTACATAAATGGTTTGCATTACATGTCTATTGGACAGTGGTGGTTTAGGGAATCAGGTAAAGGGGCTCTGAGGAGGTGAACTTGGAGATGAAAGGAAAAAAGAAAGGGCATTCCCATATCAAAGAACACAGTACATTTGGAGAACTGAAGGAGATTCCTTGATATGACTGGCAGGAAGTAAGCATGGGGAGGGTGACATGGGAGGAAGTATACTGATCCAGGAGAAAACCATCCAGGGCCTTGAAGGCCACGTAAGAGTTTCCTATTGCATATCTTGAGAACTATCAAAACCATTGTCTTGTTTTGAGCATTGAATCACATGATCAGATCTGTATTTTAGAAAAGATCTCACCTTATCATGGTCAGTGGGTTAGCACTGAGATAGCCTAAATCAGTGCTTCTCAAATGTGACTATGCATAAACAAATCACCTGGAGAGCTTGTTATAATGCAGGTTCTAATTCTGGAGTCTGGGGCAAGGCCTGAGAGTCTGCATTTCTACCAAGTTCCCAGGTGATGCTGATGGGCATGGTGCTGGTCCTGGAGCACACTGCAAGATGCCAGGGCCTGAGTGATCAACTGCCATAGGAGGGTCTGGGCTTTTGTGGGTGACTACTGACTCTCTTCAAGGGTTCTTCAACTACAAGATTCTAGGATTCTGTTTCTATTACTCCACTTTCTTTTATCACTTTTAAAGGGAAGAGTCCATGCAATGGAGATATGTGAACAAAGGTCATTTAAAATGGGAAGGCACAGCCCATTTAATACTATGTGGTGACAGAAAGAAATCTAACTATGGGTGGCGAACACGCAGTGCAATGTATATATATATGCCATACTGTTGAATTGTATGCCTGAAACTTACTGGATTTCGTTAACCAATGTCACCATAATAAAAAAAAAAAGAAAAAATACTGAAAGACAAAAGAAAAAGGACATGCTTTCAGCAACAAGTAGGGTTCTGTCAGAGATGTAATAAAGCTCCAAAACTAGTAACAACTCCCACAACCCCTGCCAACGTGCTGTCACACTTTAGCCTTGGATTGGGAAGATGGGACATGGGAGACCACTTCTTCTTTAGGACAGGATTGAGACTTCTGGGAAGAAAGTCCCTGTGAGGCCTCAACAAGGTAAAAGATACTTTTTCTTTATCCCTATGCTGCCTAAAGGCTTCTCTCTTTACTTCGAGGTTCTCATTTTTCTTTACAGTAGATTTCCTTAACTGTTTCTACCAAGAGAAGATTTCTTTATCTGTTTTAAGGGTGGGAGATACGTTTCTTAGTGTCCAATAAAATAAACTGAAACATGGGAGAGGAGACTGTGAGTCCCTTTCCCTGAATTTTCTCTCCCTCTAATACTTTCTCATTCTTGATTTCTTAATTCTTCAATGCTATTAAGCTTTCAGAAAATCAGGGAGTTGTGGTGCTTATAGCTATGGTCAACTAAAGAGAAAAAGGGGAGAATATGCACTGTATTTAAGCTCCGCTACCTCCAGCCTCTTTCATTACTTTGACACTACCAGAGTTTACTCTGAACTTTTCTGTCACCTTCTGCTCCCATCTTTCCCCATCATGACTTCTACTCCTTCTCTCAGAAATGTAAACAAAGTGATAATTATTTAAAGGCAGAGATGGTCTCTACCTTTGGCCAGAAAACGGGCAGCTCTACATTCAGGAGCAAGTTTTGTGGTTTATTAAAAATGATGGCCATACGCATTCTGTAACAACAGAAAAAAGCAGCAGATAAAATTGTTCTTACATTATGCTTACAACCATACAAAAAAATATATGTCAGGGTAAAAATACTACGAAGAAATATAGTAATTTTGTATTGGTGGCAGGGTTAATTACACTTTCTATTTTTAATAATGGATTATATTACCTATATAATTATAATTGTGTTAAATAAAAGTAAAAATAATTGTTTTATTGGACTAACATTCTCATCTAGTTGTTTTACTCTATGCAAATTCTTACTATAGTTAAATAAACTGAAATTTTTGTCATATATGTTAGATTCTTTACTGTATCAGGTTGAAATGTTCGTTTTCTTGATGAGATCTTAGAAAATGTGTATCTTTATTCTTTGGAGTCCATTTTATATCACATCAAGGGAAATGAATTAATCAGCAGGATTTTCAGTCTAAACTGACACATCAACCTTTCCTTTCATGCTTTTAGTATTAACCTTTAATAAAATTGAAAACAGGAGGTTATATACTTAGTATCATCAACTATGTAAAAGCGGTGTTGAAAGGACAAATTTCCTATCAACTTACTAGTTTTGGTGCTAGTTGAAATCCTTGAAAGTCCTAGAAAATCATATATTTTCAAAAGGTTGTCACAAAATTTTCATGCACGAGGACTAAAAATACAGAAAATTTGCAATGCTTTTAAATATATATCCAAAATGATTTTTAGTAGATACCAAATTTAAAAGTTTGGTGTTCCTTTACTCATTGTCATCCAAGTGATATATTATTTAGGTCTATCCTTTCAGAATCTTTTCTCAAACACATTCCAGGACTATTTATTACTGTTTTGTAACTGAATTTTCTAACCTCAGTGTATCTAAGTTTTCAGACACAAAGCTGCATAAGATTTATCTACCTTTTATAAAAAATGATATGAGCTCAGCAGATACATATTTTGAAAGAATCTCAAGACATTTAAAGCACCATGAGTTGAAACAAATGTGTATTTAAATGTCCAATTAATTTAAAAAAAACTCAAAGTCAATGAAATCAAATATGTTTGATTTGAATACCATATGTCAACACAACGTATTTTAGTTCTCATTTGGAGAAAACCATACAACAGAGTTCACATTCACTGCCTATGTTGTCCTCTCTTCCTACATGAGTAGCAAAGATTAAGCAGAGAATATGTGCAAACATTTCACAAATAACTTCCTCTTTGAGGTGTAAATGTTTTCATGCATAACTTCCATGCTGCTAATCCTTGGCCCCCACCAGCCAGACATGACTCCTTGGACAAAAATTACTCTTCAGTTGGCTCGAGTCCATAGTGGCTCTGGAGTCAGCAGACCTGGTTTCAAACGTACTTGCTAGTTCTAAAACTATGGTCAAATTAGTTACCCTTTGTGAGCCTGTTTCCACATCAATACGATGGGCATAATAACAGTCCTCCCTCAGAGAATTATTTTAAGGACAAATAAACTATTTACTGTGAACCTGGCATAACGCCTGGTCTAAGCACCTAAGAAATTACTGGGAGCACTCAAGAGCAGACAGGCAAAATTTGTTTTCAGGCTCCCAACTTGTAATTTTCCATCTCTCTCCCACCTTCCCATGGTATAGCCAACATCTTTACACTCCTTTGCAAACGTCTTTAATCACAAAAAAACTGAAATCCAGTCATAGTGTAGTGTAATTGATGGAGAGGAATGTATAATATTCCTATCAGGGGAAAACACAGATTTCTATAGGAATCAAAGCCTTTGGCTAAAGGAAGAGCACTTCCAGGGAAGATGACATTGGTGAGCTAGCAGAAGGTATGGAGACAATGCCTGGGCCTCTGGTGACACTCAGCCATCCGCCTTTCTCAGACTCCATTGTGGATTTGGCTCAATGTCCAAGGATGAGATGGAGTGAGACCTGGGGTTCACAGAGGGGATTCTAAGGGCCACCAGTAGGGCCCAATTGATAATCCTGCTCCCTATGGAACACTTGAAAAACAGACATAAAGGGTGGGCATGAGTCTTGTCTTTGAAGCCCACTTGGAAAGGCAGGAAAGATATGTGGTAGGTCCTGGGGGCCGATCTGCGGAACTGACAAGTTCTGATCAGAGCATACATGTAGCCACCTCAGGTTCAGTTCTGGGTGCTCCACTTTTAAGATGCTGTTAAACTGCAATTATCCAGAGAGAGCAAGAAGAATGAATACTGAGAACTGTAGAGGAAAATTTTAACCAAGGGAAGACAAGATTGGGGATGACTACTATCTCTACACTTAGTGGCACCCCTGCTTGCCTAGAGGAGATTATTCTTATTTATGGTTCTAAAGGAAGAACCTGGATCAAAGGATAGAAATTCAGGAGACACCGATTTTGGCTAAACAAAAAAAATTAACCTTTATAGATAGGCAGCTTCATGAGACCATGTGCTGCATCAATGAAAGGATGAAGTACAGAAAGATGACCCCATAAGTAGGACAATAAGAACTGCCTTCAAAGAGCTGATAGACTTTGGACTATGTGAATTTTTTTTTTTACTTTTAGGAAAATTTTATTTGTAAATAATTAGACTTTTTTTCATTTGTAGATAAACTTAGAGAAGTTGAAAAAATAAAAATAGTACCAAGAACACCTGTATACCTCTTATCTACATTTCGTCAGTTGTCAACATTTTACTCATTTGCTTTATTATTTGTACGCTCACTTGCTCTCTTTCTCAGACTAGATGATCTTTAGGGTCCCTTCCATTGAGAGTTATGATTCTATATGCCAAGGCTTCTTTCTAGGTAATAGGATTTTAGAAAAATTGCACTCCTGCTGGTGGTGCTCTTCATGGCACCTGGCATAAATCTGACCTCCACACACATGATGGATGGGGCCCTATACAATGTGACCCTGACATCATCCTTACTTTGATCATCATACTGCAGCTACATTGATTTTCTTTTTCTTCCTCATACATGCTAAGCTCCTTTCTGGTTCAGGGACTTTGCACTTGCTAGTTTCTCTGCCTTCAGCACTCTTCACTGATTTTTCACGTGTTTGGGTCCTTCTAACTCTGCCTGACCCCCAACCCCTCTGCTCCCCCACAACACATACAAGTTGTTCTATCACATTGCCTTAGTCTCTTCTTGCCACTCCCTGAAATGCTGTTTTAATTGTTCATTTGCTTGCCTATTGTCTGTCATCCCCTACAATGTAAGTGCTGTAAGTACAGGGGACTTGGCTATGTCTTGTTACTGTGTCCTCAGTGCCTAGGACAGAGAATGAATAAATAAAAGAACAAATGGATCCAAGAATATCTGGTCAAAGAATTGTTAATACAAGGATGGATTTTAACATTTGACAACCTATACAAAGTAGAAAGTGCTTAACAAACTTTAGAAAGGAAAAGAGAAGCATCTTCCTCTGGGGTGTATATTCTAAGTGATAAGAGGTTGGGGAAAAATTTTCCCAGAGGGTGCCGCATCCACAAGAAAGATGTGGACTCTTCTCAGAAGCCAATCTGCCTTCTGCTGCCATCTGTTTGAAAAACAAAAATGATCATAAAGATGGAAATCTGTAAGCACAGCTGGAGCAGACTCCTCCTGGGTCTTTGACACAAGAAAGTATGGAGGGATGTGGGAGGTGGTATTCCTACATTCGGATGCCTATGGAACTAACTGAGAATGCTTTGATTCTTTCTAAAACTGGCTGTGAACATTTTACTATGCTGAGATTTCTTTCAAAGGAGTCCATAGATAATTCTAAATAGTGTTATAGAGAGATGGATCTTTCCATGTATTTTTTTTTCTAGGATCATTCTTACTCTCCTAGAAAGTGGTTTACCAGCCTCTAGGTCCATAGAAGTGGAGGTGCACATGTGACTACCTTGAGTTTTAACCTCTCACATCCATTTCCTATCATGTCTAATTATTGCTAATTACCTTGAGCCCTACTTGGTCTTTGCTCTGGTTGAAGTTTTAAAGCTTCTAAACTTGAAACTGACCTTGCTTCTCAACCAAAAAAAATGTCTAACATTACCACTGTGGAAGTGGCTAGAAGTCACACAACCCAAAGAAAATGGAATGAACAAGACCCAGGAAAAATTACTTTAAAAATCTTCAGTTAATTTGCTTAGTAAGCAAGAATAGCTATTTAACAGAGAAAAGAAATTCACCACTTAATGAGGAAAAATGATGATTTTATAGTTTTAAAAGACTATCCTAAAATTAAATTAGTGCCACCGAATTGAACTATGTGAGAGGTAGTATATATAATGCATAAGAGAACAGAAGGTAGAGGAAGACTTCCTGAGGTTTGAATCCCAGCTCTGTAACAATTGCTGTGTAACTCTGGGAAAAATACTTAACTTCTCTGTTCTGTGTCTCAGTTTGCTCGTTTATAATACAAATATCCTAATAGTGCTTAACTCAGAAGGACTTTAGAATTAATTGAGCAACTGTAAGTAAAGTGCTCACAACCATACCTAGCACACACATTAAGTACTACTGAAGTGTTTGCTATTATTTCTTCTCCCTACTCCCCAACTCTAATTAATAAAAATAGAAAATATTGTATCTACAAAGTACCTTTGGATATATCACTTAATTTTGATCCTAACAATAGTCTGGTAGCATTGGCAGACCAAATTTCTTTATTACTTATAGATAATTAGTCATAGGCTCAGAGTCATAGAGCTGATAAATGGTTGAATGTTAACTTGAACCCAGGTTATTTTTCCTCTGAGGCTACTGGTCTGTCCACTGCAATCTGATTGTTGTGTAACTGATCACAGTCAGAGGTTCAGCTTTGAATCCAGTGATTCTTTCTAAGAAGACACATCCTATAAGACTTATGGCCAAAGCCTCTGTTACACCCAATAGAGACTTGAGTGTATTTCAAATAAAAAATATTTTTTAAAATCTGAAGGTAAATAGAAAGTTTTATTTCAAATTAAAACCATCTTGTATGATGTTTCTGACCCAAACATTGAAGCGTTACTTTCACACACACACACACACACACACACACACACACACACACACACACCTAGGAAGACTAATTATTTTCCACGTCTCATCTAAGCAAAATGTCAAAAGAAAATAATAGTCCAGGAAAAAAGTAAATTTGTTTGGTACAAGTCCTTTCAGTTAGAAAGGCCTACAATTCTAGTAGCTGTGCAGGAACAAACTATCTATTTATATTTAAACATGATATACATAATTCGAGGATTATCTTAAGCATTCTATCACCCGTGGTCTCAGGATTCTAGTTACTATCAGAGGAGTCCAGCTTTGGCAAGGTTAACAGTGATGCCTTAGAGGAATTACTTGGAAAAATAATAAACATCATTTCATAGTTAATGCCATGGTATCGTTCCCATCAATATCCTTTTTTATTTTCATTTTGCCCATCAGAGAGAGAAGAGGAGAGAGGCTTAATTTGATTTACAGAGGGAAAAACAACTCTGAATGTAGTTTTTTTGTCAGGGGTGGCGGCATATGCAAGGAGAAAAGGTCAACCAGCTGGTTTTCATCTATATGCCATAATTCTGTTTAGTTTACACTATTAAACTCCAAAGTTTTGCTTTAATCTTAACTATTACAGTATGCCTTATTGCAGATTCTATCATGTCGCATCCCTGATAGGGTTTCAGACTTTGGACAAGCACCATCCCCCAAGCTGGCCTTGCCACATGGGTAGCAAATGCATCCAACATTTTTTCATTGGCGCCGGCATCATTATGTTTTGTCACCAATGGTTTCTCGGGTTTTCAATAAATTGCTGCATATACTGTGGTTTGGGCTGTCGAGATGATCGCCTACATTTATTTGTATACAGCCACGTCCTCATTAGGGCCTCCCTGTCCTGTTAGCCTTTGGAGGACGACCTAACATCTGTTTGCTGAGAGTAGGGGTGCGTGGAGAAGCCATAAAAACAACACAAAACAAACAAACAAAAAAAACAGAAAGCAGGAACAAACAATGTAAGTAGAAAGAGCTTCCACACTCTCAAAGTCAGGATGAGAGGAGAGCTGAGAAGGAAAACCTACCTGATCTGTCTTCATTTTGCGAATCACATCTTCGGCACAGTTCTGGGATGGTCTTGAGTGATGTGACTGAATACTGAATGGGAAACCAGAGTTGAAAACAGTGTAAAATAACAACTTAAAATGAGAGCATGACATTCACTCAAATTGCTCAGAAAAATCAAAACACAAGAAGTGATACTTGAGAACATACATATCCAAAACATCTAGTGACTTTTACCCTAAATGGACTGCTTAGTGATCTGGCAACATCCCAAGCTCTCTCTATAAGCATCTAAGCCGATACAGATTAAAGATGCCTGGAGAATCCCTTTTCAGCAAACAAGGTGAGGTACAGCCAACAGACATTCCATCTCCCATCACTTCTACTTGTGGAAGGTGGAAGGATGTTCTGACCTTGAGAATTTCTAGAAGACTGCCATAATATTTGCATTCTGAATTCTAAGAGCAAATCTATGTGTGAAAAGCCAGAGGGAAGAGCACCCAGTTTCCTGCAGCATCCAGGGCAGCCAGGAGCCATGTGTGCACCGATGCTGATAGGAATATGCAAACATCTCTAATGTTGCCACTTGCCACAGCTTTTACTGTGTGGCATCTGTAATCTCCATGGGAAATACCAGGGTAATGTTATAAAAAGTGAAGGGAGCATGGTTTTGTGTTTGAAAGCTCATTTGTTTCACACATAGATTAGGATGAACTGAAAGAAACCATCTTGTAGGTTCAGTCACAGAACCAATTCAGGGGTCAGCTACCAGGGTAACATATTATGACATGAGCCATGAGTGGGGGCGGGGTACATAAAAATCAGAAGAGCTAAAACAAATGTAAAATCAATAGCTATGATTTATGGGAACTACATTTGGTACCAATCAATCTTTCTTGAGAGAAGGGCATCTTAAAATAAAAGAATGAACTCTCTTTAATCAAAGGGCTGTCTTCAATCATACTTTAATTCACAAAGTACAGATTCCTAAAAATATTTTGCTTGGTACCTTTAGGAAACACGTTCTTATGAGATGAGGCTATATTATAAATTACTTCACTGTTGCAAAATTTGAGGGGATTGAGAGAAAACATTTAATTTAAAAGAAAAATGATCATGGGAAACTCATTAGGATTATTCTAGCATTACCAGTGAAGAAGGTGTAATTAGGACACATTTGTCAATAAGAAGGTGCTTTAGTTAGCTTGATGTTGATAGATGAAGCACAGTGTCTACATGAAGACCCCTCACTGCTTCTCACAGGTATCAGGACAGCAAGACAGAGGGAGGGGCAGTTGTAGCTACTGTCAGTTTGCCAACTGCATGTCACAAACAAATTAAATATCCAGTGCATCCAAGTAAAAAATAAAATCTCAAATGACTAATTAGAGAAATTACTCTTACCTGTCTGATGCAATAACATCCTGTTTGTGTTGGCCATTCCTTAGAGACTACGGGTGCTGTAGCAAATCCACTCACTCAGAGGGAGGGATGACTGTCTCTTAAATCAAAAATGAACTTCAAAATTCTTTTTCCCTTTTACAATATGTTCTTTGGGGGTTGGGAGTAACACATGTACAGAAGGCTTTTTGTTGTTGTTGTTGTTACTAATAAGGTACCTTATTTTTCCAGCCAAGTACAAGCTCTCTAAGGAATCTGGTAGCTTCTTGAGACCAGCTGGTACAGGTTAAATAATTACACAGTCTATAATTCAATTAAAACTGGGCTTTTTGTTTTGGCTGCCATGTGCCCCATGAAAGCACCCTTTGGCAAAGTCTTACCCACTATCTCGCTCTCTCTCTCTTTTTTTTAATTTTTGTCCAAGACATAATTTTAGAAAGAGGAAATTTAAGATTGATTATGTTTAAATATAGTTAATGATAAATTCAATAAGGTTGTTCACTGGGCTTAATGAGGTATATTTGATTAAACTGGGCATGCTGCTATCTGTATTTCTAGCCACATGCATCCTAAACATCACCTCTCACCCCAAAGTCAAGTATGTCAGAATGTCTGATTTATTAGCTATACATCCAACTCTTCCTATTTGACTTTGAAGGTCCATAGTGTCTGTAGTAACTTTTAATTTGATGAGGTTTAAACGAGAACAGCATGGCCACCTGGTTGGTGTGGGGACTGAGCCACAGGCAGAGACTAGCTTAGCTGATCCCCACCCACTGCTTAAACCTACAACACACATGGCAGCTTTGCCTCTCCACACTCTTGGTCATATAGGATGTCACTTTTGTGATGGCATACATCTTAATTCTTTGGAAATAATGACCTTGAATAAAAAGCCATGTGCCACTCTGGTAATGGAAATAAAAAGTACAGCAATCTAGGACAAGGATGATATGCTGGCCAGAACAAAGTTTGGGATAATTCTAGGAGTATATGAATTGTCAAATTCAGCAATGACTACAATTTATACTGTGAACAAATACACAATTCTTTATAAAGATACAAGAAAAAACCAATTTGTAATTTTGTTTCAGTTAAGTGCAAACACTATTCTTTGGATAAAAGATAAAGCTAAAGAGAATGCTGCAAAGATGGTTAAGTTGTGCTATGAAAAGATGAAGAGAAAACACAATTCACAAAACCAACATGCAGAAACATTTTCCTATTTGCAAATGTGGGAATAAGCAAATGACCCAGGAAGTCTCCCTTGCACAGATACATTGTGCTACCATCTGGGAGCTGAAAGGGAGGGTGTCCAAGGCGTCCCAGTGCACAGGACAGATGGCCTTTTATATGAAGCTGTTAGATCACCAACTCATCTCATTCTCAAGACAATGGCTCTTAAGAAAACAACTACTGTCATTTTGGTCCTATCAGAACCAAAGCCCAATGTATCTTCCCTGTCTCTTGCCCCCAATTCAAGCTTTGAAATATTCTGTCCCCTTGATTCCTATTATCCTTGGGTGATATGAGAGGAGAGGAGGTTTGCAGATGGTTGAGACACATTTCTTATCTTTATGTTGCTCAAATTAATTCTTTTCTAAATATTTTCCTAAGGGTATCCCCTCTAGAAAGAGCCTTTTTGATCCAAATGTTTTTCCACTCCCCCATCATGTCTCAAGAAAATCCGCTGCCAAAGGTTGACCAGCTGCCCCCGCTTCCTCAATGTCCCTGTGCATTCAAAATTCAGTTCCCTTCAGCTCCTTTACTCCTGGGTACTCCTCGCCTGCCATACCTTCCTCTGGCCAAATGGAGCTGTTCTGCAAGGCTAGCCTGTGTTCTGCCTTCTCCATGAAACCCTGGATAACTGCTTCAGTCTTTCATACCTTACCCTGTTCTGTCCTTGGTAAAATACTGCCTTGCCTTGTGCTCTGTTGTTTCCTATGTGTTAGTGTTGGCTCCCACAAATGTCTGTGGGCAAGGGTAGTATCTTTGGCTTATATATATGGATGCTACACAGTGACTTATTAGCTGTTTGACCAAAATAACAAGATGTATACACATTTGATTAATCTTTGGGCATAAATATTAGGTGTTCAATAGAGTTCTTTCATATTTAGGTAGTAAGCATGAATTTCCTCCATTCTTCAATATGCAGTAGAATTAAATAGCTTTCTATAATGCAAATTTGACTAAGGTGCTTTTCTGTTTCGAATCCTTCACTGGCTCTGCTCTGCCTACAGGGCAAGACCACATGCCTTGCATGGTACATGAAACCCACCATGAGTTCAGACTCATCTTTTACCACTGTCTACTTCCCTTTTGATTGTGGTACTATCGAATTTCTTGTGGATTGCCTACCTACTGTTTTATCAGTCTATACATGTATGCATGCTATTCCATCTACCTGGAATACCATTCTATACATTTCATCAGGCAAACTCCTTTTTACTTCCTCACGCTTTGCCTGCTTATCACTTCTAAAATATCTTCTCTGGCCCAACCTAGCCAGCTTTCAAACTGTGGTCTCCTGACCAGGGCATCAACACCATCCAGGAACTTGTTAGGAATTCATATTCTTGGGCCTCACCCCAGAATCTCCAAGGGAAGAACCTAGCAATCTGTGTTTTACAAGCCACCTAGGTGATACTGATGTATGCTGAAGTTCAAGAACCACTACTCTGTATTATATCCTTTTTAAAAATTATTTATTTATTTATTTTATTATTTATCATTATCATTTATGCCTTCAGCACCTGGTCTTTCTAGATGGTCCCCCATCCAAGTACTAACCAGGCCCAACCCTGCTTAACTTCTGAGATCAGATATCAGACTTGTTCAGAGTAGCACGGCTATAGACCATGGACCGTGGCTCCACTGAGGCACGAACCCAGGACCTTCTGCGTGTAAAGCAGATGTGCTAACTGTTACGTTATGGAACCATGTCCTGTATTATTTCCTTATCTTAGTCATATATCCATTACAGAATCCATCACATGACATTTCATCTATGTTTACATAATTGCTTCCTCTACTTCCTGAGGGAATAGATATGTTTTATTTACCAAAAATACTGGATACTTAAAGGACTGAATAAAATTAACTCCCCTATGTAGCCCATGATTTTAGTGACAATAATAATAGTAATAATTACAGTAGTTAATATTTATATAGCACTAATCTTAGGAAAAAACCCATAACTACAAGTCTAGCAATGTAATCATGGTATATGTAAAGGAAAAAAAAAACGGCCAACTTATTAACAATATGACTGCTGGCTGATGCCTTAGCCTTTTGTATAGAGAACAATGGATTTAGAGCCAGAAGACCTGGATTCAAGTCCCAGTTCTGACACTTATTAACTCTTTGGTTCTGGACAAATCATTTCATATCTCTGAAGCTCAGTTTCCTTATCTATAGAACAGAGATAATCATATAGTATAATGTAAGTGAAGTCAATTTGCAAGCTGTCAAATGATGTTAAATGTTTTTGTCTCTTTTCTTTAAACTGCTTTCCATGTGTGTAGCACAGCCCTTACCTCTCACCTTCAATCTACTCATGACTTTAAAATCAAGACGTGAGAATTAAATGAGGCAGGAACAGGGGAGCTGAGCTGGGATTGGAAGGAAAGAAAAGAGAGCTCAGCTTGTCCCAGCACATAATTTGGCTTTTCTTTGGTCTTTCCGCATCCAAGAGAGTACTTAGCCAAGGGTTAACACTGAAACTTAGCTTCACAAACTATAGAGTTGATGTGATGCAAGACAATCCTACACATCCCAGCCTATGCCAGTCAATTTTGTCACTCTGCCATGCAAAATAGTTTGAACAAACAAGGGATTCATAATAACAGTGTGTGATTTCTACATTGGCCTATGGGGACCTCTGACCACCCTAGATATTGTTAAGGTCTGAAACGCCTTGGCCCTTACTCCTGACAGCTGGAGCCAGTTGGGTGAACAAGCAGACATTACTCAAATGGTAATGAGCCACAGAAAATTAAAGAGCTAAAATCCCAAGCACCTTTTCAAGCTAGAGACTTTTAAACAACTAAGGTCTCATTAAGTTTCCAAAAGAAACAATTAAGCCAGTCATCCAAACAACTATCCTGAAATTCATGATTTCTCACATAGCTTTCCAAAATTCAAGCAGGCATCTCAACAGGCACACAATGAAATGACAACAATAAGTACAGGCAAAGCTGGTAGTGAAAGCAAAGGCACACAGCTGAAATGAGATTTTCAGAAACATATTTTTCTAAAAATCTGGCAACCTCTGCAAAGGCCTGCCCTTCCAATTCAGGAAGGGGCATCCCAACTGCACACCCTCCATAACTGATCATGTGCCACTGTCCCTTCTCTGAGGATGTGCTACTAAGAGCCCTCTGCTAGTATTCAGGTCTCCTCTCCTATCTCCTCTGGACTCTGGCTCTGCCATCATGCCCTCTTCTGACCTTTCCTTCAGCCTTTCTCTCAACATCAGCTTTCTCCTCTGATCCTATAAAAATAAACAAGTACCTCACCACCTCAATACATATTGCCTCTCCAGCTGACCATGGACTTGCCTGCTCATTTGTGTTCACAGCCATCTTTTCCAAAGAACTGCCTGGGTTCTTGTCTCTACTTCTTTACCTCTGTATTTACTCCACCACCACATGACCTCTGTCTCATCACCTCACAGGCACTGCTCTTATTATGGCCACCAATGAGGCTTAACTGGAAAACTCAGTGGGCACTTTTCAACCTATTTCTTTATAATAACCTGTTTCCCACCATTGACCATTTGCTCTTGTAAGCTGTGTAAATCACCGCCCCCCACACTCCGTTTGCCTCCTGTATCTCTGAAAACTTCTTTCTAGTTTCCTTTACAGAAGGCTCTTTTTCTTTGCAGGATATACTTCTGCATAGTTTTTCCTGGAACATTCTTCTCTTTCCACATTCATTGTTTCATAGGTGAACATTCTGACTCCCACAGTTTCAACTACCACCTTTATGTAAAGACACCGGTAATCTGCGTTTTCACATGTCCATCCCAGTTGGCCTTAAATACATTTCTTTCTATCATTTAGGCTCCATTAAAGAATAGTATTATAAATAATCCTATTTTCAAATGAATTTGATTTTGCTCTTGTTCCTTGTTTTTATCCTATCTTCCAAAGTTTTAAATATTTAATAATAAATTCTTTCATGCTAAGATACTGCTTGTGGTTGGTATTTGGGAAAACTCAGAAACTTTTTGACCATATTAAGAGTATAACAGGAATTACTCTATTGTAATGTTAATATGTGTAGTCAGGCAAAAGATGAAAATCCACATTGGTAAAGGTGGTGAGATCACAGTATTGATTGACCCCTTCCTACTGTGAAAAGTGACCTGGGAGAACAGGGATGGCCAGAGGTGACCAAAGGGCCCAGCAGAAGTCATTTTTAATGCAGTAGTTATACACGTGGATTCTAGAACTAGACTCCACATACTATATCCTAGTTTCACCATTTTCAGCTAATTAATCTCAGTTATTTAACCTCTGTATGTCAGTTTCTTCATCTGTAAAACAGATACTGTTCACCAGAACGTGACTGTGGAGATTATGACCCAAAAGTGTAAAACATGGGGACAAGTATCTGATACATAGTAAACGTTCAATAAATGTTAGCTATTATTTACATTATAAAGTATCAAAAAAGAGCTTTTAAAGTGAAGCCAATGTAGTGGTAACTATTAAAGGAAAAATTACAAAAGAATTACAAAAAATATTTATCTTGCATTAGGGCAGATACTGGACATAATCCCTGCTCAACTTCAAGGATGGTCTAGTTTTAACTGTGACCCAACAATCAATCACCACCAAATATAATGACTGCCTGTCAAGGATGAGATTCAATATTGAAATTAAATGTGACCTACCATGAAGTTAACCTAACATTTAATAATCTGCTTAACTGTTACTATAGGGTACTGTAAACTCTGTGAGAACACAGACCAAGTCTGTGTCATTCACCCCAAGCCTAGAACCATGCTTAGTATATTGTAAATGTTTAATGAACACTTGTTGAACAGATTGGCATACAATTCAATTTTGCGTAGAAGGTAAATAGTTTGTATAAATGACCTGCATAGTCAGTCTAATAAGTGATATGACTATCAAGCAAGATAAAACCTTTTAGGACTATCTGCAGAGTAAAAAAGCAAATAAAAAAATCTGGCATTGCTCATTCTTCTTGGAAATCATTCTGTTTATAAAGTTGCTTTCTACCTTCTCAAGAAGGGATGTCTAGTCCAAGATTTAGAGTCAGGAACCTGGGTTCCAGACCTGGGCTGTAACACTAGCTATGGGACATGAATTTATAATTCATCTTTTCTGGATTAGATAATTCCTAATTCCTTTCCTGGCAGGGTTTAAAAAAACAAGACATATGATATCCAATACTAGAACAAGGTATGAGGTTTTTGATAATGGTCTGCTGCAAAAAGGAAGAATGAGAGGTAATTTAGACTTGAACACAGGACATTGCAAAAAAAAACATTTGAACAGTTGATGAAAACAGATCATACTGAGATGGTTGTTAGAAAGGGCAGGGCTAATAGATGGGGACATTTAAGAAGGGACTGAAGCAGCAAGACAACACATAAAACTCTTGGTCAACCTTTTAGGAAGCACAGAAGAAAGTATAATAAGATCTTACTCAGATAGATTCCTTGATAGAGAAGACAGGCAAGCCAGGTTCTTTGTATCTTTAATATCTTTATATTCTTTATCACACCTAAAATAAGGGCAAAAGCTGTATTCTTTACCTGCCCAACTCTTTGCCTGAATCCACTTGATAAGCAATACATGTCCTTTCTCAAGGTCTCCTATTGCTGAGAAATGGCTCTTTGTCAAAATGTAATGAAATCTGGGAAGTAACAATGGACTGAGTTGAGTAAAAGGTGGTACACACAAAACAGAGGTGGGTAGGTAGTTTAGATCTATAGGATGGAAAATATGAAAACTCACTGCAAGTGAGATTTGCTTGCCATAAGAATTTATCTTTCTACCAGTTCAAGCACCTTAGAAAACTGAATCCACATAATTCTGTACAATTACTCTCGGTTGCAAGGTCTTAGGTCAAAGGGGATAGTAAAGTGGAAGGACACTTATTTACCTTGATTTCATTTGACTTGCACAAAAAAATAATAGTTTATGCAATTACAAAAAAATGTCAACAGTCAACAAAGTTGCAATCACAATGATACAGAAGGCAACGAAAATTCCTGTGCAGAGGAATAGAATATTTTCCTTACTTGTATTTGTTTGTGTACAAATAATCACATGTATGTATGCATTTATATGTATATGTATATATATACACCTACATGTAGGTATTTGAATAAGTGTGTATACACATGTGTATGCATAAAAGTATGTGGGCATGTGTTCACATGCATACATATATTAAGTTTCAAATTTTTTCCATAAAATCCAGAGCAATAGGTAGAGATGATTATTATTTTACAGATGGTGAAGTCAAAGTACAGTAAAATTAAGAGATTGGCCTAAATTCTCTTTAGCTTATTTTATTTTATTTATAATATATACCAACTCCATTAGTTCCAAAAAGCTATTTGCAATTGCTTCAGTGCCTATCTAGGGACAGTAATGGGTGAGATGACTGGTCCAGATATTTTACTACTCATCCAAGTTGTTCAGATGGGGAAGAGTTCTGTGTTTAAATCCTGACCCTACACTTACCTATTTGAAACCTCGTGAAAGTCATATGAGCTCTTTAAGCCTTATTTTCTTAATCTACCAAATAGGGGATTAAAATATAGCCTGCTTTGCAGAGTTGATCCAAGGCTTAAACAAGATAATGACTTAAACAGTTCAGTGTACTGCATGGTGAAGTCAATATTTAATGGCTATGAGTGAAGCTCTTCAATGGATACACAGTTTGCTCTGTGCTGTATTCGGTCCTGTGTTAATACTATTTTTGAGAACAGCAAATTGGTCTCTTTTAATAAAATAAATACACCACCATACCTACTAAAAACCCCATAGTAAAATAGTATTCTAGAGCATTTTTCTTTTTTAATATGTAGGGATCTGGCTTCTCTATGAATAAAGAAAGAAATCTATAAACCCATTTGCAGTGACAGAAAAGCCCTACTTTGAACCTGTGTTTATGTGTGTCGTCATCTCCCCTCACAGATCTGCAATTATTACACAATGTTCTGCTCTTTTAGATGGCAGGGTCACAAGAATGTATAGTTTAAAAACTGCATTTTGCAAAGGATGAGCATTATTTTAGAGTCTGGGAAATTTCAAAATAATTTGAATGCCTTCTGTGTTTTGTCTCATTAGGTAAAGGCAAAAAAAGTTCCAGGTTTTTTTTTTTTTTTTTTGTACCAATATACAAGCTTGTATTTTAATTAAAACAAGAACCAGGCTCATGATCAGAGGGAAAAATCATGAAACAGAAAGCCTAGACGACATAATAGGGCTATGGCTAAAGAGGAAGAAGAGCAGTTTTAAACTTGGGCATCTTCTTAGCAAACATCTTTTCCAAATGTATTGAGTATTATCCTCCCCGCTCCTGCCACTTAGCCAGGAAAGAGGCTTAAGGACTGTCAGAGACAGAAGTTTATGGAATCCTAAAAATAAAGACATATTTATGGGAGGCTACATTTCTTCTTATGCCAGTGAATTATCAAGTGGGACACATCTTCATATTTCAATGTTAGCATCTGAATAGTCTCCATTTAGTTCCTAGAGCTGCTGTAACATTTAATGCTCCTAGTTAACCTAAATAGGCTGAAAACAATTGTTTCAATACTGAAGAGGTTATCTCTACTGCTTCCCCTGTGAAGTTATTATATAAAAACAATATGATCTGGCACATTTTAGGTATTGAACCTGCATGATGTTGAACAATTTTGAAATAATCAACATTAGAGAGGCTGACAGTCAAAGTCGAGCTTCTTTAGTTTCACATGAGTATTTATTGGCCAGGACTGCTCATCCTCAGTGCTTTCAACATTTTAGGCCAGATAATTCTTTGTTATAGGGGATTTTCCTCTGCATTTTAGGTTGTTGAGAAGCATCCTTGGTCCCTACCCACTAGATACCACTAGCACGTCCCCAGTTATGACAATCAAAAATGTCTCCAGGTATTGCCAAATATTCCCCCCAGAGAGTGAGGACCCTGGAGAGTGCCACTGAGACAGACTGTTCTCATCTTGGAAAGGCAGTCAAAATACTGCAGCTAAAATAGGATATCCTGCACACAAAGTGCTCCTAACTAGATGGGTGACTGTGAACAAGTTAAGTAACATCTCCATGCTTCAGTTTCCTCATCTGTAAAATGAAGATAATAGTAAGTACCTTCTTCATAGGGTTGTTGTGAGGATTAGACAAGATAATGCCTATCTCACAGTAAGTGTTCAATGAATGTTAGCCGTTAGCATGGTTTCATGTTTTTTTTTTTCCTTCTGACATATAAGTTAAAGATCCAAACAACAGAAATGTAATTAAAGCAGAAAGGGAGGAGGTTTGAGTGCGGTTACACAATTTCAGATGAATATCTTTATGTTTCACAGTGGTCGAGTTATAGAGGCTCAACTATTGCATAATCTTGTATCCCAACTTGCTAAACAGCTTCAGTTATTGCTTAATATATTTTATTATCTTTTAAGCAAGAGTCCTAATTCATCAAAATTATGGGCTGCTGCCAGATGATTCTTCTGTAAATACTGTAAATTCTTTTGTAAAAATAATAACTGCTCTATTATCATGTTTTTTTTTTTTTTAAAGTCTTGACATGGTGCCTGGTCTTTTCCCTTGAGCTCTTTCCTCACCGTTGGTCATATAAATATTATTGTATTATTCATTGAAATAATAACAAAAGCTACCATTTTTAAGAGCAACTTACTGTGTGCCAAGCTAAGCGCTTCACATATATTATTATTTCACTCAAACCCTCAAAATACAACCTTAAAAGTTAGGTGGGTTTCTCAGAGTGGTGAAACTAATGTGCTCCAGCCAACAAAAGTCAGAACAAGTCCAAAACCTAGACTGATGCCTTTAATGCTTATGCTCTTAAAATGCAACTTCACTATCAAAGCTCAGAGAGCTACTTGCAAACTCTTAATCATAACAAAAGCTTCCCTTTCTAAAACACTTCCACCCTACCTGTACCTCCTCATACTATCACTTTCTTCACTTTCCCCCATTCAGTTAATAATACCTTGAGGGGAGTAGTTATAAAAGAACCATGCTCTGAACATTTTTAAGTCAAGCATAGTAATTTAAAATGAGAGAGACAGAGAAAGACAGGTATTGTGGGAAGGAAGAAACTCACTTCCCATTGGGCTTAACAAGGATTAATAAAATTATCTAAAAGCTGAGTTAGGGAAAGGCCGAAATCCCATTTTCCTGGTATGAAGACTCACTCAAGGTTGTATAGGTTAGATCACTCATCAAACTCATCCCAGTAATCCAAGTTTTATGTACAGTATGCAAATTTTACTTCAAACTGAGGAGTGCAGGAGAGGAATAACGTTGTTGGCAGAGGCATGTTAAAGTAAGCTTATCTTTTTGAGACAATTTTTAGTGGTGACCCAAAGCTCCATACTGGAGAGAACATTGAAAAGTAAGGTGGAAAATTGTGACCTTGGAGGTTCTAGGAAGAGAAGTCATATGACTAGTTAAAAAACAGCAATCTTCTCATCACCCAGTTTGGCTGGGAGGGGGCGAGAGAACAACATGTTTACTGGTTCGCCTCTATGGCAGAATGACTGTGTGGCCCAGAATAAATCACAAGCAACTCTAAGCAGGGTGCACGCTGATGACCCAGTCAGAAGGGCCATGAGTTCTAAGAAGCCCCACAGCCCGCAACATTACACAATTAAGCAGAGCCTCAAAATTCAGCTGGTCCCCTCCTTATAACACATAACTCTTCCTCAATATCTCCAACATGCATCCAACCTGTGCTTTGAAACCTACAGTGATTAGATGGAGTCCTCTTATTATTCATCAGTTAATAACTTAGCCATCCTTCAGTCCATATGCTTGTGATCACTAGAGAATGTTGGCTGTGCCATGACCATCATATAAAGGGAATTAACATTGATATAGTTAATGATGTACATAACTAACTATATGAAAGCACTTGCTATAGGCAGGCACTTTATACATTTACTCAGTGAATAATTTTGGCAACAATAAAAGAGATTAGGGATGGGAGACTCCTTGAAGTTAAATGCCTTTCCCATCCAAGCTCACACACAATTAAGTGGGCAGGATACACTTCTTGGTCCAGGAGACCCCAAAACCACACTTTGCCCACCACACAGGATACCTGCTGTCAAGTTCTAAATGAGGTTGAAAGAGTTTAGGATATTCAGACTAATAGAAAAAGCAGCCCATGTAGGTGAAGGGAGAATCTCCGGAAAGTATTCTTTGCATGTAGTAATACTTACAGATATGTCATCACTGAAGTCAATTTCATCCAAATCAAGGTATTCAGGGGCTTCCATTATTCTTCTTTGCACATCTTGAGTAAAGCCAAATATTTATAACTTCCTGAACAAGAAGCAGAAAAGAAAGGCAAAGAGATTAGCTATTTTATAAACAAAAACCTTATCTACATTTAAACAAACAAAATGAGAAAGGTAAGTGGGTACTAGTGCTGCCTTTGACATTTCCTCTCTGTCCCCAGCTGGCTTTCAGGAAATGTGAAGCATAGCTCCTCGTTCCTCCCCTGCACCGCTCCCAGGGAGCACCCGCAGTCCTCTGCTTCACTTCACTTGATGCCTGCTTGTCTGTCTTTCTAGAGCGCTAACTCAGCTCAGATTCTTCCCCTGTGATCAATATTAGCACTGGCCCAGCCCTCACCTAGCACACACCACACCTTGGGTGATAGTTGGGCCTTGGGGGTGAGCTTCGGAAAGCCATATTCAAATGTTCATGTGTGCATATCCCTGGATGCTGTGTACGGAGCAATGAATACTGAATCTCCACAGTAATAACACAAACACTAGACCAGCTAACCAACAGCAATGGATATGTCAGAATTTGTAGGATAACCTCTGGTTCATCCCTCAAAAAAATTTTTAAAAAAGGATCTAAATGCAGATTTATACCACAGAGTTATTGCATTGCCCCTGCTTCTAACAGCTTTGCCTGACAGTGCCAGAGTGACCCGCCGCAGGCGCCAGAATGTCCTCAGGCAGCGCTCGCCTCGGGGCTGCCTGTGGCAATTCTCTAAATCTGTCAAGGAAGATACATCAGCACCTAGTTCATTTTCTCATCACTTATCATCATCACCAACAGCAGTGGCAGTGGCACCTACAGATGTCAAGGACAGAAATATAGACCTCCTGGCAGTGCCTCAGTGTGTAGTTATCTTCCACAGAGAGCCAGCTCTCAGATATCGAAAAAGATTCCATTTCCTGTGACTTGTCTTTATTATAAAAACTGCCTTATATACTAAGACGTGAGAAGTAATTTTCACCTTTCACTTCTCTAATCAAGGGGTACTTTGCCAAAGAGGAAGGAATACATTACTGGAAAGTGAAAATAAATCCAGGCCAGTGAAAATTGGCTAATTAATGTAAAATAAAGAGTGAAAAATACCTGTTTTTTAAAAAGAAAGCCTTACTCTGAAGGCATTGCTTTCTCATTTTCAGATTTTGTTACTTTGTTTGTTTTTAAGCTACACAAATAGAATTACAATAAAGGGGGAAATGATCACTTGCCATCGCATACCTCAAACCCGTCCCTTGATTTAATTTTCAGTGTTTCCTCTCCTGTCCTTCCCACATGCATGTACCATTTAAACATTTTTTTTTAAAATACAGCAGATGTGGAATTGGTCCAAGAAGAGATCAGGAATGCCACTATCATGTTCAAATGAGATTTTCCATTTAAAATGAATATTAAAAGTTCTTCTGAGATCACAGCGAGGTTTAAAATGAAAACATGCTTTTATTTGCAATATATATGTATATATATCTAGACATTTTATTATTTATAGAAATCCAAAAATAGCTTCTTAAGCAAATTGCTTGGTACAAAAAATATATATCACTTTTCCTCTAATCCTCACAAAACTTTTTAGAGAAAAACACACACACTCATATTTGCAAGTTATTCAAAATAATGTCCTCTTCCATTCTGGTGGATTCTGAGACAATCCAGACTCTGGATTCCAGCTCATCAGCTAACAGACTTTCTTTCAATCCAATTTCTTTTCACTAAGTCTGTTTTCCACAATGAATTGTTGATTTACAGGCTATTCCCATGGCTTTGGCAAACATAAAGATGATACTTGGTATCAGGATGGGGTACGAATAAAAATGTCACTAGAAGCATGGGAATATGGGGGAGGTGAAGCAGAAAAACATGCATCAAAGTGGGGATCACATGGATCTTCACATATATGGAAATACAAAACCAAATGCAAAATACAAATGAACACGTCTTAACCAAGTAAATTAACAAATAATCACTAAGCCCATGTTTTGAGTTGTTCTGACAATATAAAGAGCAATATACATTCAAGTATAGCCATTCTCATGGGACATATCCAGTGGATAATATAAATCATATTATTAAAGCAGAAAATCTTTACATTTGGACGTGGAGGATGGTAGTGAGATTATTCTATAGCCCAGAATACAACAGTTACAACAGTTCCAGACTGTTACAGGAAGACCTGGGTCACTCCTCATATTTATCTCAGTGGACTGGATGGTCCAGCCTCAGCCTAAGGGGTCCAAGACATCCAGGACTCTCTTTTACATCCTAAAGGGCCTCCATGTGCAGTCATCCCCTTTAAGATGCCTTATTCTATCTATAACCCAATTCCTTTGGTCTGGTTTCAATGCTCTGTCCCGCAAGGTGCCACTTTGAAAGTATTATACCCTCATTTATAATGTGCAAAAACCCCTGTGGTTCACCAACCCCAGCCACACATTCCCAACACTGATTGCTTCTTTTCAGTTGAGGGTGAGTCTACAGTAGTCCTAGTGGTCATTGCCTCCTCCTTCCTCGTCTGCCCTTCCACTGAGTACTCCACTGGGCTCTCTAGCCTGAGGAATTAGGGAAGCTATGGGAAGGGTGAGGTCAGGTTAGAGTAGTGGCTACAAATAATCAGCATGATAAGGCAACTGAGCTGGGCTATGGGAGCTTTTCTCATGCTGCTCACCTAGCACCATCTACTCCGTACACCGCTTACAATGGAAACCCCTTTTCTGACCAAGAACACCCCGGCTCTGATGTAATGTACAGCTTACAGAGGGCACACAACAGAGGCAAATCTGGCCTACAGATGTGATGATGTGTTTGGCCTTAGCAGTATTTTAAAAATAATCGAATCAGTTGCCAACAGGTAGACCTTGGGTGATTTCACATAATATCCTGGGCTTTTGGCTTCACTTTAAAAATATCTGAAGCTGTGGCAGCATAGGTCCACATGACAACAGTTGGCTTTGGCTGAGCGCAGCTGTCCCTATCTGTCCACGAGGCCTGCTCCCCAGTTCACCAACTCCGCATGCATCTGCTCTTCATACTGACACTCCCTGCCTGGCCTTTGGGGCATTTGAGTGTTGGATTCTTCAACGGAATTCACTATTAAACAATAAGAACCAACATCTTACCACTTTTTAAAATTTTCCTGCCAAATAATGTTTACTTCATTTGTATTCTAAGATTGAATTTGTATTCTAAGATTGTTTTAAATTCTCATACCACAACAGCAACAAAATAAAAGTTCTTACAAACAAACTACCAGCATGTTACAATTTGTGCTTTTACAGAGCCTCCATTCTATCTCTTAGAACTAAAAAAAGAAAACCTTCACAAACATCATAAAATGTTACAAGGTGGAGATTATGTTTCCCTCCCTTTACAACTGGAGGAAGGAAGGGTTCTTGCCTTGTTGTGATTGGCGTTGTGGGTTTACATGGTGCCACTCCACTGTTATGACTAGACGGGAAGGGTGAGCTGTGCCAAGTTCAAGCCCAGAAAATGACCGAAGCCATCCTCCATCTGGCCAGACCAGCAGCTTGGATGCAGGAGCACCAACCTTCCTCAAGGGCAATGAGAGTGGGGTTATTCCTATATCAAAGATATTTTTCAGCCTCCCTTTACATGAGACTTTATTGATATGCATCACAGTTGGCCCTGGGCCCCCTAGGATCTCAAGACCCAGTCATTTATAAGTTTTTACTGCCCCAGCCTATCAGCCCTGATCCAACAAGCTGTAGTTACTCCTCCCAGATTCACTGAGGTCCTTCGGGCTTTCTTTCATAGTGCTGCCCTCTTACCTCAACACACCTCTCATAAGATACAGCCGACTCATTGAAATGATCCCATTTCATCTCAATTGGGCTTTTAAATTCTCTTTATTGACGCTGGCAATTTTTAATTTGCTATTCAATTAGGCAGGTATGTTGTGTGTGTGATTTTTTTTATGGGGGGCATAGAGGTGAAGGTGGAGATTGGGCAGGGGATGGGAGAGTAGAGAAAGATAATGGAAACATCTTCCAATAGTTCAGCTCTACCAATCCGGGTAGGAAAAAGAACAAAAGAATCAGCATCAATTATACACAATGTCTGTAGGATTTTTCCTACTCTCACTGAGTTTTGATAAACTGCCAAGAACAGAAGTCCCTCCAGTGCTTGTTAAAGTGTGTGGGAGGGGCTCATGGCCCTAATGGGTCTATCAACACCATGTCACCTCCTCATGACTGGCCTCAGTCATGGGCCAATGGATTCCTTCAAGGGAAGATTCAATTTGGGAAAGAGCTCAATGTAACTTAGAGTCCAACTGGATAATAAAAAGTAGGCAAGCAATTTAAAAAATAGCCTCCTCCTCCAGTACCCTGGTTTTTGGGTGATATTTTTAATTTTTTTTTTTTTTTGTCGTGCTTGAAAACTGACTCTGAATATAATTCCAAATGGAGACTTCCAAAAATCTGTTGGGTAATGGCAGCATCACTGGAAAAAGCTTGGAGTGGCCAACAAAATTTCTTTGAGAAACTACACGCATTTAACATACACATCCTGGTGTGCTTGGCTCATAAAAGGCTTACTGATTTGTGACTGCAGTCACATATCACATAAATTGCTCTACTGAAATTCTTCTTAAAATGAATTGCCTCACTCCATTTTACAAGGAGTCAGCATGGACTCATTCTGAAGGCTCGTGTTACACAGATTTCTTCTTTTCTGCCAAAATCACTATTGCTACATTTACCATGTAAACTATGAGGCCCAGTAATTAAAAGTAAGTTAAGACTTGTCAAAATAAACGAGCAGAGTACATTTGGTGATGAGGTAACTTCAAGCAATTTGCATTACAACTTCTTTCTTTACTCTTTAAATTCACCAATACTTGGGAAAACACTGCCTACACCCCTACAAACACACATACACACACACACGGCCATATTTGTACTGGGATAAATTTTCAGTTTGAAAGCCTGCACGTAGATACACTGGACTGACTTTCTTTAATAACAAGAGCTCAAAAAATAATTACAAAGTAAGTACTGGAATGCTTGGGTGGAAAAACGTGGAATATATGAAATGTTGTCCACGGTTGGCTCAGTAGCTTGGCTGGCAAGGAAGCAACTCATTCCAAATGTTGGATTCCGTTTCTTTCACTCTTTGATTTAACAGTGGCCAGAAGCATGGCAGTCACTAAATGTCTAGTCCTGAAGCAGAAAAATGATAGAGGCAAGAAATTTCTACGGGAGGGAGGCAACTGAAGGAGAGCAAAGAAGTACACATGAGGAGAGAGGGAGAAGAAGGCATGAGCTCTGTGGATTTCATTCACAGACTATTGCTGCGTGTACATGCTTGATAAGATCTACATGGCACTCTGTGCCTGCAGGGAATATACAAATACAGTAGAGGGGAGACAGACAACAAAACAAGTCATTAAAACACAGTACACAGGAGTCTGAGACATCTAACTTAGACCTTGAAGATAAGGGAAGACTGCCTAGTAGAGGTGCGGTCTAAGCTGAAAGCTGGAGGAAGAGGTTATGAAAGGTGAGGGAGTCGTAGGGGCAGTTCCTCCAGACAGTGGTTACAGCATGAGCAAAGGCCTGGGGGTGAGAATTTCCAAAAAGATGAATAATGCTGACTTAGCACCTACTGATCTTTTCTTTTCCTACAAAAAGGGGTCTTGAAAAGTGAGGTCCAAGCTAGGGTGATAAATTGAGGCGGATGAGGGAGGATTTCCAAAGCCAGATTATAGACAGAGCACATCTTGGAATGTCAAAATTTCTGGCTTGTTTGGAGAAAGTACAAGTGAATGTTTGCTATCAAACAGGGGACCTGTACCAGCTCTAATGGAAGGGGTATTGTATTTCCTGTTTGAATGCCCCCAAAATACCCATGAACCAAAATTTTGTACAAAAGTCTAGGACTGGATGCTTTTACATACACTCTCTCATATATATTTTACAAAGACCCTGGGAAACAAATATCTTTATATTCTCCTTTGTGGATACAAGGAAACCAAGCCTCAGAGAGGTTCTGTAATTACCTCACAGACACATAACCAGGACTTCTGATGTTAACTTTGCTTTTCTCTCTTATTTCAAATTGCCAAAACTGCAGTGGTAAAGTAACACTTTACCTGTGTCAAAGATTTTATTTTTTTCAAATCATCTTCCAGATTTTTTTTTTTATTAGACATTATTTATTACAACTCTGTGAGAGAGGCAGAGGGAGTGTATTGCGATTTGCAATCATATTCTTCCTATTTTACAGACGGCAAAACTCAAGAATGTTTTGGCCAAGGTTATATACTACAGTGTAGGGGCAGTGCCAGCTCAGGCAAATCACTTCCCAATAACGAGTCCAGAGCCCTTCTGATTCACCCCCAAGATTGCTCCAAAATATGGGCATGTCTTTGAATTCCATAGACATCCTCACCCCTGAATTGTATCACTTTTGGTGTTCAAGAACTACAACTCCAAAGAAATTGCTCTTTCCTCTTTCTGGCAGAGTCTAAATAGAAATGGCAGGCATGATCATCATCATTAAAGAAACCGTATGAACCTTTGTGTCTATAACATACTTTGCCCATGGATATCCCTGAACTAGTCTATGAAATATTATATTCCATAGCCAGTTGGTTTAATATTTCATCTTCAAAGATAATTTGATAATGATCATCTTTCCTCGTATCTTATTAATAAGGCAAGTAAGACAGCACTGTACTCATTCTAAATCAGGACCGCTCTCATAAATAATGAGAGTCATTTCATTATTTCTAAATTCTGAATACTGAGCATGAACCAACTTATACTAGAATGTCAGAGCTTGAAAAGACCTCAGTTTTAAGCTCAGAGGCAGAGGTGTAGAGGTATTTTAAATTTGTATTTGTGTGTGTGACTGTGTGTGTGTGTGTGTGTGTGTGTGTGTGTGATGCAAAATGAGTTTAACATTTAAAATTCTTTTTGAGAAAAAGAAGGAAAGAATTCATGCTCACAGTCAATACACAAGAGAAGATAAAAAGAATGCATAATAGATAAAAATATATAAACACATAACCCCTCCCCCCGCCACCAAATATATTGTGTTCAGTTCTGGATGCCACTTCTTAGGAAGGCCAAGGTAAACTGTACTGTAACCTAGACAAAGTAAGGAAGTCAAGACAGCCAGCAGTTGGAAAACTCTGCCTCATGTAGCATAGTTAAGGAAATGTCTAACTCGGAGAAGATACAAGCAGTCTGCCCTCACCCTAAGAATCTAAAGAGACATCAGGTAAAAGGAGAACTTGACTTCAAGGGTATATCTTAGGGTTTCAGGAATTCTGATCTCAGGAAAGACTTCCTGCTAGTGACACTTGGAATAGGCTGACATGGAGTAGGTGGTTTTATGAGATCACAACCATCCCAGCAGAAATTGTTCATATAGAGGTGTAGAGGAATCCTCTGAGGAAGAAAAATGAGAATTACACATTGGGAAAAAGACACAGATGATGTTCTAACACAGAGATTCTATGTGGTCTGAGTGGAAACATCCCTGAATCCAAACCATGAGCTCAGGAAAGACAGTCTTGACCCATTTGAACCCCCTTCCAGGGTGCTACAATGACAATCTCTGTTGAACTTCCCTTATCCTACTTCATCTGCTATCCTGATCCCACTGGGAATGTAAATGAAATTGGAGGATAAGGGAGAAGGAGAGGAAAGGAGGCAGGGAGAGGGAGAGAATGAGAGAATGAGAGAGGGAGGGAAGGAGGGAGGGAGGGAGGGAGAGAGAGAGAGAGAGATAGAGAGAGAGAGAGAACTGGAATGTTGTTCATTCAGTGAGAATATGATTTACTCTCTGTTGTAGATATAAACTTATCAATTCCACAAGGACAAAACTATGACCTAATGAGGCCCAAACAAAAAGAAAATATCTGGGAAGAAAAATGAAACATTTCTAGCACTAGGAAGTTGAGCCTGGGCTTAAGCCAGCTGTGTCTTGCACAGGCTTCTGGAAAGGAACTATGGAATAATTTGGGAACTGGATCCCTTACTCAGTTATGTACAGGAAACTATCTAAATCCAAGTTCCAAGTTTTTGGCACACCTGAAGTGCTCATGCTTTACTCCTGATTTTGCAAAGACTGCTTGATTTCTACAGTGGATTTGTTTGGCAATTATTATTGAGAATGTGTACAACACAGATGACAATCCTGATTCCTATTTTAGACAGTAGACATAATAGCAATATGCTTGGGGAGCATTAAAGGCTACATCAGGAGTCAGTTGTCTTGGCTTCATTCTCACACCTCTCAACATTTGTGAGGATTAAACTTCCAAACAACCCCAGACCTGTGGTTCTCAAAATTCAGTGTGCATGGGAATCAGATTGCTGGGTCCGACTCTAGGAGTTTCTGTTTCAGTAGGTCTGGATTGGGGCCTGAGAACTTACATTTCTAACAAGTTACCAAGTAATGCTGATTCTACCGGCCAGAGAACCACATTTGAGAACTACTACCTAAGTTCAATGACTCGTCCCAGCCCTGGTTACATCTGCACTTAATTAAAAGATGGTGACCTCTTTCTCACACCCTCCATCTCCACAGATGTTAACTTCATTATACAGGATCCATACCTAGTGCCCTTCTGATTAAACTGCCTCAGTGGACTTGACTAAGCATTTCCCATGAAGACCACCCAGAAATCTCAGAAGGTCTTAAATCGTGTGTGTGTGTGTGTGTGTGTGTGTGTGTGTGTGTGTGTGAGAGAGAGAGAGAGAGAGAGAGAGAGAGAGAGAGAGAGAGAGAGAGAGTGAGAGAGAGAGAGAGAGACTCTCAGTGCTATACAAGGGACAGACATTGGCTTACAAAACTCTACAGAATGTGGGCCTTGGTTACTTTAAAACTTCCTTTCTCCATAGCACTTCATGGCAACAAAGATGTCCTAAGTTTCTCCTGTTAATGAGATTGGGTTTATAATTTTAGATGTAGCCGTTTTAGAGTAAGAATCTTAATATAGGGCCATCCACTCACTAGAACTACAGTATAATAAATCCCATGTCTACTAATAAAGAAGAAAAATGGAAACATTGCAAGAATCTAATAAGAATTAGTTTAAAATTCAATGCTTAAACAACACATATGCATCATAATATATTTTAAATAATTACACATTGAATCTGAAGCAGTCCATGTGGCTGCATTGGCTAACTGTGAAAAATAAAATACTGACCAAGCATTTTAAATTAAAATTATAATTTAAATATGCTAATTTTTTATTGATGCCAAATCCAGAAATCAGAGTATGAAGATGTTATCAATTTTTCCAATTACAATGTACCAATTTAATAACCAAGAAGAAATAAGAGTATAATTTGATATTGAGAAGATTAAGCAAGTATAGTGGGCTAAATGTCTATATATATCTATACATACACACAGAGTATAATTTAGCAAACACTAATTCTTTAATCCAATGCTTTTATCTAGCCCTAATTTACTAAAGATAGTTAATGGAAGGAAAATGAACAAACTCTGCTTCCATCTTAGATGAGTTATTACGATGATTAAAGCTGCAAAAATTAAAGATTGCATACTTAAGTAATGCATCTCCAATATGTGTCAAAGCATTTCAAGAAAAACATAAGATGAAAACACAAGGTTACTGTTAAGTACCTTTAGGAATTCAGCTAGGACGTGTCTTCCAGTTTCAACAATCTGCTGTTTTTTAACACAATACGTTGCACAGGGTAAATACTTAATATATTGCTTGTTATGCTGAGTTCATTTCCAGGCTATGATCACTGTTGACTCACTTTATAATTTCTACATTTAAAAAAATCTTAGTATTGCCCTAAACAACAAATGTTGTGATGACTATTCATTTTCAACTAACAACTTAGTGTTAATATATCTTCTTTTTGCACAGTTTCCCTCAGAAGTCTATTTTTGAGGAGGAGTCAATCTTTTAGTCCCCCTTTCAGAAACTGCCTCTGATGATGGCCATGGAAATCTTAACTGCACCTTCTAATGATGTGCGCCAGTTTCCCACTGATTAAAATGGAGGTGTTTTTTTTTCTTTTTCTTTTTTCTTTTCTTTTCTTTTTTTTTTCTTTTTCTTTTTCTTTTTCTTTTTTTTGCCATTAAGCATATGGGAAAAGAATAACATTTTCAGGCTGTGGTGCGGGTTTTTTCTCTTTGGCACCCCAGAAAGACACCAACTTCATTTTGTAATTTACCAGCATAAGCAGGAAAGGACTAAGAGCAGAGAAGCCTGTAGAGAGGGCTATGAGAACAGCTGGAAAAAAGACACAAGCTGCCAAGTCTTTTAAGAAATAGACTAAGATATAGTGAGAAATCTAAAGTGCAGTGATCAGCCTCATTAATAAAATACTAAACTTGGCTCCTCTAAGGATTTCAATTTCTGAATCATCATCTCCAATCCAGGTGTCACCATATGTCATCTTCTTTCTTTCCAAAAGGAGAAGAGACATCCAGAAACAGATGAAGACTAAGATGGCTAAAGGAAGAATATCAATCAGAACTAAAAATATTTTCCCATAGTAAAACTCTACTTGCCTGCTGCCCAAGTCTATTAGGCAATGCATATAAATCCTGTCAGTGAACAAGGGGCGTGCATCATTTCTAGCAGTCAAGTATTCAGATTTTCTAGTATAAAGTAAAACTGGGATGTACACCACCACACCAGCTACCCAAAGTGCGGAAACCACTTTCAAGGAATGTATCTGATGGTCCAGGTTTGGAGCCTCATTTGAGGGATGGACAGTTTGGTCAAGCTTCTGATGGCAGAACACTGCAAAGTGTAACATGAACCAGATGGCCACTGAAGTCGTCAGGGCTGCCATGAAGTGCATAACTTTGCGGCCAGCTGAATCCAACACAAAACCAGAAGCGTAAACAATTTTCATGGTATTAGCCACCAAGTTTTTAATGAGGTGGACAAATATAAGACTGAAAATTAGAAGAAAGGATGTCTGTAAATGCCCGGTGATGCATTTCCTTGTAGAATAAAATTAACACACGTTTCCAACCAAGCTCTCAGGATGAGAATATGGTACAAGTGTTGATCTCAAGCACATCTGCAGATGGCTTCATGGTAACTAGCAAATCAGTTATTGCAAATGTCTTTTCTTCAGTTTAAATCATAGGGCATTCAGATAACTTTTAAGAGATCTCTAGTGAGAAGACCTGTTTTTTTTTTTAATCCACTGTATGTTGACAAAATCATCAATTGGTGTCTCCCCTAACAGTTCAAAGATGGTCTGTAACAGAATTCTGCTTGCTCTAGTGATGAGCCGCTAAAAACAAGAGAGCTTCCCAAGAGGATTTATCATCTCTGGAGACTTCACTATGATGAGAAAGTTCTAGGTACTATAGCTTAATTAAAAGTTCTTACAGAAGCTAAACAGGGTCGGGCCTGGTTAGTACTTGGATGGGAGACCACCTAGGAAGACCAGGTGCTGTAGGTATAAAAAATAAATAAATAAGAAAGCAAATAAATAAATAAATAAATACATACATAAATGTTCTTAGAAATGTATTTATAGCACTGTAATGCAATTTCCTAGATATGTGTCAACAACAATGAGGGAGAGAATAAAATTAAATTTTTGATAGCAAAAGAAAGGTGGCCAGAGGTTTGAAGTTACCCTCTCCACACATGGAAAAAAAAAATTAAAGAAGTGGGGGTGTCTGAATGACAATGAAGATTTCCAGATAACAAAATGATAAATTACCAATGATGATAATACATGACAGAGATTAATAAAGTATAGCAGTTTTCTGTTTTCTCTACCATTTCTGGAAAGTAGGAATACTCTTCCCTGTGCTGGTGATCTCAAGTGGTTGTTAGGAGTACAAAAGAGATGATGGAAAATACTTGCGAAGGCAGTATGGAAGGGAATAAAGAAGAAAGCAAGGGAAGAAGGAAGTTATTGGGCAGACTTTCCCTCTCTATAGCATAAGAAGCTAGGAAAAGATTTCTGTCCTCAGTATGATTGGAGAGTACAGAGCAAGGGCAGAAAAAGAGCATTGAAACACGTTGCTCAAGTAATCAGGCATTAACTCACTTTGTGTATGAATTTGGTTGGCTAATATGTCATAATGATCCATTCTGGGGACAAACTACTTTCCCTCTACTGTATTTACTTGTAACTTTTGCTGTCAATCATCTTATCCCCTCCTGTAACAACATATGCTTCAGTCTGACCCAGTGGTGCCCTGGAGCTTGCTTTCACCAACTTGGGCAATTATGCACATCTCTTTCCAACTCTATGTTCAGTAACTTCATGTTGGGAGCCTGAAATTGGGTATGCTGGGCATATTTACACCATGGAAATCAGCAAATGCTACAAGTCGGGACTTTTGGTATGCGAAGAGTTGTTTTACTAGGATAACATTGGCCTAAAAAAAAAAAAAAGATTAGAGTATTAAGAAATTAGCTGATATTTTATCTACACAAGGATAAGATCAGTATTTGGTACTCACCAATCCTGTTAGTAAGGGTAAGTGTGAGCACATAAAAAAGCTAGGCCCCACAATTCCACGGTGGGGAGGATGAGCCTGGGCAGCTGACACTTCTCATTAAACCCCTCATCCCTAATTGGCTACTAAGACAGGTAACCAATTCAGAGTCCCCACACCACATTTTTCTTCCCTAAGAAATATCCATTACCTTAGTGTCAACTGCAGTCAGTCAAAAAGGCTGAGTTAATAAAAACAATAACAATAACAGTAATAACACAATAATAACGTTCATATTGGTCATCACTTAATACCAATTTGGTCCAGGCCCTATGTTGATGTTTGGCTTTACAAAGTTAACCTCACCTAATCATTCTCATTTCACTGATGAGGAAACAGAAGACCTGAGAGGAAAGTAAATTGCTCAAAGTTACTGAGTAACGGAGACAGGAATCAAAGCTAGGTATCGGTGATTCTAAAACCACTGGTTCTTCTTCATTGCCTCTCTACACATGCTGTCAGATTGTGGATTTTCTGTTGACTATTTCTGATCTTCCCCTAATGATTTACAATTGGCACACTCAACATATAGAGCCTATAATAAACTCCTTCTGAGAGTTTCCTCGGGTTTATAAACCACAAGTCACACATATTTTTGAATAGCAATTAGTCATCTCCCTTCTCCTTCAATAATAACAACACACACTATGGGTGTTTACATTTCTGCATCTCATAAAGATACTTAAAAATTCTGCACACCAGTTCAAGATGCCTTCCTTACTTGAAACAGGAAAAGGCTGTTTCCAGCAGTAGTGAGCCGCTGATTCCTGACCTTGTGTAAGCAGAGGCTCAATGACTGTATGCAGTAAATGTAGAACAGTGAACAACAACCATAAACAGCACACAACATATAGCCTGCTCTAATTTGAGATCTAATTTTGGGATAATGAATTAAGAAACTGTCAATGTGATACCATCATTTCTCAACTATGTCCAAATAGAAGCAATTTATGGCAAGTAACATTGACTTCCCAGAGCTAAGCTCTAAGGGTAAAAAAATGTTTTGTAAACCCTCCATCCCCCCCGCCCCAAAGGCTTACATAAACATTTGCTTTTCAAAAGATTAGCAAACATGTAATATGTTCCTTTGCATTAGGGTTAAAATGTAAAATATATGTGTCATTCATTTACTTCAGAGTAATTTCTATATTAGAATAGTAGCTCACATTAAAATATAGGGGAATAAAATTAATTTTTGTGAATACTAGCTTGGCTATGAATAATACTTTTCCTTGTTAACTATGGCACAGTAGGGCTAAAGAGGTATCTTTGTAAGACTGCACTCAATTCGTTGTGTACCAAGGACCTATCATGTGCCCAACTGGACTTTAAGGATGATACATAGGAGTGGGAGCCACTGTCCTTGCCTTCGAAGGGCATATGGCCTAGAACACACTGATATATAATGCATATATTATATATATATATTATGTTGTATTATGTGTTTCAATACCTACATACATATACATATCATTTATAAGATATATTTAAATAAATATCATTTATTAAAAATTAACAATAAATAATATAATGTAATAAACCGTGCTTGAGAGTACAAAAATAAAACATTCAGAGAAGAGAGGAACTCATACGGAAAGGACTATTTGTAAGAATTAATTAATTTATTTTAATTAGTTTCAAATAAGGGAAGGACCATCTTTAATCTTCAGTTCACAGAAAAGGAAACGGAAGCTTTTTAAGCCATTTTCCCCAACCGGCAGGAAGAGGTGTTATTGAACTCTCCAGACCTCTGGCTTTCAACAGTTCTTTGAAAGGGAAAAGGAACGAAGAAAGCAAAGCTGATTGACCTGTGAAGCAGAGGTGCTAAGAAACCTGGGTGCCAACTCTGGGGATCTCCAGGAGATGCACTGAGGAGTTCCTGGAGGCAGAAAGCCCATCTCTCAGAGGCACAAACATGGCCCCGAGCCTGGAAGCAACGCGGCATCCTCCACCAAGGAAGGTAACTGTCATGTGTACACTTGAAGGAGGAAAGAAAAAAATGCTTCCTTTTGAAACTAAGCACAGGTTCTGCCAATCCAATTTCACTGAGGTCATTTGAGAACTGAGGAGTTCAAAGGTTCCCTACAGCTCCCATTTACTTTGGCATAAGATTTAACAGAAAAAGAACTAAGGGAGAATGTATACGGCCCAGGCTGTTTTCCAAATCGCAAACTGCTAAAGTTATTTAGAAGTTACTTTAACTTGCAATCACATGTAAAGTGGTTCAGATGTAAACGCTTTCTGCGCGGCTTCAGGCAATCTAGGTTCCCTCAAATGCACATGTACAGTTCTCATATGAAAGATGTGGACTCAAAATCTCAAAGTACTTTGGGTTCTCTTGATTAGAGACTGCTGTTACCGTACGCGACTTGGGTCGGAGGAGGAGAAATAAAACACACCACCTTCATTTGGGCATTAGGTTCTCACAGTAGCACAAAGATAAACAAACCTCACAGGCTGAGAGAAAGGCATTTACTCCTTTAAATTGAGTATGTAATATAAATAAATGTCTTTTAAGAAGAAATGCCTGAAACTTGATTCTGAGTGTGAATCTATACAAGGGCACTAATTTATTTTAATGAAGACCAGTATAGCACATATCGGGGAGGGCATGCCTTCTTGAGAACAGGCTGGTCTAACCAAGCCATATAATTCACTCAACAGAGAGATGCTGCTCAAATCGTCTGATTTGTTCGCTGGCCAGGAGCAAATTGATATTTGCATTTTTATATAGAAGAAAATGGAGGGAATTGCCAAATCTTTTATCTTGTAATCCACAGCTGCCTGAAGTTATTTTTGATGCTAAGGCAGTGATTTTGTGACCAGCCAGGGTAGGAGAAACCCCTAGCTCCAAATTAGAAGTGAATGAAGAGGAACTTCAGGCTGGCTGGGGCCAGAGCAATTAAATGGTAACTGCCTTTTAGATATACGAACGCTGCTAATTATATTAGTGTTTTCAGTGCTGGGGACCGTGGATAAGAGCTCCAGGCCACTCTGGTGGAGGAAAGGGAGCTAAGATTGATTAAGACTGGCACAGAGCTGGACCCTTCACATACATTCTCTTCTGAAATCTTCAAGATAATCTACACAGTATGATTAGCCTCAATAAGGCTGAGTAATTTGCCCAGTTGGTTCCAGTTGGTACGTGACTGAATCAGGAGTCTCACCAGGAATGAGCGGCTCCAGAGAGCAGTGGGTTGGCAGGGCCTTGAGTCAGAATGGGGAGAAATACATAGTGAATTCAAGAAACTGGAAGAAATTGGGTAGCTGAGAAAGATGAGAGAATTTGAGAATCAGGCCTTAAAGAAAAAGTCTGCCGGTATAAGGACCCTGTTGGTGTCTTTACTTGCTGTATATGACCAGGAAGAGCCCAGGATAGGGAAGCTTTGTGGGCAGAATCTGGGGAATGCTGGATGTCAGAGTACAGGAGGCTGGAAGGTGACAAGAGTGGCTTTATGATGCACAGAGAAGCCACTTAGCACCCTGAACACTAGAGGTGCCAGAGCAGAGGCCCCCAAATGTCCAAGACTGATTGGCCTGGTAAACCAGAAAATACAGTGCACGGGGCAGTGCCTATACTTAGCACACTAGGCTACTCTATGAGAATGATGAAGTCTGTCCCTAGGAATCTGAAGCCAGAAGACCTGGGTTAAATCATACGTGGATAGTGAAAGTTCTGCCGAGTCGTATCTGCTCTGAGCCTCATAAAGAGTTTCCCAGAGACAATAAAATATATATAGCCATTTGTGTATGTGTGTACAACCGTATACAAGTGTATGTATACACACGTACATGTATATAGAAACATGTTTACACACACAGCTATGAGGTGATCACAGAATCGAATGAAATTGTGAACCTAACTGAAGGTTGCAAGGTATTATATTGTATTTATTTCCTAAAATCATACAGACAATCACAGAGGTGCTACATGGGCTCTTTGCCGAAAGGCTGAAATTCTGAATGCAGCATAAAATCAGTTACTTGGCAAGGAGTTATGGAAAATTTTCCCAACCTTCCCAGGCCTGATTCTAGCCTTGAGCCCCTTGGTCTCTATCTCTACTCTATCCTCTAAAGATTAAACACATCTCAGGCATTTTGCACTTGACCACAAACATCCTACAACCTATATCAACTTTACAAATAAAATCCATCCCAGCTTTGGATTCCAACCCATCTTTTCTCCCCTCTCATTGAAACGTCTCAAAAGAGGCATCTACATTCATTTTGCCACTTTCCTGTCTCCTTTTATTTCTTAACCCAGTGCAATATAGTTTCTACTTCTTTTTCCTCCGAAAATGATTTCGAACAAGATTAGCTCCCACCATTAAATCCAATAACACCTGGCCCTGTCTCACATTCTTTCTCTTTTTCCTTTAAGGCTCTAATAATTTTGTTCCCTATAGATCAAAAGTCTTGGTCCACTTCCCTTCTCACTCAACCACTGATCCCTATGTATGTAGATATCCCTCTGCTCCTGGATATCACTACTTGGATGTCCCCATAGGCTCCCCAACCCAAACTTAACCTTACTTGGCCACACCATTATCCTTCACGCAGCCAAGGTCAGAGACTTGGGTATTATCCCCAGCTTTTCCCTCTCTCTCACTTGAACATTCAATCATTCTGTTGTTAAATTAAATTGGTATCCCTTCATCCTTCCTACTATTTTCTTAATATAGCTTCTCATTGTTTTTTGTTTTATTTTGTTTTGCTGGAATGAATTAGAGAAGGACAAGACTAAAAGCAAGGGAATTAGTACACGTTTTGCTTCTTCAAAATTGCTCTCTGAGTCTATGCAATTGTTCAAGTGACTTAAAACACAAAGATAGCCCTACCACTTTACTACTGAAAATGCTTCAGTGTCTTCTCACTGCCTATGGCATAGATGGTCAGTTCCTCCACCAGGTACTCGGAGCCAGCCATGCTGGGTGCCTGCCTACTGTTCAACTCCTACCAATCTCTTGACTCATACCAGAAACTTCAACAACACTGAGATTTTGCGCATAGTCCATGCTGTTCCTTGTTCCAGGGTTTTGGCTTATGCTCATATGTCTGCATATATCCTCTCATTATGACCCCAAGCCACACAAACCCTCCCTCACCTTTGGCTTTTCGTTTGTCAATGAATGGTAATCATTTATTTATCCTCTCAGGTAACTATATTTCTTAAGCTCATTTGCCAGCTGGCTGACTTCATGGTAGATCTGGCCAAGGGCAGGCTCAGGTAAAAGATTAGAGAACAGAGAGAAGGGTAAGTTTCTCTCTCCCTCCCTTCCCCTCCCCTCCCCTCTCTTTCCTGCTTCTCCCTCCCTCTCTCTCTCCCCACTCTCTCTCTTTCTCCCTCCCTCCATCCCTCATTTCCTCCCTCCCTCCCTGCCCTCTTTCTCACACACACACTCACACTCATACTTACACACTCACATCATGCACATGCCCTTGCCAGATCACAAGCCGTGTCTCTTCTCTGTCATCAGCTCCTACAAGGCAGAATAGTTAGCACCATTCTCTTCATTCTGGATTATTCTAGAGGGCCTTAACTAATGGGTGATAATCGATCTCTTTCATTTGTCCTTTCAGCTCTAGGGGTGGAGTGGCTTCCCTGCTTTTGCTAATCTCAGCATTGCTTTGTCTTGCTTAGTTTGGTGTCTCTGCTCTTCTGGCACCAGAGTAACCAATGCCCTATTTTAATTTCCCCATTTGAAATATTTAGAGTGGTTTCTGTTTGTTCTGACTTGACCTTAATTCACTTTGTTTACTCTTTAAACTTATTCTTTAAAGACTCATCTTAGGGATTACTTAGGAAACAACTTCTAAAAAAGCATTTAAGACTACATCTGACTTCAAGTTTACATTATCTACCTGCCTCTTCCTCTGTGCAAAATTCCTGAGCAAATTACATTCAATATGCTGACCATAACATAACGTTATTATCTACTCATGTTTCTGCCTCATGATAAATTCCTTTGTCTTATTCACCATAATCCACAGTACTCATCAGTTTGACACATGGAGGTCACTCAATAATTTGCTGAATGGATGAAAAAGTTCACTGAATGAGTCAGTAAACCAAACAGGAATCTTTTATAAAATGCTAACTTCAGATTAGCCAAAGAAGGTATCCAAAATTTTCCACACCCATACTGTAGATAGTCTTGCCACAAAACAAATCATAGTTTAATATTTTAAAATAAATATAGGATATATTACACTTTGGGGAAGGGCATGTATCGTAAATCAAAGTCATTACTCCAAAAAATGTAGGGTTCATGGTTCCAAACAGTCCAGAGAGGGAACTGAGAAAAGTAAGAAAAAGATGGACACTTGACAACAGTGAAGACACCAAACAAGGCTGCTCAAGGGTCAAGGGAGGGCAGTAGGACTCTGAGGGGAAAAAACCCCACAAATACAAATTACAGGTTCTTCTGAGATTAATTTTACATTCAAATTCTAGCCTTACTCAAATGTCTTATAAGCCTCTTTTTATAATTATTCTCTTCTATGTGTCCTTTCGTTGGAGAAAGCCATTGAAAACTATTTTTTTTTAAATTACCAAATAGAAAGGAAGTTCCTCAACTTAAGAACATTTATAAAACCCTGCAGCTAACATCATACTTAATGGTGAGAAACTCAAAGCTTTCCCACTGAGATCAAGAACAAGGTAAGGATGTCCCCTCAGCACTCCTTTTCAATGCTGTACTGTAACTCCTATTTAATGTAATTAGACAAAAGAAAATAAAAGGTATATGGATTGCGAAGGAAGAAATAAAACTGTCTTTGTTTGCAGATGGCATGACTGTCTATTTTGAAAAATCTGAAAGAACTGACAAAAAAACTGGAACTGTTATAGCAAGGTTTCAGGATATAAGGTTAATATGCAAAAGTCAATTGCTTTCCTATATGCCAGCAATGAACAAGTGGAGTTTAAAATTAGAAATATAACATCATTTATATTAACACCACCAAAAATAAAATACTTTGGTATAAATCTAATAAAATATGTATAACAACTCTATGAAGAAAACCATAAAACTCTGATGAATGAAATTAAAGAAAACTAAATAAATGGAGAGATATTCCATGTTCATGGATAGGAAAACTCAATATTGTCAAGATGTGAGTTCTCCTCAACTTGATCTATAGATTCAATGCAATCCCAAACAAAATCCCAACAAGTAATTTTGTGAATATTGGCACACTGGTTCTAAAATTTATCTGGAGACAAAAGACCCAGAATATCCAACACAATACTGAAGGAGAACAACAAAATTGGAGGACTGACACTACCTGACTTCAAGACTTACCATAAAATTACAGTACAATGGGTTACTGGTGAAAGAATAGATAAATCAATCAATAGGACAGAATAGGGGACTCAGAAAAAGATTCACAAAGTCAACTGTGATGATAAAGAAGCAAAGGCAATACAATGAATCAAAGAAAGTATTTTCAACAGATGGAACAACTGGACATTCACATGCAAAAAATAAATCTAGACACAGATCTTATGCCCTTCATAAAAATTAACTGAAAATGGATCATAGACCTAACTGCAAAATGCAAAATATAAAACTAGAAGATAACATAGGGGGAAACCTACATAACCTTGAGTATGATGATGACTTTTCAGCTATTACACCAAAGACATGGTCCATGAAAGAAATAATTGATAAACTGGACTTCATTAAAATTAAAAACTTCTGCTCTGTGAAAGACAGAATCAAGAGAATAAGAAGAGAAGTCACAGAATGAGAGAAAATACTTGCAAAAGACACATCCGATAAAGGGCTGTCACTCAAAGTATAAAAAGAACTGTTAAAACTCAACAATTAGAAAGTGAACTGATTTAAAAATGGACCAAAGATCTTAACAGACACCTCACCAAAGAAGATATAAAGATGACAAGTAAGCATATGAAAAGATGCTCCATATCAAATGTTATTGGGGAGATGGACATTGAAACACTAGTGAGAGACCACTACACACTTGTTAGAATGGCCAAAGTCCAGAACACTGACAACACCAAATGCTGGCAAGGATGTGGAGCAACAGGAACTTTCATTCATTGCTGGTGGGAATGCAAAATTATACAACCATATTTTTCTAAGAAGAGAGTTTGTAAGTTTCCTACAGAACTAAACACACTCTTACCATGCAATCCAGCGATCACACTCCTTGGTATTTGCTCAAAGGAGTTGAAAACTCACATCCACAAAATATCTGCACTGCCATGTTTACAGCAGCTTTATTCATAATTGCCAAATTTTGGAAGGTACGAAGCTATCCTTCAGTAGATAAATGAATAAATAAGCTGGGGTACATCCAAATGGTGGAATATAATTCAGCACTAAAATTAATGAGCTATCAAGCCATCAAAAGACATGAAGGAATCTTAAATGCATATTACTAAATGAAAGAAATCAATCTGAAAAGGCCATATACTGTCTAATTCCAAGTATTATATGACATTCTAGAAAAGGCAAAACTATGGAGAGAGTACAAAATCAGTGGCTGCCAAGGTTGGGGGTGGGTGTTGGTAGTGAGAGAAATGAACATGGAGAGCACAGAAGATTTACAGGGCAGTGAAAACACTAAGCATGATACTATAACGCTGGATACATGTCATTATATGTTTATCTAACCCCATAAGCTGTATTAACACCAAGAGTGAATCCTAAGGGAAACTATGTACTTTGGATGATGTATCAATTTGGGTTCATCAGTTCTAACAAACATACCACTCCGGTGGGGGATGCTGATGATGGGGGAGGATATATGCATGTGTGGGGGCAGGGGACATACAGGAAATCTCTTTATTTTCTTCTCAATTCACTGTGAACATAAAACTTCTCTAAAAAAATTAAGTCTAAAAAAATGCTGAGTATTTAGCACAATCTTTTAAGTTTGTAAATTAATTAAGAAAATTAGAGCTAGAAGGGCCCAGTGACTTGCTGAAGACTATACAGTTTTCATATGTCAGAGCTGGGAGAAGGACACAGGTCTCCTGAGTTGTTCTGATCACTACACTTTTCAAAGTTATTGGAAAATGAATAAATAAACAATAGTAATAAAAATAAATGAAATAAAATTAGTGAAAAAAAGATTTATTTTTTTGACATTAAAGCTGCTTGACCTCAAGTTGGCTGCTGCCCATGCATTCACACCAAAACACCTAGTCCAAATGACTTCATTAGTGAGACATTCAAAACACAGGTGTCCCATTTTCATTATAAGCAGGCAAAGAACATAGTACAAATAACACATCTGTCTTAAATACAGTTTTTTAGAATACACATCAAAAGTTTAATATCTATATCAAATATCTGACCAATAAGAAATTGAATATAGATGTTTATTTTTTCAGATGCATTATACGTGGTGTGTTTAAGAAATTTTTCAGTTTCAAATTATTTTAAATCAATCAGATTTTCTTTTTCTTTTTTTAACTCCTCCCCGGTTTCTAGCTGTTCTAGGTGCTATGGAAAGTAGTGATGTGTTTTCTTCCTTTCCTCCTCTGTGCCTAAGTCATGTTGGATTCTCATTAAGCATTTGAGTTTGCTTCTAGTTCTACACTCATTTTCCCTTTTCCTGGTCACAACTCTTCCCTGTGAGGTACAGCAAAGGGAGCCAATATCAACCACCAGTGCCCCAGTCAATCTCAGCCAACTTACACAGGGCCTTAGGAGAAGGAGCTCTGTCACTTCCAGACCAAGCCCCTTCTAGGAAGCAGCGCCAACTGGTAGGATGTGCAAGACAACACAGACATTTGGCTACTTGAATTGTTGTCCTTCAGTGCAACCAAGTCAGTGAGAAAAACAGCAGACGCCATGGTACCAGGAAACTGAATGTTTAAACACAGATTCTCTCCCTCTTGACAACATATTGTGTCTGGGACTCAAATTCTTAATGAACTTTCCAAACTCCACCCCCCTTACCCCCCCAGGTAAAGGTAGCTGCACTATAATGTGTTTGTTATCATTATATAATTATCATGAGGCTATCATTACATAATTATTGCCAAGGTTACTAAGAATGGTTCATGCTCTGTTCAGCCTCAGCTGGACCACTGCTTCATTTGTCAAACTCCAATAGAGTTCTTGGCTCACTCTGTTCTTGTTATCTAGTGAAATGCAGAGATTCTCCAGCTTCCTCCAGCCCCTTTAAATCTGATTCTGAGCTTGGTAACCAATACGCATTCCTATGAGTTCTTTGACTTCAAACATTCCATTTCTACTGATAAGCTTTAAATTTCCCCTGTTTTATCCACTATAATCCATTTCAAATCAATACTGTAGTTCCTCTGCAGAGCTCTGAGCTTAGCAGAGGGAAAAGCTAGTTGTCCACCGTTATTTTTCCCATTTGCTCCACTTCTGGGTCAGAAAACACCCAGATTCCTGGATTTCCAACATACTCACCGTGAGGTAATTCTGATATCTAAGCAGGTAACAGCATCCATATTCATCGCACTCTTGCCAGATACCTTCTCCATCACCCAATGTTCACAGGAATTTAAGTGGTGGAGACTCAGTATCCTCATTTGTAAAATGGGTACATTTGAACTTTGAGGGCATTAAGAAGATTAAATGAGATCATATAGGAAAAGTCCATAGAATAATAATCACTAGTTATTAGCTATTACTGTTTTTATTATTATTCTTATTATAGATCTATTACAATATCTCTAGTGATAAGCAAAATTACTCAGTGCAACAAGATCAGTGATGATTAGGCAATTAGGACTCTTGCAGCCAGAATTTAAAGCATTTACACATATTATCTTGTTTTTAGTTGTCCCAAACTGCATCCATTCTCCAGTAGTAAAAAATTACAAGGGTCATACTTTCAAAATCATTACTGGCCAATTTATAGATGGTTAAAAGTTGATTTTGCTGATACAGGAGTGAGTTAGCATGAAAGGCCTCTCCCCCCTTTTCTATATCTGGCCAGTCATTAAGAACTGATTATGTGGAAGCAAATCAAATGATACTGATGGAAAAGCTCTTCTGTAAAACCCATGGGACAGCATGAGAAAATATATTGAAAAAGATCATGCTGGGGACCTTAGATCAGTGATACAGTTCTTCATCAGGGGTTGACAATAATTCTACACAGGGAGGCCTGATTATCCAACTTCCCACAGTTTCAAGGTCATGGAGGGATATAAAAGTCATCATAACATGAAAATATTCATGAATTGGCTATTTTAAAACATTCCCCCAGCCCCAAACCTTCCTCCCTGCTCACGAGTAGCATCGCTCTGTATCTATTAAATCAACATTTTTGGAACTCAGTCCTACACTAGTTGTGGGAGGTTTCAAACCCTCCTTTAATGCAATGCAAATACAATGTAAGTGGGTTGGAAATGAAATTGCAAAGCTTGCAAAAGACACAGGATTCATGAAGTCAGGAATAGTGATGTTGAGTAACTGCTTGAATACACATTAAGTCACTAGAAAAGCTAGAGAAGTTAGTAATTTCAGAAACATAAACAAAGATGGTGTAACATGTTTCACAAGAGAATGATTTGATAATCAAAAGATAAAGAGATAAAGAGAAAGCTTTGGGTTAGTTAATTAAGGCCAAGGACATTTTTTTTTGGGGGGGGAAGGGGGGCAAAAATAACCATCTTTATGGTCATAGCACAAAATGAAGGATGTCATGCATTGATTTATTGGCTAGGTGGAAAACCAGAGGAGAGAAGGAGCAATTAGGGGGATTGTTTTTTAAACTAAATAAATGTCTAACTGATGTACTGTATACTTGAAACTATTAAAATAAAATAAAATAAAATAAAATAAAATAAAATAAAATAAAATAAAATAAAATAAAATAAAAATGAATGATGTCATGCAACATGAACATATAATTTTCTTGAAATAAATGACATTCAAGTCCTTCTAAAGTTCTAACTTAACTCATTAAATCTAAGCATAAACTTCTTTTCATAATTTCAGTTTAATTTTTCATGACCAATTCCAAATAGGTGAAGTTTGTTTTACTATTTACTATGAAAATACATTGTAGTGACTTCACTTTTTAAGCAGTCTTTATTCCTCTCCTGATTATTCTCAGATAATAAGGATTTCTGGTGCATATAATCATACTTTGTTTTCATGGTGTATATTTGGAGATATTGCAAAATAAAACTTAAGTGCTAACTGAACATAGTCCAAAAAATGAGTTCTCTTCTCTGAGTTCCAGCTAACGAATTTCATAAAGTTAAAGAGACAGTACTGCTTTTCGAGCAACTACCACAGGCCAGGCACTTTGCATGCCTAACTGCTAAAACTTAACAACTCTGCAAAGCTGGTATGATTATCCCCGTTTTAAAGACCGGAAAATTGAGACATGGGTTAAGTAACAATCATTAGTTCACAGAGCAAGTAACTCGTAGAGAAAAGATTACAATCCACATCAAATAAGAGTTTAAGGTAATTCCACCTAATGCTGAGGAGACAGTACACTCGGTGCTGGATGCTAGAGTTGATGGGAACCAGTAGTTTTCAGCTCAGCTGCTAATACAACCTATTCATCACTAGCCTCCACAAGAAAGGAATGGAAATTTAGTTTCTAGGGCTGGCTGTAAAGCCTGTCAGGAAGAAGGAAGATGCACAGCTCCGAACTGGCTCTGGGCATTCTGTCCCACTGGTGCTGCCATATACATCTGAAGCACTTGCAAGCATTCTTACATATTTGCTTCTTTTAGGATATTCTTTTGAGTAAAATGGCTGGCTATGTGACTAAATATTCAAGTCTCAAAGAGTCAAAAGCAATTCTGACATCAAGATGTTAAAATCCTAAAAGAACTGTGGGAAAGTGGTTACAGGTGCTCCCTGGAACAAAGTTTTCCCACTTCTGCATGAAAGAGTTCCCACCACAAGTACAAATAATCAAGCCTGACTGCACAAGGAAGTTCTTAAAATCCAGTCGGTTCTCCAAGCCTTGGCATGTTCCACAAGAATCCTTGCAGCATGAGATCCTCCTCTGTGGAAGCTGAAGGCATTATTATTTGTGGCTAGCAATCCGTTAAAGTCCAAGATCTTGATCTCTAAGCCTATAGATTTGTGCGCTGCTGAGCACTCAGCTTTTAAAGACACAGTATGCTTTATTGTTTCCAATAAAAATAAAATTAATACAACTTTCCCCTAATAGCTATTATCTCTCTCTCATAAGATCTTAATAGATCTTATTAAATAAAGGTATTCACTGATTCATTAAGCTTTCTGGAGAAAGGCATAGTGGATCCACAAAGTATATTAGTTTTATTCAAGATCTAATCTCATGTTTGTTACTTGGGGTAAGAGAACATTCGACATGAAACCCACTCAAAAATTTAAATACTCTGACATTCTGATAGTTCAAATCTAATAAATTTCTAGAGTCTAAGCTTCAAAACTTGATTTGGTAAATTATTCTGGGCTTAAGTGATATATTTCTTCATCCTAAAACAAAAATGACCAATAACTTTTGAAAATAAAGTTTCGAAAATAATTCTCTTATTTAAAAATAATTTTCATATCTACCCAAAATGATTTCCTATCTTTACAACTGTATGTTAAAATTGTTGAAAACCTTATATGTAGTATATTTTTAAAGGTTTCAGATAAATTTTAATACATTAAATTGCAAGAAAACCTTAAAAAAACAAAAATCAAACTTATTTTTAAGAGATATGATTTGTTACAAGGAAGACACAAATTCTAAGCTCTGGATTACCTTACTTCTTATTACATCTATTCAGAAGTTTCTCTGAGTTCAAAAGTTCGCAGCAACAATTTATAAGGGTCTTAGCTCTGAAGCAAGCCAGAGGGAAAAGTGCTGCTTTTAATCAACACTCAGCTACAGTCCTTGGCTGGGGCAGATCTCACCAGTCGGTTATGATATAGAGTGCTCTAAGTTCACACACTGTCAAGGCACTTTTAAAAAGTATGATTTTTTTACTAGGTAAATTCACAGTAATTACACAAATAACCTGCAGGTACATACATTTCATACTTCTAACTTTTGGGAACTGTAGTCTGAGGGGGGTGGGGACATTGTGCATACATCCTGGAGATAAAGGGAGGAAACGGTTTATCATGACAAACAGAGACCAAGAAAAATGTGTTTTTCTCCTGGAAGTCACATAACTTCTTGATTCGAAGATTGGAGTCCCCAAAGTGAGGCTCTAGGAGATGAGGAAAGATAGCAAATAGAGGGAAATTAGAAGAGATTCCATTATGATGATTAAATATTCCTCCCAAGTCTCCTTAAGAAACATAAATTTTTTAATCTTGAAATTTAAGCCTATTTAGGAGTATGGAAGGATTAAGACAAATATTAAAGCGATGATGATATCGCCTCCTGAAAAATATAGGGCTCTTCCTTCTTTCCCCCTACTTTTCTTCCCTCCCTTTCCTTCTTTCCCTCCCTCCTTCTCTCCTTCCCTCCTTCCCTCCCTCCCTCTTTCCTTCCCTTTCTTCCTTCCCTCCCTCCCTCCTTTCTTCCATTCATATTTATTGAGCACCATGTGTCAGACAAGGCCATTGGCCATTCAACAGTGGACAGACTCAATTCCCTCAAAAGTCCTATTTTAATGCAGTGCCATCCAACAGAACTTAAAGTGATAATGGGAAAAGTTCTATATTCGCATTGTCTCATATAATAGCCACCAGCTAAAAGTGGCTACTGAGCACTTGCAAGGTTGCTAGTGTAATCAAGGAACCAGATTTTAAATTTTATTTTAATTTATTCATTTAAATTTAAAAAACCACATGTGGCTAGTGGCTATCCTATTGCACAGCACAGTAACAATGGATGAATTAAACAATAAAGAAGCAAAAAAATAGGTATATAAAATCTTTTTGGGTTTGGATAAATGCAATAAAGAAGAAAAAAACAGGCTGAGGGTGACTGAGGGAAAGAAGGCTGAGATCTTTTAATTATGGTGGATAAAGAAAGGCCTCTTGCTGCACAAAAGGCATCAAACCAAACAAAAAGGGGGGGGGGGCGAGAGGGGAGAGGATTCCAAGTCAAGGGAACTTCCAAGTGCAAAAGGCCTGAGGTGAGCGTGAGCTTCACACAGACACCCTAGAAGGCCAGTGTGGAGAACCAGTTCACATGCGAGGAGTCCAATGCAGAGGGTGAGGCAGAGATGTGAGCAGGCAGGCCCTTATGGCCCATGGAAAGGAGTCTGGGATCTACTCTGATGTGGAGGGAAGCCAGTGAATGGCTTCAAGTGGGAGAGCATCATGAGCTGATTTATGTTTAATAAGATCAGACAAATGGCTAATTGGAGACCAGACCTCAGGAGTGGAAGAGTGGAAACAGCAGTCACTTAGGAGGGAACTGCACAGTCAGGCCTGATGCTCCAGGGGCCTGTCTAGGGCCATACAAGTGCCAGACTCAGAATGTATCATGAGGGCAGAGCCAACAGGCCTTGGTGATGGATAACATGTGATGAGAGTATATCTGCATGTTAGGAGGAAAAGAGAGAGAGAGAAAAGGATGACTCCGAAGTTAGTTATACGGCTTGTTTCAATATCATTAGGCTCTGGGGAGGGAATGACTTTTGAACCCTTGAACGGTATGAGAAAAAAAGGTGCTCAAATTCCCAGAGATAGCCAAACCAGAAAGGCCCTTATCCATATGTTAGGAAGCGTGTGTGTGTGTGTGTGTGTGTGTGTGTGTGTGTGTGTACAATTTTAAGTAAAATGTGCCCAATTATTTAGTCTTATCAAAAAAAAAAAAAAAAAACTTCTTTAACCTGAGGCATATAAACCTTTTAAAAAGAGAGCTAACTCTTGCAGCATTCTATTATTGCCAAAATATACTCTGGCACATTATTAAGCACAATCTACATATATTTAAACATGTATAAATGCCACCCATCTTCACAACCAGTTACTCTAAACCATAATCAAATGCTATCTAGTAGGAGAGTCAGGGTATAGACTGTTTAAATTTCTTATTATGCGTGATGTTTTCAGGTGTTTAACCCTAGAGTTGACAACATATTTCCTCTGTGTCAGTTGGTGTGTTACACACAGAAAAGCTCTATAGGAGTTTCATGAATAAGGTGGTATCACTACATGTATGCATTTAACCTAAATCTAATTCTACAGAGACAAGGAGGAAGAAAGGAAAGCAACTGACAGCATATGGGAAATTCCACCCAGCATTTCACTCAATGAGCTGAGGCTTGATCATGAACATGGGACTCAAGACTGGAAATTAACTGTTACACGCATTGATTTGGTTCTCATTTATTTCACGATGTGGAGACCTCACCATGCCTGGTGCCCTTCTAGTGTTACTTTTTCTGTAACATAGCCCTTCCTTGTCTAATGCTCAAAGACAAAGTGCTGTTACCAACAAGGCTGGAGGAAACACTGGCAGCAGTGGACTTGTAGAAAGTGGAGTTTATGGGCAAGTTAATGGGCATTCAAGGGTCGTTTTGACTAGACACAATTTTGCCTCATGTACTGAGTTTATAACCTGATCTTATATGATGGGGTTCACTGTATACCATTAATGATAGAGATGCTTCAGCTTTTCTCAGAGGAAAATCATGAAGGATCTTATATTACTAGCTTTCAGTTTGAACGAACTTGAAAATCAAACTCATTTTTTTTTTTTTTTAGGGGAAGAACATGAACACAAACAAGAGAGAAAACACAAATTTTGAGGGATCAGACCTATTAAATTTATGGCCTGTGAAACATAGTTTTAAATCTAAGTCGAATGTGTTGTATGTTTATTTATAAAACCTGTAGAGAAGAAGTATAGAAAAATCTTTGCATGGAATTTGCTCACTTCTCTAGAAATGTCTATGGTATGAAACTAAACCATTGAACAAAGAACGTATGCCCCTCCCCCACAAACTTCTTTTCTACTAAAGATTATATGATCTCAAAACCTAAACATCCTTTTGGAACATAAAACCAGAATTTATATCCTGGCACTTGCAGATTTGGGAGTGATGCCTAGAAAAACAAACATGCTTTCTTTAATTAGTCCTAAAGGAAAAGAAATACAACTGAAAATTAATATTGTTGGTTTAATAGTGCAATAGAAAACATGGTTCATAAACTCTGAAAGAAATCCCAATCTGTCCTATGCTTTAATCTGAATAAAAGTATAAAAATAAATAGAAGGCCAGTTGATCTGCTTTAAAAGGATGTTTCATTTACTGCCTTTGATTAGTTTGTGTTTTTGCTCATGTTTAAACTCCTACTAGGCTGATCATTGAAAATATCATATAACCCGAGTCACATAATATTAACATGATTACTTCACTATATATCTGCTCCAAGACAATCAGCTCAGTCAGGGCAACTTTCCTTTCAATTGCTTTTGCTGAAAAGTTGCATAAACATCCTAGACCAGTTAATTCTTTCCAAGGGCTTTAAGCCTCATTGACATGCAGATGAGAGCAAGATCAAATGACAAGCCTGGGAGCCAAGTGATGTGAATGAATTTACCCACACAGAAATGATGGGGACTCCAGGCTACAAGCCCAGAGAAGCATGTAGCAAGAATTCTTTCTCTCTGCTCCCTTCATGGCCTCTCTGGATGAGTGTCTCTTATAAAGAATATTAAACTACACTCGATTCTCAAAACGTCCTTTCTTGAACACAATGAAACATACTACAAGTAGAAAGGGAAAGAAAATGCTAGTCTGCACCTTAACAAAATGAAATATCCAGTTTTCTGAAACAGGAAGATTAATGTGAATCAAGGAAGTGCAACCTCAAATGTCTACTGGGGTAGGGCAGGTCATGCAAATGAGTCAGCTAGAAAACCTGAATTCTAAACTTTGCAAGGGCAGGATTTGGCTGCCTTAGTCTGGTTTCCAAGTATATCCTGACATTCTGCCCCAGGTGTTTCCCTCTCTTCTCCTCCCCTGCCCTCCCCTCTTTTCTTTCTTCTTTTTCTTTCTTTCTTCCTTCCTTCCTTCCTTCCTTCCTTCCTTCCTTCCTCCCTCCCTCCCTCCCTCCCTCCCTCTCCCCCTCCCCCTCTTCCTCTCCCCTTCCCCCTCCCTCTCTCCCTCTCCCCCTCCCCCCCTCCTCCTCCCCCTCTCTCTGCATTATTTGGTCAACTCACAGTCTCTGGGAAGCCCTCCTTTCCTCAGCTATAAATTATAAACATGGTGGTTGGGTTACACCACTTGTTTTCACACTGGCTCACTCTTATCCTGCCCCATCTTGGGCCCTCAGTACTATCCCTGCTTCCTGCTTTAACTGCAGCAGTTGTCTTTTCCTTGAAGTAGCTCATTAACTGTTATAATTATTTTAAACTTTGGTTGAAAAGTACACAAACCATAATTGTATAGCTTACTGAAATTCCACAAACTGAAGCCATCTCCCCCTCCAACCTTAGGGAACGGGCTATCCTGAATTCCAACACAATAGACTTGTTGGCCTCCTTAATTTTATAAAAATGCAATCACACAGCAGGTACTCTTGTGCCTAGCTCCTTTTGCTCAAAATAATGTTCCCAAGACTCGTCCACATTGTTGTATGTAATTGTTGTTTCTTTCCAGTTCTACTGATGTTAATGACTAACTCAATATACAAGGAAAAAAAAAAAACTTTTGAAACATCCAGGGCAGTATAATTGATCATAGTAATAAAAAGAACCATAAGTAGATAGAGCCTAGATTATATCTTTGACTACATGTATATTAAACTATTTCCCATGCAGATGAGGTTATGTATCCACTGGTGATGAGTAACTGGAGGCTGGTGATGATTCTAGAACTCTTCTATATAAAGTTCTAATTAATTGTTCATTTAGAGCCATGGCATATCACTGTGGTTAACCATATATTTATGTGTAAAGCAAAGTGATTTTGAGTAGCCTATAACTCATTTGCATGAACATAACAAAAGAAAATATTTGTTGAATAATTGGACTAATAACTTCTTTTCAAGGAATCCAAAGTTGTCTTCTTATGTTCTGTTATTTGCCCACAATGATCTTTTATTGGCTTGTAACTGTGAGGGTTAAAAAGCCTGATTCTTTTCACAAGGTTCACAGCGAGCAAGAAAAAATTACCCGTAGAGAGGAAGAAATAGGTAGAGCACAGAGGATTTAAAGGGCAGTGAAATTACTCTGTATGATACTGTAATGGTAGATAAATGTCATCATACATTTGTTAAAACCCATAAATTGTACAATACCAAGAGTGAATCCAAATGTAAACTATGGACTTTGGATGGTGTTGATGTGCCAGTGTACATAGGCTCACCAATTGTAACAAATGTACCACTCTGGTGGGGGATGTTGATAATGGGGGAGGCTGTGCATGTGTGGGGCAAGAAGTATTTAGAAAATCTCAGTAATTTCATCTCAATTTTGCTGTGAATCTAAAACTGCTTAAAAAATGAAGTTATTTAAAAATATTATGGAAAGTGGGGGAATTGACAAATATCCAAGGACTTCCCACAAAGCATACAATTTCTGAAATAGTTACATTAAAAAATTTTATCTATATAGTTATAGCATAGGGAAAGCTGAGAGACTATTCCTATTAAACAACACAGTATTTCTCCCTTATCTGTAGTTTCATTTTTCTGAGGTTTCATTTATCTATGATCTGAAAATATTAAATGGAAAATTCCAAAATTCAACAATTTATACATTCTAAATTGTGTGAAGTTCTGAGTATTGTGATTTTAACTCTATTAATGAGAGCCCAATAGAAATGTCAATACTTTAAAAGATGCTATTAAACCTACAGCATTTTTTTAAAAAAGCTTAAAAAACATAATTAAAAAAAACACTGAAAACTTTGTAAAGACCTTTTGAGATTTTTATGCAAGCAGTGGCATAATCTATTTGATGAGAATGCATAACTGATATACAAAGAACTCATTTTCTAAGAATGTTTGGGTTAAATCTAATGAGAAGAAAAGAGACAAAAGGATATAGTATACAGGTTCCTCAAAAAAAAAAAAAATTCAAGAACACAATCAACATATGATCCAGCAATTCCTCTTCTGAGTATCTACCCCTAAAATTTGAAAACATGTATCCGTAAAGATAGATGCACCTTGATATTCACTGCAGCACTATTCACCGTGTCAACATGGAAATAACCAAAATGCCCTTCAATAGATGATTGGACAAAGATGGTGTGGTACATATATACGATGGAATATTACTCAGCCATCCATAAGATGAAATACTGCCATTTCTAACATGGATGGATCTTGAGATTTATCATGCTAAGTGAAATAAGTCAGATAGAAAAAGTTGAGAACCGTATGATTTCACTCATGTGTGGGATATAAAACTGAAAGCAACAAACGAACAAGACAAATAGAGACTCATGGACATGGACAACAGTTTAATGGTTATCAGAGGGAAGGGGAGAGCAGAGGAGGTAGATTAGGGTAAAAGGGGTCAAATATATGGTGATGGAAGGAAATTTAACTTTGGGTGGTGAACACACAAAGGAATATATACATGTGTATATATACACATGCAATATACACATGATGTATAATTGAATTGTACACTTGAAACCTATATAATTTTTAATTTTTTAACTAATGTCATCCCAATAAATTCAACTGAAAATATGACATATATCAATTTAATGCACTTGTGACATCATCAATAAACATTGAACATCCAAGATTTTGAAAACTGCACTTTGCCAATTGGTCATGAGCCTATTGCTTCCAACACAGTCATTAGATAATCGGACATGGTCTGCTTCCTAGAGGATATCAGTGAGTGAGATCACAGTATCTTGCTTTTTGGGAAAGAAGAGGTCATCATTGATAACAACTCTTTCTTCTGAGCAACATGATCATCTGGTCTTCTGGTATATAGCCAATATATTTTATACAAACTCTTTTGGTCCAGGTTAGGGTTGGTCAAATTTGCTAAGCAGTCAGCCTTCTCCTATGAAGTCAAGTATCCCAGTTACAGCTGGTCCAAACAGCCAGAAGATGTTATATGCTGCTGATTTAGTGCCCTTTGTTCAGGCCTGTCTGGGTTCTAATGATATTAAACAACAACAACAAAAATGCTGTTTACTAGTATGCTAAGTACACAACCACTACAGACTGAAGAAATAATATGTCTTTGGTCAATTTACAGTCTTATTTTTCCTCTGGAATAAAAAAGCACATCTATTAATGGGGGAAAAGAAGATGTAAAATGAAGAAAGAAGATATCACAACACAGAATTCAGACAGGGTAACAAAAGCATGAAAAAGGGTAACATTTTTATATCCAAGAGAACACAAAGTAAATATGCTGAATCAACAGAAAAATGTTGGAGCTGTAGCAGAGATAGAGTACAATAAGACCTGAGTTACAGTAACTGATGAGTTAGACACATGGTTAATGTTTCTAATAAAGCTCTTTAGGATTAGAGAAAGTAAAGAGCATTCAACATTATAAGTAAGAATAAATACTGAATGTCTTAGCTATTACATGGTCTTTGGTGTTGTGGCTTTTGTTAAGCCTCAAAAAATCCCTTAGTACCACCTAAACCTATTCTCCCTACTTCATTGTGAATATCCTAGTCTCATCACGTACCTTCTCTTCATTCTAGCCTCTCATCTGGGACCCACCTTTTTGTTAGGCTTTGCTAGGAAGCAGCCTAGCAAGAGAGACCCCATCATACACATTATGTGACCTCCAGGCTTCATTGTACACATAAGTATGGAAAGAAAAACTAAAATAACATGGTTGTTGCAAAAAAACCCTTTTAATTAAGGTTGGTCAGTGATGAGCTATGAGTCAGCGTCTGAGCTAAAATACAAAAGGCAGTTTATAAGATTTTCCTAGTAATCAACAATAATTCAAGCAAAACTCTTTAATCCTTATAAATGCTTTGTGAGGCATTACTTTTTCTGCTTGAAAGGAATGTACAAATTCAAACTATAAAAGCTACTTAATGTATATTGAAATAAAAAATAATATGGAAAAAAACTGTCATCCTGATTTTTAAAAATTCCATTAATTGAAAATAATTCTGGGAAACTGAATTAAGAAATTACTTTCTATATTTGAAAGGAACTTAAACATCTCTGATATCCCTTTCCTCTAAAACATAAAGCTCAGCAAATGTATGGTATATTTACAAGTCTTTTCAGCTGGGATGGACCCCTGAATTCAGATATTGCCACGCTTAACCTATTCCAAATGTAGAAATGTGACATGACTAAAAAAATGCAATTCTTAAAATAAATCTGTACAGAGTAAACTTTTATTATAGTGTAATGAAATCGAGATTTTTTTCTCCCACCATTATGTCTTTCTTGACCATTTCCTAGCTTAATATGAACTTACTGGGTGTCTATCTAGCATGAACAATTTATAATAGCCATGTAGGGAGGAACACAATGCAGTTATTCTTTTGAAAGAACACTCAGCTGACAGGGGAGCAAAAAGTTGAAGTTGGGAGGTAGTGTAAAGAAAGACTGGCCTGAGGGGCTGTGATAGGTAGATGGGTAGTGCAGCCACAGGCAGGGAAAATTTCCATCAAAAGCATTATGCCCCAACGAAGGAGCATAGGTTTGGGAATCAACAAAGGGTACATTTATGACTAGAGTAGGATACATAATGGGATGGGACAGTAGAAGATATTAGAGTGAATGAAGGCTGATGAGTATGTAGTGGTCCTGCTTGCAAGGGCCTCAATCTCTTAGAGACACAAATAGTATTATGATGTTTTCTCTAAAGAGAATAACAGTAGAAAAAAAAAAAAAAGACTGAACAAACACAGAAATGAGTTGTCTTGCTTAATAATATTCTCTTTCTTGTCAATAAAGACCTAATATACTATTCATTTTTTCCCCAAATTTGACTTATATTAGGGAAAACCTTAGAAGTTTTCAATACATTAGAATAGTGTGAATAGGAAAAAAGTCATACCTATATTCATTTCTTTTGTAAAGCTCAATGTTGGAAGGTTCAATACATTTTGATATGCCAGCAGTGCTACTCACTACAATCTCATGGGAAGCTTCAGAAATAGTTCAACCTCCATCCTTCATTCAGAGATTCTGATTTAATTGTTCTGGGAGCAGAACCCAGGCACCTTATTTTTAGGCCCCTCAGGTATTTTTAAAGTGTGACCAGAGTTGAGAATAATTGTGCTAAATTAGTATTCTGAAAAGGGGCAAATAAAGACTTTGGGTTTTAAATGAAGGGGTCAATAAGGCACATTCTATTCATAATTATTGGTGATGGATAATTCACAGTGGTGGCTTTCTTTAGAAGGTTTCCACTATCAGAGAAAAGTTGGTAACAGGAAAAGGCCAATCCAGTTTTTTTACAGAAATAGTGGAAAATGTCACACTGGGTTATCATATTAAATAAGTTAATTAAAAATTATAAGGAACAAAGTTTAAGCTATAATTGTGGCTGTAAACTGGAGTAAAGACTGAATCAAGGGTTGAGTTTGGGGGGACATAATTTTTCTTTTCTGACAAAATTATATAACAGTTTAGCCTAAACTAGAGCTATTATTGCAAAAAATACTGAACAATATCATCGATTTTCCTAAGAGTTTCTCCTATCACTTTGATTCTGAAATAATTCTCAAATGAAACATTTGCTTATTTCCTCATCCATTTTTTAAATTAATTAATTTTTTTTGGTGACATTGGTTAACAAAATCAATAAAGCTTCAGCTATATACTTTAACAGTAAGGCATATATATATTTACACTGTGTATTCATCACCCATAGTTAGACTTCTTTCTATCACCACATATTTGACCCCCTTTACCACATCTACCTCCCCCCCATTCCCCCTACCCTCTGGTAACCACTAGTCCATTGTCCATTTCCATGAGTCTCTGTTTCTTTGTCCTGTTCATTTGTTGCTTTTAGGTTTATATCCCACATATAAGTGATATCATGTGATTTTCAACTTTTTCTATCTGGCTTACTTCATTTAGCATGATTATCTCAAGGTCCATCCATGTTGTTGCAAATGGCACTATTTCATCTCTTCTTATGGCTGAGTAATATTCCATTGTATATATGTACCATTGTTTCTTTAGCCAATTATCTATCGTAGGACCCTTCGGTTACTTTTATGTCCTGGCCACTGTGAATAACACTGTTATGAACATCGGTGTGCAAATATCTTTTCGGATATGAGTTTTTAAGTCTCTGGGGTAAATATCCAGTAGAGGGATTGCTGGATCATATGGTAGATCAATTCTAAGAATTGATCTTCATCCATTTTTGCTCTCTTATTTTAAATGGTTCATTGATCTAACAACACTGCTGAGTCCTCACTTATCAATGGGTTTAGATTTAATTCAGATAGTTTTCCATTACCAATTTCTTTGAAGTAAAGATTTCTTGAAAACAATTTCCTTTGTTATATGTATTATATATGTGCTATATTTTTAGCACTGTATTTTTTGCATCATATTGTTGTTAAGCATCTTATAACCAGCCCAAAACTGATTAATAGAAACATTAACTTGATCTGATTTTAGAAGGCTACTTATATAATTAGTCATTTTATCAGTGAGTATTTCCTCTTCTGATAGCTCACCTTGTAAATTAACCGTGAATATTAAGATGATGAGGGTTCTTGTTACCATACCACTTATTCAAGAACTTCAAGTAATGAGGAACTGTGATTCCCTATAGCATAATGTTCAGAAAGTGAAAACCAGGTTTCTATGTCATTTTTTTCCTTTAATAAACAAAGATGTCTTAACAGATATGAAGGAAGAAACTTTACAAATAGTTGTTTCTATATTTCACATTTCTTTAAGCAACATACAAAATGCTTGGAAATTTAAATAAATTTTCAAGTTGTGTTTGAATTGTCAAAATATTCTGAATGAAAACTATATGTCCCTTAAAATCTGAAATAATGGGGAAAAATCCCAGAAATTTGAGAAAAATATGAGTACAATCAATGTTTGTAGCATTTTTTACATATTGAAAATCAATTTTAAGAGGTAAAAAACTCTATAATTTGATTTGCTCATAACATGCTTGATAATATTGAATATTCAAAGGTGGAGAAAAAAGGGAAATAGGAAGTGAAACACTTTATTTTTTAACCAAAAATGGCATCAGAGGAAAAATCAGGATGAATGTTTCCCAAATTCAACTTTTTCTGCCTTCAAAGAATTTCACGATTCTATTTTAGGTGGAAAATACCATAAGATACTTCTTTTAACAGTATTCTACAAACAGACTGTTTAAATATGAGTGTTCATTTTTCCAAGGTGCCACGTTGAATACATTATTTTAGTTAAAAATGTAAAGCATTTCTAGAAATTGAGAACTTAATTAAAAGGGTGACAAAAGAAAATCAATATTTAATTTTTTTTCAAATTGAAGGTGTCTACACATATGTGAAAGTACCAAGTACTTTAAAATTATCTGCAGAAACATTTTTTATGTAGCTATGCTTATGATCTGAGCACGCTCTACACATGTGCACACACAAATGAACGCACACTATTGTTATCTTTGCAGTCTGGCCTCAAGCACAGAAGTCTGTCAAGAGAAAAAAAAGAAATCATTCCCTATAGCTCTCCTACAACCAGTTAAAGAAAGCAGAGCTGGGAAACAGATGTTCTTTGCGGTAAAGATGCTATGATCGCCACTTTATCCCAGCAAGCTCTGAAAAGCATTTCCACACAGACTTTCCAGAAAGCTGTAATATATTATGGGTGACAAAGAATTCATAGTCTACCTTTGCGAATGATGTGTGGGTAAAATGAGGAAAATTAAATAGCCTGGCTTCTTGAAGATTCTACTGAAGTACATATTTTTTGCCCAGCAGCGTTAAAATGTTAAGTTATCGCTATTCAAATGATAAAAATGAGCTCACTCACATCTGGGAATAATCATTTCTGGAAAGCTTGCCTCAAACTCTGTTCTAATTATTTAGTAATATAATTAATGTGATTGAAAAAAAAAAACCACTATGCAATTCACTGACAACTGCTTTCATTATAATCATAATTATATCCATATCATTAGTTTCTATTACAAGTGCAGAGTTCAAAAATCTCAGTAGTCAATAAGATTATTACTTTCTATGAGACTACCAAAAGGTTTTAAAATTGATTTCTTGGCTTTACACTACAATGGACTGGAAATGTCAAAATAGATCATTTCAACCCTACTTTCATTTACCCAAATTCCAATAAGTTAATAGAAAAGATTGTGAAAGTCCTATTATGCAATGACTGAAGGAAGACATGTGTTTAAGTGTCCACTGATTCAGCTGTCCAGGACAGGATCTCTAATAATTTCACAGCTCTAAAACTTTGTTAGTCCATGCGTCTATGCTTTGCAGGAGATAGGGTACAGCTGAATTTATTGGTCAAGTCACTTCTACTTGAATAAAGAGAAAAGAGGAAGTTTTATTTCAGCTTTGGAAAAATCATCAGCTACTTGAGACAAGCTCTACTCCCTCCTCTCTAACACTGGAATCCTACTTTGAACCTCTTTTAGTGATGTTAATGTACTTAGAAAATATAAAGCCAAATAGAACAAATTATGGGATAAATGAAATACACGTTTGAGTTTTTAAAAAAATCTCTGAGAGGATGAATTCTAAAGGACTACAAAAATGCTCCTAGCCAAACCATACAGTGTAAGTCATTCTGTTGAGTATCCAAAAGTCATAGGAGCATGATTTTCCTGGATCTCTATAACATTTCCAGAAAGATCTGTGGCTATGGGCTACACTGTACCATCCCTAGGAAGAAAATCACTAAGAGGGCATTAGTCCCTGGAGGGCAAGGCCAGGTCACACTCATCTCTGTATCCCCTCATTACCCTTTATGATGTTTACCATCAAAGAGGAACTTAACACATTTATTGATTGAACATATACCTGAAGTGCTTTAGCAGACAGAATTTGGGGGAATGACAGCCCTCTACTCTTTCCTCTCTTTCTTTGTTCCCTGTCACCTCTAGTCATCCTATTATCATTATAAAACTCTACAAAAGACCCTGGCTCGAGGTGTTACAATCCATGAGGGAACAGATGTGGTCATATTACACTATAAATTAAATAGAGGATGGAAATAATGATACACAGAGATGATGAGAGCAAGGTCTCAGTCAAGGACTTGTCACTAATGCATTATGTGAGGCTAGGTGAGTCAACTGTTCTCCAAGCCACAACAAATAATGGAATAGGACAGAATATCTACTTTGGTTCTTCCAGTTTTATAACTAATCTATAAAAAAACGGGTGCCAATCCACAGCCCTAGGTCTGCCTTGCACTTTTCAAATATACTTTATGTGTAAATCAGGAAACAGGTATGAGGAAAGGGGAAAAAATACACGTTTAAAAATAAGAAACATTGTATTGATCCTATGTTTAAAAATATGAAACATTATGTTCTCTGAAACAGCTGAATAGGCATTATAATTAAGAAACTCATGAGGGCATTCTAACCAACCAACAATTAATTTGATACTAATATTTTTTGAAAGATAAATTGTCATAGCCCTTTTGTTAATAATACTAGTGAATTCCAGCATCCGCCCATGGCCAGGTTGGTACTTCTTGTCATATCAAATTCCAGCGGTGCTCAGCATACAGCCTGAAGTGGCTGCATTCTTCACCTCACCAGTACATATGTCCATAAGTTTTCCAGACCAAAGCATATTTGGTGGAATGTATATCTTTACTATTTGCTAAGCTTACAAAATTTTAGGCCATTCATTTATGGGCCTTATAACTAAGCCAAGGATTTTGTGTTCCATCTTTATAATGAAATGCACATTTTCTATTAAAGGCAACTGCTTCAATTCAAAAGTGTAATACTACTTAAAAATATTTAGGGAGCTGAAAAAGAGTACAAAACAAGAAAAACTCTGAAAATATAGAATAAAAATTTTAAACTCCCAATGAATAAATTATTTGCTTTAAATCTCAACTTCAGCTGTTAGTTCTGAAACTATAAAACAAGCATTCAAAGGATTACTGTGCTTGTCTTTCCATACCTTCCAGTGAAACCACCTAATGATAACCTTTTGCTTACTGACATGTCTTCGATGATTGCTTTTAGAAGAAGTTTTGGACTTTCCCATTGTTTTCTCACTTCATGCAATATCTGGACTTTTACTCCTCTCACTTCCTTACAGCTCAAAGCTTTCTCGTATCCACTGAAGCCATTGCTTAGTTGACATGAAAAATAGACTCTAGTAAAACTAATTATATCAAATGAGGGAAAAACTTAAATTTCAATTATAGAATCATTAATTCTAAAACCATTAGGTAGAATTATCACACTTGAAACTGTGCTTCTTCAACAATTTATTTTAAACTGTATTTGTGATTTTTAATATCCTCATTCTTTACCTTTTACAGCAAGTGTCTCTAACTAATCGACTCAGTCAACAATTATTCATGAATTAAAAATTATGTGCCAGGCATTGACCTGTGCTCTGGTTTTATAGTATTGAATAAAATACAAATTTCTTGCTTTCATGTAGCTTACATTTTAATGAGGGAATAAAATAATAAACAGTTAAATACGTATATTCAGGTGGAGAAGGAGACTGGGGAGATAAACGGAAGAGGGTGAGTGACAGTCAAGGGTTGCACTATTTTTGAATACAGTGGTTATGGGAGGCCTGGTAAGATGACACCTAGGAAGAAGTGTCTGAAAAAAAAACAAAACAAACCCATTTTGGCTTTAGACCTTAGCCACATTCCCTACATTAGTTTGGCCATCAACAGCGCTAACATTTTGATCCCTCCCTAACTATAGTTTCTCATCTGGAGAACCGGTGGGCAATGGTTCTCAACCTGGGGCGATATTGCCCTTAGGGGATAGTGGGCAATGTCTGAACATTTCTGATTGTCCCAACTGGGAGGAGGTTGTTACTCCCATCCATCTGGGTAGAGGCCAGAGATGCTGCTAGGTATCTTACAATTCACAGTAGCCCCCACAACAACAAATTATCTGGTCCCAAATGTCGGTAGAACCAAGGTTTAGGAAGAAATCCTGCCACAGAGTATGAGGCATGCCTGGCTTCTCCAAAACCCTCAATAACTATCTAAGAAAAAACAAACAACAGCATATCACCCTTTAAGAATACCTAGGCAGAGCTTATTTTTAAAAGTTTTAGTGACTGTGGGTCCCAGGCCTGGCTGGTCCCAGGTCTGGCTGTGATCCAGGCTTGCGGCTAGGAATAGAATCCCTGATTTAGAATGTTACATTAGTGCAGTAGGGCACTTGTGCCTAACAAATGTAAACATATTTCAGCTTATTGTATCGCACGTGTGGCTGAACACCACTATTGTACTCTGATATATGTGGAGCCCATGTGGTCCCCTAGGGAGCAGAAGAAGAGCAGAAGAGAATCATGTTCCCTGCAAAAGTGTGTTCCTTACAATAGAACTGCACTAAAGTTGGTACCTCCCATTTCATTCTCATGTTGGCTCCTTGTGCATTCTTCCAACTGGGTGTCTCAACACTGAACCTTCCCTTCTCTATCAGCTTGATGCTGACACGTGGCATAGCCATCAGGATGAGGTGAGTGTGGCCCCCAGTGCTCCAGATGGTCCCCGGGTGGAGTAGACCAAGGTGGAGGACATGGGCCCCCTTCCCAGTGGTATCCCATGGCTGTGGACCTGGCTACGTGGATGCCCCCAGAGGATTGGGATGGAGTGAAGCTGTGTCCAGAGGATGTCCAGAAAGCCCTGGAGATGTTAGAGCCAAATGTCCCGACCACTCACCAGGAGACAGCGGGTCAGGTGGCCTGGATGTTCCTGGCGGTGTGGCAGCAGGCCAGCCTGGAGGTTCAGGACCAGGCTCAGCAGTTGTAGCAGCTGCAACACCAGGAAGAAGTACTGGAAAGGCAGATGGTGGCAGCGGAATGTATGCTGCAAGGCCCTGACGGGTCGTTGCATCATCTCGATCTGGGAGCCTGCCAGTGATACCGCGGCAGGCACGGCCGGCAACATGGCAGCAGGTTGGTGTGGAACAGCTATTGGCCCCAGAGGGGCGGGGCGGGGGGGGTTGTGGGGGGAGCCTCCTAGGTTAAAGATCCAGTACACTTCCACCAAACTCTAGGACCTGACAAAACAGGTATGGCAGAGAGCCAGGGAGGTGTTCGGGGTGGCTGCTATGGCTGTGGGGTGATAAGGCCAAAGGGACTGAATTATCTCTGGAAGAGGTGGCTCAGCTGGCTTCCATAATGGTGAAACCGTCCCTCAGGCAGCACCTCCAGAATGTGGTGTATATGGCGTGGGGTGTAGGCAATCACTCCCTGATTAACTGGCTCATGTCTGCTGCACGGACTGTGTGGGCCAACCCTGGGGAGCTGCCAGAGACAGTGAGCAGATGGACCATGTGCTTAGATCTGGTCCAGATAATTCGGGAAATGGGCATGCGACAGGTGATGTTTCGTGCCCAGTATACAAGCCCCAATGAAGAGGTATTTACAATCTGTGTGATGGACTTGATTTTGACTTTTGGCCAGGCTGGTACTTTTGGCACCATGGCAACACTGCTGGTCCCTTACGTGGACAGGCGGATCCATGAGGTGACGTCTGCTATGGCTAGGTTGGGGGATGTGGAAGTGAAATGCAAGGAGCGTTCCACCCAAATGCACACCCTACTGCCCGCTGCACTCCCAAACCGGCCAGTGCACAGACAGAGGCGTGGCCGAAAAGGGGGAGTGGAGGAGCAGTCCCCAGCCAGTTCAGCCATGAAAGTGAGCCACAGGCAGATATGGTCTGATCTTCTAGCGGCAGGGATCACTGGAGAAAAGACTGAGCAGCGACCTAAAGAAGTGCTGCTGGCGCTGTGGATCTGCGCCCTGACCAGCAGTTCACTCCTATTCCCGGGAAAGCTACAACCTGTGAGGTGTGGCCGACTGGTTCTCTCTCTGATTAGGGATTCAGCTGGAAATGCAATTGGTGGGAAAGCCGGTTAACCTGAGGCCACAGGAGCTGAATAAGGTTACGCTGCCCCTGCATGTTGCCGAGCTGAACATCACAGACATCATGGACTGGGTGTCATGTGAACTTGAACAATACCATTATGTGGTGGACTTGGCAAGTGCCTTTTTCTTTATTG
>CM053501.1:30788438-30826552 GCA_028627145.1 Eidolon dupreanum
ATTCCATTCTTACGTCGGCCCCTTGTACGTTTTTCCAACTGGGCGTCTCACCACTGAAACCCCTTCTCGATCAGCTCAGCACTGACAGTGATTCATTAAAGCAAGAGATAATTACTAAATTTTATTACTTCAGCTTAAATAACTGCTTACATATAAAAGTCATACTGTTGTTCTTTCAAATATCCTATAATTAAAATTTGCACTAACTTCAACAGTCTCCAATTTAAATTACAGGATATTTGATGAGTTTCTACTTGAATGAAAGATTTCAAAGAGTAATGACTGTTAGGACAGTGAGATTAAAAAAGGGACATAAGAAACTATTTGAGTGGCAAAAGATTAGTTGTTTAATCAAATATGTAGCTATACACAACTAAGAATCAAGCAGAAAAGAATATTTGGTTGATTTAGTTGGAGAGCTAAGCACCTCAGTAGTTTCAACATCCAAATCTTCAGTTTTTATTGTCATTGAAAAATCTAGTTGGTATTAAGGACTCTCATAATTTTAACTCACGAACAGATTTGCTAAAACTATTTTAGGATACCATCTGTCATGACATCTCTTCCAATACAAGTATAATCACAAGTTTAAGAAGAAGTAAAGAAAAAGACATTCTGTTTTGTTTCTCACTTAAGGCAAATATGTAGGCAGAGTTTAACATATCAACTGCAAAAATCCCTTATACACCATCTAAGATAAGAGCAATATATCTTAAACATTCTGCCACTGGAAAAAGAGCAGCGCCTGCTTATCAAACTGTCACCGTGAAAACAAGTGACAGCATGAGGAAGCTAACATTGTAGAATGCATTATACATACTGCAGAATGAAGTAAAATAGTTGGGAGGACACAGGCTGAGTTAAGCTTTGGAGCCAGTGTTGGGTCCTTTTACCACTATTTACCTGAAGAATAATAACAGGCTAGTTCCTTAAGCTTTCTTTCAGCCGCGGTTTCATCATCTGTCAACTGGGGATAACGATCATCAGAGTTCCCCCTAGGACTGTCATGAGGATCAAATGAGGCAACATTTGAGAGTACTTGCACTTCACTGGGCACTCATAAGTATTCAATGACTGACAGCTGTTAGCAATGTAATTAGCTGCATGTAGATTGAAATGATCCTGCCTTTTCATTAGCATCCAAACCCATATCCCACTACCTGAATTGTGGTAAAGAAATGTCAGATCCTTGCTTGCTGGAGGCCCCTGGAAACCTACAGTTGTCATCCTTGTGGACCTGTGCACTGAGGGCAGTGGCTCCCACTGGGAGGGAATTCAGCAGTGCGGGTTCTATTCCTCCAGTTCCCAAACCACCCGCCTCAGTCTTCTCTACTCTTTGGCCTAGGTACATGGGTAACAAGGCAATAGTAGATCAATCATTGAGAAGAGAGAGCAGAAGGAAAGGAAACACTAAATATTTGTAACTTTGGGTATATTAATATTGATGGCTGGCAATCCATAGCCTGATCAGCGTGAGAACATGCAGGTAATGGCAAAACATAGCTAAAATCTAAAACACCCTATATGTAACCATCCACAGAAGTGTTAGTTCTACTTTCCTAGAGAGAGAGCTGGCTTGAAAACAAATAGTATATTTTTAATTTAAATTTCCTAGAGAAACTGTCTTAAAGTTTATTTTATACTCCTTTAACTTTTGCTTCTGTGACACAACTGAGAAATGAATTTATCATAGACAAAAGATTTGGGAAGCAGCTAAATGCAGGATTGGGTATTGTTTATTTAAGTGCTGGCTATTCCTACCACATCCCAAGTATCTCCTCCTATCCAGCACTTCCAAGATCCTAGGAATGGACTTCAAATTGTGGAGCCTGTCCGAAAATAATAGACCCCAAGAGAAAAAGGCTTTTAACGATCTTCTGAGGAGGTACTGGAGGAACCACAGTTTTAAACAGTGAAAAAAGGCATAGACAATCCTACCGCTTTCCAAATAAAAGTGCAAAATAAACTGGGGATTCACTGCAATTGTTTGAATTTAGGCAGAACTAATTTGAAACCTGTGATTGGGTTAATTTCCAAAAGATTTAATATGAATCTTTATATGGCTTGTCTCTTTAATATACTAAATCGCTGACAGGCTTACCAAATTGGGAAATGGATTGTTCCTCTTAGTGAAGGTACCATAAAACTATACAAAATGAAAACTGCTATGAATAAGGTTGATTTTTATGTTTCAAAGTAAGCACTTCCGCTTTTCATGTATTAGCTAGAATATATTGATGATTAAAGTAGCCAATTCATTTAAGTGACCACAGTGTATTACCTTGACAACTGAAAACAACTTAAGTTTCAAAATCTTCACGAGGCAGGGGAATTGAGACCGCTCAACCTGTAAGCTCTGTATACTTCTCTTTCAACACCTTAAAAATTTACCCTGCCAGTTTTAAGAGAGACAAGGTGCTGATTATCCTCACTGGTTAGCCAAGACATAAAGTAGAAATTTCTGGCACTAGAGATTCTAACTTTAAATATGACCTTCCTTATGGTAGAGCAGGCTCCTGGGGTTGAAAAAAAAGAAAGGGGTGGCGGGCCAAAAATGCATTAAAAAACATTTTTCTTCCCTCTTAGTCCATGATCGCTTGATTCAATTTATGAATGCCTAATCTCTGTTTAAGCTTAAATCCTAAAGTACTAAAGCTAATTTATGAAAGCTCTCATGTAAGCAGCCTGAAAATCAGCCTAATAAACAGGTATTACTTACCACCAGCAAGTGCCTAATAAATTTGTCTAGACACAGGTGACGAGGTAGTAAAATTTGTTTGAAAATTTCCATGGAATTGTAGGATCATGAGCTTCTTTGCAGTAATGAAATATAAGTGCTTACATATTTTAATAAAAAGGATCACTGACATGATTGTTTATGTTTGCAGGACCAAATAATAGTAAATGTTAAGGATATTACAAACAATTCACTAAGTTGAATACTTTAAGGACACATCAACTTTCTAAACTATTTTGATGGCTGCTACAAATAATTTGAAAAATATCCCTTTGTTTTGAGGTGTCAACAGTTCTCATCAGTCTTTCACCTGGTGATTCTTAGTATTTTTTGACTAAGGAGAGGAACTGAAGCTCCCCTGGTGAGGGAAGGGAGTTTGCGTTGGAGAGAACCAGAACATTTCATCACTCCTTTGTACTTATCCCCACTCCCATCCCCCACTTAATTCTTACTAGGTATCTTAATATAAATGAGGGAAAACGTAATGGTTCTCTGTAGTCACATATACAATAAGAGAACATGACTAGAGAGTACCATTTACATTTGGCTCCCCAGTATTTAAAATAACTCAATTGCATCTTGACCCCTCCTCATCCATCACATGTTCTAGAAGCAGAATAGAATTCCCATGTTCTCCACTGAGAACTCAACACATGGAAAAAAAATACCTCAGGTGCAACAGGGAAAAGAATTTCCCCACAGTTTCCAAATCTAAGTAAGTTTTATACAGTGTCTTTTTCTAAACTGCTTGTAAGAACAATTTATGAGCTCCTGATTGCTATAACATATTGTGCTCTTACAAAGAGAAAAAGGTAATAGTCGTTTGGCTCCTTGTTGGCATTCCATTTTTTATAGATTATTATATTGTCTTCAAGCTGAGTCGAGTCTGAAATTAATATAATTAACCTTCTGCTAAGTTACATGCATCTACTTTCCATTCTCATTCATCTTTTCTCTCTGCCCCGGAAGACAGACTCAGAAAGGAAAGAAACCTGTGTTCAGTGGTCTAACATTCATTGTTAGTTCCCAGACTTCTGTTCTAGAAGCCAGTGTCAGTCAAACGTGAAAACAACTTGAGAATTCACAAGAGACCCTTCACAACCGACCAGCTTGCTTTCCATAAATAGCACTTACATTTTCTGTTTAAAATGTTGTAAAAACACATCAAGGATATCAGACTGACAAATGATTAGATAAAAACTGGCCACAAAGGCTTGAATCAAGACAAGAAATCTCAAACTAAGATATAAATGGGAAAGAGGAAATTCAGTATCCAATTTTGGACCAATCAATAATAAAGACAATATTCCAAATGAAAGAGGATTTCAAACAACCACCCCCACCCCTCAGCTTTGGTTAAAGGCATATACATGGTTTAAACTAGAAAAGTGGAGGGCACTATATTTTTCATACTTAAAGAAAATGTAAACCTATCCAAAGTGGTTTTGATTCAATTTTGAAGATTCTATTAAGATCATTAGTTTCCCACTCAAACTCTACTGGCAACCCATGTATAGAGAATGGAAGACAACCCAGGACTCCAGTTTCCCATGACTTAGATGGGAATGTGAACACTGCAGGCCTCTGGGCCACGTGTAGCACACATAAGGGATTGATTTGGCCCATTCAGTGTTCTAAAATAAAGAATTTTACAAAAACATCCATATTTTTGTCTTCTGTTGAAAATCAGATGTGAAAATTTTGGCACTACCTTCCCAAATGATCACACACCCAGCTGCTTCCTTTAGATCAGGCCTACCCCATTCCATTTGCCAGTTTCAACCAATTCCACACTGTATTATACCCAAGTCCCCTCTTTGTGTCCAAATATTCCCTTCCACTGTACACATCTGACTTTAGGGCCCCTGACCAAGAAGCAGAGGTACATGTGAATCCTGCTATAAACACTTATGTTTTAGCCCATAAAGAGGTTTTAGGAAATGAGCATTCCCTTGAAGATGTGGGCCAACAGACTCGAATAACACACAAAACCTCATTCAAATACTATGGGGATCTAAAATAATGTGGAAACCTGAAAGCCTTTATTAAATCATTGCACATTATTTGTGAATTCTCAGGACATGATATTAGTGCTTGATTTCTGACTTCACTGCAGGTAAATAGAACTCAATGGAATCTTTAATTTGGTTCTCATTCATAAACCTTTATAGATTGTCAGTGTCAGTGTAACTCGATATGTGTATGTACAGATATGAAATGATATTTTTGTAGTCCTGTGACCATTTTAATACCCAGAATAAAAAATAAAAAATTCTCAGTTGGTCTTGACACCAGCACTAGGAGTGATAATCCAGTTTAGAGACATTTAGATTAATACTGATAGATTGGGAAATGTCTATTTTTAAGCTGACTTGTGGCAGTTAATGAACACACATGCATGCATATGTGTTCATGATGTATTAAAATCGTTATGTATTTATATACTGATATCCTTCTTTCTGCATTTAAAAAAGCAAACATATTGTCATCTGTTTTTAATAGTAAAGTTCCAAACAATTTGTAATGCAGAGTTATACAATATATATGAGACACTGCATCAATCATGCAGAAAGTCTGTTCCACCCAACTGTTCTCAAAACCCTCCACGAAATTAAGATTGAGCTAAAAACCAAAGACATATGAAGCTTGAAAAAAGGCATAAAATACTTCAGATTGAGATTATTTGTCATTTATTTCATTATATCAAAGAATATACGTGACTAAAAGTTACAATGACTTATTCCTTTTTTTACTATAGAAGATAAAATATTATATGAAAATGTGACAAATATCTAAAGGTTCTGGATTATTTGGCACAAGGAAAACCCTATTAAAATAAGCAAAGGAACAAGAGAGCCTTGTCTACTTCAATTGTTCTGTCAAAAACAAACCAGAGGAAGCTGACACTCAGAGTAATGGAAGGGTGGTATCATTTGTAACCTGATTCAACTGTGGGGCTCAGTCAACCATATTCTCTCAAAATATAGAACACAGTATAAGATAACATAGTTCAGACATTCTAAAAAAATGAGAAGCCCACAGGAAGTTATTCTAATCTAAATGAAGTTTACATTCATTTCAAATGTCACATACATCAAGTACATATACTTATATTTTTCCTAGTGGCCACTCAAATGATTTCTTTCTACTGGTTCCAGAATCTCCTCATCATAAATAAAATGATTATAATGGAGGGTCATTTACAGGCCAGTTTGTTTCTGTCCTTAATTTACATGCATTTTTCTTTCCCTATGTTAATTCTACCGAAGCGGGAATGAAGCGTAGGATTTGGAATCAGTACATACAGCTTCACCTCTGATTCCCACCACACTGTAGCATCATGGATTTCTTTGACCTGCTAACTCATCTACAAAATAGGTGCAGATGTACGAGGCAGAAATACAGGGCAGAAGCCATCCAGAATGCAACTGTTTCCACAGGATGCAGGGTGACGGTCATCAGCACCACAGTCCTGCTAGAGCAGGAATAAAAGCATTTGCCTTTTACCTACACGAGTTGTGACAAGGTTTAAATGCAATAAACACAGTTTAAAGTCGTATTGCTGAGTTTTTTAATGACAAAAAGCTAAATAAGGAAACATCATTAAAACTAGGGTAGAAAGTTTTCTACTGAAGCAGAAATTCTCTAAGATTCAAAGATTAGAACTAACAACACAGTATAGAACCAAGAAAAAGAACTGATCTGGGCAGACTTGGCTTAGAGTCAATGCTACACCATTAAGTAGCTGTGTGATCTTGGACAAGCCACTTAACCTCTGAGTCTGTTTATTTATCAGTAGAATCAGGACAATAGTACCAGTTGCACAGATCAAATGATATTTTAAGCTCCTATCATTAAGTCTAATACAGTGTATAAGATTAGAAGTGGTTCACTTCATAATTAGTTGGCTCACTTTATTTATCTATCACACACACATATATATTCTTTTGATAACCAGTGCATAACTAAATATATGATCCTTTCCCCTTTTCTGTGTAAAAAAAAGGCTTATTCAAGTAACAAAATTTCTTTTAGCTTTATTTTCTTTATACAAATGAGAATTCTGTGATAACTCTATATATAACTTAAATGTCAACAATAAAATGTAGATATTATTTTTGATTATTTCCATTTCTTTCTTAAAATTTCAAAAATATTTTAACAAGATAATATAGAGGGCACTGTTATATGTTACCCAGATTCCAGATTCCATTTCAAGACTGAAGGATTTAACTCCCCCTGCTGATAGGAAGGAAGCTGCCTGACAGCCTTCAGCTGTTGGCCGCCTGAGGGAATTGCCTTTGGCGGGAGAGAGCCTCCAGGGCAGCCTGTATCTCATGAATGGCTGGCATGGAGTTAACACAGGCCAGGCCTTCCTTGCCCCAGCTCAGTACACTGCAGAAGCGCACCCCTAGCTTCACAGCTCTCCACAGGTCGGCTGAGACCTTTGGTGAGACTGCTTCAGAGCCCAACTTCTCCTTCTGTCTGTTACCTGCTTCCTTCCCTTCCTTCCGCAGGTATTAATCCCAAGAAAACTCTCTAATAAACCTCCTCTGGAGCCTTGTTTCCCAGGGAACCTAATGTACAACAAAAAATATCAGGAACTTGATGTACAACAGTCCGAAGAAACCATTTGCCCAAACTCAGTGTGCTTTAAAGGTTACTAAGATCAGGCTTCCTGTGCCATCATAACTGCAACACCTTTAGTTTTTTATAAGAGCTGGTATATTTGCTTTCTCTACAACTGCGAATTGTACTTTTGATTTAAGAAGATGAGAGAAAAAATAAAAACAGGTTAATTTAGCCAATTAGTTTTGCTTATTTGATCAGGGAATTAAATGGTTTATTGAACTAAGCACTTATTTTGACCTTGTAGACAAAATACTTCAGATATGGCATATAAAGTAGGCCTTTGGGTCCTTGGCAATTGTTCAACTCAAACTTCTCTATAAAATTGTTTTTTTGTTTGTTTGTTTTTTTGCTATTAGTAATTTTTTTCCTGATATACCTCCTCAGACAAGGGAAACAAAAGGAAAATATAAACAAGCGAGACTACATTAAACTAAAAAGATTTTACACTGCAAAGGAAACCATCAACAAAACAAAGACAACGTACTGAATGGGAGAAAATATTTGCCTATGATACATTTGACAAGGGGTTAATATCCACAATTTATAAATAACTCATACAACTCAACAAACAATCCAGTCAAAAAATGGGCAGAAGACCTAAATAGGTATTTCTCCAAAGAGGACAGATGGCTAATAGACATGTGAAAAGATGTTCAAGGTCACTAATCACCAGAGATATGCAAATTAAAACCACAATGAGATATCACCTCAAACTTGTCGAATTGGCTATCATCAATAAATCAAAAAACAACAAATTTTGGCGAAGATGTGGAGACAAGGGAACCCTCGTACATTGTTGGTAGGACTGCAAATTGGTATAGCCGCTATGGAAAGCAGTTTGGAGTTTCCTCAAAAAATTAAAAATACAACTACCTTTTAATCAGGTCATTGTACTTCTTGGTATTTATCAAAAGAAAAATGAAAACGCTAGTTCGTAAAGATCTGTGTACCCCTATGTTCACAGCAGTACTATTCATGATAGCCAAGATATGGAAGCAACCTAAGTGCTCATTGATAGATGATTGGGCAAAGAAGTTGTGGTATATATATACAATGGAATATTACTCAACCATTAAAAAAATGAAATCAGCATTTGCAACAACATAGATGGACCTAGAAGGCATTGTACTAAGTGAAATAAGCCAGACAGAGAAAGACAAATATCATATGATTTCACTTATATGCGGAATCCAAAGAACAAAAGAAATGAACAAACTAAACGTAAACAGACTCATAGATAGAACAAACTGGTGATTGCCAGAGGGGAGGGGAGTTGGGGAGCTGGGTAAAAAAAAGGTAAAAGAATGAAGAAGTACAAATTAGTAGTTACAAAACAGTCATAGGGATTTTGAGTATGTATAGCATAGGGCAGGGATACCCAACCCCAGGGCCACGGACTGATACTTGGGGTGTAGAAACCAGGCCGCAGAGCAGGAGGTGAGCAGTAAGAGAGCGAAGCTTCATCTGTATTTGCAGCCGCTCGCCAGCACTAGTATCCATGCCTCAGCTCCACCTAAAATAATCTAATGATTATCATATGAGCACCAGTCCCTAGTGTCAAAAAGGTTAGGGACTACTGGCATAGGGTATATAGTCAATATTATTGTAACAGTTGTGTGTAGTGCCACATGTGTGCTAGAGTAATCAGGGAAATCACTTCATGGATTGTATAAATGTCTTACTTTTTTAAATTTAAGGAATAAATAAATGAATTTTAAAATAGCATTAAAAAACTGTTTTTTCCCCCTTACAACTATATTCCACTAAAGATGAATGTTAAATCATTAGGTTTGTTTTCATTTAAAGTAAATTATACAGCATCTTAGTTGTCAAGAAAAGGGAAACAGGGAAAAAAAATGTTTGAAAATATGTCCTTATGTTGCTGAAAAGTCTTCCTCTAACCCTTTCCACTGTGTTAATTGTTAAAAGTGAAGGTGCTTTGGTCAAATGCATTTAAAAGTATCTTCTGATCAAATCTACACTGATTTAATGATATCTCTGGCAATTTCATGATATTTTCTAAAAACTGCGGTAACTAAATCCACACCTGTAGGGTCAATATCATTTTTGCCCAAGGGGCATAAATTGAAAGAATCATCCACAAATTACTGGACACTTACCCCAAATCAGTGGTTTATTGCTGACAATGAAATATTTCTTATGCTCTTTAATCTAGGACTGCTGCAAAGTTGCATGATATTAGCACATTTTCCAATGAGATAATTTTTTTTAACTACAGAACTTTTACATGACACAATTTTTCTAACATGAATCCAAAGTTCCCAGATGAAGCATCGCTAATGAAATATTTTCTTATCCTCTCACTCAATTTTACTACTTACTATCCACTGACATGAGCTTGTGTGCCCTCCTTTACTCATCACCTCTCTGCTGTATGAATTAGACCTCTCTGCTGACTAATTAGTATGAATTAGTCAGGTGTTGACCTTGAACAAGGACCTGACTGCCAAGTCATTCTTTCATACAATAGTTGAACTCTTACAAATAGTCTTGTCAACCGAACACTGAAAGAGACAATTCAGTATAATAATCATGAGCATGGTCTTGAACCTGAGGTCCCCAGGTTCAAATCACAGCTGTGCCTATTGTTAGCTGTGTGACTTAGGCAAGTCACCATAAAGCTTTCTATGCTTCAATTTTTTTTTCATCTGTATAGTGGAGATGTTAATCATTCCTATCTTACTGGGTTATTGTGAAGATTAAATTAGTTGACATATGTAAAGCATTTAGGACAGTGCTCACACATGGTATGTTTCTGTTCGCTATAATTAGTTTGCCATTCTATTTTAATTTCCCTTGAGGTTTTCTTATTATTACCTTTTTGTAGAATGCGAGCCTGCTACGGCAACCTCTCATGTTGTACCTGATGCATCCTCCTTGAATCACCCCTCTCTTCTTCACAAAGCTTAGTCTTCCATATGTATCTACTTTCTCTTGTGGCTGCTTCCTCCTCCATAATTGGCATAGCATATATTCCATTCCTCCATTATTTCTGACTTCTGTTGTCATCTGTCCCCAAACATGTCAGCCCACTGTGGCCTAACTATGAAAACGTGTAAAACATGATTTATTAACATTGGCAGTTTTCAATTTATAACCTAAAGGCACACAAAATGCAGGACTGCTGCTGTCGTGCAGTTCTGCACTGGTTTTTTAATGAGTTATATAGTAAAAGCTCTTCCTCGGTTAAATTTGGCATAGAGTTATCATGATAGCTCAAGTGCTCAAGAGGAAAGGTAGGACTAGAATGTCAGATGAAAAGTTTCAAATGAAATATGAAATTATATTCTGAAGAGCCCACTGCTTTTCTGTGACTCAAGTGTGGTCTCCGTCAACAAAGTGCCTTTATTTCTACTTTATCTAATATCATCATCAACAATAACAGCTCTGGTTTAAAGAAGTTCCAAGATTATTCAGGGTTGTGGGAGGTAGAAAGGACTAGATCTTGCTTTTACAATAACTACTGTGTACTGGCTATGCAAGGCAGGCAGTAGTAAAACCTAGTGGGAGTCAATAAACTGAGTAGATAGGACTCGGAAAATACCTAACCAACAAATAGGTTCCATGATAATGTGACATTTTTATTGTCACATTTTTTAACTATAACAGCACTTGAATGGTACGCATTATAGTATTTCAATTTAGTCATTTATCTAAAAATGAGTTTTATCTTGGCTCATAAATAAACAGTGACATTCCAGCAATTTGAAAAGCTCAGCTTCACCTTTTGCTGCAAGGCTCATTTTACAAATACAGAAACACATGCCCTTTTGTGCCATGCTGCTTAATCTTTGATTTATGGCTCCTATCTTTGTGCTAACCTCTTTCTGTAAACTACGCAAAGTTTGTACAAGCTCAGCAATTTCATTCTTATTTCTAATCTTAATGGGTTATTTTCTCCCTAGTGGCCACATCTCTCTACTAAATAGGTTAGGGAGAAAGCATTCATTCTTTCAGTTCTCCAAATACCATTCAGTGTCTTAGTATGTTCTCTGTCTGAAATAGGCAATGCGTTTCCCTAAAAGCCTGGCTAGGTCTTCCAGGAAGCCTTTCTCTTCTGTCCCCTGCTCTTCCCACTGCTTGCTCTGGCGTACAGCAAAGCCCTCATCATGGGCAATGGCTGCTTGCTCTCCCTACTTTCCACACTTCCCTTTCCCAGGCTCCCTCAGCCGGTAGGCTAGGTAGGGAGAAGGAAGTTTACATGGCACATCAGAATTGTTTCTCCTCCAGTTCCATCTCGTCTGCCTTTCAGCGATGACACTAGGATGTTTGCGGAGTCACTCTCAACTTCTGTCACAGTCTACCTACAGCTCTAGGTCTTAGCACAGAACACAGGGAACAGTGGAGATGTCTTGTATGGCAGTGCACTTAATTTGAAGGAAATCTGTGTCTTGCTCAAGGTCCAAGTTGATGAGACAGGTATAGGTTGAAGAGACAAGTATAGGTTCATGTCTTCCTTCTCCTGTATCCGAACATTACAGACTTGGCAGGTGCACTTCAAGGTTTGTGCTCTGGACTTTTGGCTAATGACTTGTTTCATTACAGGTGGATTTTCTTTTCTGCTTGGCATTATTTCTATCATTGTTTGGAAAGTAGGGAGAAATGTACTTTTACTACACCATTTTTAAATGCAAGTCTGTATAAAATTCTTTTTAAAAAATATAGAAACATGCTGATGTACAATACTAAGTGAAAAAATGTAGGGTACAAAATAATATATAGAGGATGACACATAATTATGATATCAAATACATAAAGGAGATAACACATCAAAATGTTAAATCATTGTCTCAGAGCTGGAGAATGATTTTAAAGTTCTCTATTGATACTTCTTTGTAGTTTTCAAGTTCTGTTTTGTGTCTTCAGTGAACGAGCATTACACTATACTCAGCAGACAACGTATATGAAAACGCATTCATGTGGCTGCATGACTTGTTTAGGACTCTCTACTAAGCACAGGCATATATCTGTACACTTATGAATTCAACAAATATTTACTGAATTTCTGCTATGGCTCAGGCACTATGATAGGTTTGGGGAATACAGCAGTGAACGAAGGAAAGTCGTCCACATATCAGCTTATACTCAGGTGAGGGAGGCAGATGATAAATGAGCAAATAAATATAGGACACACTAAGCTAGGGTAAGGCTTTAACAGAAAAATAACATAAGGTAAAGGTACAAAGAATGATAGGGGACTGAGAGGCAACACCAAACGTTTTGAGTCTGTATCCATCAAAGAAACCAGGGAAGGCAAGGAAGCTTAAAAAGCAGAAGAGCCTCACCAGGTGAATATTACAGGTGCTTACCATTCATTCATTGTTCATTTTTTGATTAGGCAAATATTTTTTTGATTTCTGGGAAATTTTTCTTAAGGACACAACACTTTAACCTTGAAATATATAGGAACTAATTATATCTTCTGAGCATTTGGGAAGCAGCATATATTAAGAGTTCCTCCTGTTATGATGTTTGAATGAATACCTAAAATAATGAATAGTAAAAGGGACTGCTAAATGCACATTCAAAACCAATGAACTTGAGAACTCCCACCAAGCAGGAATAAACAGTACCATATTGTAATACACAGCGCATTAAGTGATTATTCACCACTAACATGTGTTCACCTCACTAACTTTTTTTCAAGAATTGTGTGGGAAAACCAAGCACACTTAGGCTGCGCCCTAATAAATACAAATTTTCTTGAAGTAAATTTTAGTATACAAAATTGTCATTTTTACCATAAAACAATGCAAAAATTCTCCTATTATAACATATCTACAAAACATAATGAAAGCCAGTCGAAAACATGCAGTATAAATACAGTAACTGCTCCCTTTTGCACTACTGCTAAGGGGCGAGGCTGTTTGCACATGGGGGTAAACTCATATTTCACTGAGCGCTTGCTATACCCCACTATGCTACAATAACACATGCTCTTTTTTAACATTTAATCATCAAAACACCCCAACAAAGAAGGTACCTCCATTTTAAAGGTTAAGTAATTTGTCCCAGGTCCTACAGATAGTAAATGGCTGGGACAGAATTAAACTGGGCACTGTGATGCCAGGGTCCACACATTTAACCATTAGTCTCTAATGACAATCTCTATGCTTATGATTACACCACTCTTAAGCTTCATTTTTTGATTGAAAAAAATTCTAAATTATGACACGCTTCCATACTTGAACAATTAATTTTGGACTTAATTCAATAATTTCATACATACATTTTAAATATCCATTTTCAAAAGCCATCACATATCTCCTTCAACGTCTGCTTTTAACTTCATTTCTTCTCAGACTGTTGCCACATAAGCTGCTTCTGCTCCTAGTTAAGTTGCTCCTCTAGTCCTAATAAATTTGTTGCAACCAGTTATTAAGACTTGTAAGTTAAATAAAGTAAATTCCACAGCAAGTTCTAAGAAACATATGCTGGGCTCTCTGTTCTTCCTCCCATCCACCCATCAATTCATCCATCCATCTATTCAATATGTCAGGAATCACTATAATAAATTTTCTCCATTTGATTTCTACTGTATCCACCTTAGTATGGGTCACTTTTAAATTCTCACTTGTTTTGCTGATTGGAAATCACATAACAAACCTCTCATGCAATCTTTACTTTTCTGCCACATTCCTTCTCCGAAGATAGCCTGATTTTGTTTTGCTCCTTTAAAGGAGATAATGTATGTAAATAAATTAGCACCTTGTCTGGTCTATAATAATAAGTACTTTGTAACACTATTATTTTTGCTACAACTATGTGCTAGACATGAAGCTAAGCACTGGGAATATGGCAAACACAAATGAGACATGATACCTGGCCCTGAGGAGCCTGAAGTCTAGTGGAGACAGAGAAAAGTAAGCAATCTATCACCCCACAGTTATGGAAACACCTTACCCTGTCTTTGGTGGAGGCGGAGGTCAGGAGGAATGAGGTGACAGAGTAAGAAGGCTGGGAACAGGAACAGGAAAATTCCAAGGAGATGAATACACTGAGAATTACAGGAAGCTTCTAGTCATTTAATAAGTCTGGAGAAGGACAGGGGATAGGGCATGGAACCAGGACACTAGACTGGTGGGTAAGGCCCATATCCTAAGGGTTTGTATATCACGCTAAGGATTTTGGATTTTATCCATATGCAGTGAAAACCTACTAAAAATTTACTAGCACATTCATTGATGCAATCACAGTTTTAGAAAGATCAACTTGGTAACAATGGGGGAATTGATCAGAAATAGAGGTTGCTGTGGTAATCAAAGAGAAAAATGACAACAACCTGAATAAAGATACTTAAAAAGGGAATGGAAAGGAAATGATGATGTTTAGAGTAGTTGAATAAATAAGGCACTTGTTGAGTGTTTAAATGTTGAGAGACACTGGGGGAGAGATTCAAGAGAAGGGAATGTTATGGATAATATCCTTGAAAATTGGGGCCATTCACTAAACTAAGAAATTGGAACAGAGCCAAGATTTTGAGGGAAAGGTGGTAAATTTACTTTGGGGTTTAGACTCTGTGAGAGCTGCTGAAACATCAAAATGCAGATGACCTGAAAACAAAGCATTAGAGATAAAACTTTGGGCTAGAGATAAAAATTTGGAAATCACCAACACAGGTGATTGTATAAGTCTTGAGAATGAATGACACAAGAATCTATATAGGCCACCTGCAAAAAAATGAAACTAGACTGTTGTCTATCACCACACACCAAAATTAACTCAAAATGGATTAAGGACTTGAATATAAAACCTGAAACAAAAAAATGCATAGAGGAAAACATAGGAACTAAACTCAAGGACCTTGGACTTAAAGAGGATTTCATGAATTTGACCTCAAAGGCAAGGGAAGTAAAAGCAAAAATAACTGAATAGGATTATATCAAACTAAAAAGCTTCTGCACAGAGAAAGTAACTGTCAACAAGATAAAGAGACAATCATCCAAATGAGAAAATATATTTGTAAGCAAGGCCTCGGATAAGGGCCTAATAACCAAAATATATTAAAAACTCACATGACTCAGTAACAAGAAAGAAACAAATGATCCAATCAAAAAATGCACAGAGGATCTGAACAGACACTTCTCCCTAGAGGACATACAAATGGCCAACAAATATATGAAAAGATGCTCAACATCACTAGCTATTAGGGAAATGCAAATCAAAACCACAATGACATACCATCTCACACTGGCTAGAATAGCTGTTATCAACAGGACAAGTAATAACAAATATTGGAGAGGACGTGGAGAAAAAGGAAACCTCATACACTGCTGATGGGACTGCAAATTGGTACAGCCACTATGGAAAAAAGTATGGAGGTTCCTTAAAAAACTATGAATTGATCTCCCATATGATCCAGCAATCCCTCTACTGGGTATTTACCCTGAACACTTGAAAACTCATATTCGAAAAGATATTTGCACACCAATGTTCATAGCAGCATTATTCACAGTGGCTAGGACATGGAAGCAACTGAAGTATCCTATGATAGATGATTAGATAAAGAAGCTGTGGTATCTATATACAATGGATGTTACTGATCCATAAAAAGAGATGAAATGCTGCCATTTGCAACAACATAAATGGACCTGAGATAATCATGCTAAGCAAAATAAGCCAGACAGAAAAAGTTATATGTGGGACAAAAAGCTAAAAGCAACTAATGAACAGGACAAACAGAGATTCGTAGACATGGACAATGGACTGGTGGTTACCAGAGGGGAGGGGGAAGGGGGAAAGGGAGAGGTAGATGGGGTAAAAGGGATAAAATATGTGGTAATAGAAAGAAATCTAACTATGAGAGGTGAACACACAATGTAAATATGCCTTACTGTTAAAGTGTACAGCTGAAACTTGTTGGATTTTGTTAACCAATGTCACCATAAAAAAATTAATTAAAAAATTAATATAATAAATAGGAGATAAATAAAAATAAAAACTCTTCTAAAATGGAGGGAGAATCTATGCAGGATTATTTATTAATGTCACTCATTGTAAAAGATATACAAGCTTCCTTTTTCTGTAGTAGGAAATAGATCAAGATTTGGCTCCAGTCATCCTTTTACCATTGTCTCCTGCCACTCCACACCATATATCTTGCTGTGAAGTCACATCAAAACACAATTTTCCAAGTCTGTCAGACCCCAATGCCTTCCCCTAAATTTTCTGCCTACTTAACTCCCACTTGGCCTTTAACTCTAAATTAAGTGTCATTTTACCTGTGAAGCCCTTGCTAATCTGACCACCTTCACTTAATTCCAAGTGGAGTTCATCACTCCCTCCTACTTAGTCCATGCCTCTATGACTGATACACCATTTTTTCTCCTGTACTAGACGGAAAGTTCCTAGAAGGAAAAGACTGCATCTGCATAGGAAAAGGTATCAAAGCATGTTCACAGAATGACTGCATAAAATGATGTGTCCTCTATGTGCAAGCACCATCAATTACACTAAAGAACCTATGACAACTTCCATTTGGCAAGCAGCCACAGAAAGTTCTTAGGTATAATGTGATATTTTTGATATAATCTACTAAGAATTTGTTTTATTCCTATGTTACTAGAATTCGTGTCAACACAACTGTTGTGGTGAGAAAGTGTTAATCATTTAGAATAATAATTATTATGAATACACTAGTCCTTCTCACTGAAAATGCCACTGTAGTTCACTCAAGGCAAAAAACGTGAAATCTGAACACAAGTAGAGGGCTGGGATAAAGCCACATGAGGCTTCACAGGGACCAATTTGGAGATCGCTATGGTACTGTAGTGTAACATCTCCTCCAGAAAGAACAATTCAAGGACGATGGATAGATGATAGATGGGTAGGTAGATGGATGGATAGATAGATGATAGATAACAGATGACAGATGATAGATAGATAGATAGATAGATAGATAGATAGATGATAGATGATAGATAGATAGATAGATAGATAGCTATAGATCGATAGTTGAAAAAGTTTATATTTGTTAAGTGGTCAATACATAAAAGGCACATATCTTTATAATGAAAGAAGACAGGAACCCTACCTGGGTTGACTTTAAAGAAAATGCTAAAGAATAAAGAGAGACTGAAATGTTCAAAGGACAATCATTCCTTCAAGAAGCATCAGCTGTTCTGGCAATAAGATAATTGTTTTTGCCTACTTAGCTCCTTGAACAGAAGGGACAATCTATAAATTCTTATTTGGACTGACATCAAAAGGGCTTTCAAATTGCTATTCCTCTCTTGATTCAACTTAATTGCAAAAAAGAGACATTTCTAAAATTCACTTTCTTTTTGGTTTGTTAGAGAATACTTTCACATTTTTTACAAGACATTGAAAGATACATCCATATGGTCTGAAATTTCAACAACTATAACAAATTTATTATAAAATGGAAAGAAATTGTTGAATGTTTTCTTTTTCAAAGTGACCACTACTTCTTCAGGAATTTGTTAGTTTTCATGCTTGACAGCTTAATGAGCTATAGACAATATGACTCTAAATATCAGAGAGTGGCCTATTTTATGTGACTAAAGAATGAGAACTCTTAAGACAGAAGTCAGAAAAATGTATTATGTGCAAAAAATATACTATTCAAGCATCATAATGCTGGTCTCCTATTCAACTTTATTATAAATAAACATCTACCCTCCAGAACCTACAAGAAATTCAGTCCTAAGAATCAACTGCCTTGAAACTACCACGAGGGTATAAAGTGAAAATGCTTAGTCTCAGCCCTTACAGTAATTAAGTAAAGATGCTGAATTGTCCTTGATTCAACCCAATTATTATTTAGTGGTCAGGAATAGGGTTTATAACATGAGGCATACCCAATTATACCAAGTAGGTTAAGTTTTACTTTACTAAATACTTTGATGTTGCAACTTTCTTTTACAGACATGTTGTGACTATACTCTGTGTAAAGAAACAAGGTCAAAAATCTTTAATTCACTTTTCTGTTTTGCCACTAAAGCACTGTGTGACTTTAGCCCTTTGCCTGTTTCACTTTTTCCATTTTTAACATCTGCAAGATAATAATTTTCTTCTCACCTATTTAAAATTTAAAAACAATGCAATATCAATTAATACAGCAAACAATACTTTGTAAAGAAAAAGCGATGATAATAATACTTAACTTTATTGAATACTTACTATGAGTCAATCATATTAAATTCTACCTAAATCATGTCATTCTTACAAATGACCTCTGAGACAGGTAATCACTTGTGTCAGGTTCCCAACAGGAGACAGGTGGCACATTCAAATGCAATCTGAGGGTAGTTTAATAAAGAGACCATTTGCAAAGGCATGGGCAGGGTCTAGAGAAACTACAAGAGATGGTGTGGTGAGCTAATAAGACTAAAGAGGAGAGTTATCAGCTTGAAGTGTCTGGAGGAGGGCATAGCTATCAGGATTCAGAGAAAGCAGCCTTAGGGAGATGGCTGCACGCCAGGAGATGTCGCCTACAGTAGCAGGAGGCAACCTGGTAAGGAGGGAACCCAAGGAATAAACAACTCAAAGTCTCTTTCTAGACCTGCTTGCTAACCTCCTTGCTGATGCCTCCCACTGGCCAAATCCAACCAGAAGCCAGAGAACAAAGGAGCCTGCTGATCCAATCCAAACATCTCAGCACACAGAGCAGGTGGAGAAAAGAAGAGAGTAGCTCTGAAAACCACTATTCCCATTTTATCCCAAGCATCCAACACTTACCTTACATAAATGAGGTAATCAATAAGTATTTGTGAGTGAAAGAACAAACAATATCAAAACATCAAACTGCCCAGAATCACACATATAGTAAGAGGCTCTGAGGTTCAAGTCCATTCTCATAATCAGGATGGTATTCTGCCTCCTACCCACCATCTTTATCCCAAATCATTTATAAGCATGTTATTGAGTGTCCTGGGAAACAGTGAGAATGATAGGAGATAATTAACACCTTCTCAAGAAGTTTGTAATCTATGTGCCAGTTTTGTTATCTTACCTTTCCATCTTAAAATTGTCAAATCTCCAGATTCCCTTCTAGCATCAAAAGTTCTATGAAAGAAAGTCTTTAGGCCTTTTATAATTTCATCTCCTATTCCAACTAGCAGCTGAGCAGTGAAACCTTCTATCACATGGCATTTTGCCCACTTGTTTGGCAGTATCCTGTCTCAGAGGGATATTCCGAGTATGAATAACACAGGTAATATGATACTATCTTTTGAGAAGACAAGCCAAACCCTTAATCTCTATTTAATGCAATGGAGTAAGTCTTAGGTCTTATATTATTATATTTCCTTGCAAGACATGTTGAAGAACTCATTTATTAAACCAACAAATATTGATCATACAGTACATACCTGAAACTGTGCTAGGTAAAACTGAGAAAATAATTCTTACCAAAATCAACAGCTGGCTTTCTACAGGAAGGAGTCAATAGTTATCCAGAGGGAAGTTAAAAGTGTGTTAATTGCCAAGAGCAGTCATGGGCATGATCCTAAAGTGCAGTCAGGATCCTGCCCCTCGGCAGCGCCCTCCTCTAATTCTCAGCAGGCTGTTCTGAACTTGAATACAAGATAAAATCCTGTAATAAGCACAAGTCATTCCAACCTTGATGCTGTGCCTTGATATAGTCAAGTGTTCTGTTATTTTCCATCTCTTAGGAAGGGCCTCTGCTTTGAAATACCAACCTCATGTACCAGGGCCAGACTCAAATAGATAATAGGAATTTGTCATAGTAGGTTTTTTGTCAGTTCTGCTTTTGAGCTTGGATAGCGCACTCTTTCGTGTCAGAGCCTGACTGAAATAGCACATAGAAATCTTTAGTCTTTTTTAGGGACAAGGCAAGCAAGCTGGCACAGCTACTCTCTTTCATGCTGTGCAAGCATTAGCTTTGCATTTTTAAAAACTATTGTACAATGTGTCATGCAGTGAGGTTTGCCAAAGGGAGGGAAAGAGAAAAAAAAGAATAGCAGAGTTGATTTCCTACATGCCAGTTTTAATGATTTTGGAAAACCATCAACCTGGATCAAATTTATACTAATTTGACAGTTTCCCACCAATGGCAAGAATGTAAAACCATCAATTAGTCTCATGATAATGATACTTTAAAGAATAATCTATTTTTGTAATAATTCTAATAAATGGAAAAATTCATTTCATTAAAAACTCAAATACCTGATGATGCTTATTTCATCCAAGAGCTCTAGGTAAAATCACACTTTCAATATCCTGCAAATGTTACTTAGGTACACACACCTGTGTTTTCTGTTGCCAACAAAAAACTGTGTGCAGGACTCATGCTGAATGAAATAAATTTACATACATTATTTATGAAACAGAAACAGAAGAAACAATCAAGTACATTACTGAGAGAAGCTCGCATCCCTCCTCTTACCAAATCAATCTGTAACTTGCGAAGAGCTCTGCTATTTCCTAGCAACATGAGTAAACAGTGTGCTATCCAGTGCCCGAGATTTATAACCATGTTAATCTGTGAGTACTCAACTTAATTAAAGATTAGACTTTTAAATTGTATTTTTAGTGCACAACAGTACTGCTAAATTATGATGATCAGCGGCTAAGTATGCCTATGTCTGCAGAACTCGGGGAGTGAAAATGAATCATTTATTTCCATCTTGATATGACTGCTCTTCTCCGAGGCGCTACTCTCCAAGTTCACGGGCTTTGGAGTTCATTGGAATTCTATGGTTAAAACACAGCTTGGAGACCTCATTTATGAAAATTCCTTTAAACCTTTCACCACTTTGACAAATCCAGTCCAAGTTCACTGAGCCAATTCAAAAGTAGCTCTCAGCCTTTTTATAGGTTTTCAATTACACCAACACAGCACACCAGAGCCGTCATGTTGGAAGAAGTACATTACAGTTACAAAGACGCACAAGTTCTTTTTTAAGAGACTCAGATGAAAGCAGCATTCCCCAAACTGGAGCCAAGAGATGCAAAGCTTTGTCTGTCTTGTACCATCTTTGACTTATTAAAGAGATCTATACATTACTTATATATGGCGAGTGTTTAGTTACCTACTATATGATGTATGCTAAGATTTTTCTAACTTTTTAAACTTTGCAAAAATATTGGCAAACTACCTTGCCCTCAAACCATTCCAAATAGATTTTTTGAGAAATTGTTCAAAACATTTTATAGACTTCATTCATTGTCCTCTTACACAGTATGTGACAGTAGCATTTACTTTTCCCTGTATGCACTCTGAGAAACAAAAAAACCCCAAAGGTCAATGAGCTTTTGAGGTTGAAACTGGTAATCAGTGATAAAATGGAGGTCAGGCCTAACTCCGTTTTCTGTTTCAATGCGCTCTTTAAGTGGGTCTGAGGTAACTATACTCTTTTCTAAGATAAGACTCCCTTCTAAAAAAAAACATTTAAATGACTCTACAGATCAAACGCTAACATTTTCTTCCATTTTCAAACTTTGAGTTTACTTGAATATGGTAGTATGGTTTTATAGGAGCATCAATCTTTGTGACTTGGTTGCATGAATTAAGTGACATTTATCATTAGGAGTAAAGCAGACAAGGAAGCACATGCACATTGGTTGGTTAGAAGCACTTGTAAAATTTAAATACTATATGTGCAAAGGCAAATTTACTAAGGATATAAATCTCTCGTTCTCTTGGGGAGGAGGATAGTGATGACACTAAAACACTGGACACAGAGAAAGTACATCATGATGACTCTTAACAGCTCCCTGGTACAGGCTATTCCTTCCTTATATATTTAATGTTCTAGATGTCAGTTGGCCATTTTTGTAATCTCAGAAGGCTTGTTCAGTGGATGAGTTTAGTTTTGGTGTTTGGTCTGTCTTGCTTTCTTGTTTTGTCATCTGTTAATTAAGACCATTAGAATTTAACCTACTAGATTGCAGATAAATTCTTCTAGTATTTGATATTAGAAGAAGTGAAACCTAAAGCTAAATAAGACCTGTAGAGGCTCAATATAACCATAGGCTAGACTATTCCTTTTCATTCCCACACCTCAAGAGTCAGGTTTCAGAGCCCAGACAGCCCTGTACACCACCACAAGTAGGGGCAACGGCAAAGGTATAAGCTGTCTGAGGGAGGAGAGGCCAGGGTTACTGAGTCTGCCCTTGGGACTCCGAGGGCCTCCTCAGAGACCAAGTGCAGTCCAGTGTGGCTAGTCTGAGTTAAGATTAAAATACACCACAAATTTCAAAGGGTTTGAAAAAAAAGAATGCAAAGAATCTGGTTAATAATTTTGTTTATATCAATTACATGGGGAAATGCTAACATTTTTGCTATATTGGGTTAAATAAAACATTATTAAAATTAATATCACCTGTTTTACTTTTTTAACTGTGTCCCTTAAAAAATTACCTGTGTGGCTCACATTTGTAGATTTTATGAGTATTTCTATCAGTTCTGGTCTAAGTAATCATAAGACAACACCTGGGGAGGAAACCTGGGAGGCTGCCTTGGGGACAGATCAGTGAGAGAAGTGACCAAAATGACAGAAGAGACAACAACTGCAGGGGAATCCATCAGGGGTTGCAAAGAGGGAGCAGGGCTGGTGATGTACTTGCTTCCTGTAGAGTGCTTGCCTGCCAGATTCATCTGCTTCAGAAAGACCACGACTTAAAGGCAAAAAACAATGACAATAATTACATTGCAAATAAATCAGAAGCAGCCTGCGGTGTACAGTGAGCCATGCTCTGTCTGGGACCAGACCAACTAGTTAGCCCTGGCTTCACATCACCTGTGGCCAGCCATTTGGTCACTCTGCCTTTTCGACTGCAAAGTGGGGACTGAGATGAACTGTTCTGTCTGTGTATCTCCCCCCACCTTATTCTGTCAGCTAAATTTCTGGAAACCTGAAGTAAACACCCTGAGACAGGGAGGAGATGGCTAGAGAAGTAGACAGGTTTGTGACTAGAGTTTTGAAGCTGCAAAATAACAGAAACTCACACAGAACGAATTATTTATATTTCCTTTTCCATAAAACATATCTCATATTATTAGTTCTTTGTTACTCCCTTTCTTGGCTAGATACGAGCTAGATGGAAGTGCCATGAGCTCAGGAACCACATCTGTACACTCACTGCTGTGACTACAGCTCTGAGTATGAAGGCTGGAGCACAGCAGGCCTCAAATGTCTGTGGGTATGTTCAAATTGACACTTCACAGTCGTTTTTGTTGTTATCTGTTGAGTTAAAGTTTCCAGCTGTGTGAACTGCCTTAGAAATGAGCCAGGAACTCACCTAGGGATGGTCAAGCAGTAGGGCTGGATCGCTCTAATGACATTATCTGCTCCACATGTGAAAGAGTTCTGACAGGTGAAGGAGGACAATGAGCTGGAAATCTTCCAGAAGGCTCTTGCGGCAGAAGCAGTTCCTTGGCTGACTTTCAACAGGGAAGTTGACGACTGTGGGAAGTCAGGGCTAACAAAGGTTTGGAATTTCACTGGCACAGTTCTCATGCCCGGCTTGGGAAGATGAATGAGCATGGAGGCAGCCTGAGGTGGCAATGATGCAGATCCGGGTTCTGTGTTTAGTTCCACTCCCACCACTTGGCAGCAGGAAGACTGAGTAAGTTCCTTCTCTGAACCTCACTCTCCACAGCTTAAAGCAGGGCTCGTAATGCCCCTCTTAGGGGGTCTGTTGGCTAGAATGTACTTTTCAAAAAAAGGACTGGCACATGGTGAACACTCACTAAATGGTTACATATGATACACAGTAAACACTCAACAAAGGCTACATTTCTTCTGGATTACAGTTTTACACAAGGTTTTAAAGCTGGCGTATAGAACACCAGGAAATCCACAGGTGGGCTTCCACAGATCCTGGAGACACCCTAAACTCATACAAAGTGGGGTGTGTGTGTGTATATGTGTACTCATGCACATGCGTATATGTATACTTTTTGCTCTAAGGAAAGAATCCATAGCTTCATTAGAATCTCAAAAGGGTCTCATACTGAAAGCAGGTTAAGCAGCATCGAGCTTCTGTGGCTTCCAAAGTGTTTAGCTCATTTTATGTATCTACAGAATAACTTTCTGAGTAATCCTCAGAACTAAACATTTCTCCGCCTGTTCAAGAGGCCTACCCCTTATACACTGCAGCACAGCCTCCGTAAGAGGACTTTATTGTCTGGCAACAGCAGAATTACAGGAATCTCTTAGAAATGCATCTTAATTTCAGCGATAGTACTAGAGCCCTTACCTCTTTATGGACACCTTTTCCATAGCCTTTTTGACATAATTGAAGGCCAAGGGAGGTAGCTAGAATGTTTTATTCTTAGCAGGTGGTCACTTTATTTTAGGACACCAACAGAAAATCATAACAGATGAACTGGAACTGCCCAAAGACTGATTCTACTCAACAGCCCAGATGGGTGACTTGTGGTTCGACATTCTCTGAAAAGAGGAAGCTTGGTGGCAAGAGAGCCACTTCAGTTCTTTAAATCATAGTCTCTTCATATGGAGAAAAAGAGTAATAGTAATAATATCTCCTTCCTGGGGCTGCTGTGAGAAGTAAATAAGAAAATAATTGTAAGGCATCTGGTAAGCGCCCAACATAGAATAAGCACCTCATAAATATTAACTAATTAACATCCTGTTTATGCTAGTGAGAAAATTTATTCCTCATCTCATCTCTGAGCCATAGATTCTAGTGTCAAGATTGACTTCGAGCCACTGACATTTTTCAGCTTCTTTCATAAGGTAACTCTTAGTAACTGAAGAGGAAAAGAGCACATCAACAGTTGTGAAAACTGTTGAGAGACTTTCTGAGCGGCATCTTCAGAGAGAACCTATCATCATTTCTAACATTCTAAGGGACAAATGTGAGAATAAACCTTAAAAAATCACCTTAATAACCAAAAGATTAATAATTTGGTGTACATTTTTGTATTCATTAACTTAAAAATCATTGAGCATATATGATGGGGGAGGTGCAGGGATATACAGAGGAAAAAACAGTGCAGCTCTCAAGACAGAGTGATGGGGGAGACAGACAAGTACACCCCCACTGCACCACAGCGGCAGTCTGACTCAGGGGCTGGGTAGGAGGCGGTGCTCAGCAAAGGCTTCAGGAAGGAGTAACACTTGGATTGAGTCTGGAAGGAGGAGCAGATGTTCACTAGGTCAAGAAAGGAGAAATAATATTCCAGAGACAACAGCACATGCAAAAGCAGGAAAATGAGGGAGAAAATGGAGCATTTGGGGACCCTAAGTTATCCAAGTCAGCACAGCATGCGGCTAATGTGGGCAGCTAAGCAGCCTTTGCTAAACACCTGCCCTCCTATCCATTTACTGAGTCTACAGAAGGAGGCAGAGCATGCATCATGGGGATCCTTGGAATTCATGGTCAAGAGTTTGCACTTTTCCACCAGGGTCATGATGTTTTGAACAGTCCTACCTATGACATTCCATCTAGTTCTACCTATGAGGTTGTGAATGGAACATGTATCACCACACATAGTTACAAGTTTTTTTTCTTGTGATGAGAACTTTTAAGATCTACGTTCTTAGCAACTTTCAAATGTTCAGGATAGTATTAACTATAGTCACCATGCTGTAAATCACATCCCTGTTACTTATTTAATTCAAAACTGGAGGCTTGTGCCTTTTGACCATGGACTCATGATTCAATTTTATCTATTTGTTCTTTAGAAAGAGCACTCAGGCACTGGTGAGGAAGATGACCTGGAAACAGAGACCACAGGCTGCCATTTTAGAGGTGACTGGTAAAGAGTGAAACAGGGAGAGTCTAAAATAAGAGAAGAAAAGAATAAGACTGAGAGATGCAGCAGAAGGCCCTGGTGATTGATTAGGTGGAAAAGGAAAGGGAAGAGGTCAGATCTGGATCATTCCCAGGTTTATGGCCTGGTAGCTTAGTGAGAGGATGATATATCTTCTAGGGAAGGCAGGTGGAATAGTAGATCATCTGCTGTTTCTGCTTGCACAGCATCCACTCTCTTTCAGTATTTCCTTTTTAAAAGCCACCCATTCCCTGCTCTCAGGTCACTTGGTTTAGGAAGGTTTTGCTGACCATACTCCCACATACCCCCTCCACCTCCCACCCCCAAAGGCTGTGGACTGGGCACATCATCAAGGCTAAACCAACTGGCATATTCCAAACCTCTGGCCATAAAAACTGGTTCAGGCATGAGCACAGGATCAAAGTGGTCTAATTAGAGTTAATTCTGAATATTCTCTTTTCCTAAAGGGTTTAAGCTGAAGCTACTGGTGACCATTTTACCACCACGAAGAAGAAAGGAAATCAGAAGTGGATGCTTCCTGAACTTCTCCAACACAGGAGCCTGGATACGCCCCTTCCTACTTGAGCAAGTACAGACTGGGTTTCTGTGACTTGCTGCCAAGAGTCCTGACAAATACAAAAAGGAAAGACAATTGTATTTCAGAAAAGAAAAAAAAAATACTTTTGTGAGTGGTGGATCATAAAAAAACTACATTACTGTGATAATAGTACCTTAAAACATTTAAATCGATACAAGGCATTTAGGAACTTTATAGCAAATTCTACTGTGAATAATGAAAAGCCAGGCCAGACTACCTTAGAAAATATTATGGCACCAAATAATGGCACATTCGCTCATTAAGTTAACATTTATTGAATATCTTCAGGGTTCTTAGACTTGTACAATAGAAATTATAAAAGTGAATGCTTGGGTTTGAGCTGGTGCATCCAAGGCCCTTCCATAAAGAGCTGCTGTGTATGCTGTTAAGACTGTGTGACGTTACAGAGGCCAGGTGTTTCTGTCTGGCCCAAGCTGCACTTGATGGTAAGGACAGCACCCGAAGTTCAGACTGGCCATCTATAAAATAAGGCTGGTGAAGCAGCACCTTGACTGAGGCCTTAGGTGGAAAAAAAAAAAAAAAAAAAAAAAAAAACAGAATGTGCTTGGAATTCCTTTCTCCTCTAATAAAACATCAACTGACATTTATGGAGGAGCCTGGGTGACACATTGTGCTGGGCCCTCTTTTCTTCCTTTACTCTCCCTCCATGTGAAAACCCTACCACTAGCATGAGTTTAGCTGTTATTAAAGTACTTATGACTCTATGTAAATATGCATAAATTGCCACCTCTTACCCTGTCTGCTTCCCAGTGGCTAGGCCCAAAGAACTCTTCAAGTGTCCATCTCGAGAGGGCATTTGTTGGTTTTGCCACCATATGTCCATTCCCCCTTTTGACAGTGGTGCTTTCATGTCCTATGAGGAAGCACCTACCTTCTCCCCATTGTGTGTTGTCTTAGTGGGGCTGTCAATCAATGCTTCTAGCTCAGCAGTGTGCATGCCACTCAAATTAAGCCAAAGGTGTTCTCTCTCTGGTATGCTAAGTCCAAGCGCAGAACACTCCAAGATCAGACATCCAGCAGTGCCTCAGGAAAAAGAACATCAGTTCCTACTCCCCAGCCCACCAGAGTAGTTCCATTTCCATCCTTAGAGTGGTTCCTCTGACTTCCCATTGACCTCAGGATATCTTCCGCCTTGATTTGTTTTCTGTTGCTTTACAACTAGGGAAACTTACCTACACACAATCCACTGCAATTTAAACACTGAACAATAGCTAACATTCATAGCATACTCTTCAGCTTATAAAGTACTTTCACATTCAATCTATCTCTTTTAATCAACCTTTCTGGGACTGAATTTTTCTCCTCCCCCCAAATAAATCACTACTGATTTCTCTATTTCTCACAACAGCATAATCATTCATTCAGTCACTTAAGCTTTTTAAAATCAGAGAATGATTTTGACTCTAGGCTTTACTAACCCCTATAATCAGTCACCTAATCCTAAATATGAGATCTCCCAGATAGATCCCTTCCTTCCCATTCTCTGTCTCCACCTTTGTCAGAGCCTTCCTCACCTCCCAACAATGCTCTGCTGACTCTTCCACCAGCTACTGTCTCCAAACCATTCTGATGCCACTGGCAGAGGATATGGCTAAAATTACATCACTCCTATTCTACCCATGACTTATAGAACAAAGATTACAGGATAATGATTTATAGGGCAATTCCCTAACCTCAATTCTGGGCTGTCTACAAGCAGGCTCCACCTATTTCTCCTATTTCACAGTACACTATTCCTCAGCAGAAAATGTTTGTTAGAACAAGTGTCCTCAAACATATAGTAGACTGTGAAAAAAAATGGCAACAATTCTTTGCAGTTCTTTCTCATCACAAGTGGAATCTTTGGATATCTGTTAAATCTGGAGTGATCTTGTGATTTGATTTGGCCAATGGGAGAGTAACAAATGCAATATAAATAGAGGCTTAAAAATTGCTTTTGAATTGGGGTTTGCTCTGTTGCTGCTCTTGGAACACTGCTTGGCTGCCATGTAGACACCCAGGCTAGTTGGCTGGAGAAGCATAAGTGCCAGTCACCTGTTAACCTGGCCAAGAGCCTAGCAACTGCCAGGCGTAAGTAAGGCCATCCTAGATCATCCTGCCCACCAGCCAACCCAACAGCAGACTGAAGATGCTTGAGGGAACCCAACCAACACCAGCAGAAGAACCACCTAGCTAAAACCAGCCCACACTGCTGACCACAGTATCATGGCCTATAGTAGTTAGTTTTAAGCAACAATATTTGGGGTGATTTCCTATGCAGCAAAAGATAACTGATGACATCAAAGGATAACTGATGAAACAACTAAGCTGATTTGGTCACTTTCTTCTAGGGATTCCTTCGATTACTATTTTGTGTCTTAGGCACTCAATCTTCTTTCATGTTTTGTACCATTATTTAATTTTTTGTGTCCTATTTCCCCCCTTGTAAGTTTCTTATGAGAAGACAGTACATTTTATATTTTTAAATCCCATCTATGCACAAAGTAAATACATGATGACTATTTAGGAATTGATGAGTACTTTTCCAGGGTCCAGCCATAAATCATATCAATTAATATTCATCATTTCAACACATATTTTGATTACTGATTTTAAAAGCTTAAAAAAAGAGCTGATAAGATGCAAACCATAAAATATAAAATCTAGTTATCTAACTATATAAAGTGCAAAATCATGCATAGCATTGTAGTAACCATTTTATTAATCATTTTCAAAAAATTACTTCTTGCAGTGAATCTGCATATCAATCAAAGGGGCACAAAGAGACAAGTATATAAAGGCAAAAGTTTAACAGAAGCAAATGTTTGATTTTCATCTGGATATTATTTTTCTCCCAAGACACATATTTCTCCTATGTGGTTTGCAACCCTAATCTGACAGACTTCCAAAAACAAGGCTTCTATTCTAAGAGCAACTCTCTTTTTGCTGTTCAATTAGATTTTGTATTTGTGTTTCTTATAATGGTGCACCTGCTCTTTGGGAGATTTCCTCTTTTGACAAGAAATGCCTTAAATCTGGCAAGAAAATGGGCTCCAGGCTTTCTCTGATAATATCAAAGATCATTTGTTTGTTTTAGATGTTTGTGTGGGTTTCTTCCTAAGAGCAATAAAGTACTGCTAAAATTTCTTCCAAAACAACAGCGCACACTAAGTTTCTTGGCCTCTTTCTTGTATTTCCACTGTACACCTGTATCAGAACAACTGCCCCAAATTAGCTAAGCTGTAACATAGTAGACAGAGCAATTAATTTGATTTAGTCACTACCGTTTGGACATCAACACATGGTAAATGTCAAAATAAATGCAGCATTTCAAATCTACTACCATGTAACCTTTCCTCATGGAACGCTTGCTTGGGAGAAAATGAAGTTTATATTCAAAATTATCTCTCTTACTTTTTATATTTTATTTCTAACTGGGATGTACAAGGATCTCGAAGAGAGGCACCACCTTTTTTATTCAAGACCTGGGTGCTCCCACACATTTGGTCATGGGCAATCTTGAGTTAATACCGCCTTTGGGAGAGACTTCTGTGATTGGTACCAAAAATATCTCACCTTTTTCAAATAGTTTTATGGACACCTTTAAGATGTCTCCATGTACTCTAACCATGCTGAATGTAATTTAACACTGAGATGCATCAGAAATACCCAATAGACATTCTCTCCCAGATGGGAACACATTAGAATACTGCTTTCCTACACCTTGATCTCTTTGCCTTTTGAAATATAAATAGGTACGTATGAACTATAGATTTCAACCCATTCCCAAATGGGATGCCTGCTCCACAATGAAATAGGGTTTTGCCTTCTTGCAGATTCAGCAAAGAAAGTGGTGCTTGGAAATTACGTGTTTAGAGTGACACCTTGGAGAATTGACAGACTCTGCACACATGTAATCCTCATAAACCTCCCCAGACAGCCTTTATTTCATTTTGCAAACTGCACCCTGGCCGGGCTCCACAGCACGTGGTGTGTGGTGAGACTGTCCTGCAGTGGTTCTCCCTTCCTCCAGGCTCTTTGATGGGCACTTGTCAGTAACAGCCAAGAGGAGTGGGGCCCAGCCACCAGCAAGTGAAAAACGGACCCGACAGTAAGCTTTCTTAATTAACTTTCCCAAGGAAAGCAATGTTCCCACAGGAAAAAGAACACACACACACACACACACACACACACACACACACACACACACACACACACACACGTTTTCCCCCTCCTAGCGGTCTACTGAAAATGAGCAACAATGCTGTTGCCTTTTTGTTTCCTAAAGACTTTTTTTCTCTGCGAGCAGTAGCGTGTTCCTCAAAGAATGCTAGTATTTCCTGTGGAAACTGTATGGCTGCCAGTAATGGCTCATAATTTTCCCTCTATTCTTTTCGTAAAAATGTAATAAACAAGACGTGGCATTTGACAATAGCCAAAATACCCGTTCACCTCACTTACCACCTGCAGATGAAAGTGATTACAAGAGAAAGCCAAGAGAGAGACATTACAGGCTGGAATTGACACGGACCAGCCCGGGACGCAGGACAGCATCGGCGGGAGGCGGTGGGAGCCCGGGATGGACGGGGCAGCCAGGCAGCCGCCGTGCTGATGAGCGAAGGGCTCCCCCTGGGCGACAACCACCCTAGGTGTCCCTCTTTGGCGTTTATTACTGTGGTTGGTACTGTTGCTATTACCATTATTTCACCCTGCGTTATCTCGGCTCTCGGGAGCCGCAGACCTGCCCATCCTCGCCTCGGATACGGTCCGAGGTAGCAGCTAGAATAAGGACACGAAACGGGCAAATAGAAAGAACAATCCTTTGGACACCGAGGCGGGGGCTGTATCTCCCTTGGCGGGAGCGAAGCCACCGCCGCCGTTACTATAGAGACCTGCCCGCAAACCGTTTCCGCAGAGGCGCAGCCGCTGCCGGAGCAGCCCGACTCGCGGCACAAAGGGGGCGCGGGGGTTGGTGGAGCAGGAGCGACACCGCCGAGGTCGCCCGCTGCAAACTTGGAAAGGCTCGGCCGTCCGCGCCGCCGCCCCCCTGCCGCCTTCCTGCGGCGCCCGCCCTGGACTTGGACTCACCGAGGGCGCCCGGCGCTCCCGCAGCTCCCGAGCGCGGACCGACGGACGCACGGACGGACGGACGGACGGCGGCGGCGGCGGGAGCAGGAACAGTCGCAGCAGGAGCCGGCGAGCGGCGGAGGCGCTGCCGCGGCCCCGCTACGTCACAATGCGGCCGAGCCGGCGGCGCCGCTCCTCGGGTCCCCCAACGGGCGCGCGCGGGCGGGGGCAGCCCGGGGGCGCCGGGCCCCGAGCCGGCGCCGAGGAACGCGGAGCGCAGCGCTGGGCACGGGCGCGCGGCCGCCGCTGCCCCGGCTGCTGCAGCCGCCGCGCCCTCCAGCTGCCGCGCGCCGGGCGCCCGCTCCCGGCCGGCGAGCCCTGCTCCGCCTGACTGACAGCGCCCCTCCCGCCCCCAGGCCCCCCCCGGCCCCCCCACGGCGCCCCCGGCCCGGCCCACGCCCCTCCCTGGTCTCTTCCTCACCCCGAACCCCCCGCCGCCCGCCCGCGCTGTCCGCGAACCTGCTCTTTCTTCTGTACCTTTCGCTGGTTTACCTCAGCTGCCGTTGCGTCTCCCAGCTGGCTTTCTCCTCCCCTCCTACTTTTCCCCGCTTCCTTCGCTCTCCTCGCCTCTCCCCCCCCACCCCCCCGCCACTTTGCGGCCTCTCCCCCTGGAAATGAAATCGCTCCTCACCGTGATCCGTGTGTCAATCGCTGCCACCTCATTGGTCCCTAAACCATTCCAGGGTTCCAGTCGAAACCGGGAAAAGAGACTGGAAAAGGGGGGAAACGGAACGTGGGCACTGTCCTGGGAAACTGCTGTTTCAAAGCGTCTGCGGAGTATTTTGCCTTGGCACGGAGTCTTCACCCTCAACCCAACCCCCCGCCTCCCCCCCCCCCAGGCTCGCCCACTCCCGAGGACTTCGCCAAGGAGTGAAGGGCAAGGGGCTTCTGCCAGGAAGGTTTTGTGCTCAAGTGTGGGTGGTGGATGAAGGAGACTTTGGCTTGAAATAGTGGCTTTTTAATTCCACAACCTTTAAAACACCAACGGCCCTACAGTGTATTTACTTTTAGCGTCTTTTTCTTAATTGGGGCGGGGGCGGGGAGGAGTGCTGCTGAATGAGACGTCAGCTAGGCAACAGTGATGACTACCTCTTTCCTTCCTTATTTCCGAAATGAGTTCAGGGAGAGTGGAAGCAGTTATGGCAACATTGGCTCATGATCATCTTGCTTTTGCCCTTTGGAAAGCTTTAAATGGTTTTTAAGAAATCTCTTTCCCTGGAGACATGACTTGGAGAAGTTCACTCAGCAAAGCCATTGAGGGCCACACACTTGCTCCAGGATGTGGCTGCTTGCCTGATGTTGCCCCAGAGAAAAATGTGAGGAAGCAAGTTCTGGTCCTCTGTTTAGGGGCATCCTCCTCCTCTTGCCTGTTCCAGATGATGAGACTGGCACCACAACCCTGGGAAACTCAGCACTATTTGGGTTAGTGAAAATGGGGATGTTATCATGTGTGAGCCTGACATTGAAAATATGTTACGGATTAAAAAGAAGAACTTGGTTGTTTAAAAATTCAGGTTCCCTGGATGAGTAGTGTAATATATTTGCACTGCAGGCAGTTCCTGGAATCCACCGGTTGCTCCTTGGCATTTCAGGAAAGAGACAGTTGTACTATTAGGAGGACATGGCAGGGGCCATTCTTTTCCTGGACCTATTTGGACAATACTCACTAGAATTAGGAGTACCTGGAAGGACAGCAGAAGATAGTCACATGCTTTAATTATATTTCCTATTGAGAAACTAAATTTCTCCACTTTTTTGACCTAAAGAGCCAAGAGTATGTTTTGCTGTGTTGTGATTTTTCATGTATAAAATTTTAAGTGCTTACATGGAAAGTGGCTTCACAATTTAAAAAATACACATTATCCTTAAGTAAATATAAAATCAGATGACATCATGTGGCACTAAAAATACTTGAAAATATTGGGTTTAATTTGTTCACATCTGGTTAAAATAAAAATGCTTTTTATTTATTTATTTATTTTTGCCTAGCATAAACTCTGAGAAAAGCACATCTTGCTTCCACCTGATAGATACAGATAGTATTGGTGTCACTCTTGGCATGTTGTATGGGCAATATACTTTCATTTCCATCTTAAATATTTTGACAGCCTCCTTTTTAAAAATCATATTTTAGTTTATGGAGGGAGTAACTTATTGAATTATAAATGGATGTCTCCTTTCAACTGCCCTAAACATAGGCTAGCTCTAACAATGAACCAGGTGTTAACTCAATTTAAATCATTCAACAGGGGGGCTCAACTATATTACATGTACAGAAAATGAGTTGTCCCAGGAAAGAAAGTTCTGTTTCTTCATGGCCACAGGCATAGCATGCCATAGTGTAAAAGAGCAGACTGTGAGATGTTTCAGATATTTTCCCCTGTTTTTTTTTTATAGTTCTTTTGTTATGGCTGATTCTGTTTCTAACATGTTTTCAATTACATATTTATCATTGTTTCCACGAGATTATTTTTACACTGTTATTTAAATGCTTATGCCACTCTCCTGCATAGGCTGTGAGTTTGTTTTTGCTTGGACTGTTTGTTGCTTTGCTTCTCCTGTGCAAAGTCTTGCCAAATCCTAAACCACAAATTGATTTACCAAAGTGTGGAAATAGTGAAGTATTTGGGTTGAAACAGAGCTGCTAGATTTTACGTTGGATGGCAAGAAAGCCAGTTTCCTCAACACACTGTTGACATTTTACCAAGCTGAAAAGCTGTTCTACCTAGTCCTTCAGTTGCTTCTTAATACCAACCAGTCCCTCATACTCAGTTTTCTAATCAAGCAGCTGCCTCTATAGGCTAGTTAGTGCCAATGGAACAAATGGCTTAGCAGCCACAGCCACAGAACCATTTACTCCCTTTTAGAATACTCCCCATGTGCCTGCAACAATATTTTATTTACAATAAAATATTCAACTCTATATTAAAGATTCAGATTGTTTATGCTCATTGAAGAAAGTACTATTTGAAATCCTTTCTGATTTCTGGTTATGAACCATAATGCGGTTGGGCCAGGCTATGTTATTCTGGAGTCACGTTTATCTCCTTTGCTTATGCAGGTGTATGTAAGTAATTTTAAGGTTTTTTTTTTTTTTTTTTAATCAAGAATCAGATCACACTTCTAATGTAAATGAGATTGTATTGGTCAGGATAGTAATCACACAACAACAACCCAAATTTCCATAGAGTAATAAAAAAAAAAAAATGTCTTGCTCTCACTTTATGACAATTCCAGGTCCCCAGCATCTCTGCTTCATGTCTTTTTCATTTTAACCTTCCACCCTAATGAAGCAACCACTAACAGCACTATTACTGGTCACTCTAGTGAGGAAAAGAGAATTCTGGAGGATTTTATACCAGGAATTAAATGCTCCTGATCAGAAATGATGCGTATCACTTCTGCTCACAACTCATTGGCCAGTCGTTTGGCTCTACCAGTCACAAGAGGACAAGGAAGTGCATCCTACAGTATATCCAGAATATTTGGTAAATACAGGATGGGGAAGTATGAACATATTACACTTCACTGTAGATCTTGTAAAAACAGAGAAAATTCCCCATGTATTTTACATAAAAGCCATAGAACTTTAGTATGGAAATAGATGCCGAATAGAAGCATGAATTCTATAGCAGTTTTATGTTCTGAAATAAGCACAAAAACGAGTAAAGAAATGTGACTGACAAAGAATAATTAAGAACCCAGTTTTTGAACATTTTTGAGTTTCACAAGAAAGGAGTGATTAGAGAAACACACAGTTTTACCCAGCTTTCCCTTTGCTTATGGGACATGATCACATGTTCTCCCTGCCTCCTTTTCCCTGTGCACACCTCCCTTATCTTCAATTCCTCCTTTAGACAGTGCTCATCTTGGGACACCTATGTGTCCTTTTGAGTCTGAGCTGAGTGTGACTAGGAATTTAGTATTCCTCTACTGACCTTTTTCTCTGTGGCCATTTCTTTACTTTCCAATGATTTTTCTTTTCCATTAATATTTCTTCTTTTCTCTCTTCTTCAGGCAAGTTTTAGCCTTTTACTCCAACTTGGCACTTCTAATAAAGTTAGAATTGGGGATGGAGATAAAATTCAAGTCCAGCAGCTTAGCTGCTTATAATATAGCAGCTTTAATAAAAGATTTGGTATAGAAGGAATTTTATAGATTGTTAATCATATTCACCTAGATTATCCTAGGATTTTAATTAAACCTATTACTGTGCTTATTCTTACTGATTATTAGAAGTTTTGTTTTTGACATTTTAAAATGGAAACAATTAGACCATATGCAAAAATGTGATCAGATAAATGAGTGTCTTGACATGTGTTCTGAGGCAGACTAGGGGCAAAAATACAAAGTGACTATACATGAAGGGCTAAGGGTTTTTTGGTAAATCAGCTGATTTGGGGCCATGATCTTTTCCCTTGTGCTCCTCTTCCATAATGAGTTTCCTGCAGACAGTATACTACATCTGTAAAGCTGCTAGAATACCTAAAGGAACTCTGGATTCAAACTCTATTGAGGCCAGCAATGTATAAGTTTCATGGCTGGGATTAACTACACTTACTTTAACCTAATAGCCAGAGTTTCGCAGGTTAGCACTTAATTCTACCTGAGGTTGACTTGGGCTCACTCTTCACCTTGGCCCTGAGAGACTGCCCATTTTTAGTAAGCTTCATCCATAAACCTTCAGTTTTGATTTAAATGTGATATTTCTGCTGTGGTTCCTGAGCCTATCAGGTTGGTCCCCTTTTCCAGGGATTTTACATACATCATCTTTCACAGGTCACTTTTTCCTGGATACTTTTTATGAAAAGCCTTTTCCCTCCCAGGGTGGCTTGTTGCCTTCCAGTCTATTTAAATCGTTTCCCCTTGGGTCATATCACATTTCCCTGTTTGTACACTGATGCCTCCAATCTGAATCAGTTTGCCATTGACCATGGTGAAATCTGCCTGAGCCTTGTGCTCCCAGAAATCACAATGGTTGAAAAAATACCCCCACCGTTTTGTGTTCCTATAAATGGCTTACCGCTAAGAGCCACCTCCCCATATGACTGATAAAACTTGAGGTCCATTCTTTCTCATGACTTCATAAGATTCACAGATGACTCTCTTGTTTACCTATGACAAGGCTAAACAGAGATAGTTCCTTTTCTGCCTGAACGTGCTGACAAGACCAGATGCAGACCCTCCAACTTCCCATTCTTTGTCTCATGAATGAAGAGCTGAGATTAGAACTGTTTGTCCCTCTGAAACTTGTCAGACACAGAGAAAAACATTTCCTGTTCAGCTAACCTAGAATTCCCCTGATTGCAAAACAATCTCAGTTGTAGGTCTCCCCACCTGTAACTTGTCTGTTCCTCACTATGAAAGTCTAACACAAAAGTGTTCCTCACTATAAAAGTCTAACGCAAAAGTCTCTCACCCTGTCAGAAACACTGTGATATTTGATTTAGGGTGCTCTTCCTATTGCAACAGCCTGAATAAAATCAGTCTTACTTGTCTGGTTTTTGTCTTTAATACATCCTTTCCCCCTCTGGATTCTAGTCTCTTTTTTTTTCACCTTCATTAATAATTACCCTAGTCACTGATATGATTTGATGCCACGGATCTGTTATTTAACCATTAAAATGGTTAAATGGTAACATTTTTGTCTGTAAGAGAAATACCTAACACTCTACAATAACTGAGGAGTGTTTGAAATCCTTCAAATAGCACAGCATCATTATTCAACTTTTTCTTAGTTTTGTTTTCCTACTGATGAAATAAAATAGACATCCTACATCAGAGTATCAACTTAGGGATAAATGAAAATGCTATACAATTGTTAAATAGTCAGCATACATGCTTTCATAGCATGACAGTGTACAGAACAATATCTTAGTTATTAAATACTCAACCAAATTCTTTATGCTATACCATGGGATTAATATATTTTCCAGAGCTTTCAAGTTAGTAATTTGCCTGCTGGGTTACGCTACTTTCCAACTTGGGCCAATAGGACAGATAAATAATTTCTAAGATGGAGGCCCAGGGTGGGTGTTTTCAACAATTGATAAATCCCAAAGATTAAAGACTTCTTAGGAAAGGAGTAGGGTAAGGAAAAGGGAAGAGGGGGAGGGAGAGAGAGGAAGGGAGAGAAAAAGGGAGGAAGGGAGAGAAAGGAGACAGAAAATTCTTTAAGATCAAAAAACTATGGCAGGAAGGTCTTGTGACATTCATGTTCTGTAAGCCTGGGTTATTCCAGGGCACATTTAGACACTAGGGATTTCACACGT
>CM053501.1:30827052-30913890 GCA_028627145.1 Eidolon dupreanum
TGTTAGAAATGTGTAGCTGAGGTGGCAAAGAGATTAATTTTTCCAAAACCTTGGAGAATTGAGTCTAAAACACAAAGTACATTTAAGAGCAAATTAGGTAGCAAGAGATCATGAAGATGATGAAAATGTCTATGAGAATCGTAAATAATCAGTCAGGGTGGAAAATTTTTGTTATCTAATATGGAATTTAATTTAAGAATTGTGACCTATAAATTTGAAGCACTTCTCTTCAGCTCTAACTTTACAAATTTTTCTAAAAACCTGTCATGACTTTGACAATGGCATTTAATAGCTAGATTGACTAGGGGAAAAGGAAAGAACTTGGAATCTTGGTACAGATTTGAGGAAACAAGGATATTTGAAAAAAAAATTCTATTGTTCATAGCATCCTGAACTACTCAGAACTACATAATAGTATATAAAAGCATAACAAGTCCACAGCCAATAATTTAAGTCTAGCCTACAGGGTCTATCTAGGGCTTCACTGTTCAATTCAGTAGCCACCAGCCACATGTAGTTATTGAGCATCTGAACAGTGGCTAGTCCAAATTCAGATGTGCTATAAGTATAATGTATACAACATTGTACTTCAAAGTCTGAATACAGAAAACCAATGTAAAATATCTCATTAATAATAGAGATATTTATCTTCAACGTCTGGATATTGGAGTTAAATAAAATATTAAAAATTAATGTCACCTATAATTTCTTTTTTATCCACTACTTCAAAACCTAAAACCACATATTTCACTTGTATTATATTTCTGTTAGACAGCTCTGTTCTAGGGAATGTGAAAAATCACCTGTGTCATAAATGCTCCCTAAACATCCATCCTAAACAATTCTGTCAAAATGGATGGCAGTGATGTCAGAGGAAAAATAGGTGGCTAACTAGCTACAGGTTTAGGTGGAAGGTAACAGATGGATGTGACAGTTACATGGTCCTGGAAAAATTGATGCTTGGTGGAAAACTCATCGATAATGTTGGAAGGAAATTACTGATGTGCTCGGTAGATGTTTCCAAAGGAGGAAACTGGGAGAATAAAACAAAATGAAACAAATAAAAAAACCTCACTACTTTATTTTTGTGCCTAGTGACTGCAGAATATATTGTCCTTCAGATTGCTTATGCTTTTTTAAACAGGAATGCATCCATGATGATCCAAGCCTTTACCCAACTTCTCTCTCCCTCCCTCCAAACAACAACAAAACAAGCAGAAAAAAAGCCTTAACAATAGGGGACTAAGACATCCAGTGTGTATTCTCCAAACTTTATGACAATAACCTCATTCCATGTAGACGCTGCAACAGACGTTGAGGATGCTTAGCATGAGCTGAGAACAGAGAAAAAAAATTATTGTATCTTCATACTTGGCTGGAGGAAAAATCTTTTCCCCTGAAAAGATCTGTGTAAATGTATATGCCCTTAGCAAACTAGCTAATCTGTCAGGCTTCAAAGTGACCAGACTATACACTTACTGTTTTACTAATCCTCCGGCTTCTCCTGTTTTGAAATGGTTACAGAAAAGTTCATTTTGGAATATTTTGCCCTTGGCTTTAACACTTGGCAGAGGAGTGGACTGTCCTCTGTTCTTCCTTGCGTTAGTTATAAAGCTGTTTGTCATCTCTAGTATCCGGAACACCTGCTTTTTTTAGAGGACTGCTGGCTCAGGGAAAAGAACATAAGTTATTTTTATGCAATAACTTGCCAGCTCAAGACTTTAAAAAATCCTATCTGAAACAGTGCATTTTCTTTCCCCTTAATCAAATAAGGTATTTTAAAAATCAGAATTTTTTATTTTACCAGTGTTTCTTTTTGAGATAAATCATTGGAAGACAAGTGACAGGACAGTTGGGCAAACCAGAGAAAGAACCTTTGCTCGTAACCAGATACACAAGGGAAGAAAAACACAGGCAATCACGACTTCACACCAGTGAAAGATTTTAAAAAGAACTTACAGAAACCTAAGGAGGGCACACTTTCAAGAATTTAGAAAGACCAAGAAGATGAGGGAGGCTCTGTTACTTCTTCATATGGAATGTGAAACATTTTAAATCCCATGTTTAGTATACACACTGTTTTTGCAGACCTTCTTCCTTCTTGTAACAGATACTATCTCTTCTTTTTGGAAACTCCCGTTCCTCAGCTGAAAGATTTGTTTATCATTTGACCTGCCTCCCTTGCTATAGGGAGAGGCACATGACCAAGACTAGCCAATCAGAGTCTATCATCCTTTTGGCCATAGTGATTGCACAAGGATGAGGCCACTGATTTGGCCAATTGAAATAGAGGCATTCTTTCTTGTCCTCTTAGGGTTATTGCCTCTGAGAGTGATGTAAGTCTAGGGCAGCTGTGTGTATTATCTTCGCTATCCTGAGGGGATATGAAGCCTAATTGAAAATGAAGCCAATATAAAGAAAAAATAGTACTGAGAGGTGTAAACAGAAAGAAAATCTTGATGAGAACATTTACACTCCCAGATTTCTTACTCGATCAAAAAATTTCCAAAAAGTTTCAGCTTCCCTTTTCAGCATAAACTAGTATGGGCTGGGTTTTTGTCTCTTGTAACAGAAGACTCATAACTAATACACTATGTTTACATGCAAATAAAAACTGTGTGGGGAAAAAAAGAGACAGGAAGAGGGAAAAAAAGAGTAATAACAGCCTCCCAAATTAAGGAGAAAGAAAATTGGAAATAGATAATTTCTCTTCCTTTTCCTCAGAGTGCTAGCAGAAATTACACACACATACAAACACACACACACACAAATATACACATGGAAATTCTAAAGAGAATATCAATCTTCATTTACTCATTAGAATTGGACACAAATTTAAAAATTGTGATAAAATTAACTGTTTCTAGCATAGGAGGTATTGTGTATGCAAAGGTACAAATTTTTGAACCATGCCTCTCAGTTCTTTTCATATTGTTTTTTCCAATTTCCTTCTTTTTTAAATAAAAAATTAATTGTTTTAAAATATTAACAAACCGATGTATATGCATTCAAAAATATATAAGGAAAGCAGCCAATTCATTAAAAAATAAAAATTCAAACCTATTACTTTCAAACCTATTCTTCAAGTATATACTTGAGTATATTCTTCCAGATCCTTTTCCTTACATATGTGAAAAAAAAATCTTTCTTTTTTAACAAAAGTTGAATTAAAGTATACTTTGTTCCCAATATAATTCTTTTTTAACAATTAAAAGCATTTATAGACATGTTTTTGGGCAAAAACATATAGGTTCACCTAATTTTGTTTAACGGCTGACTAATTTTTCAATGTATTGAAGGACATTTAGTTTGTCTCTAGTTTTTTGTTTTCTTTTGCTTATGCTATTAGAGCCAATGACATAACAAACAACCTTTGGTATAATATACTCTTCCCCCTTTTAAAATTAAGATTACTTTTATTCTTGTCGAAGCAGTTTTCTAATCACAAACTATGAACAATAGGTCAGGACGAGAGTCCGTCAAAATCTCCATCTTGCACACATTTTATATACTGGGTCTGATGAAACAGGCAGCAGCAAGGTGTAGTTTGAAGTGTGACACAAGATGAACATGAATATAAACAATCTGACCCTGAATTGGTGCAATCTATGCCCACAATCACACATGCGTAGTTGCATTCCCTTGTGTTGTGCATCACATTCAAGTTATGCTCCAGGCTTACAGGTCTTGGCAGATGAATGACCTCTTAACCTACATCTTTGCCATTTTTATTGTTAGCTTCTGTTAGTTACCACACAAGACAGTTAATAAAACAGTTTTTCAGGCAGATTTCTGCTGTCCATTTGTCTAGACCAAGAGACTTACAAGCACCTCTAATTCTGAATTCTGTGGAGACGTTTGAGGCTTGGTAGGTTTGACAATACAATTGCTTCTCTTTAATTAGCCCAGTGGACAGGTTCTCTCTCTTTTTTTTTTTTTTTATCTTCTGCTTTGAATTCATTTCCAAAGAAACTTTTAGAGTTTTAAAAATAGTTTAGTTCTTTCTTTTTCCTTTTGTATCATTGTTAAACCTGCAGTAATATCAGCCCATTTTGGGGTGGGGGAAGTGGTAATGAGAGGTAGTTTATGGCGCTTCAGGTTAATGAAGCCTGACTCAATGACTTGTAATATTTTCCTCTACCTTCTCCAGGCAAGAAAACTTGAAAAAACAAACCCTTCCTGTGGTGGTTTATCACCCAGCTTAATTTTCATTTCACTGGCATTTTTATGTCTGAAAGCAAGGAGATAAAACATGCTGATTGATGTACAGCCCTTATTCTCAGATAACCTAAACAGCACAGGATGTCCAGGTGCCTTGCCTGTGACTCCAAGAGGCAGCAGTGCCAACTTTCACTTATTTTATTGTTTGCTCCAGTTTCATTTAAAGAGTAAGAAAATAACACGAGATGATTTTGTGATCTCCAATCATAGCAGATTATTTGGTCTCAAAACCCTAGTCAGTTAAAACAACAAGACCGGCATCTTTACTGACAAGAAAGATGGATTCCCAATGGCAGATTCGTGTTCAATACTAAAATGCAGGAGAGTGTCTGAAGCCTAAGGCAACGAGGCTTCTGAGACCTCTTTTGTTTTACTTTGTTTGGCAGTCATCCATGAGTCATAAAAGAATGCCATCAAAGCAGGGTTCCTTCCTTACTCAAGGCCAGTGATTGATTAAAAAATTATGAGGTAGGCAAAGTTTATGTTTGATACCAACCAACTCACTTTTCAACTGCCATCTATCTCTCAAAATAGGTCCCGACTTCCTTCACCTCTAGAAATCTACTAGCAGGCTGCCAGGGATCCCACTTTGTTCTTAGATCTGGGCTGTATACCACCTCTCAGACTTTTCTGTCTCCACCTAACACTTGCCACCAACATATGCTTGTTTTGCATCCCACTGCCTCTGGATCCTGCTATGGTCTAGAGTAAAGCTGATGAAACTACACAAGTGAAGGCCACTACATCTCTTGGGTAATACATGCAGTTAAGAGACTCCTCCTGAATCTGGTTAGGAGTTTATGTAAAAGAAATGAATATTATAGTGGGGTGTTAAGGCACTTTCTTGTGGGAGGTATTTGGTGACAGAGTTGCTTTTAGAAATGCCCCAAAGCACATTGTGAGGCAGCCTCCTACCACACCAACTTAGCCTAGCTTTCTACCTTCTGCTGTTTGATCTGAAACTTCAAGGAATATCCTACCAGAGCTGCAACTATATATGTATAACTTAGCAGTCCCTAGATCTTCTCCCCACGGCAGGGGAAGAGAGCTCTCTGCCTCTTGATATTCTATAAGAGAGGTAGAGAAAGATCTTGTTGTTTGAAATGTGTAGGTTTCACTGATTGCTTTTCTCACACTTATATCTCACGTCCTCATGGCTAACCTGCCTTATCTTTTAGAGGACACACGGGTGACTAGGTGTGCTAACTGCTTCTGCAGAATTCCATTTAAATGTTATATTCAACAAGAGAGCGCAAAAGAAACACATGTTGTGTCTAATTGGGATGAAGAAGACAGTATTGTTTCAACTGAATACGACATTCAGCTATTACTTTGTCTCTTATCTTTCAACTCAATCCCATCTTTTCTGATACCTTCAAATTCCCTGTTCCATGTTATGATTGTTGTTTTCCTTAAATAGTATAGACTCTACATAGTATTTCAATTTTATTTTTTAAGCAGCAACTAAAAATGCAGTATGTGATATAAGCAAATTTTGATTAAGATCACAGGGAAGAGAAGTTAATCTAAGGTTCTTATGAAAGTCATTTATTTCTCTGTATTTTTAAAATATAAGTAAAAATTTATTTCACAGACTGCAATACTTCCTCTAAACATTTCCCTAAATTCAATTGATTATTCTCTAGTGAATCATTCTAGTTCTATTGTGTCTTTTTATAAGGCAGTTTGGAATCACCAACTAATATTTTATTTCCCGAAATAGATTTTCATGGCTACATAACCATTTTGGACATAGTTATATCTAAATACAGTACTTTCTAATTTCTCCATAGGGGAAGATCTTTGTTCAATTTACTTAACTTTAGCACAACATAAAGAAAATTAATAGGCATTTAGTTAATTTTATATTCAATGAAGTAGTTATTTGAAGGATAAAGAATAATTGAAAACTTTGATTTGGATTGCATTAAGCTCTTATCGATCATCATAAAAGAAAAATTTATTTACTTTTTACTCAATTATATATGTTCACATTTAAAAGAGAAGTACACAGTAGGGGGAGACTTCACATCTCAAAAAATATAGTGAAAATGAGATAGCAGTTAAATCCCTAATCAGGAGATCTTAATGTTGGTGACAGGACATTAGGACCAAGCTAATTGGCAATGTAAGGAAGACCAAGGGCAGGGAGATGTCCAAATCAATAGAGCAAACAACTGGCTGACTGACAGTGGATAGATAAGAGAAACTTGTTTCTATATAACTGTCTGAAAGCTGTATTTCCCCCTGGGAAAAGCTGAATATATAACATGAAATGGCGAGTAGGGGATAAATCCAAGGATTTCAGGCTTTTGGTTTGGGGCTTTGCCATAGTCCTAAATCATCTCTATGGTCTCAACTCATCCTGCCCTCCTTTCTCCTCAAACCATCTGTAGAAGCAATAAAAATACCTGTCATTTTAGCATTTTGAGGCAAAGGCTTAGGAATAAGGCAGAATTCTTTTCAAGATTTTTTTTTTTTGATACCCTAAAAGCTTGGGTCTGTTTGACTATGCAAACCTAAAAGGGTTCCCCACCCTATGATGTAATTACTATATATTAGCCACAACATGTTCAGTAGACTTCTATCTTGAGCTAATAGTACTCTTGCAAGTGAACAAAAAAAAAGATATTTTTTTTTGTAGCTGCTATGTTGCCAGTGCCAGGGATACCATTTAGGTGCGCCCCAGAGGATGCCATTCCCAAATACTACAAAGTGAGTAGCGCCTCCCAGCTTTGTATAGTAAAGTAGCCTTCAGTGCTGTCCAGAGTTGGGGGAGGGAATGTGGAAGGAAGTAGGCATAGAAATTCAGAGAAAGAGATAAGGCAGGCAAACAAATCCCTTTGAGAAACCTGTGAAAATATGGGGAGGGGAACTGGGATTTGGGGTATTGATTGAATTTCTTTGGATGTTAAAGAAAAAGGTGGCTCCAGAAGGCTGGAAGCTTGGGGCCAACCCTAGGGCAGACATTTTAAATGTCTCCACAAATGCACATCCTCCTGCATTTCCTGTCAAAATGGATCACAGGATTGTGATCCTTCTAGCAGAGCCTATCTAGAATGAGGGGACTCAGTCTCTGTGATATAGGGAGGGACATCAAGAGACCGTCCAAGAAAAATGTTGCCAGTGAATCTTGTTTTCCTTAAGTTCTTCTCTTTCATTAATCTCAGCATGTTTCAAAAGCTAGAGAGTGGGTTCTTCTACCCAAGAACACAAGTCCCAGAATCGAACACTGTACAGTGTTCATTCAAATCGTGTGAAATGAATTTGAGTTAAATATTTACACTCTTAGAAAAGGATTGAGAAATTAGGTGGAAAAGTCAGTCTAAGATACTTGGGCTTTGGTTTTAGAAAGGCAAGTGCTTTTTTCTTTCTTTCTAGCATAATTTTTCAAAAACAGTTTAGCGTTTTGTTTCTTACAAGCAAAACTGTGTCGACCCTGAAAACACAGGATAATCAGAAAGGAAAATCACTGAACAATAAAGGTGATGGACTTGGTATTCAGCTGGAATGAAACATTCTGACCCCCTTTGCCCTACAGGGAGGCCCTCCCAATTTCAATAACAGAAAATAAGTCTTTTTTTTTTTTTTTAGCTTAAAAGATTGAAATTAGCTAATGTGTATCTGACTTAAAATATTTTGCATGTAAAACAGCCAAGTTAGAGAAAGTCTCGTTCAGCTGCAAGAACCATGTGACACCTAAAAAGCAAGCATTTCAGAGGGGAAGTTTATCATGGTGAGCCAAATAAGAAGCAGCTGGGGCTCCAGCATTCCTCTCCATCCCAGACACTCCAAAACTGGGAACTGAAGTGCCAGCTTTATGTGTATGCTGCAAGAGCTTATCTTTAAATAGTCTTTCTGTTAAATTCATCCTTCATCTATTAATAGGAATGTCCCCCTCTGCCTGCTAGCTCAGAAAAATACAAAAGGGGTCTAAATCTCAAAGGAATAGTGGAAAATCTTATTTTCTTGTGCTTTAACGATTAGGTGCCATGAAGAAGTGTCAATCCATAAACTGTGAAAATACAAATCTGCCATGTTGGAAAAGAAACTAGGCAGTTCAAAAACAAATGCCTTGGAAACAGGCAAAGCGCTTGGTGGAAGGATTTTACCACAAGCCAAAATATCTGGAAACTTACATTAGGAGCTCATCCCCAGTAGTACCAGGAAATAAATGAAAGGCCAAGCCTGACTTAAGCTTAAGAAAGCTCGCAGGTCCAAGAAAATGGGAAGACATTGTCACATTTGACCCTAACTATTAGTATTGTCTGTCACAGCACAGATGTATCAGCTGGTTGCCAACTTTCCATGCTGTGTAGTTTGAATGGAAGTCAGCGCAGGGACAGAGGACTCAAGGTGCAGTTCACAAAGAGTGCATTTTTATCCCATTTGCTATTGCTCAATAATAGCAACACTGTGGCATCACGTGACAGCAAATTGTCTCAGGCTTTCTAAAATGCTGCACCTGGCCTAGCTACCCCCTACAAGGAAGGACCTTTGCATATGTATGTAGACAGAGTCAAAACCCGTGTGAGTTATTGCAGGCAGATGCAAAGAACAGCTTGGGGGCTTTGGCACTTACAGTGATAGTATACAACCTACAAGAAAAATTAGTGTTCAGTCGTGTCCACCCTCACCCCCCTCCCACTCACAAGCACCACATGGCCAGACTTACTGCACTGCACGGTCCTATATATCAGAAAAGACTGGCTCTTCCTGCTGGGGGAGTGAGTGGTGTGACCTGACTTTGTGAGAGACAAGTACTCTAGGCTTGCATCATGCCCCATCAGCCTTATGAGACCTCTGCGACTGCCCAGCACAGTGATGGTTAGAATTGCCCACCAGCTCAGAGTGTTCCAGACCAGCCCAGACCCACAGGGGACCTGTACCCACTTTTCATGGTGATCACGGTCCTCCTGTACACAGTCAGAAAGGTCTGAGTCACTCCGCAGTTTGCAGATCTATGCCTTGGGGTGGGGAAGGAGATAACAGCAGCTGCTGTCAGCATTGGGGCCATGTGGTACCACCTCAAATACCTGCTCATTCAGAGACTGCTCTTTGCTACATATCCTGGGAAATTCATGTTCTCCTCAACCTGCCAAACTATTCTAGTCCTGACATTACTTCAGTGATGGATAGCCCGGGTTATGAGTCTACCTGACCAAAACACATTTTGCAAAGCCAAATATTTCGATCAGTACAAAATAAACATGCTTGCCAAAAACTATAAACCCACAATTCCAATCTGTTAACACTTGTAAAAGATAAAGATACAGAACAATTGGTTTTCTTGGATTCTTTAGCCTCCTGTGTTACCTTTACTATTGTTTTTAACTACTTTTCAGTTCCTAATTGGACACCAATGTATCATAGATTTTAAGAGAAAAACTAAGTGTCAGGATAAAGAGTTACCAATCTGGTCCCTGAGAGCGATTGTCAGGCATGTTAGTGTGGAGTGATTTGTTCAATGTAGAACAATTTATAATTTGGAACGGATGCTTTAAAACTTTGTTCTCAGTAATACTCAAATAGCTATGCATGCTTTAAAATCGCTGTAATGACAGCTATTCCAAGAAATACAGGCTTTACGTGTTTCTACATTAAGTACTACCTAAGGAAGAAATTTCTGATCTCATACTCATGATGTAATGTATATCAGAGGCCAGTTTATTCAGGTGAGTGAACTAGACCTTCACTTGAAGAAAACTCACACTGGGTATTTTTGCATGGTATCTGGTATTTGACATCACATCAGCTTATACACTATTGTTTTCTTTGGGGATTCTTCATCTCGGGACTGATTACTTGGGAAAATATGCAGTCATTTTTCATTCTGAGAGTTTAGGCATTTTGTTTATAAGGTTAACATGAAATCTGCTCATCAGAGTTGAGGGTGCGCTCCATGGGGCAATGTGGTAATTAAATTTTTCTGTGAAGTTGTGGGTTCTTAGATGGCATGTCTCCCAAGAAGTTCAGTCCTGCAATCTTATGATTACAAGAGTTTGCTTTGTGATCAAATGGGTAGGGGGTGTGTGTGTGTGTAAGAAAATGACTCTCAAGCCTCCTATCTACATGGCTGTTTGAAATACAGCTCATCAGTCTAAATTAAAAACATTCTTTGTTGAGTTAAATATATTTCTTTTTTTTAATATGTTGATTGAAATAGGTCTGTTTTATAAATTCACAATATCTCTATGGAATTAGAATGTAGAAGGAGCAGGAAGGGGTGTGAAGAGATTTTTTGTGTTCACATTTCAAGAACTTACATATATACTGTTTTTAATATGTCACCTCTTAGTCAAATTAGAGATGGAGCCAACTATTTTAATATTGAATTTTTTTTCAAGATCAAAACCTGAAGTTTTAAAAATTATCTGAAGAAATTAATAAGTCATGTTTCAGACTTGATCGACACTCACAATCAAACCAAACATTGCTTTACAATTGTAGGGCTCATTCTGTTAGATTTAGCTACCTTTGACTAAGACGAAAATCACTTTCTAGTTACTGGAAGTGGTTCGTAGAGTTTCAAGGAAATTTAAGATTAGTTTTTCAATAGTTCAGATATGGTATGATCTCCTCCTTTTTTACTCTCTCTCTCCCCTGGATTCTAACACACACATACACACTTGTTAAGGTGTCCAGATTCTGGGGGAACAGGGAAAGAGAAAGTTCAAATTTGTGAGTAGACACTTTGCCTGGCATCAAGACATTACTAAGCATCTAATATGAAAATGTATTGATGAGTATCAAAAAAGAAGTCCCCAATTAACTGATATATGAGTGAAAAAATCCCAACACCTCTCTTCAGCTCTTTAGAGGATTAATGGTAGATAACAACCACAAATTTAGAGAAATTTACATCTGATATGTCCTCACACTGACTTCAGTAAAGATCTTCTCCTAATCACACTGCCCTCAGATGATGAGCATTAATTTCTCTTTTTCTTTAGGCACCACCAGGAAATTCCAAGCATCCCTAATACTTCAGCGCTGTCATCCTTAAACTCTAGTCCCCAACAGAATTCATGCTTGTAAATGGTTTCCTATCTAACTGCTACCTTTTGTGTCAACATTCTCTTTTTCTATTTTCACTGTCAATAATACTTACATATATATACTTAAGATATTCATAGTTTCTTAATTTCCGTAAGTTCATTTCATTGATAAGGAAATATGTATCACTAAAACATTTACTGAATGGCTAAAGAAATTTCTTTGCAAAGTAGTCACTGGCCAGTATCTGGGAATCTAAGCAAGCTTGATGATCTTCCTGAAATTCTACCACCTTGCTGAGCTTATTAGTTTCAGCAGTATTTTTTGTGGATTCCTTAGAATTTTCTACACAGTTATGTCATCTGCAAAAAGGGCCAGTTTTATTTATTCCATTCCAACATGTATGTGTTTAATTTTTTTCTTTCCCTTCCTCCCTTCCTTTCTTTTTTCCTTCCCTCCTTCTTTCCTTTTTGTCTCATTTAGTGGCTAGACTGTATATATTGAGTAAGAATGGTGAGCTGACATCCTTTCGCCATTAAGTATGGTATTAGCAATAGGTATTTTGTAGATGCCTTTTATCAGGTTGAAGCAATTTTCCCTCTATTCATAGTTTATTGAGGGTTTTTTTTTTTGTTGTTATGATTAGGTATTGAATTTCGTCAAATGCTTTTTCTGCATTAGTTGATACAATTATATGATCTTTCTTCTTTAGCCTGTTGATATGGTGGATTGATTGATTTTCAAATGTTGAACCAGCCTTGCATACTGGAATAAATCTCACTTGATCATGGTATATAATTATTTTTGTACATTGCTGGATTTGATTTGCTTATATTTTGTTGAGGATTTTTGCATCTAAGTTCATGAGAGATATTGGTCTATAGTTTTCTTCTGCTGTATTGCCTTTATCTGATTTTGGTATCAGGATAGTTATTAGCCTTGTAAATTGAGCTGGGAAATATTCTCTCCTCTTCTATTTTCTGGAAGAGATTATGTAAAATTGGTGTTAATTTCTTAAGTGTTTGGTAGATTTATCCAGTTAAGCCATCTGTGCTTAGAGATTTATTTTTCAGCTTTTAAATGACTAATTCAGTTTAGTGTTTGCAGAACTATTCAGATTGCCTACTTCATCTTGGCTGAGTTTTAGTAGCTTGTGATTTTTAAGCCAATTTCTTCTAAGTTGTCACATTTAGGAGCATAAAGTCATTTGTAGTATTCTTTTATCATTGATGTCTGCAGGATCTGTATGAATAGCCCCTGTTTTATTCTTGATATCAGTAATTTGTGTCTTCTCTCTCTTTTTATCTGTCAGTCTTGCAGAGATTTCTCAATTTTTATTGATTTTTGTCAAAGAATCAGATTTTTGTCCCTTTATTTTCTCTTGTTTTTCTGTTTTCAATTTTATTGATTAATCCTCTAATCTTTATTTCCTTCCTTCTGCTTGATGGTATCAAAAGCTTATTTTTTCTATACTTATATTTTTCATTTTAAAAGCTGTTTTCTGAATTGCCATGATAGCCTGTCCATAAATATGATTTTAACTGTGTCAATACTGAATAATCCTTAAATTGGTAGCAATGGTTAGTGTTTAACTGTTCATAGTGACAAAAAGTTTAGATAGAAAATAGGAAAATCAGTTAATTGGCATCTAATAAGTTCAAGTCCTATTTCAGTTTTTATTTGAAGAGGTTCTGGGTATTTACAAGTATTCCCTCTTAACCTAAAAAGTCACATAAGAGGAAAATTTGCAACATAACTCTAAATCACTGTGCATAGATATGTTGAGAGCTAAGAAAGTTCTATAAAAGGTCTTTCTCCCAAAGAAGGACAGGGAAACTGCAGAGTAGAAAATAAACTGGAGAGAAATGAATTACCCACACAGGAAAGAAGGGATATTTTAGCTGAAATATAGCTGGAAAATTTAGGTAGAGGTCTTACACGAGAGAAGGGAAAAGGCAGAAATGTCTGAGTCAGAGAAAGATCACTCCCTGAAGAGAAGTGAGCTGCCAAAAAGCAGGGGTTTGCAACTGAGCTAAGTTGAGAATAAAAGTAGAGAGAAAAGAAAACCTTTCTTTAAAAAACATATATGTTTTAAAAGAAGGGCAAAATAGAAGTAAAAATACTTCTTTAGGTAATCTTTAAAAAATTATGAATTTAACTCACAGTCCCTATCTATCTAAAACTCACAGTCTAACCAATTGATTCTATTTTATTGGATTGCTTTAAAGTATATCTCACTTAAAATACATGTTCATATATTAGTTTATATTTTAATTGCTTGAGAGATAGTGTTTTTAAAATTACTTCTAAAGGTATACAAATCCCTGAAATTTTAGCCAGGGTGTTTGTCTTAATAATTATTCCCATTGAACCATGGTATGTTGGATTTTCTATAGTCTACAGGACTATGTAAGTCTCCTGGAGTACAAGGACAATCAATAGGTAATTTTATTTCATTTTTAAAATTAGCTCTGGACTTTAATTTCTCCTAAGTCTCTGAAGATGTCCTGCCTCTATTTTGCTTTCTCTCCCTCCTTCATCTCCCTAAATGTGAACCTTTGTCAATGCTTCGTCCTCAGGCCTTTCCTCTTCTAGTCTTAAATTCTATGACTTCTCAGTCTGGAATGTCTGCCTCTTCCTCCTTCCCTCTCTCAAAATCTGTCAAACTCCCTAGTGCACTTTTAAATCCAGTTCAGAAGTCACCTCCCCTGGAAAGCCACCGCTAAGTACTCTTTCCATTCCTGTATATATTGCTGTGCTAACACCAACCACAGTGCACTCTGTACTTCATTTTACACTCACCTTCCTAACTGAACTTGATGGCAGAGATTGGGCTTTATGACTCTTATGTTTCAAGTTTCAGGCACAGGGAAAGTGCTTGATAATAAATGCTCTTGAATAAATGGATATATATATATATATATATATATATATATATATATGTATATATTAGCAATGGCTATTTAATAACTAGTCACTAAAATACTCAGTATATTTAGAGTTCATTTTTTCCTTCTGAAATAATACAAAATCATTTTAAAAGATATTTTAAATTCATATGCCTCCTTGACATTGAGTTAGTGCTTATCAGTAAGGCTTAACTTTTGAAAGAATATAAACCTAAGCAAGAAATGATGCCTTTTGCTTGAAAAAAAAAAATCTATCAAGAGAATCAGAAGACAAGCAAAAGACTGGGAGGAAACATTTGCAAAAGACTTAAAAAAAAACCCTCACAAGTGCTTAAAAATGAGCACAAGGTCTTATTAAAATAATAATGAGATATTGCTACACACCTATTAAAATGGTTGAAATCTGAAACACTGACGAACGCCAAATGCTAGCAAGGGTATGGAGATACAGGGACTCTCACACATTGCTGGTGGGAATGCAAGCCGCTGCAGCCACCTTGGAAGACAATTTGGTGGTTTCTTACAAAACTAAACATACTCTTACTATAGGATCCAACAATCTCACTTCGTGGTATTTACCCAAAGGAGTTGAAAACATATCCACACAAAAACACTTACACAGGAATGTTTATAACAGCTTTACTTGGAATTGCCAAAAACTTGGAAGCAACCAAGAAGTCCTTCAGCACTTGACTAGATAAACTGTGGTACATCCAGACAATGGAATATTATTCAGCACCATAAAGAAACAAGTTGTCAAGCCATGAAAAGACATAGAGCAACCTAAGTGAAAGAAGTCAGTATGATTCCAACTATATAATATTCTAGAAAAGGCAAAATAATGACAGTAAAAAAGATCAGTGGTTGGCAGGGGTTAGCAGGAATGAGGGATGGATAGGCAAAGCACAGAGGATTTTTGGGGCAGTGAAACTATTTTTCATATTGTAACAGTGGACACCTGCCATTATACATTTGTCAAAACCCATAGAATTTGCAATAGCGATTGTGAACCCTAATGTAAACTATGGACTTTGGGTGCTAATGATGCATCGATGTAGGTTAATCATGTGTAATAAATATACCACTCTGGTGGGAGAGGTTGAGCCTGAATAAGGTTGGGCTTGGTGCAGGGGCAGGGGGTGGAAGTGTGTGCGAACTCTGTACTTTCTGCTCAATCTTTCTAAACTTAAAACTGCTCTGACATAATGTTTATTAGGAAAAGAATAATATCTGTTCTACATTTTCAAAGTAGTTAACATAAAAAAGACAACACTATTGCATAACATTGTGTAGAACTTTGCTGCTCAAAGTCTGTCTGTGGAGCAGCTGCAAAGGCAGCACTTGGGACCTTTTTAGAGATGCGGGAGCCCAGGTCTCAACCCAGATGTACTTAATCATACACAGTTTGTGTTTCAACAAGTTTTCCTAGTCATTTGCCCCCATATTAGAGTTTGAGAAGCACTGCTGTAGAAAGCCAAGACTGAAACTAGGAGCAAGAAGAATCAGGTTCTTTTCTTACCTCATGCACTCACAAGTTATTTAGCATTGAACTGCGTGTTTCTATTTTGTAAATCAAGAGGCTTGGCCTAGGTCAGAGGTTCTCACCGTGTGGTTGCTGGACCAACAGCATTAGCATCACCTGTGCTTGTCGCAAATGTAAATTCTGCTGAATCAGAAACTCTGGGGGCAAGCCCACCATCTGTGTTTTAACAAGCCCTCCAGGTGTTCCTGATGCGAGCTAAATTTGAGAACTGCTGGATGATCTCTAAAGTCCTCTTCAATGTGAACATTCTACGATCATTTGGAAAAAATGTAAATGTCATGAGATCATGTATATATGTATAAACTTGAAACTAAATCCTTATGCACTTTAAACAATTAACTAGGATTCTTTTCCTTTTCAGATAGTGCTATTACCTATTTAAAAATATTTCTTATATTGCTAGAAATTTCTATTGAATTTTTTCAAGCAACAAAAGCTGATTCCTTAGATTTTAACACAAAGGGAACCACTGATTTGAAGACACCCTTCAGACAAAGAAACTCTTGCTGCTCATTAAGAGATAAAGATTTTAATTTGACATAATGGCTTTTTCCCCCTTTTGTAATTAGTAAGCCACATATTTTTAGTGCCAGGAAGGCTGGCTAGGGTCATTTTAATTATTATAATATCCGCTAAATGCTGAATATGTTTCATTCATTCAAATAAGAAAATCTGAAAAAAAGCAAACAATGTAAACTTTAAATTGGGTTAATCACAGAAAAGAATGCCACATTCACATACTAAATTGTGAATCACGAAAGAACTAATAGGATTCAGTAAGGAAACATGAAGGCAATAACTTCTTGTTTGGTTCCAGGAGGATAAGAGAATTTGGCTTCGTTTGAAGTTCTGTCAAGAACAACACAGATAAGCACTATTTTTAACTCCTATTTTTATCATAAGAGAATTCACAATATAGGAATCAAAGAGCATTTTGAAAAGGGGAAAACTAGGTACATAACCTAGGAGCTCAGTTTTCATGATCAGATAGTTGTTAATATTATTTGAGGGTAGGCAGAATCTATATTTCAAGATTGTGGGTACAGGGGGCCATGCTTGTATTCGCTCCATGAGCAGAGCACCCACCAACAAAGTACCAAGGAGCCTTCATTCCTGGAATTGGACTGTAAACTATTTCCTACAGATAACAAAACATTAGTGGGGAAATGAAGCATTTTTGTGCTTTAGGCTTAATTTACTTTAACCATTTCATTTCTGATATGTAAGCCCTGAGGACCCGTCACAGTGATATCAGTTATTGACTCTGACATTGATTTAAGCTGTTAGATTATAGCCACAACACTGCCATTTTTTTTTCTTCTAAAGACACCATTCTCTTGGTCTTTTGAGCCTTGAATTGAGAAATTCCACTTTTTCTGGCCATATTTTCAAAGAACTTCTCCATTTTAATGAGATATAATTGATTTTTTGCCTCTTATTTTGCAGAAAACAATTTACTGATTTAAACACAAACAGAAACATTAAAAATAGGAGGTTCTGAAGGGGTCTTGAACATCTTGTCTAAAAGTTTTGCTAACAGCAATAAATCGGTATTAATTTGATATCCTATAAGGTGTCTACCTCTGTAGCCACTCTACCTTTCCATAGGGAATGATGTGTTTGGAATACAAAGAGTCAGCTTGGGCAGAGGGTGAAGTGTGTGGAGGGGCAAAGGATGTGACACCGAGAGTAGAACTGCTAAAATAGGCTCTGCTGAGAATATGCTCAGACAGGCACCCATCACCCAAAAATCCATTCTCCCAAATCCCAAGAGAAGAGCCCAAATAGATGAGAGAGAGACACACAGGAAAAATAGAGAAAGGTAGGATAAAAGAAGGGACAGGGGAGAGGAAATGGAGAAAAGATAGAGGAAGAAACAGAGAAAAAGGGGAAGACAACAAACAAGAAGGTGAAGAGAACAAGGGATGAGAAAACAACAGAGATGTCATCAATGGGAATCTGAGAAGAGCCCCAGATAGAGAGGAAGCAGAGATGGGAAAAGGGTAAAAGGAAGAGGGGTGAGGTGGGGGGGAGTGTTTATTTTCGGAGAGTCTTCCTGGGTGTGGTCCTAGAGATTTCATCTAATCAAGTCAGACAACCTACAGAGCTTCTCCCCAGCATGTGTCTGGCAAATGAATCACTGGCATAGATGAAATTAGCTGAGAGCCAGGGCTATTCTCCTGAGATACATTGTTTTCCTAGAGTAGGAAAAGCCACAAGGTGAAATTTCTCTGCTGCAGTCATTGGAAACTAGTTAAAGAGTCAGAGGTTGGATTCTGCTATAGTATTGTCACATCCCGATTAGCATAAAAAATGCCTCAGCCACTGTATAATTGTTTTCTTCATTACATTTCTCATAATGGAGTCTGGTTCACTGCAGGATATGCTGGTGCAGAACAAGGGCATTCTGGTAGGATTTACACAAGTCTCCCGGTCGAGGCATGATGATATCTGTCAGAGTCTCACTCACAGCTTTATGTTTGTTTTGCTATATGACGAATGTTTACTGCATCCTTATAATACTTGTTTTTAGGACATAGGCCTAGTGGGAAATTTTGGGAGAGAAGTTTAGATGTTTCTGTAGTTTTATTTGTAGTGTAGTAAAATTGAATTCATTTATGTTCAACCTGATAATAAAATGTATATTATGTATTTATTGATCTCTTTGTTATGTTTAGGTTATTTGTATATAAGTTACTAAAGACCATGGGGTTTGTCATTGGTATATTTTATGATATCAAATTTCTTTTCCCAGCCATTTCATACCTGTTGGCCCTAAGAGAAAGTCTTTTATTATAGTGAGCTGAATATTACTTCATGTAATTTGGAATCTATAAATAAAAATATGCCTTATTATTTTTTACTTCTTTACAAACTCAAAGTTAATATCATTGATTACTTTTTAATAATTGTACTATTCCACTATATTTTAATTTGTTTTCAGATTTTTTTTGCTAGAAAAAATGCTAGGAAATAAATGACTCCCAATAAAACATCAGTTAAATAAATCTTCAAAAGTCTTTGATATTTGTTAGCAGTAATTCCTACATAAGTAATTTGGAATGTGTTCAACATAAGTGTGAATCATCGATATATAATCCTTGAGAAGATGTTGAAAGTCTCTGTAGAAGAGAAAGTACCTTAAAAATAACCATATAGCATCTGGCTCACACCTGGAAAAGTAAATTTTATAGTTTAATACTGTGACAATTTTAACACTCTAACATAAACTGTCTTTGGATTTTATATTTTCTTATTTTAGACTTTCTCCTATCAAAACTAATTTGACTGTTTTGAGCCTCTTTGTGTATAACAAATACCTGAAATAACATTTGTAGAGAATTGTTTAATTACACTGTGGCATTCTCTAGAATACCAAACAGAGTCAGCTGTGTGTAAATGCATACGTTTCTGTGTTACTAGGATGCTCAGAGGTTTGGGATCTTCACTCTCCTTAAGTCTATACAGTTTTCAGCCTAAGAGCATGAACCTATACTCCAAATTTACACGTAAAACCTGTTTATGTAGAGGAGTAACGTGTCAAGTTCTTTCTAAATAACACAAAAATGTTACTGAAGGCCAATATGGTATAATTTTTTTTTTCATTTTTATTACTGAATGTCATTTCATGGTGTAACTCTACCACAGTATATCCATGTTACTATTATGGACAATTTGGGACTCTTACAATAATACTGCTATGGACATTTTTGTCCATTGTTTTGATGCATTTCTGCTAGTTATATGTCTATGAATTAAATTACTAGGTCTTTGGATAAGAATTTTTCAGGTTTAATATATATTATGAAGAAGTTTTACAAAGCAATTGTACTGATTTACATTTGTACCACCAAAGTACAAGAGGTCAACATTCATACCAACACTTGATGCTGATAATCATTTAAAAATTTGTAGCCACTTTGGTCAATGTGTTGTCATATTTCAATGGGGTTTTCAGTTGCATTTCCTAATAACTAATAGGTTTAGCATGTTTACAACTGTTGGCCACTTGGATATTTTCTATGAAGTGTCTACTCAAATTTCTTACCCATTTTTCTATTGTGTAATCTGTATTTTTCTTTCTTAATTGTACGAGTTTTACATGTGTGCGTATATATATATATGTGTATATATATGTGTATATGTATTTTTCTTTCTTAATTGTATAAGTTTTACATGTTTGTGTGTCTATATGTTTATATATATGTATTTTTCTCTCTTAATTGTACGAGTTTTACGTGTGTGTGTGTGTGTGTGTGTGTGTGTGTGTATAATTGCCATCCAGGTACATGGAATTATAAATATATATTTTTTATATATATATATATATATATATATATATATATATATATATATATAAATAATCTGGATGTGAACCCTGCAAGATATATGTATTGAAAATATCTTCTGGCTTAACCTTTAACTCTGTTAATATTTTTTTTTATTAACAGAACTTAATTTTTATGTAGTCCAAGTTGTAAATCTTTTTTCTTTAATGCTATTAAGTTCTGTTTTAAAATATCTTTTCATCCCTCAAGTTCAGAAAGATGTTCCCATGCTATTTTTGAGAAGCATTGATGCTTTACTTTTCACAGTTAGATCTACAATTCACCTGGAATTGATGTTTGGGTATGATGTGAGGTGAGAATCACATTTTCATATTTATATATCCAATTGATCCATCACCAATTATTGGCAAGACCACCCTTCCTCCACTGTGGGCAGGACCATTATTGTGATAAATCAAATGGGTATGGGCCTGTTTCTGAATTCTCTGCAATGCTCCATTGATTTGTTTCTCTTTTCTCCTAATACCATATTGTTTTATTAATTGTAGATATATGATGTCTTGATATACACTAATATAAACTTTTCAACTTTGTTATCTGCAAAATTTTCATGGCTGTTTCTTACCTCTGGCATTCTCATATACATTTTAGACTTAGATTCTTTATTTACACACACACACTCATACACATAAATGGTAAATATGTAAAGGTGATGGATAAGTTATTTAGCTTGATTGTGATCTTTTCACAATGTACACACATACCAAAACATCAAGTTATGCCCCTTAAATATACACAATTTTCATATATCAAAGTTATCTCAATAGAGTTGTTTAAAATTTAATTTATGGCTTTAAAATATTTAAATATATGGTATGTGGTCTTTTGTTTGCATCTTGACAGGGCCTGAAAAATGTGAGGTAGATCTCTTTTTGAAATTAAACACCATGTCTTATCCCCACCCCAACCATAATTAAATGTCAAACACAAATCTCTTGCACAAAATAGGTGCCCTCTCTCCCCAAAATATTTAATTAACAAATTTACTCTTGTTGAGTGAACTTAGTGAGACTATCAGATATTTTAAAGCTGGTAAGCCTTTTGACACCTCTAAATTATACTTTTAGATATAGTGATATTTAGGCACTACCTACTCCAGCCCTGAATAAGGTCACTGCATGCTCAGACGCTCTGCCAAGGCATGTACTTCTTCCCTCTTAACCACTTCCTTCCCCAATAGCTCAGGCACTCCTTCATAACCCATCTCTTGGGGCTATCAGATTAAACTGAGCAGGAAAACTGGTAGAAAGGTTAATACGATTGGATCTCCAACTTGGAATGGTTTAAATTCAAGAGTTTAGTTGCTAATTTTAGTCCCAGGGTAGGATATTCAAAGAGTAGACTGTGCCTCTGTTTAAATAATCTTCCTTAATGCTGATGTAAAGTAAAATAAATTAGTTTTAAAATGTCCTGGAGACAGGCAAAAAGATTTTTTTAACTTTTGGTTTGTGTGTATGCCCACTCAGACTGGGTATAGATGAACACAGCCACATAAAGTTGCCAGTTTAGGAAAAGAAAAAAAAAAAAAGAAGACCAATACAATTTTGGGTTTATTACAAAATGTAAAAAATATGATATAGACCTCCCACTGAGTTGCTCTGAATTAACCAATTTTTACTTAACCACTGTGGCACTTTTCTTTCTGTAACTCTTTTTCGTGCCTACTCCCTACCTCTCCACCATCCCTTACCCAGAAAAAAGAAGTTTTAAAATATAAGAATCATAATAAATTTGATTTTAAATATCTTAATTTGTTTTAGTGCTTCAGCCTAAATTCTTTACTTACATTCAACATATTATTGCCATCCAGGCACATGGGACAGCCTTCATTTTGGAATTATAATCCTTATTTAGTGAAATTCTTTCATACACATAAATCTACATATCATATTTTCTTTTCTGAAGTAATGAAAAATACTCTCTGTAGGACTTCCACTCTCAACTTTGGGGTTTTAGTGGACTTTCTGCTTTCCAGCACAGCACCTTATATTGAGCAAGACATGCTTTCTAAGCCAATAAATAAGAACAACAATTGCCTCCATGTTTATATACAACTTAGACTACTTCAATCTTGTCTTCATCATGCATTTTGCCACTTAAGGCAAAGTCAAGAACTTCGATTTGCTTATATTTATCTATTGCTTGCCAAATGATCCTCTGCTCTAAAATTCTCCAACCCCCCACAAACTAGGATAAGAAAAGAAGTTTAAGTTATACTCGTTTGATGCCTTTATTTGGTTCTTTCATATTTCTGAGGCTTACTTTTCTTCCATAAAATTAAAAATAGAAGTGAAAGTCATCTTTGTTTTTCTAATTAAACCCTCATTTCATTAAATTGAATTTCACTGGCAGGACTTAAAGGCATAACCTTCCACTTATTATCACCAGCCTTTATAATTCCTGCAGTCATTACTTCTGTAGCAGATGATTGTGGTTTATGCTTTTTTGTTGTTGTTTTTTACATATATGTCCCTTACTGTTCTTTGGAATATGGCCATTGTTAATATGGAGGCTATTTTATACTTCCAAGTTTATGTTTGCCAGATGCTCTAGAATAAATTACTATTCAAAACATATTTGAATCCTTTATATTTTCATCTATAGTTTAAGTTTTGTACCCAAAGACCAATGAACTTATAAAAGAATTTTCTACTTATACATTTAAAAATTAGTGACATGCATATGCAAGACTTTTTCTGTCTACATATAATGCCAGAGGCATTAACTCCACAACTCCTGTGGGTCCCCAGTCACCATGGTATCTGAGGCCTAGAAAAGTGGGAGAGGAATTGCCAAGACACAGGGGAGCATTGTGGAGTTTCTGTGCTCTGGGGGAAAGGCTAAAGGTTAAATCTGCACATTAGAATTTTGGCTGCCTGTACCAATGGTCAACCCAACATCCATTATCAAACAAGTATTATGATTCCACAGTAAAAAGAAGTTGACAGTGAGATAGTTTTGGTTACCAAAGCTCTATGTCTCTGGCAAAAAAAAAAAAAAGTAGATTTTGATGATTCTTCATCAACAAACTTTTTGTTATTATAAATGCTTATGTTACTGTGTCACTTTGTTTTCTTAGCAAGTGCCAATAACTTTCACAGAGGCATAGCCAAAGAAATAAGGAAGTGAAAAATACCTAGCTAGTAGAGTCAGAGAAGAACACAGGTAGTTGTAGGTGCTGAGTACAGTTTGAAAGTCCAGTTAAGCTCCCAAAAGACAAGGTAGCCTGTATATGCAGTCAGGAGACTAGCAAAGCCCAAGGGAGAGAGCATCACGGCTCACTCAGCAGGGAGGCCATATAAAAAAACAGGCAGGAATTCAGAGGCAAGTGAGATGCTCATATATAAGTAAAAATTATAGCATAGCTACCATTTTGGAATTGTCTAGTAGAGTTCCCAAAAGCAAGTTTGGCTCCTGGGGCAAGCTGACAGAAAGGCACACAAACCAATGGACGCATGAAAGAGGGTATTTTTGTTTTACACACACATTGCTCTTGAACAAACAAACTCCTGCCATTGATCTTGATTCCCAGATTCCATCCATCTCCAAGAGGGGCTGGCAAAGGGCCTGGTGTTGGAGAGGGTGTGTGAAGTTTAAAAACATAAACATTATTAAAAATCATTTAAAATGTTTGCAACCCAAAGCGAATTCATACACAGCCAAAAAAATTGGCCTCTGACATGTTAAATGCCTTAGGCCTTCAGTCGTTATTGGTGTTGAAAACTAGGGCTAGGCTGTGTCTCCTGCCCAAGGTCACATGGCTCCAGAGTGAGGAAGAGGAACCACCACTTTGCATAACTAGAAGTCTAGAGAAGTTCTTTGCACCTTGCTCCTTCTGCCTTACTAATTATACTGGTTGGCAACAATAAAGTAAAAACTCATGACTCTTGAGTTTGCCCTTGACAGAGCACATTGTTAAAATCTCAAACAAAAAAGGATTTTCCACAATCTCAGTGTAATTCAGAGTTGAATTGCATAATCTTTGATTTTAGAAGAAGAAAAATCGCATTTAAGACAACAAGAAAGCATTTCTTTTCTTTATGGGATTAATGGAAAAACAGATTTAGTATTCTTATTTGAGAGTAAGGGAGAAAACTGAAGTATTTACTTTCTTTTAAGATAAAGCAACATCAAATTAAATTTTGTTGATTTTTCCAAATTTAGTCCTAAATTGAAAGAGTGGCATATATAAAAAACCTGGAATCATTTAAACTATATTTTCATATTTCTAATTTTAATGAGAAGTATGCAGATTACAACTGGCTTAATTTTTTACTTAATAGGTAGGAAAATGTTATTTAAATCCTTCCTTTTCAAAGTATAGCCTGTAGACTTATAGCATTAACATCACTTGAGAGATTGTAAGAAATGAAAAATCTTGGGCCCCAACATGGACATATGGATCAGAATCAGCATTTTAACAGATCCCTAAGAGACTCGTGTGCACATGAAAGCTTTTGAGGCAATGATCTAAATTAACCATTCACCAAAGGCAGTATCAACTAGGCATTGGAAAGCCATCCTTCCCTCCAGCAACTGCATATAAACTTGCAAGCAAAGTAAAAATTATGTTTGCTATGCAAATATAACTTCAAAATGAGTTCCCTAATGCTCCCTTCAAACATTCTGGAACCAACCCATATTTCTTTATTTCTACATTTCTTTTTCTGAAATACTTCCTAGGGTAATAGATTCACTTTTTGCACAAATTCTTTTGCCTGTGACTTTGGAAGCTTGAATAACAGCTATGGAAAAATAATAGAAAGAAGTAACTGAGTTGTTTATAGGAAAACAAGTAAATAGTGAAACACAAGGCAAAAATACAAAAGGGCAAAAATAGCATGGACTAGAGAAATAAATATCTCTTTATATTTCTATATATAGATTTATTGTTTATCTAAATATATTATTTATTATTTATTATTTATCTAAATATAAAAATGATGTGTGCTAATACTTTTTCATAGTTTTTGCTAATTAAAAATGGTAAATTCTCAAATGACACACAAAAGTAGGAAGAATAAATAGGTTCAGTAACATCATAAAGGGATAAACTGCTTTTGTTCTTTAGTGGTGGAGCATCCACTGACCCTTCTCCAGGTAATAACGAGACGACCAATTTTCCTTTAGGGAGACTCCTCCTCTCTCCCCTTGCCCCATCCAACTTTTAGGCTACAAGCTATAGGTATCATCCTGTATTGCCTATGGATATTGTGGATATATGGTGGAGCATATGACCCAGCACACAGCCCTAAGCCAATAAGAATCTCTCGTTGTCTGGATGACACTGTTGATTTGGTGATTTGGTATGGGCACCTGTCCTAAGTTGAGCCAACCAGGCCTAATGAACCCAGAACTTTCAACCGAGTAATCAGAAAAAAGACTCTTTCATGCTAGTGTTGAAATGGAGAGGAGGAGAGGGAAAAACTGTGGCAGTTTTGTCACCATAGTGGGGGATATCAGTCTGAAAACAGAGCCACCAGAGAGAGAGCAGAGTAAAATTTGAAGAGAGAAACTGGCTCTTCCTGATGATCCTGGTTGAAGCCTAAAAAAGAGGTGCCTGAAAGTAAATCCAAACTCTACACTTTGCAGCTATCTGAGCCAAAAAATTCCCCTTTTGCTTAAATCAGTTTGGACTAAGTTTTGTTATTTGTGTTCAAGGGAAACATGACTGATACAGGATTATAAAAGTGTGTATTTCTATGTATACCTCTATATAGATGGATCTTCTTATATATAATTTCACACTTAGTTTATTCTTTACCTACTATTTTTAACTTTCTCAACCAAAAAATATGTCATGAGCATCATTCTAGTAATTATATTCAGATCTGTATTGTACTTTTATTGGATATGATGTTCTACAATTTTTACTATTGTTTATATACATTAAAGAAAATACTCATACATATATAATTTAACCTCTACAATGGTGTCCTTGGGATAAATTTTTAGAAGTGAAGTTATTAGACCAAAGGTATCTAATTTAAGACATAATACATACTCCTACAAGGCCTTCCAGAAATCTGTACTATTACACTCGTCCCTGTAAGATTTGGATACTTCATTCAGTGTTCCCCTACAGTCACATAAAATAAACATCTATTAATTTCATGAGTGAAAAGTAATAGATATATAATTTCTTTTCTATTTCTCTATTGGTGAGAGTGACTATCTTCCATATGTTTATTAGTCTTTGTATTTCTCCTTTTTGAACTGCCTGTTATTTTTTTTACCCACATTTCTGTTGAAGTGGTTGATTGTTCCACTGATATGCTAGAGTTCTTCATATATTAAATGTGCTAACTTTTTCTTATATATTTGCCAGCTTGTATTTTGTTTTTGGATTTACTTCAGAAGTTTATTTCATGGTACAGAAAGTTTACATTATTATATAACCAAACTTAATAGAAATTTAATTATGGACCCCGAATTACTTTTATTGCTTAGAAAAAAATTCTCCACTTTAAGATTATAAAATTATTCACCAATATTTTTTTTCTAGTATTTTATGGTTTCTTTCTTTCCTTTCTGTTCCATCTAGAAGTTATTTCCCCATAAAAGATTCAGCTTTCTCTTTCCCAAATGTCTAGCCAGTAATCCCAACATGATTTATTGAAAATTCTATTTATCTTTCCATTAATTTAAATGCCATCTTGTCATATACTTAACCACCACATGTCTTTGGGTCTATTTCTTGCTACTTTATTATGTTTCAATTCAGACTGTTTCTGTGCCTCCATGTAGCAGTTCTATTTTAGATATCATAATTTATAAATTTTGATGTGTAGTAGGATAAGTATTCTTATAGTTATTTTTTTAGTTCTTCCAAATTTTTTTGACTTTTTCATTATCTATTTTTAAAATTAATTTTAGAATAATTTACAAGTTTCTGAGAAAATATTGCTTCAATATTAAATAAAAATACATGGATTATAGATTATTTTGAAGACAGTGAATAGAGGAATAGCCTTAAAATACTGAGTTTTTGTAACCCAAAACATGACATGTATCTTTAGTTATTAAATTATTTTAATGTCATCCTTTAGTAGACTTTTTAATCATTTAATTTTAATCATTTAAATTTTTTTCAAATTTTAGAAATTTAATATTTCTTAATGAACTTATTCATATATTTTAATTTTTATTTTATGTTTTTATTACTATCTTGATTACAACTTTCCTTACATTATCTTTTTTTGTGAATTTTGGATTATTACATGCTAAAAATATTTATAATTTTGGAAAGCTTTAAAAAATTTTTTAAAATCTGGAACAGGTCCTGAATTAAATTGAATACCTTTTAAAATCAATGTGATTTGACTGATTGAAGAAATGTATTTCCCAATTTGAACTGGATACATTCTAGAAATTAATCTCATTTGGTTATGTTGTATTACTCTTTTAATGTACTACTAAATTCTTTCCTGCTAATATATCATTCAGAATTTTTGTGAGGAAAGAGAGAGGAACAGAGAGGGAGGAAAGAGGGAGAAGGAGAAAGGGTTGGAGGGAGAGAGGGAGGGGGAGAGAGGGAGAATCTGTTCTATGTTAGTATCACACATATGCTGGTGTCATAAAAGAATTTAAAGAGAATTCCATATTTTATGTTGCTCTGGAACAAATTTAAATCATATTGGAATAATCTGTTTCTTGGAAGAATAAAAAAAATCACCAAAGACACCTTCTGTGTCAGAAGCTTTTGGAAAATTTTGACAACACTCACAATTTCTTTCACAATTTGCAGTCTATTTCTTCTTGAAAAAAAAAATCTAAATTTTAAAAGTTTTTAATATGAAGTTCTTCAAAGTATTTTCTTATGATGATTTTCTCATTATCTGTAGTCATTTTCTATTTCATTGCTTATTTTATGAATTTGTGTTTTTCTCTCCTTTAATCTCATATTTAGTATTGGTGAATAATTTATTACTTAATTGTATTTGTTTTTCTCCCACAGAACCAAGTCTTGAATTCATTTATAAATTCTAACATTTGCCTCTTACAAATTTTTGCTACTTATTTTTAAAAGTTCCTTCTGTTTTTCTAAAGTTTAGTTTGGTATTATTCATTTTTCTAGCTTAATAAATAGCACCTTATTCATTTGTTTCCATTATTTCTTTTTCACACTGTAAATATATGGTTTTAAAATTTTCTCTTACTCTTATGTTTTAGACATTCTGTAATTTTGATTTTGTCTCTTTAACCTGAGAATTATTTAATAAAGTAGTTTTATTTCTGATTTTCTTATTTGTTTCTAACATTAAACTTTGTCATATACTTAAAGCATTAAAATTTTGGTCAGAGAATGTTGCCTATAGTATTTCTACTTTTGGGAACTTAGTAGTTTTATTGTTTTAAAAAAATATAAGTTTTATGTATGTATGTGTATGTATATATGTATGTGTGTGTGTGTGTGTGTGTGTGTGTGTGTGTGTGTGTGTGTGTATGCGTCCTTGGAAAAAAGATGTATTTCTTTGTTTCTAGGGTTTGGTATTTGACATATGCTTATTTATTAATTACTATTATACATATCACTATTCAAAATCTACTGTATTTAAATTTTGCCTTTTGTATCCATAAAGAATTGAAAGTGAGGTATCATCTTCACTATCATTGTCTTCTTATAAATATATCTTTAATCTTCTGTAATTTTATATTTTATTCATATTTTTTACTGATGAAGAATAATTATAACTTTTCTGTAGATTTTAACTTGCATCATTGAGTGACGTAAGACTTTCAGCTTAAATATATCTCTGTCTGATATTACTATAAAGTTTCTTATATCATTTTGTTCATCTAGATCATTACGACATTTTCTTTTACCAAGCCAATATATTAGATTTTTTGTCATGCCAATGGTCTTTTCTGCTTTTAATATCTTGTATCTCCTTTTTTTAGTCATTGTCTCTTTTGACATCTGAAAAAATATAGACTATTTGAAATTCAAATAACAATTGCAGTTACAGTTTTAAATATGTTTAAACCTATGATGGTCACTATATCGATTTTTATTTAAAGTATAGCCTTTTCTATTCACTTTGAGAAATTAGAAAATAAATATTAATTTTGGCAATCATAATTTTAGTTTCTAAGGGCTTACTTTGATCTCCTATTTTCCAAATCTAGAAGGCTAACATACAAATTATTTTATTTTTAATTTGTGCTTGTACCCAAGTTGGTGGTGTGAGGAAATATCTATTATAATGCTAAAAATGAACCAAAGAAATAGCAATCTATAATAATTGTTCAAGAACACAAACTTTAAAACTTAAATTTTTAGTAGACCACTCAATCCCATTACCTTAAATGACAACAGAGACTATTTCAAAACTGAAAATTGTTACCACAAGTTGCCCACTCTTTTGCTCTACTTTACAACCTTAACTGGTTGCTGGTGTTATATTTTAGTTTTCAGTCCTCCTTCTCATTAAAATGCAAAAGAGGAAAATGTAGTCAGCCTCACTCCTTTATAAACAACAGAAAAACAAATCCACTGGAGGATAAGGCTCCACTTCAACAGTGGAGACCTATCCTCTATTGATTAAGCAATAATGCAGCTTGATTCCTTTCTTATTTTAATTATAATATTCCTTATGACATTTTATTAAAAATTAACCTATGGCAGGGGAATAAGGGAGGAGAATGGGAGTATATTTTCCCACCCACCCAAACTGTGGCCAACTGGCACAAAATACCAAACATGTCAATGTGTCACCCAGCTCTGGCTCAGAAGGAAAGCAATAGCCTCCATTCCTATTTAGTCCCCAAGCACCCAAATGAATTCTAAGAATCATATCATTTTCTCTACAGGTTTGCCTTTCTGGCTGTGTTTGTGTGTGTGTGTGAATCTTCGTGCATACATACATGTCTGCTAGAAATGTATTGTTTCAGTCCCTCTGTTCACATGTAATCAACATTCCCACTCTCTTCTTACACTGAATTTTGGAAAGCGAGCCCTTGCAGTGCCCCATGCCTGCTTTAATTAGCCAAAGAATCAGTATCAGGAGACTCTAACTCTTTAAAGGGACTTCTTAGGGTGGTATGGTGAAAAAGTTTGTGTGGGAACAGAATGATTTAGGAGCACTGCACTGTTTTTTCTCTCTGCTTTGGAAACTGAAAGGGTTGTTCCCTTTTTTTTCATTTTTTTTTTCTTGTTACTGTTAAATTTTATTAACAATATATAAAGTATTAGAAATCTTTTGGATCTGATTATGATTTTGGTCCAGAAAATATGTAATCCCCAATGAAGAATATATTAAAAGAGCCAACTCCTTTCCGAAACTGTAGTGATCAGATGTTAGTATTTGAATAGTTTTTGGCTTGGCTAGGAAACTTGTCCCCTTTTTTTTACTTAAGCTATAAACTTTAAGAGTAATTTGTTTCCTTTATCAGTCAGAGTTCTTACAAAAATCAGCTGGCACATTCAAATGAGATAATTTGAGGATTGTTTAAAAAGAGACCTTTACAAAAGTGTGAGCAGGGTATAGAGGAACCTTAAGGGATGGTGGTGTTCTTGGAGAAACGTTAGAGAACCGCTCCCACCCTAGGCCTGAGAAGACAAGGAGGAAATCGCTACTGGAATAGGGTTTAAAAAAGAACTGGGTGAAAAAAGCCCTAGACAAGAGCTGGGATCTTCAGTTATGTGGCCAGCTCAAATCAACCTGGAGGGAGGAAATGGAAATTTATGCCCAACTCTCCCTCTCCTCCCATCTCAGGCCTCCTGCTGCACTCCCATTGGTCGGCCTTACTAAATCTCTCAGGGTCAGGTAGCCTGTAATGCTGAGTGTAAGTCAGCTTCCTGGTACAGAGCATGGCAGAAAGGGTGAAGGGGCAACTGGAAGTGATCAAGCATCTTTCTAGTAAAATCCACGAACATCTCTTGAACAATTACATTTGAGGAATTCCTCATTTCCACAATTTCATTGTCCACATGAATTTGAATACAAGGAGCATTTTCCCATGAAAATTGAGTCTCTAGATTGTAGGAAATTATTTTAATAAAGTGAAAGAAACTTGACATTTGCTGTCATGAGTATTACAATACTGACTTCATCACATGCTAGTTGTACAATTTTGAACAAGTCACTGCTGATCCTTAGTACTCAATGATTTCTATCAGAACAATGATGATGGCCATGACTTTTTAAATTTGGTCACAGAGTTATTGCTAGTATAAATTATCTACTGTATATGAAAATACTCTGTGAACTATAATAAACCTTAATTATAATTCACGTTGGAAAACTTTTTCTGAAGCCATGACATTTTCAACCTTTTTACAAGTCAAATTTTCATCCTTTGAAAAGGAGGTACTATTGTCAGTTGTTTGGTTGTTTAACAGTTTAGACATGTGTATCTTATGGAAATAAGTGAGTATATACAAAGACTTTCCCCAGGGAATTTCCAGTGTCATTGATCACATCGAGGAAATCTTATAAAGAATATCATATAGAGTATGCTTTGCTCATTAATTACATATAGTTATTCCAGAGAGGGTCTGGCTTGCCAAGAATGCTGCTGATTTGGCTCTAGCTAGGGAAGGAAAGAGATGATGCAACAGTCCTTGCACTAAGGTACTGATTCCCAGCCCTCTCCCTGTGGAACTCTGAGTGCAATCATAGGTAGCTGGGGATGTATACACTGGGACAACAACAAGAGAACACTCTAATTTGGGAGACTTTAACAAACCTTTCTCAGTTGACAATACAAGTAGACAAAAAATATGTATGAAGTAGATAAAAATGCAATAAAACAAAACAAACAAAAAACTCTGAAAGGAAAAAGGGAGAAACCAAAATAGGAAAATATATTCACTGTGAAATTTAAAAATACACAAAATGATGATGATGATGATAATGATAATAATAAAATCTAGGCTTAAAAATATTTAATAAATAAAAATCTGGGCTTAAAAATATTTAATAAATAAAAATTACAAATGAACCAAATAGTCAAGATAAACTAGAGAAATCATAAAAAACACACCCAAAGAAAGGATTCAAAAGATTGAAATAGAAACTAATTAATTAGAAAATAAGCATATAATAGAATATATGTATAAAGTCAAATGTTGCCTCTTTGAAAATACTGGTAAATAAATCTTTGGTAACCCAAATAGGAATTAAAACACCATTAAAATGATAAAGAGACCAAAACTATAAATAGAGGAATTTTTTAAAAGATAAGAGATTATTTTTACACAAAGTATTTTTTTAAATATAAATGATTGATTTTCCTAGAAAAATATAAATTAATAAGAGTGCATCAAAAAATTAAAAACAGAATAGACCGGCAGCATAGACAAAGTAGAAAATAGAGTCAAAAACCAGGACCAGAACATTTTATGAATGTTATAAAATCAGATCAGAATATTTAAAAAAACAAAAACAAACAAACAAAAAAACACTTGACCTTCTTTTATAAAGTCAGATGCAAAAACCCTAATAAAATGTTATTACTGCTTTTTTTTATTGAGGTATAATTGACCTACATTATATTAGTTTCGGGTGTACAGCAAAATGATTTAATATTTGTATATACTGTGAACTACATCTTGTTAACATCTATCACCACACATTGTTACAGAAAATATTAGTACTTTTAATGAAGAACTTCTTTAAAAGAGTAATATACATAATGATCAAAATGGTTTAACATAGCATTGCTAAACATTAGAATGGTAATAGAAAAATAGGCCAAAGGAACAGCAAAGAGAATCTAAAGTCCAAAAATCCAATTACATGTGCGTATATGATGAACTATACAAAAAGTGGTGTTGGAACAATTGATGTTCTTTAAAAAAAAAATTTAGATTCCTACTTCATACAATTTTTGAAAATTCAATTAGAATAACAAGTTAAGCATAAAATAATATTAATATACTTTATGAGCAAAAAAGGGATTAAACTAATAATGTTAGATACTGGAAAATTAATAATCAAATTGATCAATAGAACAGAATGGACAATCCAAAAACAAATTCATACCAGAAGGTAGGGGGGGAGAAGGGGAGAGGTAGACGAGGGAAAAATATCTTAAATTATTTCTTCAATTTAAAAAATAAACACATAAGTAAACAAGAAACAAATTCATGTGGGAAAATGATGTACTATACATTAAATGGTTCTTGGACAGTTAATCATTTATTTTACAATAAAAAATAAGTTAAAATTAGATCTCTACTTCATCCATGCCAAACATTTAAAAAATAAATTTTAGTTGAATTAATAAGTAAGCTTAAGACAAAACATACAAAAGAACTTTGAAAGAACTATAAGAAACAAGGTAGAATATATATATATATATTTTTTATGTTCTTGGGATATGAAAGACCTTATTGGAAAAAACACAAAATTCAGAATCCCTAGTGAAAAGACTAAACTTTTTCTACATAAAACTTATAAAACGTTTTTGATGTTTCAGTACTGGCATGGCACAAAACCTCCATCCACATATGCCCCATCTGTCTTACTGATTATGACTAAAAACTGAACAAAATATGAAAAACAACTACTTGAAGACTCTGAAAAGTAAACAAAGGTAGGCAGATTATGGAAAGAAGTCGAAATTTTCATAAGTGATCGCACAGGGATGAGTTTTTAATTTTTTTCTCTAATCTCTTGTGGTTTTGCCCTAATGGCAAACTCTGATCTTAGAGTGCTACAGCAGCAGCCATACTGAAAGTGGCTAACGCTCCAAGAAATAGCCTATATTTTTGGCCAACGGAGTTAGGAAGACGAGTCTTCAGGGACTAAAGAGTGAGAGAACTCAGAGGAGGAGCTGGAGAGGTGCATTCCCAGATTCTCAGTATGAACCTATATGATTGCAGGTTCCTCTCTGAGGCATGGGAGATTTTAATCTCTTGCAAACGATAGAATGAATAAGACAAAAAAAATGTAAAGATATAAAATATTCAAACAGCACTTCAATTACCTTGACCTAATTTATAGAACACTACATTAAAAAACTAGATAATACACATTTTCTCTTCTAAGTGCTCATAGACCATATGCGGAGCCATATAACACATTTTTATAAAATTAAAAGGATGAAAATTATACAAAGTGAATTCTTTGAGCATAAAAGAATTGAATTAAAAATGATTACCAGGATGTGGTTCCATAATATAGCAGTTAGCACATCTGCTTTACACGCAGAAGGTCCTGGGTTCATGCCCCAGTGGAACCATGGTCCATGGTCTACGGCCATGCCACACGGAATAAGCCTAATGTCTGATCTCGGGAGCTAAGCAGGGTTGGGCCTGGTTAGTACTTGGGTGGGAGACTGCCTAGGAAGACCAGGTGCTGTAGGCATAAATAATAATAAATAATAAAAAAAAAATTAACAAAAAACATATGTTAGGAAAATCCTAAATATCTGAAGTTAAATAACAGTCACTAGTTAAAGATGAAATCACAGAGATAATTAGAAAATATTTTGAATTGAATGACAACAAAAATACAACATGTCAAAATGTGTTAGATACTGCTAAAGCAGTGGTTAAAGGGAAAAGCTGCTTTAAATAGTTATATTAGAAAGAAGAAAGATTTAAACGCAATGACTTAAGTTTCACTTCAAGGATCTAGAAAAAGAAGAGCAATGTAAACCCAAAGTAACTAGAAGGAAAGAAACAATAAAGAACAGAAATCAATAAAATAGAAAATTGACAATGGAGAAACTTAGCAAAGTCCCAAACTAGCTCTTTGACAAGATCAACAAAATTGACAAAATTATAGTCAGATTAATCAAGAAAAACAGAGAGATAATGTAAGTCATTGATATTAATAATTCAAAAAGGTTATCAACACTATGGATATTAAAGAACAATAAGACAATGCCGTAAATAACTTCATGTAAAAAACTGGAATATAGAGATGAGTAAATACATTTCCAAAAGATACAACATACCAAAATCGTCTTGAAAAATAAATAATATGAATAACACTACATCTGTTAAAATAATTTACTTTGTTATCAAAATCTTTCCAAAAAGAAAATGCCCAGGCCCATATGGTTTCACTGGTGAATTCCATCTAACACGGGAAGAAGAAATAAATCCAATCTTACCCAAATATATAGAAAAAAAATATATAGAGAGAAAAATGTATCACTGCCCAACTATTTAGCAAAGCCAGTACATATGGTCAATTGTTTTTTGGCAAAGGTGCCAATGCAATTCAGTGGGAAAAGGAATGTTTTTCTAATAAATATTGCTGGATTGAATGGATATCTTTAGGGGAAAAAATGAACATCAACCTCACATCACATGATACCCAATGTTTAGCTCAAAAAGGATCATTGACACAAATATAATACACAAAATGAGAAAACTTCTAGAAGAAAGCATAAGAGAAAATTTTTGCAACTTTGGGGTAGGGAGATATTTCTTAGGATACTAAAAGCATGAAGCATGAGAGAAAAAATAAGTTGGATCTCTTCAAAATTGAAAACTTTTTCTTATTAAAAAACACAACTAAGAAAACAAAGATGCAAGCCATGAATGATGAAAAACTATTGGCAAATCAGATATCAGACAAAAGACTTGTATCCAGAGTACATAAAGCACCTTGTAAGCCAATTATAAAGAGTAAAAACCCAATAAGAAAATGGAAAATTTGACAAGATATTTTACAAAAGAAACTATACAAATAGCTAATAAGAACATGAAATGATAATCAATATCATTAGTTATTAGAGAAATGCAAATTAAAACCAAAGCTATATACTCATCAGAATGGCTAAAATTAACAAAACTGACCATACCAAGGGTTGGTGAGGATGTGGAACAACTGGAACTTTTGAAGTACTACTGGCAATTATGTAAAATGGTACAATTACAATGGAAAAGATAATTACTTAATCATCGAGCCTTATCTACCTGTTTCCATTTATAGTGAAACCTTTTAAAAGAGTTTGTATTTGCTCTCCAAATTCTCAGGTTCCATTACTGCTCAAGTTAAGCTTTTTAATCCTATCACTTCACTTAAACCACTCTTGCCAAAATGACCTATGACCTTGCTATAGACTAAATGTCTGTGTCCCTCCAAAATTCATGTTGAAATCCTAACACCCAATGTGATGGTATTAGGGGGTGAGACCTTGGGGAGGTGATTATACCATGCACAGGATTAGTGTCTTTATCAAAGAGACCTCAGAGAGCTCCCTCACCCCTTCCATCATGTGAAGAAGATACAGCAAGAAGAAAGATATCTATGAACCGGGAAGTGGGCCCTCACCAGAGAATCAGACTGTGCCTTGATCTTGGACTTCTCAGCCTCCAGAACTCTGAGGAACAAATATCTTATTTATATTGCTTATAAGCCACCCAGTGTATGTGTTCTGTCTTAGCCTTAATGCACTAAGACAGAAATTGGTACTAAGAGTGAGGTGCTGCTATAACAAATACCTAAAAACGTGGAAGCAGCTTTGGAAACTAGGTAATGAGCAGAGGCTGGCAGAGTTTTGAAGTACATGACAGAATAAGCCTACATTGCCATGAACAGACCATTGAGGGTGATTCTGGTTAAGAGCTCAGAAGAGGAGGAGGGGAGCTATAGAGAAAGCCCAATCTTCTTAGAGAATACCTAAGTAATCTTGAAGAGAATGTTGGTAGAAACATGGATTGTAAAGGCCTTCTGATGAGGTTTTATACCCAACTGAGGAATGTGTTATTGAAGACTGAAGAAAAAACTCCTTATTATAAAGCGTTCAAAACCCTGACTGCATTGCATTCTACTGTTCTCTGGAAAGTAGAACTAGCGAGCAATAAAATTGAATATTTAGTTAAGACAATTTCTAATTAAAATGTTGAATGTGTGGCTTGGCTCTTTCTGACTGCTTGTAGTAAAATGTGAAAAGCGAGAAGATGAAATTGTTAAGCAAAAAAGAAGCAGAACTAAAGATTTGAAAAATTTTCAGCCTATCCATATTGAAAAAAATGAGAAATGTGTTTGGGAGAGAACGCTGAAGGTATGTCTGAGCATCCCTTAGATAAAGAGCTTAGTATGTGTATGCGTCATGGATTTAATCAGCCACCTCAACAGGAAAACTCAGTTTGAACTGAAGAAAAAGGAGATGGGAAGGATGAATGAAGACTGATGGACTCCTAGGCTTCTACAAGAAAGAACTGTAAGCTATTTAACTGTGTATGTGCACTGTTCTTCAGGACAAGGAAAGAACAACCTTGAAGGAGATTTAGGGATCATCAGGCTGACTTCTTGGTTTAAAAAGGAAAGACCATCACCTCACTTTCAACAGGCCAGATGGCCTCTCTGCCCAAAGCTGTGGGGGTGGGGCTGCTCAGAGCCTTGGGGTTCCTAGCCCAGCCTAGCAAAGCTTTGGGGTCAAGATCGCCACTCCAGTGGGTCCACAAGTTGGAACTTCTCAGACTGTGTCCGGAAGGCAGGACCTTCTCCCCACCTGAACTCGGAGGGCAGAGCATCAGGCTAAGACAATTATACTTAAGCTTTAAGTTCTCATGAAATTTGCCTTGCAGTTTAGACTTATTTGGGAACTGTTACCCATTTTTTTTTTCCTATGTTTTTCTTCTGGAATGGAAGTGTCTATCAACTCAGGCATTCTTGGAAGTCCCATCAGGCAAAAAGTGTTTTGACTTAGCACCTTTGCAACTGCTGCTCCCTCTGCCTCAGTCTCCTTCTCCAGGTCTTGAAATAGACTCCATTCTCATTAAATTCTATGCTCAAATATCTCACAAGACACTTCCTTAAGTATTTGGCTTAAATAGAACTCTCAACACTGTCATCACTCTTATTCTCCTGTCCTGTTTTGTTTTTCTTTAAAATATATATATATTTTTTATTCCCCCTCCCACTCCTTCCATTGAGAGCCCCCAAGAGTTCAGGGATTTTGTGTTTTCCATTTACTGTTGTATTTCCAGTGTCTGCAACATGGTAGGTACTCAATAAGCACTTGTTTTCTGTTAGTTTAAGATCTGCACTATTTATTTTCTATAGAGAATTATGTGGTGCACTCTGGTTCTCAAATATTTGCTATCACTTCCTGTTGGAAGATTATACACTCTTCCCAGTGGAATTCACACATGGTCATGTGACCCTTCCTGGGCAGAAGCTTTAAGATCCTGCACATGGTTCACTATATCTTCTTTGCCACTCTGCCACTATAACCAGCAGTGTTCTAGACAGAGGTTGCTCTGTCAGCCTAAGCCCCACAGAAAATGCTATGCAGCAAAGCCACAGTCAATCATATGGATCTGTAGCATGCGTAGTAAACTAACTTTGCTGGATTAAGCCACTGAGATTCTGGGATTGTTCGTTCCCACACTATAACCTAATTTATCCTGATTGGTATGGACACCTAGGCAACCGTGGATAAAGAGAGGGCCCTGGAGTACCTAAAACATATTTGACAAATGACATAAGTTTGCCTGAGCTGGTTCTTCTTGAACAACCTAGTGCTTTTCCACCAAAACATTTTCTTTGAAAAAATAAAAGCAAGGGAAAAAGCACTGGAACATTTATTTTGGCATGATCAGAAGTCATTATTTTACTTCTTCATGTTTCCATGAAAAAGCAGTATAGGAAAAAGTAACTAAAGTATCTTATAGATTTAAAAACTGTTTCCCAAACATGGCATATCTTAAAATTGAGTAAGAGACTTATAAATAACACTGATTCCAAACCTTTGCCTCTGACCAACTGAATAAGAATTCCTGGGACTGGTGTCTTCAAATCTATATTATTTTTAAAGTTTCCCAACTGATTATGATGTAGCTAATCCAAAAACCAGTACTGGAGGTAAAAGTCTCTACACTTACAACCCTAGGAAACATAGGGGGCTATATAGAGTAGCAAGAGCCCATGCTCCACCCCACTTAAAAATATACCCAATGGTATATCTTCTATAATGCCTCATTGAATCACAACACTTTAAATTGTCAATGGAAACCTTTGTAGAGTAACTTTCTAAAGAAGAAAATATTGCTTTAGTTTCAATTGTCATTAAATGGAAGGCAGTATCACTTAGATCTACTTCTGCTGAAATAGATAGGACTGAGAATGCCAACATAAACTCAATTCAATTGTTTTCTGTTTAGGCATTGTGAGACTGACTTGGATCCAGCAGGAGAATTTCCTTTATTAATACAATATGAGTTAGCTGCTTATATATAAACTGTAATTCAGATGAAGTAGTAGCAGTTCCCAAGAACTCAATAGGAAACACCAGAATTTTACTGTGAGGTTCCAGAAACTGCCAGTGTTGGATGTGAAGGAAGAAACTGAACACCATGTGGGTATTTCCAAACACAGGCAATACAGTGAAGTCTTGCTTCTTACACAAAAAGTTTTTTTTTTTTTTTTAACTCCACCTGCACCTCGCCACAGGGTCCCCTCTCTCACAGGGATGAAGACACGAGAAAGAGTGTCACAGACTTTTGAACTGTGACTTTGACGGTAGTTTTGAAGCTCTTTACAATTCAAATGTCGAAGGAGACATTCGTGCTACCAGTAGAGTGAGAGAAAACATCCTCATCTGACAATGCTCTGAAAGGAAACCAGAAACCTTATACCAATGTGTAATGTATTTGCTTTTAGGAGGAACGACCATGAGGGACAACCATATTGAACGATCCCTGTCTAAAATGAGCTGTGTAGTGTAATGAGGGTCACAAAGCCAGAAGCAATAGCTGGGGGCAGTGTGGTTTGCTGGATAGCAAGGATCGGTTCTGCATTCTTTGGCAGAAAGTCTCAGCCTCATCCAGATATATATGCAGCATTCATGGATAAACAGAGATAAACATCTACCATTGCTCACAGATGAAGAGAACTAACTGAACTGATCTACCACATCTTAGCTTCTTTGGCCTTCATTTTTAGTAATGTGAACACAAATGAGATTTTTCTTTCCCATGAAGTAGCTAATTACTAGGTAAGTTATTTCAAGTCCTAGCATTACTACAAAGAAAAATAAATTCCTTTCTGGCACCACCTTAAAAGAATTTCAATTGGATTAGGTTCCTTCAATCTAGATGAACATAATAATACCTTCTTTTTGTTTAATTATCCCTCAGCTAAATCCCTCCCTATCCCACAATTTTTTCATTCTCACTGAAAAATAGGCTTTATTTCTTGGATTTTATGGCTAAACTTTGCCAACACTAGGCAAAATACAGATTTTAGTAAATTATCTGCATAATTTAGAATAATTCACAAATTAAAACACAAATGTTTGAATTATTTAGTAAACTGAGGAGATAAATATACATCGCATGCATACAGAGAGACAGACACAGACGAAAATACAGACTGTTTCCCACAGCTCTAGAATACCAGCTGATCATGCCCTTGTACAATTTTTCTGCTCAAATCAACCTATGAATTAAATGAAGCTGAGAGTTGCCTAGAAAATTTCCCAAGTTTCTGCATTTCTGAAATCTTAATTTAGAATGCTTATAACTAATCACTGTTTTATATGTGTTGTCCTCTTCCTTGTGATTTCAATTGACTTATTTTAATACTTAACAGATTAGATGCTTATAGTCACAGGCTATAGTCACTGCAGTGTAGTTAGTTATAAAACATTGCTGGGGTAGGTGAGAAAATTCTTTCAGGTATTAAGTTTACCTTACTGATTTGAAGAGTGAAATGTGCCTCTTCTTTTCTCACATTTCCTCTAGCTTCTAATTCTTACATAATGACCCCAAAACTTCAACTTCTCTTCAAAGATTGTCAGTGGAACAGTATCTTCTTTCTTTAGAGAGATCTTCATGAAACCTTCCCCAAGCCCAGGGTAAATGCTACTTTATTTGGGTAAAATTGAGAACATATAAATTTTAATTCTTATTTTTTTATTTACCTGAAAGATCCAAGGCAAAAAATGAAAAAGGAAAAAAGATAAAAATTATTCAAGAAGTTTTATGGTTTTGTAGCATTTTTGTTTATCTATGTACTTTTGAAAGTTGAGAGAATAAAAAAATCACCCATTACATTCTCTATTATGCTTCATAGTACTTCATAGTATTTATTTCACTTATAATACTTATAACATTATTTTTATGTAATTATTTTTAGTATTTTATATCTCATTAACCTAGAAGTTTCATGAAGGCAGGAATGTGCCTGTCTTGTTTACCTTTGTGAAATATATTTTTAAGTTAACGTATAAGTCGATTTGAATAAATGAATGGGTCAGAATGACTGGGCTAATCTATACAGTGGAACAGAGACACTGTGTTCTTGCTAAGCATAAGCTATTCACAGGTGCTTAACCCTTAGTGCATAGAACAAACATCTGATAATATTTAGAAAGTGGTCTGAAAGTTGAATGCTTTTTTGACAACTTTTTAAAAGATTTCAGAAATAATGATCCACAGAGAAAGTTGTTTGAATGTAGCCACTGTTACACACACACAGGATAAGTTCCTGAGAAGTTTCTGAGAATTTGAGAAAGCCCTGGGCCATGCTGAGCAGTCTGGTATAGCATCACAGTGGTCAACAATTTAAGAATCCTTGTTAGAGTTTTGTACATTAGCATATCTCTTGAAATCTTTTAAAATTTGAAACTATGTGTCAGGAACTAGGAAGGATCTAAGATTTCAACATCCGTACAAACAAATTTGATTGCTATAGTTTCATGGAGGCTGGTAGAAGACACAAGGCTTCTGGATCAGAGACAAAGAAGTTATTATACACAAAAATAGCAGTAACATTTCTAGCTAGTCACTGAGCCCCAGCTCCCATAGGGCACTATGAGGAAAGCCATAATAAACCCCTGTATGTGCAGTGAATTGTGTCACAGAAGAGGCATCCCAAGCTCCAGGAATCTGACTCTTTTATAATGCACGGTGAGCATGCCTGTGTTTGGCTATAGAGGGGGACACTATATATTCCAAAGCTGTTCACTTTATAAACATCCTTAGATATCTGGCCCAGAAGAAGGGACAGTCAATATCTCTTTTGAAAGATGTGCAGAAACGTGAGAGACTCATGTAGAATTGTCTCCCAACACCATGTCTCAGGAAGGTTTTTCTTTTCTTTTTTCTTTTTCCCCCCAGAGCCTTTATTAAGTTAGTAGATACACAAAAATGTGCACAAAGATATACACAAAGATATCCTCCTGTATACTACATGACTCACACACACACTGACTTCAGGAGGATGGAACAAGGTGAGTGAAGAGCTAGAAAGTCAAGTGTCCAGCTAAGAAGAGAGGGCAGGAGATGGACACCACTTTTATCAACTGGTTCGTGTGTATCAGATGGGAGTTACAGATCGATGCATAAAACAGGGGTGAGAAAAACCTCAAATATGCTATTTTTCTCTCCTGTCAGAATATATTGTCATTTGGGGCAAGTTAAATCATTTCTCTTTATTTTTATTTGGAGCTTATAAAAGTGAAAATAACCCTTTCGAAGTCTACTTTATCTCTGCTTAACATGCAGATGCTTTGTTTATCCTCAAAGACCAGAGCAGATCCAAGAGCTAGAGTTCAGCTATGTCAGAGGTTGCAAGGGTAAAAGAAAAAAGGAAAAGCCATTTTTCACCTGTCATGCAAGGACCCAGAAGGGCTGGCATGGAAATCCTGTGAATGTGGCTTATTCCTGCTCTTGCTAATATATTTATACTAAAAGTGAACAGGATTTTGAAGGTTTGGAGTAGAAAGGAGCCTCAGTTGTGCAGGACAATAATGCCTGGGTGTTTTGTTTTGTTTCTAAACCATCGCCTGCCTTTGTCCTTTACAGTGAGAGCCCTTACCATATAACAGGCCCTCAAGGCACACAGATAGTGTGAAAGTTTTTTTCAAGGATAATAAAAAGCTCTTGAGGATTTATAAACTCTTTCATCTGTCAGAAACTATTTATGCAGACTTGGCACTTAGAATGAATTATTCTTATTAAGCAAAAATTGAGAAAATTGCTTAAGTCTCACCAGAAGGTACCTGCAGTCTATCAAAAGCTAAGACACTCTATAAGCTATAAACTTAAGAGAAAAGAAATTGCATGTCTGTATGGATGTCTGCAGTGAGATAAATGACTCCAAAGAGAATGTGTCCCAGCTTCGTTCCTCATGCTGCTGTGCTGGGTGATTTTTCCATTTCTATCCCCCAGGGAACTTAGAGGGGCATTAGAAAGGACTACACCCCAAGGACAGGTGCCTCTTTCATTTCTCCAGTGACATCTCTCCCTCTACACAGTATGTCCACTGTCATATAGCAAATGCAAATCTATTCAAGGACTTCTGTAGAGTGCAAGGTATTATGCAAAGTACTCTACATGAATTATTTTATTAATTTCTAGCAAAGATCCCATGGTGTATTGTTATTAACCTCATGATACAGATGTTGAACTGAAGGATGGAGAGATGAAGGAACTGAGTCCAAGTCTAATGGTTGTGGTAATAGATCTGTGATGTCAACTCAGGAAGACTGCCTCCAGGACAGACTCTTCTAACCATAAGGCCACATAGGCCTCTCCTACCAGAAGTCACAGGATCGATTGGCTGATTCAGTTGACTCCTGGAGCTTACAAAGGAATTTCGTGAAGTGACTTTTTTTCACACTGTTCACTCATTTTGGACTCAGCTCTCCTACCTTGCCTAATTACAAGTTTCAGTTCTTTTCCAAACTCTGTGTCTCTTTTACATTTTCTTCATCTTTCTGAATTCAGAAAGCCTTACTATTTCTAATTCTTCATAAATTTGCCAAACACACTCTCCTGCAGTGCTTGGCACAAGGTGTAGAGAGGCTCGAGAAATGTTTGTTGAATGAGCTCAGAAGGCAGATAATTCCCATCCTACTAGGCTCATTAACATCAAAACCATTCATTACATATATTATACCTTAGGATGTCTTACCTTTGTTCTTTCCTTTGAGTATCCAAATTCCCACATTTATACTTTATAATATCTCCATCTGTCTGGGATCACCAGCATAGCATGCCAAGTTCACTTGAGCTAATAGCTCCATTATAAAAACAATTTAGAAGGATAACCTTTCTTCCAAAGTTCTTGTTTAAATATTTAATCAACACTTCTAGAACCGCTCCAGTCAAAATAATAGTTTTACAAGACTCCCTTGATAATATTTACTAGATTTGCATGTCTGTCAAATGAGTATCATTCTAATAGCATCTAAGACACGATGTCTTGGTACTCCCAACATTGTTTGAACCATCTTTATAACAATACATGAAAAATCACTGGCTAATCCTCAAAAAGAAAACTGGAAAGAGGGAAAATGTCTACTTAATAATGTAGAGAAAAGATCTTAAATGTTATGTAAGTTGGGACTGAAAACATTACCATAATCAGTCAATATTCATTGGTCAATATTTTCCATAGTTTCTTATGTCTACTTAGCTACTCTCAGCTATCTGTCCTGGTTTCTCTTTCTCTCTCTCTCCTGACAGAATACTCTTATCGGCTGGTTTTTAATTCTGTGGCTAATACTACCACTGAACACTAAGACCTGAGGGTAAAAATGAGGCGGCTATGGTCAATTTATCATATAAGAACAAGTCTTCCTTTAGGTTGCTTGTTTCCTCGCAATCCCAATTCTATACTGTGGAAGGTCACAAAATGCTGAGATTTTCTTCAAGAAACCTAGAGCTCACCTTTAACTCTGGCTACTCCTCAAACTCATCTCCAGTCAAATGATCCTACTTGAAGTGCAGTTAAGAAAGGAATTTCACTCCCTTTTATTCATTAGACTTGTAGCTCAGAGTCCTAAGTGGACTTCAAAATACCAGACACATTTCAGGCAAATATTCTAGGCCCTAGACAGTAGAACTGTGTTTAAGGGCTCTGTAGACCATTCAGCAGAATTCTTGCATGTGATTTCCAAATGTAGGATCTTCACCTCCACCTACCTTCCATTCCATTACCAGGGCAAATCCTTCCCAAACTCCCATTCCACCCCCCTTAAAAGTCATCAGTAACCCTTTTTTCCTACTCCAACAAGTCTAAGCTCCTCTTGGCTTATGTGAGCCTCCGTAAGTTTGTTTCATCCTTACTATCTTTTGCAGAGCAGTTTTAATGTGGAGATGTACATGCAGGAAGTATTGGGCCTGCCTTGGGAATTAATACCTGTGGGGAAATGAGGGAAGCAGGATTAGGTAGAGACAGATGTTAGGCTGTGATACAGTCATGACAAAGGCCTCTGACAATCCCATAAGGAGCATGGAGCTGGGACTGCCCTACAGAACTGTCTTTTCATTAAGGCAAGAAGCCCTGCCTTTACATCTTAGCATCAATCAATCATTGGATATGGGTTACCCCTGAAAAGAGAATGAGAACTCGTCCCAGATGGCTCTCTTCTCGAAGCATATTTGTCTCTTCATTTAGATTATATATTTCTTGAGGGAAAAGACTATGGTTTTAATTTCTTGTGTGCTACATAATGTATGAAGAGTACTGTGAAAATGCACAGTACCTTCACACAAAATATGTATTTAGCACTTGTTATGTGCCAAACACTCATTATTTTATGTAATCAGATTTCAATGGTAAATAAAATAGATAAAAGTCCTACTTTCAATGAGATCGCATTCTGCTTATCAAGAACTGAAAGTCAGTCAACTACTTATTTTATCTTAACATTTTATTAGTCATTATCTAGAATTCACAATATTCTTAAAGAAACTCTAATAGTCAGATCTTATGTTTTCCTTACATAGTGAGGCTATGTTGTAGTAATAAATTAACCTTGAAATCTCAGTAATATGACACAAGTCTGTCACTTTCCTCATACCCTGATCTGGGTTGGGTGGCTCTCCTTTATTTTGCAGCTGTTCCATCTGGAACGCATGACCTCCAAGTTCCTTTCATCAGAGAAAGAGACATCTTAAAGGCGCACTGGCTCTTAACTGCCTTAGTCTTTCTTCAGTTCGTTGGCTATAACTAGACACATGGCATTAAACTAATTGCAAAAGCTAGGAAATGTGACCAAATAAATAAGCATTGAGCACTAAGTATCTCTGCCACAAAAGCCAACATCTGTGGAGGACTTCTATGTAACAATACTGTTCTAAGTGCTTAAAGGTTCTGCACCTAATTCCATTGGGTGGGGTGTTCTAAGTGCTTAAAGGTTCTGTACCTAATTCCAATTCTCAGATACCAGCTGGGTGACCTTACAATTCAGCTCAATTCTGACACTCTACCTGAAGGTGTCAGATTCCTATGAGACTACCCCTTCCCCAACTTCAGATCCCAATCACAAGTCTAGGCTGTCACCTGTGCTTCTGATTGACCAGCCAGATTGGAGGTTCCAACAACCCGCTCCTTGGGTTAGAGTAATTTGCTAGAGTGTCTCACAGAACTTAGAGAAATATTTTACTTACCAGATAGTTTATTATAAAATGCTATAACTCAGGAACAGCCAAATGGAAGCGATACATAAGGCAGGGTATGGGGAAAAGACATGGAGCTCCCATGCCCTCTCCAGGCACATCATTATCCCTCCTTCTCCACACGTTCACCAACCCAGAAGCACCAAACCCCACCTTCTGGGTTTTTATGAGATTTCATTACATAGACACGATTGATTACATCATTGGCCGCTGGCAACTGATTCAACCTCCAGACGCTCTCCCCTCCCTGGAGGTCATGGGGTGGGACTGAAAGGTCCAACCCTCTAATTACATAATTGGTTCTCTTGGCAACCAGCCTCTATGTTAGGCTTAGTCAAAAAAAAAATGCCCATTAACATAACAAAAGACATCTCTAAGGGCTCTCATCACTTAAGAAATTCCAAGGGTTTTAGGAACTCTGTGCCAGAACCAGGGACTAAGGCCAAATATGTATTTCTTATTATAAACTGAAATATCACAGAGCTTTACATTGGTTACTCACCACTTCATGAAGTAAATATTAACATTAATTTCATTTTACAAATAAAGAAACTGAGGCACAAAAAGGATGAGTAATTTACTCAAAATTGGTGGAAGTGGGATTTGGATTCAAGCTGTAAGCTCCAAATTCTATGCTGTTTTTCACCAACTATACTTTAGAAACTTCAATCAAGACTCTAAAAGAAAGACCTGTCTTCTTTTAAGGCAGATCTTTGAAAACCAATCATTGGAAGAATCGATTCTTTTCCAGGTGTGACCTGAAAATACTAATCCAACCTAGTGTAGAAGTATCCCTCTTCCAAAACCTTTTTGTAAGTAACACTCTGTTCTCTCAGTGTTTTGCATGGAAACACTTGAGACTTAATTTTTTTTTTTTTTTTTGCTTTTTATAAGTCATTAGTAGTTCCAGCATTGCAATGAGCTCCCTTTGAACTAATAAGCCATACCAAAGTCTGCCAAGAGTCTTACTATTAAGCTGAAAACTATTGATGATTAAAATTTTATTGTCTCTCCCCTACTAAAAAAAATTCTTATTATGGTAACATGTACAGAGGCGATTAAAGCATGCATTTGCTTTATAAATAAGAGTCTTCAGTGATTTGGGAAACCAAATTTTATGTACAAGCTTTTATTCCTCCTACTCTGTGCAGACCCTGCCTATTCTTGTTTCCATAACAACAAGGAGACCCTAGATAATTGAAATTAGGTTTGTCTTCAAGATGGTTTAAGAAGCTGGATAACTTTAATTGCCTGCACATGGAGGGGAGAGAAGGGCCTCTATTGCCACCTGCTGGGCTCCACGGGTTTTTTTCAGCCTCTCCAGTCTATCATCTCTGATTCCTAATCTCTGGCTTCTGGCTTCATTTGCAGGCTAAATACCCTCTGACATTTGTCAATCTTTCTGTTTCAGTTTGGGTGAAACATTGTCACGAAAAAGAAATAAAAACTTTAGCCTTCGACATCAACTACTCTTTAAACTCATACTAATTCGTAAACAAGAATCATAACTAACCACTTCTCCACAGCACTCAATTGCTTCCAAGTGTTTTTCATTAAACGTAAGTAAAAACACTTCTCAGGATGCAATTTTAAGGGAATATTATTAATCACATGACTTGATTAGCCTTGGACAGTGTAATAAGTGAATTGGCTGAAAAAAAAATGATTTTCTTCTTTTCTAGTATGCTCATTTCACGAGATGGGTATTCTAGAAGGTTTTGGCTTCCTGAAGAACAGGGTGAGCTATGTAGGGTGATTTTCCAAATGTATATGGATTTGCAATGTCTGGCATTTAATTTCATGTGGCTTTGTATTTTAACTACCTGGTTATAGAGGAACTACTGATGTGGACACATCTTCAGGGTCTAAGGCAAAACTTTGCAAGTGTTTTCTAGAACACTTAACAGAATAAATAATTCAACTTAACATATTTTAAGAAACAGACAAGAGCTCCTAGTAGTTAGAAAATTACTGTGTGAAGTTTTACAGTCCTCAAACTCTTAATTCCTTGTATATTCACTGCTTCTCAGAATTTTCTGAAAACACATGGCTGTGAAAAGGGAGATGCCAATGTTTCACAAAAACAGTGGAAGACATGCAAAAAGACTGTTATCAGCAAAACAAATTAGGATGAGCAAGTGAATGGAATTTAGTATTAAAGATTTATGATTTTAAACATAAACTGCAAACACTGTTCCTGAGTGGAAAGAGTCCATACTGTAAAAATGCTTATTCTTCCTAAAAGAATTCATCAATTTTATTCAATAGAGATCAATATCTTAGCAAAATCATTTATGTTGTTTGACATGCTTCATTAGAGAATTCATCTAGAAGAAATAAGTAAAAAGAGCCAAAAACTTTTTGAAAAACAAGCAAGTCTTTGCCACACAATAGCAAAACATACTCTAAAGATATAATAGCATATAAACGGTTTGATAATTTTGCAGAGATAGGAAAATAGATCAATAGGAGAGAATGAAATATAAAAAATGGACCCTTTTATACATAGGACAAACTAATGATACTGGAGAACTTCATTGAAAAATGTTACATCCCTACTGTGAACAATATAAAATTTCAGATGAATTAAAGACTGCATATAAAAAATGATTAGAAGAAATTGAAAGAACTGTATAATCTTGGAGAGAAAATGAAGGCTCTTTAAGCTAGACATCATACTCAGAAAGCACAAAGGAAAAGTCTAACACATTTTAACCACATTCAGATGTTTAACTGGCTGCATGGCTCCTAATAAGACACCTCTCTTCCAGATACAGCATTGCCTACAGTGAAATTTAAGGGAGGCCCACAAAGCTACCTTTAATCCCCTATCACACTTTACACCACAGTCTAGAAAGAAAGCATGGAGCACCAAGTACCCCCAAACCCGTGTACTAAGCTACACCCACCTTTCTTGACACACAGAACAGTAAGTGCTCCCGGAACACTGAGACTCTCTAGACATCCCTCCTTAATTAGAACTGTGGACCCTTATTCTCTAAGAGACTATCAGACTAATCTTATTGGGAAGATATCCCTATTGACTTTAAATGCCACCAGAAATTCAAGCTTCCCAGAGCCTCATGGAGACTCTTATCCACAGACAGATCTGTAAATTCCTTACTCTTCCTATACCCAAACTACCATATATCCTGACCTCCAGCAACATCATAATGTGGGGCCCCTTGTTTAAAAATTAGTAAGGATTTCTTGATGGTAACAACAAGACATTAAACTAAGCATGGGTCCTTCTCTGTGGGGCTCTTTTATACACTCACAAGGCTGCTCACATTCACTACCCTAAATCCTTTCCTTGTTGTCTCAGAGTCTGTTATCAGCAGATGTCCTGTATCCTCGATTTCTTCTCTAAATATTCAAAAGGATTCTTATTACTCTCACTAAATCTTAGCTGTCCCCAAAGACACCATCAGATTCCCATACCTCATATCTCACAGTGCTTGGGAGTGGCGTATGTGGCCTCTTTATTCCCCACTGTTTTCCCTTTTAAGACCTTTCTCTGCCTTTTTAAAAAATCCAGTTTCTTTCAAGACCATGCCACCCATTTATACCACCAAGTAGCTCTCCTTGTTACAGGCATCTCCATACCTTCTCATTGTCCAGCCAGCACATGACACCTAACAGGTGCTCAGGAAATATTTATTGAGAAAGTTAATAAATGACTTGTATAATTATTTTGAAAAACAAAAACAAAAACTGGGTAGAATACAAATTCAACTTGCCAACTGCATAATAAGAGCAGCCATACTTTAAGCAAAGCGCCCATTTTGCCTGAATCACTCACAATTTCTAGATATTTGTGTTGTATATTCTGTGTAAGTTTTGTTAGAAAACTGGCCAAAACATGGCCTGTTTTGAATCCAAGAAATATCAAAATCGTAAATATTTATGATTATTCCTTTAAAAGCTGGGATGAGGGAGATGAAGAGTCACTTGACATGACTTCGGAAGTAAATTCATTCCTCTTTTATAGCTTGCGACTAGAGTAAACAAGAAATGAGAACTCAGCCTTCCTGTCTGCACCTCAGGATTTCTATCTTCATTGCTTCCGAATACTGCCCTCTTCTGGCGAGAGAGTGCCTCTTGCGAGAGCTGTGTGAAATGAGCCTGCTTATCAAGAGAAATGGAGTTTGGGACAGAGACGATGATATTGTGAGAGTGTAAAAATTAGGAGAAGGTAAATGTGGGAACAAAATGGAAAAGGTAGATTTATAACCCTCGTAACCTTTATGCTCCTTCACTCCCATCTTTTCTTTAGAGGTTATCTTATCCGATGTCCTCCCAAATAAAAACAGGCAGGTCATAAGACTTGTTCCATTTGCTTTGGCACATACCACAAGCTGAGGGCGTGGATGAAGGAAGCCATAACTATTCTGATCTCTTCGCTGTCATCACCCCTCAGGTTCCGTGCACACAAATCCTGCATTCCCCTTCATCCTTGCTGCAGTACCTAACTTGCTGTCCATGCTGTTCTCCCAGAAAATCCGACATACAACGTGCCCATGTTTGAAGCCCTCTGAGAGCCTTGCCTGATTGCCCCAGCTGTACCAGGTTTCCCCTCTAACCCTGGGTGCTAAAAGGTACATGGAGTTACTTTACCATAACCTTTGGATCTGGGTTCCTCATCTCTTTGGAAACTACCACATTGGTGATAGAAGTTGGTCAGGAAGCATGTAAAAAAGAGAGAGAGAGAGAAAAAAAAATGGCAGCTTTAGCCAGGCAAGTAACTAAAACGTGATTATGGATAACTTTTTTTTATAAGTTTGATTCCACTAACAGCTCTGTCTTCCTCTTCCCCATGGTCAATGCCACCTATCAACATAAAGGATTGTAGAGCTTTCCATTGTGTTTCACTTTACAGCACATCTAGAAGATGCTGATATTGGTACTGCACACTAGTGTTAGCCAATGAAGCTGCTTACAGACAGAGGTGACCTCCACAGGCCCTGGCAGACAGCCCGGAGGGCCAAAGGGATTAATGTGGTAGCACATCAATAACAGGCACACTGGTTAGGAAGCTGTGGTCTAGAAAATGTACCAAATTGAGGTAAAGTAGCATGCCTTATCAAGTTATCAGGAAATCCTGTGGACAAACCCTAGGGAGTAACAAAGAAAAACAAGCCAATTAGAATGGAAACAAAACATAGCCAGCTCTACAACTCTCATAGTAGACCACAATAACTGTGGCTTTCTTCCATGGGGTGTCCTCTAGTGCCCCTACTGCCTCTACCTGGCTAATTATCTCAGTTCTCTCATCTACTTTGGCTGCAGGTATTAGAGCCTGTACACAACCACTTGACACAATTACACACAGTTTACTGTTGTTCACTGATGTTTAATAGGAGCACGTTTTAGCCATATACCCTTTTCTGGCCTCTCGGGATTACATACGCCTTTGCCAGCCAAATCACCAAGATCTAAGCCCCCGTTAGATGTCGGAAATCCCAGTCCTCTCCCTGGTGATTCTGAGCATTACTGGAGAGTACGCACCTGCCTTGGCTATCGCTTGCCATCTGTTGCTCCTAACTGCCGTTTGGCATGCTCCGTGCAGTGTTAAGTGCTTTCTTGGTCTCTTTGCCCATGTGTAGACATTGGTTCCCCTTTTATTTCACAACTCCATCCCGTACCTCTGCTATTGTTAGCAGGGCTAACAGTAAGGCAGAGGGAAGGCTTGAAGACACTATCCATAGTTAGAATTATAAAACAGGAGAGGAACATTTAAAACTCGGTAACGGTGATCTCTGTTCCTAAGTCCACCAGTCTTATCTCAATGTATGGAGACCCCTACCTGCTGTCTCTCAACTGGTGTCTCATGACTTGCTGACATGTTGCTATGGTTTCAGTCCCTCCTCATATAGGTGGGGGTTTTCCTTGACCTAGTACTGAGTTCAAAACTTCAATTTCTTTTTTTGTCAGGCTCTAGCTAGAGGATGAAAAACCGGTTTACTCATGAATTCTCCCAAATTGGAGCTCCACCCACTATAAAGGTAGTCATTCACATTCTTTTGCAAAATTGTCTCTCTCCTCTTTGCTGCAACTACCCTTATCAGACTGAACCTAGCACTATGCTTTGCTTATTTAAAATGCCCTTTAAAGTGTTTCGTCAAACAATAAACAAACAAGAAAACCTTTCCTTCAAAAATTAAATGATTCTATTTATGATGTGTGAAAATGGCTGCAATTTTGAAGTTTCACCTTTTTTTCACCCTAATTTAATGATCTTGTCTGCCTTGATCCTAAGAACAATGTTTTGTCCTTCTGGCTTTGTGCCCAAATGTTGTCAATTTCTCACAAGAGGGAAAGTGGCCCCCTAACAAGAAGCCACGGAAAACTTTACCTTTGAGCTGCATGGCGGGGACCACTGTTCTTCCAAATCTCTGTTCACCTCTGCCTCCCACTGCTGCAGTGAGAACACAATGTCCAGCCTCCCTTGCACTTAGGTGTGCCATGTGGTGAGATTCAGCCAATGAATGTGAGTGGAATCAAGAGCATTTTCACCAGGTCTTGTCTATATAAATCTGTGAAATGGGTAACTCCCATGTTATTTTCTCCTTGAGGCTGGACTGAAAGGAGAGAACCTCTTGGAACAACTTTTGAGTGTCACATGTTGAAAGTGGCAGAAACTTCATTAGCTTGAAGCCCTGAATAATTTCATGAAGGAGGGATATCTCATTATACTGTTCATTGTCTCGGGACTCTTCAAAGCAAGAAGAAATTTCCATCTTATTTAAGTCATACTGTTTGGGTCTGTTTGTTATGGCAGCTAGCCCACCCTAATACAAGCTATAAATGGATACCCTATTAGAGATGTCTCTACTCAGATGTGGAGTTAGCAGAGGTCTGTGTTGTGATAAATGACCCTTGTGGTCAAGGAAAGACCCACTCCTTATGCCTTCTTGACTTCCATTCCAACATTTTGTCTAAGATTCTACTACATGGATTTTATTGCTTTGAATAAAGACATAATACTTCTAGGAAGCTTCTTTTAAAATAACCATATCACCTGAAAAGGGTAACATATTAAACCATTGTTATCATGAACCCACTCAGCATAGATAACTTTCTTGTATTTCTTTCTAATAAAATACCTAATGAAAACTTGAGAAAGGGACTCAGGCAGTGAAATGCTGAAGGGTAGATTGAGGGAGATGGAGGGATATCTGGAACATGGAACCCCTGAGTTTTGCTCCAACAGAAACAGCAATCTGGGCAGTAGTTGGTGGAAGTGGGAACAGTGGGGTCCTGGAGAAAACTTGATGAATGAGGGGAAGGGCAGAGGTTCAAAGAGGGGAGATGAAGCATTGAAAGCAAATTTCTTCTTGGTAATTTGCTGAATGCTGGTCCCCAAATCAAGTGATTTTGTCCACTCTTTCCTTGCACTTCCAACAAGTTATTTTGATGGTCCAGCCCACTTTTTAGATCTGCATGTGGCCCCGTAGGACAGCCTTGGAAAATATAAGAGAACTTTGGAATTTGTTCAAACCATATCTGTACTTTCAGAATTTGGATGTTTTGACTACTTTTTAGTCAGTACCTTATACAGAGATTCTTCTAACAACAACCATCTACTATTTCAGCTTATGCAGTTTATTTTCTTTCTGTAGCTCTTGGAAAGAACAGACAGGTGGCCAGGGCAAGGCTATGGGTTATTGGCACCAAAAGTCTATTATCAATAATTCAACTATATTTATCCACCTATTATGATTTTTTGAAACAAGTATGTACATACGACAGAATCAGTTTTATGGTTAAAAATATTAACAGAACATTATAATTACAATAATTAAACAAAACATTGACAATCTGCATCCATGTTGTGAGACAGCTGTGTACTCAGGGATGGCAAATCTTGGAGCCCGTTCTCCTTGGGCTCTCCGTCCCTGCTGTGTTGGTTATGGTGCCCACTCACTAATGCAAGCAGTAAAGGTGGCCAGCGTCCCTCATGGACTTGAGGGCTCTACTTCCCAGATCAATAGGAAGTTTTATTGGTCCTACCATCTGCCACACAGATGCTTCTTCTCCTAATTGTCTGTTGCTATCATAACGAATTACTGCAAACTTAGTAACTTAAACAACATACAATTATTTTCTTACAGGTCTGTAGGTCAGAAGTTCATCCCTGGATTCAATGTGCAATGAAAAGTTGAATAACAATAACAATAATTTTTCTTTATGATTCTTTTGAGGACTCATGAGTTTAGATTGGGCTCGCCCAGATAACCCGAGATACACTTCCCATTGTAATATCCATAACCTTAACCACATCTGCAGAGTCTCTTTTGCCATGTAAAACAACATATTCGTGAGTTTTGGAGACCTCTTTAGGGGCCATATTTTACCTAACACATTCTCAGCTAAGAATCATTTGAAAAACCGTGGCCTGTAAGGTGATCAGTGTGAATCAATGATAAGACCTAGCCCCCGTGATGCCTAGGTCAAGTTTCACTTTTTTTTTTTTAATCATACTTGCAGTGGTTTATATGCATGCTGGCTTAATCTTGTGTTTCTAGAAATAGAATTAAAAGGCATCATCGGAGATACTCTGGAATCTTGCGCTCCCAGCACCTCTCCCTGCCACCTCCATCTTCCTCTTATACGCAAAGGAGTAGTATTTGAAATTTAAATCATTCAATTTCGACCTTGGTGGAATATCAAGAACAAAGTTTGCTGGGTATAGAGAACATAACACTTCATTATAGTTTTCCCTATGAGTGTATCTATTTAAACTTTTTTTTTTATAATAAAATTGCAAAAGAACTAAGCATAAAGGTGTACATCCTATGATAACTTAGCAGTGTTTTCTTCTGGTGTACATTTTCTCTACAACACCCAATTTGGCCCCCACTGGAAACTTGACTGCTTCTCATTTGCGCTGTTTCTTCCAAGTACAGGAAAATCTCCTTTTTCATTTCTGGTCACAGCGCTCACAGAGAGTAGCCAGGGCCAGCAGAAACAGGCGCAGCAGTTCATGTGGGCCAGACAGTGAGTCAGTAGGAAAGTAATAAATGATAAAAAGAGGTGGACCATCGCCAGAGGAGGGAATGCACCTCTCAGGATTGGGAAAGGAAAGGGCTGAACTTCCTGCCCTGACCTGATACAGGATTAAAGCCATACAAGTTGTTGGTTTAAACAGGTATAAAAATAAAAATGCTACTAATGTCAGAAGCAGACAAGTACAGAAGTATCAGGGCTGTTTTCAGGTTTTCAGGGGGTAGAGGACTTTACACATCTGCCCTCTATCTCTTTTCTCTTCACAAATGAGTCTGCTTGACAGTCGCTGCTGCTTCTTCCATGAAGGGCTCAGGCCAGTATTCCCCAGGCTGAAGCGGTGTCATCTGGGAGTCATTCTTGGAAGTTCTGGACCCCACTTGGAAGTGCTGCAAGGCTGCTTGGTAGGGAGGCTGCCCAAAGGCCTCCCATACAGAACCCTAACAGAGTTCTATGCTTGCTCACAGTAGGGAATTCTTTCTTTGCACTCCCCCTCCCAGGACATGCTCTTCCATCCCCAGTGTTCTCTACTGATAGGTCACGTCCTGCATCTTTGATGTGAATTCAAGGTGCAAACAAGCATCAAGAAGTTCTGAAATTCTTTTCATAACCTCAGCTAGAGGGGAATGCAATTAAAGCTTGTGCAGCACCAGTTAACAGAGCAGTGAGGGAATGATGTTGTTGCTGATGCCTATAATAACATATAACAATAACCGCCTGGGTGAGTATACGAGTTCCAAATAACTTCGTCTAGTATCTGCTCTTCATCATCTAGAAGAGTATCTATAGGAACCATTTCAAGGTTCAAAGTCATAGCTCATGGAGGTGCCAACCATTGTTAAAGAAGTTATTTTCTTTTGAGAGTACAAAGATCTGCACAGATGTAAACTAATTGAGGGGAGGGCAGTTGGCAGAGAGCAGGTGAGCTCTTTCCTATTAATGGCGAGGCTCTGATGACTTGCCTTGATAATGGTGGAAACTCTTCAATCAATGTCATTTCAATTGAGTTTTAATTCCAGGGAACATCTGCAGGCTGGCTGAGGTGAGGCTGGAAGTAGAATCCCAACAGTCAACCCTTCGATGGACCTCAACTGACTCACAGTTCCCTGTGGAAGTGAAGATCCCTATAAAAGTTCGTCTTTTTCAACTACTTCAAGAGCTCACAGACTTAATAATTTCTACAGGTAAAGTAGTTCAGTTTTATTTTTTGTCATGCTTTGAAAGTGAAGTGCCCAAGATTTTCTTTTATGGCCCTGAGTGGCCACTCATTTCAAAGTTGAGGCCAGAACTTTTTTTTTATGTCCATGCTATTTGACTTTGAACATTAGCAGAATGCAGAAGTGTCTTTTGAAACACCACACAATTTGAATGTTAGTTTTTACCTCAGTTCAAGATAAACTCAAACCAGCAGGCACATAGTATACGTGTACCTTAGTTTACCTTAGTTACTAAACATTGTACAAAACTTTTCACATTTGTCAGATCTTTTGTGTTGGTATAGCTAGTATAATTAATGATGATATCAAGCATACAAATGGCAATGGATAAGATTATAGGTTTAGAATTCCCAACAGTTCTGAGTTCGCTCCCCTACTCCATCCTTTAGCTCAGGTGTGACCTTGAGTTACTATTTTGTCTAAGTATCAGTTTCCTCATGTGCAATATGAGGATAATGACATGTACTTATAGAGTTGATGTGAGATTTATATAAATTGATGTATAGGAAGCACCATGCACCGTACCTGAGTCACAGTAAAATTACTATATATTAGATATTGTCATTTTGTTAAGAAAACTTAATTATCCACTATGTGTCATTAAATACTATGTCTTTCACAGGCCAATAATATTACTGGAGGGCACCTAAATACTTTTTTAAAAGTTCATCTCTTGCTTCCTTCGGAATGAGCAGAAAAAAACTAAATGATCCGCACCATTATCCTAACCTACCCTTTTGTAATACCAAGATGTATAGCCAGAATATTAGCTTAAATACATTTTTTTTTTTTTGTATAATTTGAAGCTAACTGTGCTGTGTACAGTCATGAATGCAAGCTTGCAAGAACCCAGTGAATCCAGAATGGCCCTGAAATTCAGCCATAAAATGAACAAAGATCTCAAGCAAAACTTTTGGGAGTCCAGACAAAGCAGTGCTGCCTAGGGGAGCAGGATTTTCTGGGCAGAGCACCTCCCTGGCTCTGGCCTCCTCGCAGGAGAGCCTGCCTCTATGAATGCACATTCAAGGACTCTGAAACACAGAGTAGTTTCATAGCCCACTTACTGTGCATGGCCCTTGGGTGGGGAGACACAGCTTCCTGGCAGGCTTTTAGACCTCAACAATAAAACACCTATGAGGTCCTGTGGGGGCACGGAGAACACGCGCTGGACTTCCCCTATAGAAGGGAGGGGCCTCCACCCGTCGATAAATCACGCTACCGTGGTCTCCTGATATGTGAGGCTGGCACTGGTTCTAAAGTTTCTCTGTTGAATTTTTCACTATTAGGAAGGGAATATGAGTTAGATATGGTTCTAGTCCTTTAAGTCCTCACCTCTCTTTTGAATGTCTCTCCTGTTGAATGGTCTTATAAAGAAAAGAAGATTCCAAATCAATAGCTCAATTTAAAACACTTCCCGGGATTAGAGGAAGCAGGGAGTGGCATGTTATTTTAATAAGCACAAGGATGGGAAAGAATCCAGTTTTTCTTGAGACTAAGGAGTTGCCTGAAATTGCCACCCAAAACCTCTGTTTTTAACCTTTGATTGTGAGGTTCAATATCTCATTCAGGAAAATAACATGGAAGAAAAATGGCAACAATCGGCTCTGAAATTTCCTTGAGATGAAAATACCAGCTCTGGGGAATGGCAGCTCACTTGTAATTCTGTCTGACAAAAGTGTGGCATGTGTGGCTCCCAGTGTGTCCACACACATGTTCTGCTTGTTAAAAGCAGAGCATTTTCCCGCTCTACAGTGGTCACTCCCATGCCACCCAAGCACTTTGCTCCCCGTGCTAGATAGCCTTTGGTCCATTCCAGTTTTACTTGCTTCCTCTTGTCACCAATTTTTTCTCCTTCCCACCATACCCCAATCTCTTTCAAAAGGATTTAATTCCTGCAACACTTCTATAGGGAGAAATGGCTTTACTTGGCGACTTTTGGTTTACAGGATCGTTGGTGAACAATCAGTCTGTCTGGCAGGAAGGTACGCCCACAAATATTGCAGGGAACCAACTGGCCCTGGGCACTTTTCCAAGCAGCTTCATTTAAGGCATCGAGATCATAGAAACCTTTGGCTGGAAAGTTAAAGAAAAAAAAGAACAAAAAAGAAAGAAAAGAAAAAGAAAAATGGTAAAATGGATCAGTTTTCATCCTGGAGAATCATATTCTACTTTTTATGGAAAATATTTTCAGGAAATACCTGTTGACTGAGGCTTTTAGACAAATCATATTACTTTTGCCAAAAAAATAAAAAAATTAAAAAAGTGCTGCTCACTCAAGGGTTGAATAAAGTTAGTTATGAACCAAAGGCTTTTTGCTCCTTGGATTTTAAAGAGGGTAAGACATTGTTTTATGTGTTATGATATGCATTCTTTGCTAATTATTAACATCTTTGCTTACACATTATTATCTTGCAAATATAACTTTTGGCCTTCTTTCAGTCAACTCTAAATATAAACTTACTAAAGGAAAAGAACATGTATTGGTATTTTCCTCTTCCGTAATCCTTCAGTGGAATGTTTTTAGAGCCAAAACTGGCTGTTGAGAGTGAATTTAAGATAAATTATATTCTAAAATTTTATCATCTCTTCAAGGCTATAAACTCAGAGATTCTTTAAGTAATTAAAGTGAAGAATGCAAACAGAATAGTTAATTTGATGAAAAGAAGTACTCTTTAGGAAACAACAGAGACAGATAAAAGATGTATAATCTTCACTGGCAGAGCATAGGAAAAAAAGCATATGGCTTTATTTTAGAGAACAGTGTGGGATTTAGTTTTAATGAACCTTATTTAAATAGAATGACTTTAGTACAAAAAAATTGACTATGTCTTAGAATATCCCAAAATAACACCCCCTAAAAATGTAGCCAGGCCCTCAAAAATGCATTACATAGTTTTTATTATTTTCATAGTATATATTTCTTCATTAAAACCCAGGCAATTCTCATATGATGTGTCTAATGGTTTACACAACCACAACAAATCTTAGTTTCCTCAACATGCCTACTGCTAATTCTCCTTTTTTCTCCATAAAAAAATTAAACTTCAGAAAATCTAGTATTTCTTTTCTTTGTGTGTGTGTGTGTGTGTGTGTAAAACAAGTATCATTTTCTACATAGGTTATGAAGGTATATTTTGACACTGACTTTCTCCACTCATGAGTTTTAACATGGACTAAAGATTCTAGAGTATTCATTGATTCTTACTTTACAATGATTCATTATTTCTAAAAGGCTGTGTTTCAATAGGGCTATGACTTTGATTTTGAAAGAAGGGTTATCTGAACCTTATGACTACAGTAAGTCCATGACAAGGGGCATGGTAATGGGAATTCTCTTGGCCTAGAGAGGAAAGACGCCTTCAAAAATAAAATAGCATGAGGCCAAGAGGAAAATTATAGGAGGTGCAGTTATAGGACCTACTTTTTCCATTATCTATAGGCAATAACAAAAGAGTGAGCCCACCAGGGCTTCCAAACCAGTCATTTCTCTCACCTCTTCTTGTGATAATTATACTCAAGCAGAGAAAGTGATAAAAATCTGAAGTGGAGGAAACATATTTTTGATGCCAAATGAGAATTGCTGAGAAGAGAGTTTCAATGAGGTAAACAATGTCTTTGTGGGAAAATGCTCTAATTTCAATAAATAGATGTTTTCATCTTGTGCTTTTCCCCACCTGTGTGCAGAGTCATCCTCTTAGCAAGAACTACGGATAGTTGAATTCTAGAAGCATATAGAACTTTATCATGATCATCTAAATTCCATTCTGTGGGTTGTTGAAAAAAACTCTCTCTGGGTCACATCTCTAATTAGAGTACTTTAGACAAAATGATACTAAATAACCTCCCAGGTAGCTTCTGGCTCTGCAACTCTATAGCTACAAAAGGAGAATGAGTGAATTGAATGACACTCTTCTCAAAAATTAAGAATAATATTCCTTTGAGGGGAATAAGGGAATCAGCTTAGAAAAAGACAATGAAAGAGAGAAAGTCAGAGCTTGTAAGGCAAAAAGATTCTCTGAACTACTTTATTCTCATACACTAAATGAGAAAGCATAAGTTTCTGTAATAAGGCCACACAGTTTATGGAGTTCCAGTTTCATTCAGCTGTGCAGTGCTTAACAAAGTACTAATTGCAAAATTTAAAAATCTGAACATTTCATATAGATGTCTAGATTTCCAGTTTCTTTTACATTAATGAAAGATATGACCACACTAGGCTAAATTTCTTAATGGTAACACCAGCTGGAACTGGGCAGTGGCTGCCTCATTTAGACAGAGCGAGTGTTCTCTAGCTCACTGCTTTATTTTACATGAACCAACTTATTCAATTTTGAAACCTGATAGTGGACCCTGTAAGCATTTGAGTTTGTTACCCTTGCTCTATGAACAGTAAGACACATGTCTCCAAATGTACCCAAAGCTTCTTTTTAAGCTTCATGCTTTTTAAGTATTATGTTTGATAATATGTAAAAGTAACTGGAAGAATATGTAAATTCCAGTGGGTCCCTCTCCTTCCACAGTTTTGCCAGGATGTAGTGTCTTTATGACTCAGCATTTGAAGACAACATCTTGGTCAGGCATTCCAGAACCATTTTTCCTATTCAGCTCTAACAAAGACAGTAAACATTACTGATTTAAGTTGTTTGAATGAGAAAGAAAAAACTATCTCTATGCTTATAAGTTCTGAGACAAAAGTCTCCCCTTATACACTCAAGTCTTTTCTTCCAAAAACTTACCACTAATGGTTCTGACTTCGGGTTTCTTAGGTTCTGGTCTCCTTAACTCTTTAGGCAACAAGTTGTTTTCATTGTGCCATTTTTTCAGACATTGTGGCTCATGGATGGAAATAGATTTTGTTCCATATTCACGGCCACAAATGTAGCAAACAATTGTTGGTGGACGCCTAATCATTGTTGGCTGCAAATAATAGAAAATATCTGTTAGACATCGTTCAGCTTTGGAAATTATATTTTAAAATTATAATACATTCAAATTAGCCAGAAAATCAATATGTTTTTTAAAAATACCAACCAGTCTGGTAAATTTTACCTCTTTTGAAAATTAGGAGAACAAGCTATGTTATCTGAGTAATTGGGGTGGGGGTGCGGATGGGGGTTTGGAGGAGGATAGGAAATAAAGATGAGCTAACTAGAACTCTACATAGTGGTACTTTATAAAATATATTTTCTCATTCAATAAATATCTATTTATTGTCTTCTAACTATTCTCCATGCTGAGAGAACACAACAATAAATCAAGTATGTATCATCCTCTTAAAACATCATGCCCTACTATACCGATATGGCTGAAAAATAAAGTGATGTGTCATTGGAGAGTTTATAATAGTGTTGTGCTGCCCACATTCCCTCATGTAAACAACTTTCTACTGCAAGCACCTGTGATTCTCTGCCATATTTGAGCTGGCGTAGGCTTCACCCACAGGCAGGGTAGCTAATCAATTACAGATGGAAGTTGTTGAATAAATACTGACCTTCCTCCCTAAGGCTGATTCCATACAGTCTTCCATAAGTCCCCAATGGGATTGCACCACAGTTACTCATTAGAACAGTATGTAGGCTTCCTTCTCTTCTCTGTCTCTCCTCTCACTATTTTACTGGGGTTTCCTGGGATTACTTCCTAAATAAAATGCTTGAATTCAAATCCTTTTCTTAGTGTTTGTTTCTGGTAAAACCAAATCTAAGAAAGAATTGAGTATAAAATGCAATAAGGAGCTTCTGCTTCTATCTAAAATATAGGAAGTTACAAGAAACATTGCTTTCACCTAGACAATGAGAACAAATCAGATAACCTACAGAATCATAATTTTTAAGACCACTGAAGAGTCAAAGTTTTAAGATACATTAATGATCTAAAGGGACTGCCTAAGTTTGAGGATGGATCAGAAAATTCAATAAAACCTCTCACACTCCAAATTTACATGAGTATGGATAGCTGTCGTCTGTCTCATAAAAGGGCAGGACAGCTGAGTGTGAACCCTTTTGAGATTCAGGCATGCAGGGACTGTTATACAAACTCTCCCATCCACCAGGTCTTAGACTCAGTAACAGGGCGTGACAGTCTGACACTGGAGAGAGGCAGGAATATTGAGAGAAATCATCACCAAGTCAAGAACAAAGAACCTGCCTAAGTCGGAGAGTAAAGCTGGAGAATTAGGCCTTCTACTGAGTACTAGATAAGAGCAGTCTACAGCTGAAGAAGGGGTAGAATACTAACAGGGACTTTCTCTGTTACAGGCATGCAGGGTCCACAGGAGTCTAAGAGTGCAGCAGGAAAACTCGGAGAAGCACTTTGGCTCCAGGCCTTTCACTAAGTACAAGGCAGGGTCAGTTTACCACCAGGGGAATTTAAGGCTGTAGTCCATTGAACATAACAAAAGCAAAGACAAAGTCCAACCCTTACTAAATTACAGACTACATTGACACAACCATTTATACTCTCTGCCTGACAGAAGAAGAGGCGTACCCATTTCTGGGCATACCTCAGAATCTACTGTTCACTTATATACAATGTCCGGCATTCAATCAAAATTATGAAGCATGCACACACACACAGAAAAAATAGAACCCATCACTGTCAGATCTTAAATATAATGAGACCAAGGTACGGTCTTGATATTGGGATTTTCAGGGCTTTTGAATAATTACTTTAACATAATTATTTTAATGAACACTTAGAATAATTACATAAAATCACTATAATAAGTGTTAAAGGATCTAGAGAAAAAGGTGGAAACATGTAAAGTTATGGCAAATTAAAGCAGAGTGATAAGTAGCAAGGGAATAACCTATAATTGCACTTCAAGAAAGTTAACATATTTAAAAGGACTAGCAGGGCAGCATATCTCTGAGAGCTTAAGCATTCATGGATCTGGGGGCAAGGAAATCATGGATCCAAGAGAACACCAATGTTCTCTTTTATGTAACAAGGAAGATGGCGATGTCACTTATAGAAAATAGACAATCAGGAATGGCGGGTTGGGAAAGGTAAAAAAAAGAATCTGTTCTTGACCTGCTGCATTTGACATAAAAGTAGATTTAAATGTGAATAAGGGCATGGAGACAAAAGACTCCATTCAGAATTCTGGAAATATTCTGGTTTCCAGAAAGATGGTGTCATCTACTCTGTCAAATGCTACAGAGGGGAATGGGTGGAAGAGAAAGGTACTTAGATTTGGTTACCAATAGATTATAAATCAGTGACTTTTGAGAGTTTAGCACTAATGGAGTAATGAGGATAAAAACTAAATCGTTTGGATTAAAGATTAGGTCGAGGAGAAGAGGAATGCACTTCCAAAAAGTTTGCAGAAAGGAAATTCGAGAGAAAAGTGGTTAAGGAAAAATTTGTTTCATTGTTGTTTTTAGGATAGGAGTGTCTTTGGCAGAAAGAGAGAGAGAGAGAGAGAGAGAGAGAGAGAGAGAGAGAGAGAGATAGCAGGTCTAAGAAAAAAGGGACTATCAATTAAGAAAATGTCTCAGGAGGCAGGAAGAGATGGGATCAATTGAAGATGTTAGCCTCTGAGGAAAGGAAAGGAAAAAGGAAATAGATGAAGTTATAGAAATGTTGTTGTAGAGAAGGGAGGCATTAGTAGAGCTCACATAACATGAATTTAGTCTTCTGAGGATGAGGCAAAGTGATCTTCAGAGAACGAAGAGATTCAAATTCTGGGAAACAGAATATCAAACAATACTGGGATTAGGCACTTCAAGGAATGTAATGGTGATTCGATTAGGGAAGAATGCTCACCCAATAATGGAAAAGACTCAGTTAAGTTGAGCTGCAAGAAATTTGGGGGGAATTAAATGACATTTTGCAACATGTTTTTAAGTAGCACTGAGTGGCATGGAAGTAGAAACTACGTTGGCGGTGTGGTCTCCTTCAGGGAAATAAAACATGGTGAAATGTGTGCATGTTTTAAAATCAGCCAGTTTTTAAATAACACTATTGGGGGTTAGTTATACCTACAGTGAAGAGAGCACAGAGCAAGATCAAAATCAGAAGGAAACACATTTATAAATTCTGCATACCTGAGAAGATTCTAGATGAGTAAATCCACAGTTCATACAGATCAAGCAAAATGGAAAACAGAGTTACTCCCTGGATGATCCAAGGTTTTTTAAAAAGCACATTATTTGAGGTAAAATATTTTAATTCTATTATTCTGTACTAAATTATGTTAATAGACTGCAATCATCAAAATAACTAAATAGCTGTTTATCCTTCCTTGTTATTAGACACATAGCACCTAACAGCGAAAAAGTGAGTTTAAAACTATTTGGGGAATTCAAGACCAAAAAGAAAATATAAAGCAGAAGCAATAATTTTCAAAATACCCAATAGTTCTTTACTATATTTTTACATATTTATTTACTTAAAAGATTAATTAAATGCAGGTTTTTTAGTTTAAAAATGAGAAGTTATTCTTTTTTACTTTGAGAATAATGAATTTATTAAAATTCCATATGGAAAGTATGAGCCAAATCCAGTATTTAACCAAGCATATAAGCAAAATAAATGGCATGGGTCATAAATGAAGGCATTCACATCATATTGTCAGAAGGTTTCTTTTGGAAGGAAAAATTTGAAGAAAACAGGCAGACAGAGGCCAAAAGACAGGCACAAAATAACTTAAAGCGATGTGGGGGAAAATTAATACCATAAAAAAGCTAAGATAGTCTATATTATATTTTCCAAAGCTTGCTGCATACTCTATATTTGCGGTTGAACTGCAGTTGAACCTGCAACATACTCCATTTCCTTAGGTTTTGAACATCTTACTCCTAAACCATGCTCTAGGGAAGTGCAAGCAAACCAGACACAGCTGAAGAGAAAAATGAGTCCCCGTGGGTCTGAACGTAGATAAGAGAACCTCTTTCTTTTTTCTATTTTTTTTTTTTTTTTATTAATTTCGTGATTGACACTGAAACTTCCAGGGAAAGCAGAACGATCTCTAACTTGTGGTTATTGCCCCTACTCAACTGCCAAGATTTTACCCTTTGGCCTCTTTCTCCAGTGTTTTCGGATGGAAGTGATGTGTGGGGGATGAAGAGGAAGAACAGGAAGAGGAGGACTTAGCCCTGGCAGAAAGGGCAGAGGGCCCTTCCTGGATTATGTGCTAATGTGACACGGCATAACAGAGCAAGGCAGGGACAGTGGAAGGTTTGCCCAAGGGCCCGCCTACATGGGGCCTTGCCAAGGCCTGCCAACTCCAGGAAAGTGTGATCAAAGGAAGGCAAAGAGTATGTCGATAAGTCTAAAGTTTCTGCAGAGCAAAACATTCGATCAATAGTTTTCCCATTGACATGTCACATATTTTGGGAGCGAGGCATTACTTTTTTTAACATATTTTTGGAGTGAAGCATTACTTTTTTTAACATTAGGGTAAAGCATTTTTAAAAAAGTTAATCTCTGAATCTATATACGTGCTCTTTCAGGTGTGAACAGTTTGATGGGAGGCAATCACATGCCCCTACACATAGAAGCTTATTAGGGCTCATCACAATTTTGCTTTTATTCTTTCAGTTTCCTGGGAATTTCTGTTTAGGCTGGATATAGACAGAGGCACTTGAACACTTTCCCTGAAGGGAAAGCTTTCATGCGTGTATTTCTTTTAACTTGAATCCACTTACTTTCACATGTTTTCCATCATTTTACTGGACACTATTGGAATTATCATTAATTTTCCACGCAGAATTTTTTCCCCTTTTTCTTAATGTCTTTTCTTGGTCAGGCATACCACATGTTAGGCCAAGACTTGCAATGCAAATGTAAGTGAACATTTAGCAGATAATTTCTTAATCAGTGTAGATGACCTATCGTTCATCCAGTCAATTTTACAATTTAAAATAAATAGCTATAATACCACCATTAAAGCAAGAGCGAAAGAATAAGAACCAAAAAAAATGGGTGGTTTTGTGGACAAAACCTTTAGACAGGTATTGATAGAAGAAGAGTGGACATAGTTCCAGGAAACCTAAACTAGGATGTTTATTTCAAATAGCTTCAAATCGCTCTTGACGACGTCCCTGATGGCTCAGGCTGAAAGGAATTCACAGTGAACTACACAACTCAATAGCTAACAGAGCTACAGAAGGGAAGTGTAACAATCAGTCAGAAGGAAAAAAATATTTCTAATATTAAATATTAATGCATGAGTCTTGACAAAAGAGATATTGAAACTAAAATGGAAGTCATTACTAGAAGTTTTACAAAAGATCAGAAACACTCTACATTTGGTCATTTCTTACATTAATCCCACAATAAATATCAAGGAGTAATAGTGTGGAATTATAGTCATGTAATATTATTTACAAGAGAGTTAGGAGAATATGATCCAAGGATGAGGCTTTTTGAAGATTTGAGGTGAAATAGAAATTAGTGAGTGATTGTATGGGGCAATAGACCCTTTTGAAAATCTAATGACTACCATGACCATCTCCCTAGAAAAAACACATGTATACAGAATTATGGATATAATTTTGAAGGATTGGTGGGCTCCCTAAAACCCATCCATTAGCCCCAGAAAGTGAGCTGTTGGGCCTTTAGTCAGAGCCAAACTTTTTTACAAATAGGTGCTCCTGTGTATAAGGAGCCATTTGGCACCATTTAAATACCTCAAAAAGTACTGAGTTGAAATACACAGGAACTTATGAAATATGCCACTTCTGGCTTTAGGGTAATCTTAAATCCTGCTTTGCCTAAAACAGTCTGTATTATACCTATTGTCTTTTACTCTTTAAATTGTCCCTGTTTAGTCAATAAATTATATAGTCACTCTACTTCCGAACCTTTTTGAAAAACATCAGTGAATACAATATGAGCAATCAAAAGATGAAAGAACAAAAAGCTCAGAAATATTGAAGCTGTGACTATAAGACTGGCGATGAATTCATTTAAATACAGAACTAAGGCAAAATTACTATAGAAATTATAATTAAAGAAGAGAATATAAAAGGAATACAACTTGACCAGTAAAAATACTTATAAAAATTGGCAAGAGGAGAGGTGCAACGATGCCAATGATAGGAAATTCTTCACCTATCATAGCACATAGTCAATTGAAGCAGTGTGAAATTAAATTATGCTGCTAATTTTTTTTCAAATATTTTAATAATTTATCTTTTTATTAAACTTTAGCGGGTCCTTTAAAAACTAATATTCTTTTAGTGAACAAATATTTTTCTAAAGTTCAGCAATATCATTCGTTTCACTTCAGTTTCTTTTTATCAAATTCAAGTAAAATTAAATATAATATCTCTTATTAATTTAGATATGATGATCTCACTTCCATGAAAAAAAATCTTCATGTCTATTAATGTTTGTATACATAGAGATATGTCTGAAATAATGTTCACTAAAGTCAAACTCATTTGGAAGTAATTTTTGTGCTAATTTTATACTTTCCTAAGTTTGAATTTTTATTATAACTTTGTGTCATTTTTATAAGAACAAAATAATTTTAAAAAATCAACCCCAGAGTCAAAACTTAAGCAGGAAGTAGTAAAATTAGTCTTAAAAGAAAATATCAAGTGGAGCCCAAATAACTTTCTGAAAATTCCTTAAATAACCAATAAAAGATAATTTTTTGTATATAACACAGTTTAGCATTGCAATTAAGTAGTAATTAATTAGTAATAAATTAGAATATTAGGAATAAACATACTTTGATGCCATAAAATAAAAATACAATGCAAAATGAAATAATTTATAGTATCTTACATTACATTATTGCAATAACACTGTTATCTTGTTGACTGTGTATAGTTGAATATATACCAGTTAGACGCTTGTATGATGCGATTTCATTGAAGACCTAGATTTATGCTCCATTATTTTAAAAAGCAGCAACAAAGGCCTGGAAAAATAATCTAAGGACAGAATTTAGCATGAGTCTGTTTTTACCATAAGATAATCTAAATACAGCTCTTCTAGATATTTTAATTTTGTTCAGGCTTGTTTTCCTGGCTCAATTGCATTAGTCAAAAAATGAATTCACAAATAACTAAATAAGACCATATGGTATTAGCCGTTTTGTGTCAAAAGTAGCAACAAAAGACAGTTTGGGGGATGGCTGGATTGAACTATCCCTTGGGTCATGGGTTGCCCATTGTAGCTGGACTGACAAATCACCATAAATTTTCAGTCTCCCATCAACCCTACCCTCTTCTGCATGTGACGATGGTTTGTGCAAACGTGGTCCATCTGACGTGATACCAGGAATTTCTGTGGTTCTCCATAGCTACAGAATAAAGGTCAAATAGTTTATACTGACTTCATTCATGCCTGACCTTAGCCCCATGAAACAGGTCTGCTAGCTACACCAAACTTGACACCATTCCCCACGCTAGAGGCCAGTCTTCAACTTTGCTGCCTCCATAACTTTATTCATCTGTTCCTTCCAACGACATGTATTTAAATTAAATATAGTGTCTTTATCACATTTGAAGTTATGGGGACCTCCAACCCCAGTCCTTAGCTTTCCTTAGTAATAAAGATGAGCATATAAACTACTAATTAAATTAGAAGGCAAACTTTATAAGTGCCATGATAGGGAGACAGAGTGCCATAGGAGCCTGAAGTAGAAAGAAAGGGAAGAGTTTTGACCAGAAGCCAGTGGAGTGGGAGATATTCAAAGTGGATTTATTGACTGCATAAAACTGTACTGATGAGGGGAGAACTCCCTTGAGCAAACAATGTGATCTGTTCAACAACCGTTTAATAGCACTGTCTCATCTTAACATGAAGGCTGTAAAGTCCATAGTGAAGAGACTGACTAGAGGAATTCTAAAAGTGAGGATCAGTCTGTTCAATACAAGACTGAAACGAGCTGTCAGACTTTGAGAACACTGTCAATGCTGGCATCTTTTCCATGTGTCCTCCTACCTTCCCACCTTGGTCCTAACCCCAGACTCTATACGCCTGTCATTAGAAGCTAGCCATGCTTCGGTAGCTGGGTAGGGATTTGGCAGACAGTATTAGAAGCATGTACTTTCTATGCCAACAGAGCTGCGTTGATCCCATTAAGGCATTGTGTTGTTGTAAGAGTCAGGCAGAGAGAAGGCAGTGAAAAAAGGAATGAAAAGTATCTTGATCTTGTTGAGACCTGAGTTCATGAATAAGGACTTAATTAGATCAAGAAATGAGCCTGGGAGCAATTTATAATTTTTATATACTAAAACATCTTGCTTCTTCCATATCGAAGAAATATAAACTGGTTCTGCCTGAAACAGACTGAAAAACTCTCAAGTGATAATAACCACACTAATGCAACTGGAAACATCTGTGAATAAAATGCAATACTGCCATTCAATGGACTATTACTCAGCAGTGAAAAAAGCACTGCTGCTACTTGCAGCAACATGGATGAGACCCAGAATCATTACACTGAAAGAAGCCAGACACAAGAAAGTAAATTACAACCTGATTCCATTTATATAAAATCCAAACTAAGCTGTGATGATTAAAAAATGAAATCAGTAGTTGCCTGGAAACTGGAGGTGGAAAGAAGAATAAAGGAGATAAAGAAGACTTGAGGGTGATGATATGTTCTGTATCTTGATTATGCTGGTGATATGACAGGTTTATAAAACAGTCAAAACTCTTTGAATTGTATGTGTTTAATGCATGCAGTTTATTGTTTGTATATTATTCCTTAATAAAGCAGATTAAAAACCACTAAAGCAGACCTAGTTTAGCAGAGTACTTTCTCATTGCCATGCCCATGTAAAGCATTCAGTTCAAAGTCAGTAGCACACATTGTCAGATGAAATTCCAAAATCGAATAATATATTTTAGAGTGACTTTTGCGAGGAACTAGAGAATATTCTTAAGTGATCTAGATTCTTAAGCCTTTATCTCCCAAGAAATTCTTCAGTTGAAAAAAAAATACCATAGAAGAAAACTGAAAGAAGAAAAAGAATGAAAGAAAAATAGAAAACCCTTGGCCATTAAAATTTTTGCCAGAGAAAGTACACTGGGCAGTAATGCCATTCACATACAATTATCATCCAGAAAGTCCAAGTCTAGACTGCCTGGGCCTGAGCCCTGAAGCAGAAATGGAAAGCTTAAAAGCAGGTCTATTCTTCTATACCTGTGTACATGGCATCTGTTCTGCTGGAGCCATAACTGACACCAGTTTCTCATGTTTCAGTAAGAGAAACTTCATGGTCCTTTAGTGAGTGAGTGAGTGAGTGAGTGAGTGCATAAAAGACATAAAAGGTCAGTCGGTCACTTTCCTCAGCTGATTTCAGCAATACCAAAGGCTCACTCTGCCTCAAACTATTCATTCCTTTACATTTTCTTTGGCTTCATCTTTAACCTCTCTCTAGCATAAAATTATCATCTTTAGGCTCATTCTACTCAGGAAGAAAGAACAGAGAGCCTTGGCTCTCGAAGGTCACAAGTACAATTATCTGTCTGCTACTGCCAAGGAGGACAGGAAGCCTTCCACATTCGCTTATCAGAAGGCAGTAGTTGGCTAGGTTTATTTGCTGTCATAGAGCAGTTGGCCTGTTCTTTTTGAGGAAGCCAGGTTAGTGGGCTGTGCCCAAGCAGCCATATCAAAATGTAAAAGATGCCTTTTTTATTACCAAATATGTATGCAAATGAAATACCTGGCTCTTTCCTCCAAGGAACATGTTTCACAAACTACTTGGAAACAAACAAAAATACAGAAAGTTTAACCGTCTTTATTCTTTTTAGGTTGTATCATAACGATCCCTGTATCAAAACAGCCATATGTTCTGTGTTTATTTTGGGACATTTATTCACTTAAGAGTCAAAGAGAGATCAAGGAGCCCAGAGGTGAGAAAGCATCCTGAAATGGAACCATGATTCTGAGTAAATTAAAAAAAGGTACTCCACCTTAACACACTTTCAAACTATCTGGTTGTGGTTATTAATCTGCAATGACACAAACCACAAGATGCAAAATTTGAAAATGGTGGCCATAGGACAGAGACACATGACAATCCTTACCTTGTCTCAGGACTCGACCTAGAGCTGGCCCAGTGTGCTAATGGTACTTTCTTTCTCAGATGGAGCATGACTGGTAATGAGCACGGTATGGCCATTCTGTAAATATCTGGGTTTTATCAGATATTTTTCAACTTCACAAAAGCCAATAAAGCAATGGGATTCTAAATATTGATACTCAAGTTGCATGGTGAGCAGAAAGATACCAGAGACATCTGCTGAAAACAGCTGAGAGTGATTCGAGAGATGAGAGCTGAGTTAACTAGAAATGCATCTGGAGGAAGGGCTGTCTTTCAGGACAATTGTAGCCCAGATGCTGTTTGCTCAGGAAGAATTTTCTGGTTATGGGCAATGTGCCAGGCACTGTGCTGGGTTCAAACTGGGAACTGGCCCTAATCGTGGGAATGATCATACTTAACTCATCATTTTTATTTGAGAAACATTTTTTACTTTTTCCTCAGCATTTTCTCTGGGGCAACAAGTCAGGTCGACAGATCCTTGCCTAAGTGCACACACAGAGCGCATTCCCCCTGAAACTAGTCAGGAAACAGGGGCAGAGTGAGAAAGGGACTCGCTGAGTGCAGGAAGCATTTTCTTGACTTTTCTGCCCATTGGTATGTTTGAACTCAGACTGATTAGTTTTAAAAACTACTCTCCAGATGTGGAACCTCTCTAGGATCCTGGACGTTTTGTGGCCCTGTAAAATTCTTAGAAGGTTTGGCTTCCAGATGTCTGCTCCACAAGAATGGCCTCGTTGTTCTGCAGACTCCCACGGGTGATCCAAATGGTGGTTTGCAGCTGGAGCGAGTTACCCTGTGTTTAGGCATAAAGGATGTGTGCAGTGGCTGCTGCACACGACTATCACACAACTACGTGGTTCCTTTCACAGGTCCTTCATGACCCAGGCTACCCTCTTTACAGCATCTCAGCCAGGCTGCCCTCTAGAACCATCCCCCCTCCCCCTTTGCCTCGTACACCAGATCTTAGATTGCAAACTGATGGACCAACAGCCAATTCAGCTAATAGATAGGCATGTTTCCCTCGACCAGCACAAGGTTCTTAAAAGCTTTCAATGTGAATATCTTTAGGTGAGACTTACTCTCCAAGAAACCACAGACTCCACCAGCCCCTATTGCCCAATATGCAGCCTGTTGAGCCCCTGAAAGCTTTTGATCTTGTGACCCTGAGTAGCTTATTTTCTTACTCCTTCTCCCCACTCATCTTCCTAATAAAAGGTATTTAGCTCATTTCTAAGGAGTGAGCTAAACTTATGGTTAATTTGAATGAAAGTGCCAGTGGCTAAAAGAGTTTGTTACCTATCCAAAGAATCTTTGCATTTTAGCTGGGACTTCCTATAGAGTCAGTGCTTTGAGTCAAAGAACTGAATCTCTGACTGGAATTAAAATATCTTGTCAGGTAGTAGGGGAGATATTCTAGAAAAAAAGTATATAGTGATACATTAGAGATTGTCACACTGAAAATTCCCCGTTCTCTTTGAATTTAGGCACTTAGGCAATTATAACAGAACTTGACAGGTGGCTTGGAGCCTCTGCATAGGCAACAGAAGTGCCTACTTTAAGGAATGAGACTGATTTCCAAGATCACATGCACATAGTAACCATGCTTAATTCTCAAGTGATTTACTTGCTGGAGTTTTTGCTTCCCTCACTCTTAACTGGATCCCAGGCTGTCAAAAACAGGGCCAGTCCTGTTTATGTGACTGTGCAGCTGCCAGAATGGGTGTCATTCCATTGACAGTATTCCTCTTTCTGTACAAGAAAATTAAACATAAAGAATTTGTGTCTTAGCTGCTGTTTTAGATTTTCCACACTCCTGATCCCTTCCATTAGGCCAAATAATTGAAATGTCTGTGGTAAGTGCACAAGGCATATCATAGAATGCAGAAAGTTTGGATGGAGAAATAAGAGAGAAAGTTTTTCTCCCCCATACTTGAGGAAAAAAGAGTAAAACCTCTTTCAGAAATCCTTGTGAATATTGCAATATTGAAAATGACCAAATGGCAGCTAACAATTACCGAGCACTTTCTAAGTACTTTCTAAGCCCTAGACTAATAAGCACTTAATCATTCTGAAAATAATCCTCTAGTCAAGACTCAATACCTCCACCACTTTACAAACCAGGAAACTTGAGGCACGGAGCAGTTAATAAGTGGTGAAGCTGCTTTTCACCCAGACAGTACGTCTATAGGCATTGCCGCTGTAAAGGGAGCAGGAAAGAGCTGACAAGTAATAATTTGTCAGGCACCATCCCACGTCCTTCCTTTGTAGGAATTCTTTCATTTCAGCCTCTCATAGTTGGGGAACTGAGGCTGGGGGCAGTTAAGTAATTTGCTCAAAGATCTGTGCTTTCATTGAACATCTATTATCTGATTCCAGATCTCATTCCAGCTGCTTCTAGAAATGGGGGGTTAAGGTCATCAGCAGAGTACCATGCTCTGCCTTATATGTCCACACAGTCAGCCACTGGGCGGGATTTGAGAGAAATCAGAAAAATTCTTACTCCTGGTCTCTCCATTACCTCAAAAGTTCAATCTTTGGGTTAAACACTGCCCTCTCCCTAATCCACTTTCAAAATGCAAATAGTCCTATGAGAGATTTTTCTATGAAAGAATTTATCAGATTCTCCCAACCACCTTCCAATAATATCAGTGGGTGGGGGTTGGTAGGGGCAGGGAGGGTAGAGAAGGTGCTGAAAGAAAAAGGAGATTAGATTATGAGGCTAGGTCACAAAAGACTCATTTCCCAAAATCAGAATTTTGCCTGTGGTCATTTAAAGCACACTTTCAGCAAACTTGACTGAGATTGAATGTGTATCATCATTAAGTTCATTAATTTCCTCCCGCCCCCAGGCATGTCCTACACATGCAAAGCATAAACAGCATTTTAATATATAGGAGTAACTGCATAGTTCAGTCTCAAACCTCAACAATTACAAAGTTTGATTGTCTAGAAACCACTGGTATTTCACATTTACTTCTTGTGTTTTCAAACAATTCTACCCAAATGTCACATCTGGAAGGATCATTGTTTGAAATGAAATTGTTTTTGGAAATCACTGGATGCCACGTAAAAGAATTTTTCCAATCCAACCTATTGGCCAACTGTTAGAGAGTCTGTTACCTATAATTTGGACTTTTGTTTTGCTCCTTTTAATTACAAGAAAGACTTGGACATTCATTTGGAAATTCTGTTAATATTCAAGTACCTTCATGTACCTGAATTTTAAAATAAACTATTGGTATTTTAAATATATGCTTGGCTTTTAAATTGTTTAATTGCTTATTCTGAGATACAGGGCTGAAAAATATAAGTCAAAGAACAAATTCCAAATAAGATTCTGTTTCTGAAAGGAATAGTGGCTTAGCTGAAGTTTTTTTTTCTTTTTCTTTTCTCATTTGAGATAAAAGTTTTTTTTGTTGTTGTTGTTTTGTTTGTTTTTTGTTTTTTTCCTGATTCCTTCTTTAGAAGGGTATTGATTGGAAGGTAAAGTGTGTAAAGTGTTTGATTAAATCTCTTTGCAAATTCTTGTAAGAATGACCTTCTTGAAGAACATGAAGAGAGGATGTCCCTGGTGTTTGGTTTCTGTGCTTCTCTGTCTAGCATCAGGCCTGACTCTTGTGGTCAGATGGCTACCAGGTCACAGAGTAAAACCAAGTAACCAGGGAGCATTGGGGGGAAGATAGAAAAACCCACATAATGAAGCGCCACTCATTTTTTCCAGCCACTATAGTTAGAGAGAAAAAAGGAAAGTACAGGTGCTACCTTACCTGGCCCTTGGATGGTAAGTTATTTCCAATGCCTGCTTTGTCTACAACTTATATGCTAAAGGACCCCCAATTCAGAGGGAAGGCTGAGAAGTTTTCTAATCAAGAAAAGAAAGATATTACCTTGGATAGGCCAGAAAGGATTCTAACCTTAGAGGACAGTTTTTTTTCTTACTTTTTCCGATCAAAGTTCTTGACCCCAGTGCCACCCTATCCTTGCTCGATTATCCTTCTGCCTCTGATTTCATAAAGCTTTAGGTTCAGACCAGTGACAACTTTTATGTTTTTACCTTCTCTGCTTAACATAAGTAGCCTGGGATGTGAGAGCTTCTTTAGGACTTTAAATGATAGGATCATGGCATCAGAACTGGAACTTGGAGCAGGAATATTGGAAACTTAATGAGCTATTGAATTTATTAGGCTCTTCTTTAATTTGTAAGACATTTATTTACATAATATGGCCTCATGGAGGTAATATTTGAAAGAGACGATGGATGTAAGGAGGAGGTGAATTATATAATATAAACGGAGAACAAGAGGTGGTGCCCTAAGTCGAACACTCTCAATGTTCCACTTGGTCATTAAGATGAACTTGTACCTAAAATTCAGCAGCGAGATTTTATTCATAGGACAATCACCTCTGTTTCAATAGGAATTCCTTCCAGTTTGTATTGCTCTAACTTTGGCGAAGTTTTAAGAACTTCGGAAGAGATTTTAGTTGCTGACCTTGGGATACAGATTTCTAAGAACCGTGAATGTTCATTTGGTCAAGAAACAAAGATTTACTAAGCATCTATCACTAGAAAATACAAGCATCTATGTGTTTGGGGGCTGGAAACAGGGAAATGGGAGTGACAGGGAGAAGCAGGTTTATGAAGACATATAAAATCATTTAAGCTAGATTAATTCTTTGAGAGTTGGACATATTGTAGTTTTGTTCATTTTAGCCTTGAATAATATTTGAATTTATAATATGTGATTGTCTCCTTTCACAGAAGCTACAATCAGTATTTTTTCTTTTCGAGAAGCAGAAAGTTACACATTGGAGCGCCAATGCAATGACCACCGATTTTGCTTTGGTCTTTGGGCTCTGGGAGAGGCAGCTATATCTATTATGATCTCTCTCACCACAGATATGGGACATATAATTATAATTCAAGGCCGATTTTTAAAAATAATTATGTTAGATTGTAACTTGCACAGATAAGTATCATCCTTCAAATTTTTTTATATTAGGAGGCTGTACACCAATTTCAATGGTGATACTACTGCTCTAAAATTTATAACTCCCCAGACCCTCAGCACACACTTATTCCACACATGCAATATATACACACGGAGATTCCTTTGGGCTGGCCTCTGGAATCAACAGAGCAGAAGAGAACTGGTCCTGTTACCTTAAAGTTGTGCTTGGTACACCTGGAAGCTGTGGGATCCTAGAATTCTGCACTGATGTGCAGGCATGGTTGGCACCAAGATAAACAAGTGGCACGTGGAGTTGGACATTAGTGGCCCAGCTGCCAGCATCATCAGGGGGCAGTTTGTGAGGTCGAGGCTGGTTTCCATGACATCAGCGGAGCTGCTGAGGAGGTCAGCTAGGGCCACTGAAGATGATTATAAGGCTAGGAACCCACAGAAGGATCCCACTGAAAGTTTTACCTACCACTTCGAAAGAGTATCAAGTCATTCTTGTGTTTGAGAATCATGAAGGCAAAGGGTTCTAGGAGCCTTTGTCTTGATTTTAGGAACTCAGTTTAACTGAAAGCATGAAGAGACAAAGGGCTAAGTAGACTCTTAAAATTAACCTTTTCTCTCTCTTTATTCCTCTCTCTTTCTCATGTGATAGGCTTAATAAGCTTGCCTGGTGTTTCATTGAGAAGATAAAGATATAAGCTAACAGATTGTAGCTCCTTCATCTTCCCATTGGCACCTACAAACTTGCCTTTGTCTGCATTCAACCCCCTCCTGAAACAGAGAAGTGTCCCCTCCTATTAAGCTTCACCCTCTGAACATACTGGCCAGCATCCCACCCCCTGGTGCCTATTTCTCCTTCAGGATTTACACTTGCCCTTGTCATCTTTCCTGCTTCTTCAGCCTCCCTCTTCCTACTGGATCACGATCCTAAACATTCAAATATAGTCTAGAAGTTCCCACCTTTCAGAAACCCTTCTTAACACACTACTTCTATTTCTAGCCTACTCATTATTTTTCTCCTAGTCTTCAAAGCCAGACTTCTAGAAACATATCCTATCTTTATCATCTATACACTCTGCAACCCCTACCACTATACTGAATGTGTTCTTTCCAAGGTTATCAGACTAAATCCACACTGCTGAGTAAAATAGGTATTTCTCAGCCCTCATCCTACTCAACCTCTCAGCATTCCAGTTTTCTATACCTTTATTCTTGACATTTTCTCTGATCTGTGTCCATGGCACCAAACTCTCTAGTCATTTCACTAGGGTCTCCAGGCACTCATTCTCCAGTTCCTTCTCTTCTAACCCCTAAAGGTAGTACTGCCTCAGGGCCAGCCCTGGGTCTATTTTATAACCCTATACTAATTCTGATGACTTTGAATGTATGTTAATACTACACTAATGTATGTCCCCACCCAGTCTTCTCTTGTGAGACCCAGACTTATATATTTGGGTAGACTTACCCACTGAGATATAAGCATTTTGAATTTGATGTGCCCAGAATGGAACTATTCATCCTAACACTCAAGAGCATGCCCTTTCTCAAGTCTTCCCTATCTTAGAAAACAGCACAACTAGTGCAGTTGCTCAAAGCTAGATATCTGGGAATTGTCCTTGATCCCCTCTCTCACCGCTCCACATCCTTCCTATCACCAAGTTCTGCTCATTATACCTTATCCTCATCTCTGTTACCAACACCCTAGGCCAAGCCATCATCAGCTCTCACCTGGATTCCTGAAGTAGCCAAACAATTCATGTTCCTGTGTCCACAGAGCAGCTAAAGAGAACTGTGCTGTTTCTACAGCTTTATTTTGTGTTCCTGTCCATCGTTCATTAGGCTCTGACCACATGTGCACTTCTTAGTTCCATTTTAAGACCTTTCTTACCTCAAGGCCTTCACACATGCTACCTTTGGCCAGAATGTCTCCTCCTCCTGCCATTGTCTTCCCCCTACATCTTTACGCTTGGCTAATGCTGTCTCAGCTGAAATGTCACTTCCTCCTAGAAGTTTTCTCTAAGATCCTGAATGTCCACTCCTAACAACAGACACTGTTATGTCAGAACTTGAAATTTTATATTTATTTCATATTTATATTGATTTCACGTCACTTCCTTCATAAGTCTTCATGAGATCAAAAATCGTATCTATCTTTATTATAACTCTGTATTTAGTACTTAGCCAGTGCCTAACAATCAATATTTGTTGAATGAACAAACTTCTATCCTCTTTTTCCTACTTAACACTCGCAGTATGGCAAGATTGCCTTACTCTTTCTGTATCACACATATGCCTCTCTCTTAATGACGTGAAAAGATATGGACCTTTGGAATTAGATGGATCTGGCTCTGATACCCCCTACCAGAACCGTTGTGTGACTGGGGAAGTTGCTTAACCTCAGTCTTTTCATTACAGCCCAGGGGCGACTTCAACTCAGGTGTCACCCCAGGGGCATGCGGGTGGGAGGTATCGACTCAGAGGTGCACTTAGCATTTCCCCTCAGTTCTTCCGCACTGATACAGCAAAGAATTACAGGTAGCGAGATTTAGAAAAAGGAAGATGTATTGAAAGTACATTTTAGAAGGAGATGGGCCGTGCTAAGAAAGGCTGTAACCCTGTGGAATTCATGAGGTGAAAAGATAAAAGAAATAAAAGACAGAGTATGCCCCAAGGGAGGGGCAGGTTTTCAGCCAAGGAAACTGTAACAACACAGAAGTGGGAAGGCCTGTATTATATTTGGGCCGAGGTGGGTGGTTTATAAAGGCATTCCTAGATGATTGGCATATGAGGTCATTTTGATTGACACTTGGCTGCTATATAACTCTGCCTAGTGAACATGTACTTACCCAGAATTCAGTCTGTTGTCATTGGATTCATGAACTTCCTGGCATAAACATGGTATTATACTGATTGTATAATGAGGCTGAGGTTGTGGGCATGTTAGGGTAGTACTTTCTGTGCAAGCATCTGTGGCTGGATTAAACCAACTATAGATTATGGCCCATCCATCTGTCCTTTCTCTCTGGGGATGCAGGAAACATTCTTTAACTACCAGTGGGGTGTTCTTTGGGCTGTCTCTGGCCTGGGCCGCCATTCCTTTGTTCCCCTGTTGTTCATATCTGACTACCTGCCTAAATTTCTATATGGAAAGTGAGAAAAATAATATGTCTTATAGTAATATTATCAAGATTAAAATGAGATAATATAAAGTACTGATCATAACAGTATGTAATAAAAGTTACTTTTCTTTTATGCCTCCTAATAAACTCCAAATACTCCTTACCCAACAGGTACACGTGCACATACAAATATTTGATACTGTGAGAACATCCATCCTGTCCTACTGAGTCTTTCTGATTGTGACCTTCCTATTAAGAGTTTTGCCTTTAGAGCATGAGATACTTAGCCATGGAACAGAATTTATAACATTAAACTGAATATATAACTGCAGCCCTAAGTAACTAGAGTTTGTATTATAAGGGTACCTTCTCAAATATATTTGGAGTTAACACAAAGAGAAAGGCAACAACGTTTTTGATAGTGTAGAAGAAATTACTTTAAAAGAAAACACCAGATGGCAGCACCAGATGCTAAAGAGATATCTGATGAGATTTTTTTTTGAGCTCAAACCTGAGCACCTAGGATGTCAAAGGTAGCTTAAACCCACATTCAGAGAGACAATCATTTATAGAAAAGATAGCTTCCCTAAAGAAAAATATTGCCTACCTTGTAATTAAGTAAAGAAGTTTTAGGAACATTGTTTCACATGTTACAAGCAAAATCCTGAGAAAATAACTCCAAGCATTATCTAACTAATAAAAGATAGCTAGACAAAAGATTCACTTTGGTTTGTAGTTACATTTAATTAATTCTGTCAATCTGTGTTCTAATTAGCTGGAAAGGAGCTAAATCCAAATAATGAAATACTATTGGCTTCTAGAAAATGGCAATATTTTCCCAAATATTTAATGCAAATATTAAAATTTATTCACCATATTAAAACAAGGAGTAATAATGACCTCTATTACTATATTCTGCAGCATCACTTAGGAAAATATTTATAAGACATCAAAAGATCTCACTAAATAAATATTATAATTCAAAATTATTATCTATAGTTTCTATATTATGCATTAAAATTTCACCCAAAATTAGTACGACTATTAAAATCTTGCTAAATTGGATGTTGCTTATTCAGCCTTTCCTTCTTTTAGAGGAAAGAAAGGGAGTCCAATGCTGATGGTGATGTCAAGTAATGGGAGAGCCACAAAGCCCGGGGCAGTCACACCTTCTAAATAAAAATACACATTGAGGGCTTTATTCCTGCTTAAGTACTGCTTAGCATCCTTCATGACTTCCCTGTGAATTCAGCCCTATGTTTTGAATGAGAAGCAATGGGACGATTTAAGCCTGTACATTGGTTAGAGGGCAGAGCAGAGCCAAAGCAAGGTGCCCGCCGAGGTCTTGGAGGAGAATTTGCCTTAGTGGCATTTGTTTGTGTTTAGATTTGATTGAAAGGTGACAGAGCATCTGTGTCATAAGAGAACTGAGCCAATCTATGTTGGAAGAACATTCTGAGCAGAGGGTAATTCACTCTGCCAGCAAAACAGTCATTGTTGCCCGACTGGAGTGAATTGTTTTCCAAGTACTATGATCATGGTTCTGAAAATTTTTCTTCACCTTAATTCACAATAAGACTTAGCCCCCTGAGAACATGAGGCAAGACTGCTGATTCTAATCTGAAGTCAGAGCAAAGATTCTAGAAAGAAATTGTTGTAACTGACAAGAGAAGAAATGAAGCAAACATCTGAACTTTAAAAAGAATGCATGTGCATCGTAGTCAGCCAAAAGTCAGCCGTCACAGGCAGATGAAATTCTGAAATCTAATAATGCATAGGGCAGTGCTCTTTATGGAAAACGTATGATTCACTGTACTATCTAATTTTTAAATGATACAAAGAAAGAAAAACAGCAATAGACAGGATCAAATCATAACCAAAAGAAAAACTGTAGTACCCAGGAGAGGCTATCTGCTGAAAGCACTGTGGCATGGCAAATGTCTTTTTTAGTGAAGGAATAAAGTCCATTGCTTCAAGAATCTTATGCCTCTCTGCAGCTTAGGAGATTTCTCCATTGTAATTAAGCCAAGCTCGCATTAAATCTAGCAACTAAAGAATCCCTAAGTGAGATGACCTTTCTATGCCCTCCACTAAAGCCTGCGTGGTCCTCAAACGGACCAGCACATGTCTGACAGCAGTAAGTGCCAGTTTCTCACTGACATGTGCCTTTTCAGGTGTGGGAGCAGAGTTGGATGTGCTCTGACATGGCCATGCCCTCTAGATGCCCTTGTTCTGACGAACTCCCCTTTCTCTGATCTAAATGCACAAGTCATCAAGGGCTATCACTGGCCTCTCCTGACATTCGCCCCTCCAGACGATGGGGTGAGTCAGGAGATGTCTTTTTGTGAAGCCGTGGGCCCAGGCCAGCCTCTTTTAGCAGTCGTGACTGAGTGAGAACATGCTGTGCTCAGCCTGTTGGCTCCACTCTTGGGAGCACAAAGTATGTGTTACAACAACAAGCCCAAGAATCCTGACCACACTTTTCCCTATCTCAAGATCTATAATGACAGCATTTGAAGTAAATGCATACAATCAGGAAACAGGGCTGCAAGTCATACACTAACAGTTTCTGATTGTGACCCTGAGACACGGATCTTTCTGCTCTTTGAATGCAGACCTCACACATTTTGGAAGGAAAGCAACAGCCAGAAGATGGGAAAAACAGATCATGTTTATGAGACCAGCCTGCAGGCCATGCCACACTTAAGTTCGGGTTTTCGTTCGGTGAAGAAACCAGCCATTCCTTCTTCAGTGTTCATCAGAAAACACCTAGCTTCTGTTAGTCTGACTCTTCAGCTTTAGGATCATTGTCCTAGAATCTTGCAACTCAGCACGTCTATAACCATTTCATTTTAAACATGGAAAGTTAGGGGAAAGTACAAGACTTTGACAAAATAATGCATTAAAAAAAGTAAGGAAGAAAAATTGGATTAAAAATAGAGGATGCTCGCCCTCTACTCCCTCTGGTTTAATCCTTTACAATAGGTTGAGTAACCTTAGTTTCCCAAAAACAGTCTCTTTAAAGAACTCTGGAGGTGGGGTGTTTCAAGTAGCGAGCCATAGAAAAAAAGACTTTGACCACTTCTTATTTCTCATGATTTGACCATTCTATAAGGTGTGATACAGGACAGCAGCACATCCACTCCCCTGGCTTAATGGTAGGACAAAGTCCGTGGACCATGCCCTGTCTTGTAGGTAGCCATCTTCATAAGCATCCTTTCCCCAATCCTGGTGGATGGCAAAACTTCAGGTAAATGTCCAACAACACTTCGCCATACAGGTTGGGGACCCCGGGATCATACTTATTTATAATTGCCCAAGTGGGTGGCCAGAGCATGGTGCCCAACCCAAGATGCAGAGCAGCAGCAGGGATTCGGCACTTCCCAGAACCATGAACACATGCACAGTTGCTTTGGTGTCCGTGGGGGTTAACTCTCCACTTACTACGGTCACATAAGTGTCAAAAGAAAACATGCTGCATTCGCAGAGCACGTCTGTTTCTGCAAGCGCTCCAGTGTTTAATTATTGTTAAAGTCATTTGGGGTTTTTGACACAGATTCTATTTTAGTAAGATAAACTCAGCATAACCCAGCATTGCCAAAAATGAATTCCTAAGGTAGATGACTAAAATAAACTGGTAATAAATATTGGCTGTTGGAACAGGAATTATAGCTCTGTAATGTAGACATAGCGTTAATGACTCATTTTCATTTAACAGCCTCTCCCAAGGATTATTGGTTTGAGGGCTCAGGGAAGAAAGACTTTCATCTCCCTTTCTTTTAGGCAGCACAATGGAAGAAGACTGTCAGCCCAGCAGGCAAGGATGCTCTTTGTCTACTTTACCAATAGAAATATAGGTCCTGGAGTCCAACAGGGGGTCAACTTGGACAGGCTGCATTGAGGTGGAAATAAGACATTGAAAGAAACCATCCTAAGCTTTGAGAGTGTTGATTCTGTGGACAGTTTCCTCTCATTCCCTGGAGGCAGAATGTGCTCCCAGGACCACCCAGGGAATTTCATGGGGTGTGAGTTACCTTATCAGTCACAGTGGGCACTGCATTGTTCCTTTGCTGCTTGGAACCAGTGGACTCTTTCAGGCCACCTTTACTCCCTAAGGTCAAATGATGAACTTGTGGCCTATTTGGTTGAGCTTTACAACTTCTCTGGTGTACCAGAAGGTGGTCAGGGGCAAAAGTCAGGTTGCAGTTTGGGCAGGGCACAAGCTGAGCTTGACTTGGCCCCTCTTGGCTGGACTGCCCAGTTGGAAGGGACTGAGGCTTCTGTGGGAGTGGCTGGCGGAGCTCTTTGGGGAGCTGGTCATTTTTTATTTTCCACTTTTCCAGGCATTTGGGCTCATGAATAGGAAGGGAGAGGGTGCCAAATTCCCTACTGCAAATGTAGCAGATGAGAGTCTTTGGTCGCGCTGGGACGCCATCAGCAGCTTTCTTAAGACCAGTAAGATCATCAGAACTGTTGGGGTTTGCTGCTCTGGGCCTCTCGCCCTTCGGCTTGCAGCTTCTCTGGTGAACGAGAAGACGTTCTGGCAAGAATGTGCGGCCACAGGATTCACAGGGCAGCAGCTGAGCCTGAGAACTCTGGAACGCGGCCTCATTCGCTGCCTGAAGACTGTAGGAACCACTGCCACCGAGAGGCTGTGGTTTGGAGGGCTCTGGCCGCCTCAAGTGCTTGGGCAACTTGCTGTTTTCAATACGCCACTTCTCCAAGCACTGGGGCTCATGAATGGCAAGTGACTGGGACCCAAATTCTCGGCCACAGATGTAGCATATCCGGAATCCAGGCCTGCGGGATGGGATCACAGGTGGGCTGGGCTGGCTTTCTGACATACTTCTCTTACTGGACCGTTTTGAGAGTATCACAGTTCCAGGTCTATTTTTATGAGGGTTTGTATTTATTTTTTCAACAGGACTGACATGCTCTGTTTCTGGCAAAAGGCTACAATAGGTGTGACTAGATAGAACAGCTTGGTTGATAAGGAAGGTGGATTCTTTAGAATGGTGGAGAGTCGGCTGCAATTTGTTGGAAACCCTTTTCTCCTTTCTTCTTTCCATTAACAAAGAAGTCTTTCCCTAGTGCTTGCACTGATTCCAGGCCAGACTCATCTGGGCTTCTTCTTAGAGTGAAGGTTAGTGAGGTTGGCTGTCCTGGGGTTCCACATTGTGGCCAGCACCTTAGACCCAGTGACCATGACTCAGAGCTTCATTGCAGAGCAGCAGTCTGGAATGCTGGAAAGTCCCCATTAAATCCAAGATGCCTCTGAGATCTGTGGGGGAAACACAAATTGAGAACTTATTAAACACACACCCTTGTTATACTATAAGTTCATAAGAAACAGTGGGGTTTTGTTTGTTTGTTTGTTTGTTTTTTGACCTAGTATCTTCTTTGGCTAGCATAGCCAGTAGCACATAGGATTTGTTCGGTAAGTGTTGAAATAAATTTGAAGAAAATTTCCAACATGAATTGCTCTGTTACCATATTGAAAGTAGTGTTCTGCCCAAAGAAAGATCGACAATTACAGCAAATCATAAATCTGTATGACACAGACCATCAGAGGCATGGTGGCAAGATCATAGGAGAACCAAGAACTACAAAAATTAGATTAATATTTATAGGATTCTTAACATTTTAGTGCAGGGTTCCCCAACCAATACTGGTCCATGGCCTGTTGGGAACCTGGCTGTACTGCAGGAGGTGAGCAGTGGGCAAGCGAGCAAAGCTTCATCAATGTATTTGCAGTCGCTCCCCAGCACTAGTATCACTGCCTCAGCTCCACCTCAGGTCATTAGGCATTAGATTCTCATAGGAGGACCCATCCCTGGTGCCAAAAAGGTTAAGGACTGCTGTTTTAGTGCCATGGATCCCTTTGACAGTTCTTTGAAGCCTATGGACCTCTTGAAAATCATAATAATGATTTTCAAGGCAAAAAACAAAATTCTTATCACAAGTAAAACTAATTTTATGAAAATAATTTATTAAATATTTTTAATTGTTATATATATTTTACTTGAGATATAGTAACATGCCAGACTTCTTCAGTTTCCATGGGACCAAGATTAAGAACCTCTATAGAAGAAGTAACTCAACAGTGAATATTATAAGAATTATCAGGAAAACCCTCAGAGGGAAAGTAAATGTTTTATAACTTATCTAGTATCCACTTTTCTTTATTATGAGACTGAAATATTAATAAATCATGGCCATAATTGTTAAGCCAAGAATGCAAACCAGGCCTCTACCTTTCCTGGTGGGATATCTGCGGATCGTCTCTGGGATGAAGAAGCTCAGAATTTGCTTGATGAGCTTTTTATAGCTATCATGCTCACTATCTTATTTATGTAGATATATATAGTAATATCTATTTATAGATATATATCTATATTATTGATATATAGATCAATATTTATTGATCTTTCAAATTTTTTTTTTATAAAAACATGGCCAATGGTTTTCCAAAACAAACCAAAATAAAGAGCTGATAAAATTTCTTTATGGGCAGAAGCCTAAGGAGTTAACTTGGGGGAAAGCATGAGTCAATTTTGCCCTGGGTCTACAATCTAACCTCAACCAAGATTATTTTCAGAAGCCTTAGGACCATCTTCATTTCCTGAAGGATGACCTGGATCTGGATTAGAGGCTCTGTAGCATCCGGTCCCAATTACTGGGGGAGCAGTGTCTGATTGGAGCTGGACCCTGCAGTTCATGGCAAACACTTGAGTTCAGGCAGAGCAAAGACAGCAGTGATGGTAATATTGAAACACTGTTTGGGCATTGTCTTGATAAAGGACAAAAACAGCTGTGAGATCTGTGCCTAGTTCCTGTATTTTGGTGCCGAGAAAAGTTTGAATCCTTGCAGTTAAGACTTTCAAATCAGGTCTGGCAGAGAGGAGGAAGTTATTATTCATTTTGACAGATCCTAAGACAGTGATATTAACACATGTGACAAAAGAATGTGTTGGCCCCAGAGCGGCCAGCACTGAAAATGAAGCTTAGAGAAACAAAATGTATCACTTGATCAGCACCATCTAAAAGAGAAAGTGGTTCTAGAGATCACAAGGAATCTAGTAAAATTATTTTATTAGATTTTATCAGCAAATGGGTGAGATAACCCCTCCAACCACCCTGCTTTGTTAGTTTTGATTTCTTGTTCACCAAGGATCTCCTGTTCCAG
>CM053501.1:30913990-31203545 GCA_028627145.1 Eidolon dupreanum
ACACACACACACACACACACACACACACACACACACACACACACACTGTTCCCTGCAGATTAGAATAAGGAGAAAGCTCCATGACTTGCCCCAACAACTCCTTCCTTTATTTCCTTTGTAATAAGGTAAGAGAACTAATATTTATTGAATATCAGCTACGCATCAGATATTGTACTAATTTTTATATACATAATTCCAGTTAATTCTCAAATGATTACAAGAGAGGTATTATTATTTCAATTTTATAAATGGAGAAACTATGACTCAGAAAAGACAGGTAACTTGCCCAAGACAGCCAGTTTCTCAATGACAGAACTGTGAATCAACTCCAGCTCTCTTTGGCTCCAATACCCAGCACTTTCCATTATTCATTCTGCCTAAAATTCCACTGGTAGAGCTTCTTCCCTTTAGTTTTTATCCCTGATCTAATGTATGATTCATATGCCCCACGGGAAGGTAACTAAGCCCTCACCAGTCTTTCTGCTCCCCTTTAGGAAAAGAGGCAAAAGGGAGGAGGGGAAGAGGGCATAGAAGAAGAGGAAACCTCTGAGATAGAAAAAGCAGGAGAGTGATTGGGCTACTGAAGACAACATTTTTTCCTTAAGAGACAGGGATCATTTTATTTTAATGTAAGTGGTTTTCTAGATGAAGTTTTCCCCTGCGCATTATGCAATACAGATTCTTTTCATGATTTCACTGATATCCTTGATAAAAATCTACATTGCTAACAGGGGTGAAGCGGGGGCTCAGTGGGAACTGGGGTGGTATAACGGGTGCAGAGTGAAAGGGAAAGCTGCCCAGAGAGGCCAGATGGTGTTCGGCTTGCAGTCACATCACCATTCTGATTAGGGATGAATGTTTATGCATGCAGGTATGTGTGCATTACAAATATTTTCTCTGCAGCGAACACACTAAACATGATAAAATTTCCAATTGATTTCATCTTTTCTTTTTCTACCATCTCTTTCCTCCTCCAATATCCTTCTAAAATTTATGTTTTATTGTGATTAAAAGCATCAAAATATGAAAGGTGAGGTAGCTAGAATTGAATAAAATTTTTTGGAATCTGAGAAATTTATGTTTCTGTCGGTGATCCTGACAAGGAGTGGCATGGTCAACTGCTTTACCCTATAAGTAAGTTTTAAAAGCGAAAGCGCTGAAAAGTACTAAATACGTATACTTAAATTACTTAAGAAATTGGCCTGTCAGCCAGACATGTCGTAAAGAAATGTTGCTGGTTTATAAAGAGAACCACTTTGCAAAGCCAGTTAGTTTCACCCCAAACATCTATGGAGAAAAGTTCACTCCAATTGGCCTGAATTATTCATTTTGACCATATTTGCACATAGGAGATTTAAAGAATGTCTTGGAAGACAACACGATTTATCAATATGATACCATTTTTCCATGCCCTTTGGGTTCATGGGGAAGGGAGAGACAAACTCACAAAGATGAATATAATAACCATGGGAATCTGAAACCATCTTGGCATTAGAAGGTGTTTCTCTATATAAGAAGAGACAGAACACAACCAAAGTGATTAAATCTTTAAAAAATTAATTTAGTCCTTTGAAACAAAATAAATGTAAGTGATACATGACCCTTCCCTGTTGGTATAGAATCCAAATTCTTTAAATGGACAAATGAATAAATAAGAAAGATGGAGTTGGGGCTGACATCGGCTCTGAGCAAAATTATAAAATATAAGTGGTTTGTATTTAATATCTTCCATCCACCCTGGTCAGAAGCCTTTACTTTCCCCTGCCTAGCACCCTCATGTACTCTCCAGTCTTTCTCATCTATGAAATCTCATTTTCCAAAAAAGGCTAATGATTAATGAAGTAGTATCCCTCCCAGAGTCTAGCAGAGACAGCTAGTTCCCTACCTACAGTTATTCTGCCCAAATCTCTCAAATTAAGAGGGAACCAATTTTTAGCTGGGTACATGATTTCCCAGTTAAAAGTCTATGGGTTCCTTTGTAGCCAGTAAAATACTAGGACTTAGAAGAACTCTTCTTGAAAAGTAGGGGCACTACTTGGTTCTCTTTCCTTTTTTCATGCTGATGCTTAGAACTTGCATGTGATGTCTGGAGCTCTAGCAGCCATTTTGGGCCAGATTACATTCATGTAAACTTGACAGGACAGAGAAGAGACCTAAAGAGACTTGAGTACCTGGGAAAGTTGGAGCCACCATATAAGTGCCTCCTTTGGACTTTATATACATAAAAGAAATAAATGTCTATTTATATTTTAGCTACTTTTAGAATTCTTACATAAAAACCTAATACTAACTGAGATAGTTATATTTTAATAGTTGTCATTGGTTTAGCATAAAATGAATTCTAATAGTGATATTTCAAATTTGGGGATTTTTTTATGAGAAAAAACTTTTTTTGAGAAAGTATATGTTTAGGGGAAAAATTGACTTAATACATACTTTTTTTCTGAAAATCAGAAATAAAAAACTTGAAATTCTAAATACTGAGCCAACAGTTCTTAAAAAATTAATTCACAATCCATCCTCCCCTAGATTTTTTTGAACAAATTTGAATGACATATTTTACTTCAGGAAACTAAGAACCTATTTTTTCCTTGAGCATTTGAAAGAGGTAGGAGGCACCACTGCTGTGCAAGTTATTAACTTATAGCCTCTATACTCCAAATTCTCTTTTGTATATTCAGCTTTGTGATGCTGGTACTGGGACTCTGTGTACCCCACTTCTGCTTTGCCAGCTGGCTCTGCTAATAGTGTTAAAGCAAAGGGAAAAGACAAGATTGGAGAAGGAAGAGAGGACTTGCTTTTTTTAAAAGGCTTCCTGCCTGCTTGTGGTTCCTATGAATATCATCTCAGCAACATTTCTTCAGCCCAGCAAAAGCAGTTCTTCCCTGTAGCAGCAGCTGAAACCAGTTTACAGTTTTTCAACACTTGCAGACCAGATTCACTCTTCCTCCCTGACCAGACATTACCAGTCAGTCTGTGCCTTCTCCTTGGAGATCTGATTTTCAGCTCCATAAGGCACCTCTTCTAAGTTTCTAACTTTTAATAACTCAAACCTCTTCCCTATGATATTTCACTCTAGGAATGGTAGTAGTCACCTCCTTTATGTAGCAGTGTTCTCTTTTTATCTTGCTAGTTACCTAGGTAACAACTTCATTTCTGGTTAACAAATCTTTACATTAAATTCTCTTCATTTCAATAGTTGGTACGATTTCTGTCTCCTGACTGATATAACTACCTTCAGAATATGATAAAAATCTGTGATAGTCAAGCTGTTCATAACCTTATTATTGCAATAAATATAAATGCAAATAATTATTTCACAGCATCTTAGAAAATAATTTATGCTTATCTTAACATTCAACGCTCAACTCATTCAGACCAGTGAAAACATATATTTGTAATTTTTACACTACTCTCATGTGTCAAGAAGTAGGAAATGTTGCTCTTCCATTTATGACCGAATTAAATTATAAGGGGAAACCTGCCATTTCAGGCATATTTACATTTTCCTTAATTTTACTTGACACTCTTCTGCTGCTGACTTCCCAGCCCTAAGGCCATTGCTACCACAGAGAGAGTCAAACTGAAGTGATGGCATTCATATATCAGTAGTGACCAGAAAGTGTTGAGGGTAGCTGGTCCAGCTCACTCTAGCTGGTTCTCCACACTCCCTTCTGGGTAGCACATGGGCCATGGCATCAGCGGTCCTCAGTAATTCTGATGTGAGGACACAAAAGGCCAGGTGAGAACAACTGGGAACTGGAGGTGATTTGGTTTGGGAAAGACAGAAGCAGTGAATGAAAGGAAAAAATGGAAACACTTTAGCTGAAGGCATACAGCTTCAAAGGGATATGGTTTTCCATATTGGCATTTTCATGCTGATTTTGAAGATAATAAAAAATTTCCCCTTCTTTGTCTCTCTTTCACTGTAAAGAATTTTAAACCAACAAATAAGTTCTTTCACTTTCATTCAACCTGACTGTCAGGTATAGGCATGACAGTCTGTGGTGTTAGGAAAGCTATGGACACAGAAAATGGGAGAAATGCACTCTTTATGATTCTAAGTAGAGCCTTCTGCAAGGATATTTTATGTTGTTGAGGCTCAAAATATCACTGATGACAGCTATTGTTAGATGGAGCCTGTAATTTTCACTCTATATTGAGTATCCAAATCATAGAGTACTCAAGAGTCATGAATGCCACACAGGTATGACCATGTAATTTAGAGTGGTTACAGAAAGCATCTATATAATCACAGAAATGTATAGAAATTCAAGAAATAGGCAAAAAGTGGGGAGTCAGGCCATTGAACAATAAACAAATCCACATACCATATTTTCTGACATTTGGGATAGTTCTATTCCAAAAGCATAGTTCTATTCCAAATAGCTCTTTTTTTTTTTTTTTTAAGACTTTAAAACAGTGGTCCATAAGCCAAATTTGGCTCATAGGTATATTCTTTTTGGCCTGCATAGAGTTAAAAATGTTTGAATTTGTTTCCATTATCATAAAATTGGGAGATGTCACACACCACAAAATCTGGATTTTTAGTTTCTTTTGAAAAAGTAGAAGATCTGGCCATACAGAGCCCCACACTCCAAACTGGGAACAGCCAACATAAGCTGATACTGAGTCAAGGCTTTGTCTGTAGGTCAGACAGCCAATCTTCACTCTTCCAAAGTTTCTCATCAGCCCCTTGATCCATTAATTTATAGTTCATGCTTGATTTTCAAAGACATTTGAGTTTGTGACCATTTGTGATCCTTGCTTTAAAATGTCCCTTTTCTCAGTTTTTTTTTCTCCTCAATTAAATATTTAAAAATCACTTCAAGGAGCTCTCACACTTAGGAAACTGGGAATCCTGTTGAATCCTTTTCTATGAGAGATAATTATGAAAAGTATGACATAGTATTGGTAAAAATTCAGAAAGGAAACTTCCTAATAAAAGCAAACTGAGGTTGAAATACTTGGTTTTAGGAGGGAGGAAAATATTCAAGGGGAAAAGAAATAACCAGTGACCTAAGAAAGAATTTTCATACATTATTGGAGGGTCACAGGAAATGATGCATCTAATTCCGGGGGTGGGGGAATCAAGCAGACAGTGTTTAGAGATCAGCCACAGGGGAGATGATAAAAGGAAAAAAAAAAAAGGAAAAAAGAAAAAGAAAAATACAAATGTGCAAGAAATGTGTATTGGAGACCATCTGAACATTTTTGGAGGCATTCCCATAATTATTAGTTATCCATTAATATAAGAGCTATTCTTCTGCTTAACCCAACAATCCTTGGTTTACCATTAATTGATTTCCCAGATGAAGAATGCTGGATATCTTACGTGTCTAAAGAAAGAATCTGTCGATAAAAAGAACCATAAACAAGCTATTAGTAACTCCGAGATTTGGGCTGAAAATACTTCAAAAGAGAATTATGCTTCTTTGTAAGGATTACAGAATCAAGTGCACTCTTTCTACCAAACTGACCATTTTGTCAAGTACCACTGAAAAATTAGTTGGAACTGAAAATGTGTAAGAGCAGCACAATAGTTCCTTCTCAATCTAGAATGAGATATCTGACATCCATCAAGTGTCTAGAATTAATGTATTATGATAAAAAACAGTGGAGGAAAACTACAGATATCCCTGGTTTAGTATTTCATTTTTTGAAATTGCAGATAGAGGCATGTGTTTACTGGCTCTCATGTGATTATGCTTGCACTGAGTTCCCACTGTCTTCATGATCATAATTTATTGTCTCAGAGTGCTAACTCAGTGCAATATTTTGGCACAGACTTCTAAGCCACAGAGTGGTAGTATCAGAATTGTGGTCACTGGATTAGCGCAGCCGGGAAACAAACACGATGAAGAATACGGCCGCTCTTGAAGGAAGAGGCTTGGCTAGGATAGATAGATTGGCATATGAAAGATGGGCCTCACTGTATCCTGGAGGAACCTTTATAACCACATCACCTACTTACCCTACAACAGCCTCAAAGTTGTGCCTCAGTGCTATCCACCTCCAGGAGGTCGGTGCCTCCCAGAGCCTGGCTAACACTTAAATTGATCATCATTACCATTCATTACAGACATCAACACCCTTTGTTAATAATGCTCTCTCTCCATCTAAAGCTGTTTCTGAGGAAAGTTCCTGGGAAGAGAGTCAAAAACAGGGCTGAGCCCAAGAAGCAGGCTGGGTTTCTGCTGTGTGTGTAATGAATGCGCTTCTATTTTCTAATGTGTTCAGCATGATTTCCCTGGTCCTGACTCTGGAGAGTTGAGAGTTTATGGACCACAAGCTGAAGCCTGTTCCCAAACATGGATTTTTTGTTGCTGTTCCCGCACCTCTCATCCTCCTATATAAATAAGTCATTGAAGAGCTATTGTCATTCTGTTTGACATCTCTGAGTCTCAGGAACAAGGCATTCTTTCAGAAGAGTGGTTTGAGCTCTTTGATGGTTCAGTATTCTCCATACTACAACCTTTCATTGCTCAGGAATCTTACAAGAAATATCCCCTGCTGGAGAAAATTGCTAAAAAAAAAAAAAAAGTCCCTTGGTGGAAGTCATTCAATCTCCATGTCCCCAAAGCCCAAGCCAAACATGAAATATGGTGACAGCTCTTTATTTGCAAACACCTTAAGCTTATAGTTTAATTTTTTTTGTGGTTTAAAATTTACCGAAATCCTCCTTCCACCCCCTGCCCAATAACTATCAGATAGCAAAGAAGTCAGTGAGCGTATCAACCGCTTCATTCTGTTTTCCTTTAGTAAACAAAAAGATGCACATGTATTTTAGGTCACACATAGGATCAGAAACATTGGGATATTTAATTATAAGAATTCAATTTAAAATCAACTTTATGAATTCTGACTTTCTCTTTTATGTGTTTTCAACAGTCTCTTTTCCCATCTTCTGTATTGTTTCTATTTGTTTTACAGTTTCCATTGTCCAGCTATCTCCACTTTGAGTCTAGAAGGATCCAATACAGTAAGGACAAAGTCCCATTAGGAAATTAGTAAAGAATGTGGCATCCTGTAGCTGCTCTGGAGGGCGAAGGCAAGGGTACCCAACCTTTGGGCTGTGGACTGGTACCGATGAGTGGCCTGTTAGGAACCAGGGTGCAGAGATGGAGGTATGAGCAGCATGCGAAGCTTCACCTGTATTTACAGCTCCTCTCCAGTGCTAGCATCACTGCCTCAGCTCCACCTCAGATCATCAAGTATTAGAGACCCATAGGAGCACCGGTTGCTGGTGCCAAAAATGTTAGGGCCTGCTGGGATAAGGCAATGCCAACCAGATCATCTCTAGAAATGTGTGGCTTATATTTTAACCCCATTATATTCTGCAGAAAACAGGATAAGAAGTGATGGGACCAATCTAATCATTATCTTATGTTCTATAAGTCAGAAGTCCACCATGGATCTCCTGAGGCAAAAACCAAGGTGTTAGCCAAGCTGTGGTATCTTGCTACAGCAGTAACAGAAAACTAAAAAACCTCAACAGAAAAAGATCAGAGTTGTGAATGTAGCCTTCTGCAAAAATGTTGCTCAGCTAGTTTTTTCCCACACCCAGAATCTTAATCAGTTCATGATCACCCAGCTCTAGATTCTGTTGGAAACACCAAGGGATAGAGGCAAGGGCTCCATTCCAGGAGCCTTGCTGAGATGCCCGAGTCAGCCCTCTAGAATGAGAATTACAATTCACTGTGTAGTAACAGAAGCATAAATATCGGTATAACATGATGCAGTGGGGTCCAGTATCTCTGTCTAGTTCTGGTAAGCACCCTTAACCAGTGTGACTAAGGAAACAATACTCTCAGATTTTTCATTCTCTTCAATGTACTCTATACATCTTTGCTGTCCACACTTCGAGCTTGTTATCCCCATTTCCTCTCTGCCTGTATTCTTTGTTTTGACTTCTGCATATTACTATCAGACAGAGTCTTCATTGACTATTTTCTTCAAAAATTTGACTTAAATATACACTGTTTTGGGCTAACTGACTACATTTCTTATTAATGAGAGTGCTGAGCGCACGACAGTGTTCTCCTTCTCTCCTTTCAACTGTGTTCTCAGGACCGTAATCAGCTTCCTCTAATTAGAGGTGGATACTTAAACCCTTGCTAGGTGTAAAGGGTCACTTCCAGTTTGGATTCGGAGCTGAAAGACAATTCTATTTTGTAGAGTTATTTCCTATTTGGAATTGTAGGGTATCAGAATATGCCACTTTGGTATAAGGATTATTTTGAGCTGAAGGCAATTAAGAAAAAAGCAGATACAAGAAAAGTTCTCTGCCTTCCCTCTACTTGCCTAAAAGCAGGACATACATTGGTAAAAGCGTCTCCCTTTCCTCTACCAAGAAGGGCAGACTTTACTTACCAGGAGAAAACTCCAGACTCTTATCAGTCCAGAGACAAGCACCAAGAGGAACCCATATAACAGCATTACTAAATAGCTTTCATCTTTTATTAGTTTCTCCCATATATTTACCTTCCCATAATTTGTTGTCCCTAAAAGCCTAAATTCCTATTCCTTTGTCTTGTCACTTCTCCATAAATTTATTGTTCTTTGTTAAGATGTTATATAAACCTCAAATTCTTACCACCCTTTGAGTTACTCATCTCTGAGTCCTCCCTTGTGCATGAGCAATGCACCTCCAATAAATTGTTTGTTCTTCTCTTGTTAATCTGTCTCCTGTCAGTTTATTTCACAGACCCAGCCACTGAACCAAAGAGGGTAGAGAAACCTTTTCCTCCCCTACAGAGTTTTAGAATGAAAAGGATCCTCCAACATGCTGCATCACAACACTTTCTATGTAACCCTATTAAAAAGCATCAAAAGTTCATGGTCATTACTGTTTAGTTGTCTCATATACACTAATAAACACAAGCAAAGCAAAAATGGAATATAGAATATACTATAAAATTGCTTAACAACATTGGAGAGTGTTCAGAAAAAAGAGGTAGATGTCATTTTAATACAGAGGTGAGACTGAGTATTTTGTCTATAATTGAGTCATATTTGGAAATTCTCTATAAGCAGAAGAGACGCACAGGGAAATTATTGCATTAACATGATGCAATCACCAACGATATGGAGTACCTTTGCTGATTTCCTGCCTGTGTGCTCCTTCACAAAGAAAGACCCATTCAGTAATTCAGCCTTTGAGTGTGCTGCTTCAAAGCCCTGGTAAACAGCTGGTCTGCCTATCACTATGTCCCGGGATCTCAGTTGTGGTCATGTGATCTGCTGCTGAGCCACATCTCCCTCACTTTGCACTGATGCAGCTGATGATTTGCATCTAATTGTAAAATTTTACATTTTCCTAGGTGCATTTTATCCCATTTGGTTTGATCACATCATAATCCTTTAAAATGGATTTTGATACCCAGATATTAAAAACAAATGTCAAATTTTTAGGTCTGATTATGACATTATAATTTTATATTTAATTATGATTTATATCAAGACAATTGTAGATTCACAGTGCAGTTCAAAGAAATAATACTGAGATCCCTTGTACATTTGCCAAGTTTCTCCTAATAGTAACACTTTGTAAAATTATAGTATAATATCTCAACCAGAATATTAATATTGATACAATCCACTTTTACTTGCACTCATAGTGTGTATATTTTAAGACCAACACAGTTTTACCATACATGTTCATGCCTACCACTATAATCAAGACACTGAACAGTTCCAACACCACAAGGATCTCTCATTTTGCCGTTTTGTACCCACCTCCCTCTCCTATTGCCTCCTCGAAGTCCCCATCTCTTACTTCCAGAAATCACTAATCTGTTCTCCATTTCTAAAGTTTTTTTTTCATTTCAAAATGTTATATAAATGGAATTATACAGTATGTAACCTTTTGGGGTTGGCTTTTCTCTCTCAGTATAATTCCTCGGAGAGTTGTCCACGTTGTTATATGTGTGGATAATTAGTTGCTTTGATATCACTTTTAGCAGTGTCTGTTTTGATATGTCTTCTTAGGCAAGGGAAACAGAAGAAAAAATAAACAAATGGGACTATATCAAACTAAACAATTTTTCATAGCAAAGGAAACCATCAACAAAATGAAAATACAGCCTGCTGAGTGGGAGAATATATTCACCCATAATATATTTATTAAGGGGTTAATATTCACAATATATAAAAAACTGACACAACTTAACAACATCAAAAATCAAACAATCCAATTAAAAAATGGACCTGAATAGATGTTTCTCTCAAAAAGACCTAAAGATGGCCAACAGATATATGAAAAGATGCTCAAGATCACTAATCATCAAGGAAATGCAAATCAAAACCACAATGAGATATCACCTTGTACCTGTCAAAATGGTTATTATCAATAAATTGACAACAAGTGTTGGCTAGGATGTGGAGAAAAGGGAACCCTTGTACACTGTTGGTGGGATTGTAAATTAGTGCATCCTCGATGGAAAATGGTATACAGATTCCTCAAAAAAATTAAAAATAGAACTGCCATATGATCCAGCAATTCTACTTCTAGGTATTTATCTGAAGAAAAGAAAAACACTAAATCAAAAAGATATATGCACTCCTATGTTCATTGCAGCATTGTTAACAATAGCCAAGACAGGGAAGTAACCTAGATGTCAGATAACAGATGAACAGATAAATAATATTCCACATATAATGGAATATTATTTAGCAATAAAAAAGATGAACTCTTGCAATTTGCAATATTAGTTGGTGGGTGTGTGAGGATGGGTATTAGTATATAGGTAGAATTATGAATATGTGTATGCATGTGTGTAGTTGAGTGTGAGTGTATGTATATGTAAATGGACATGAGTGCATGGATATGTGTATGCACATGAGTATGAATGGATAAACATGTGTGTTTGGAGATATATGAGTAGATGGTATGATATAAGTGGATGTATGTGGGTAGGCATGAATTGTTAAATGAGGTGTATGTGTGAATGTGACTGGATGTGTGTGTGTGTGGATGTGTGTATGAGTGATTGGGGTGTAGGTGGATAGGTGTGAGTAGATGAGTGTGAGTGTATAGGAATATGTGTGTGGATGTGAATGTGTAAATTGATGTGAATATATGAGTTTGTAGATGTGAGTAGTTTTGTGTGTGTGCACATGCATGTGTATGCACAGATGGGTAATGAGATGTAGGTAAAATGAGAGAAAAAAAGAATGGTGAGTAATTGACATAAGCAACTGGGAAGGTAAATTGGAAACAAATTCCAAAAAGCTAATCTCAGGAAATTTGATTGCCCTATAGGAAATGAGGAATCTTTATAGATTTTCTTATAACACATTACAATTGAAAAAAGATCTTAAGTAATGAAATCTGGAGAACACCAACATTTAACATTTAAGAACTACAAAAAGGAAGTTCTCTAGTTTCCTAAAAAGACTCATTGCAGAGTTTCCTGTAAAAGCAAACTTTTGGTAGAAAAATAGATCACTCTGATTTATAAAATGTAATTTGTACCTAACTTCATGAGACTACGTGTACTGCACAAAGCCAGACTTGTATTGTATGTTCCTTCCAATTCTGAAATTCTGTTTAATGTTGGTTCAGACTGTTGCCTCCATGTCCCACCTTATGTCACTAGTAGCTGAATATGTCTAAATATTTTGGTTAAAAGTCTTGACAAACACTTCTGGATCAGAAAGTGAACTTCTGCAGTAGAATTTTGCTACATTTAGACAGAGCTTAAAGAATGAACTACTTTATTTCCAACAGCATCTTCTCTTTGGATGCTAATCCAATTCCCATCCCCTTTTCTATGTGGCATGAGGCCAGGTAATTCAGATCTTAATTTTGATAGTATCATTTCTAGGAAAAAAAAGTCCCAATTCTAGCAAACTGTAAAATACACTGATAAGGTCTAATTTGCTAAGTAAAAACAGAAAAAGTAGCTTATAGCAAAGAATCAAGTGATACTCTGTTAATCTCCACTTGAAAGCACTTTTTGTATATCCCTCCTATAATCTCAGACCTAGTTCAAATGCTAACTCCAAAGTGCCTATTGGTTGTAAAATCTTGGGATATGTAACTTCCCTGTGCCTCAGTATCATTTCATGTTTATAGGATGATAATATTCACCTGGCAGTGTTATTGTAAGGATTAAAAGAAAAAATGCTTCACGCATTGTGCAGTAGGTAAGATGTATGATGTCATAATTATTATTATGTGGTTTTAATATCTGTCTTCGTCCCCATGTTTCCATAAATAATCTAGCAGGCTGGAAAATGTAATTAGGAGGCTAACTATAGCATTTTGAAATTATTCTTTTTTGTTAAAATATTCTGAGGAATTCCAAAGTTTTCATTCTCCAACTAACTCAAATCACATTTTATTCACATTTTGTTAAAATACATTCCAACTTGAGGTCTTAAAAGGGAAAGAAATACTGAAAAGTTATGAGAAATATGAGTACATTTTCCAAAATTATCAAATCTAATCAATATGAAACATGTTACTCAATTGCCACCCCCAATCAGAGCTGAATGGAACAAGGCTGGGCACTGGACAAAAGGCTGGCAATCAGTAGCCTCAACAGCAGTCTATGACATGGCCTGACATAAAAAGATGAATTGATCTAATTACATTTTCTCTTAGGAAGGATAACCACTACTAAAATGGTTCCTAAAGCAAAGAGGACACTGAGAAAGAGTTGTGAAGTTGAGTAGCAGCATGAAAAATCACGGCAAATAAATTATGCAGAAGAAGACAGAAGAGAGGGAGAAGAAGTGAAAGGCGGGTGAAATCAAGTAGAGCCTGGCAAAGGCTAATACTGGAACACTTGGGGGAAAGTCCATGAGGGACTGCCGCTGCTACTTGGATACAAAAGACACATGATGTCCTTCAGTTTTCATACTCTAGTCTATGTCTAGAGAACATCTGTGCTCCTGGTATGTTGTGATATTCCTGTTAGAGAACAGAAGAAGCCTTTGTAACAATGTCCCAAATAAGAAATAAAAAATTACATTCGGTGTTATCGCTGTCAATCATGGCAAGTATAAAAGAGGAAGCAGATCACTTCACAGGTGGAAAGCAGTGACCAGGTCGGATTCACAGAGCTTGGCTGTGGACAGGCCTCTTTCTCCACCTCTCCTACAAGGAAAGTGGGGTGGGATCTCTAGTTCTGCTCAGACTTTTGAAATAATTTAAGAAAGAGACCTGATGAATATAAGGCTGAAAAGCCAATGGGGGTAATACACAATTAACACTCTATTCAGTATAAATAAAAAGAACATGGTTGAGAAGCTCCATTGACTTTCCTCTAGAATTCTGAAACTTTTAAGAAGAATTACCTATTAATTATTTTGGGGTCTGAACCAGAGAACAGAGTCTACTCAACTCTTTGGCTAGGAATTCCTCTGGAACACATAGTTCTTGTGCTTCCTGAGGCCTGGTTGTTAGATTCACTTGTGTTTCCATGCACATGTGTCCTTATAATAAATGCCCCCGCTGTCTAAGGCCACATGAGTCCAGTAAGAAAGCCTGCCCGGAACTGGAGTTATTTAATAATTCATTCAGCCAAAATATTGCCTCTGGCAGTAGAGCCAAGAAGAGCTATTTTGTGACAATTTTTGCATTCCCATCACCACCACCACATTATTTATTAGAGATATTTCCAAATATCCCAACCCTTCCCCCCACGAGTTAACAGGCTAATTATTATAGCATGTTTACTTCAATTATGGATCCATTAGAATTGTGTGTCACTACAAATAAAAAGAATCCTACTCCAGTCACTTGAAGAAATAAAGGCATATCTTTTTACCGAAGCAGTCAGAGTCTCAACAACACTAATGCTTCTGTGATATCTTGGCCTTTCCCTCATGGATACAACTATTGCACTGCTATTACGGCATGAAGCGATGGCATTCTACAGTCTTTACACAGAATAGATGGACCAATCCTTGGGCCCTCAATCCCAGGGTCTACTAGAGCTTTTTTCCTGTGTGGTTCTTCTGTGATAGCTTGTGGGTAGCCCAGGTCCCAGGCGAACTCTTCAGAGAATTCCACCAGCATAGGCCCATGGGACACATGGCATCATGTGCATCCGCTTCCTTTCACCCTCCTTCACCTTTCTTGTCCTTTGATGCCTAGAAGTCCCATTTACAAAAGTGACTCCGCTAAGAGACAAATATGGCCAATGACTCCTATGCTGACTAAAAAGATTCTTCCTCTCCTCTGTGTTGTGAACCATCTTGGACCCCGGGGTGGGAAGCTGCAAATGTGTGTGCTTAAGAAGCTCTCATCCGCTCTCAGGGGACTCTGGAAATTTCTCAAGAGCTTTGCTTTTTTTGTTAATAATTTTTCCCTCATAGTTGTCTTCTTAAGCTTCTAATTAAGAATTGTAAGCTAGTTTTCATTTATTTGTTCATGGTTTTCCTAGTTTTCTAATTTTTCAAATACTAGGATATCATAATACTGCACAATTATATGAAAAAATATATAGAATAGACTGAAATATCTTGAGACATTATGAAATCGAAATTTGAAAGGGTGTAGATTTAGGATATGTCCTTATGAATATCTTGTGGAAGAATAATGTAATTTTAGGCTAAAAAATCTTGATCTTTTTGGTTAATTGTTAAATTCTGATTACTACATTAACATTGAAATAGATTCGGTTACATTTTAAGATTATTAAATTGTCGATGAATCACAACAGAACAAATTTTATTTAGACAAGCAATGGATAGTGTCTAAGTGATGTTAGCTAGAACAGTATTCCTGTGCTACTTATCGATAAGCTTCTCCTGTGAGCCTCTGTTGAAATCTTTATTTGGAAACTTCTTGTCACCCATAAATACCCAAATAGTTAAAACAATTAAATTCCACTTGATGTGGTACTTGACACAGGAAATAGGCCAACTGAAAAGGAAAATGTGGTTTTAATTTTTGTAGATTGAAATGTCATGTGTTTCATATATAAGATAGTTGTTCAGTTGGAACTAAATAGATAAAGCAATCCAAGATTTATCTATTTTAATGTTGCACAATAACTTGGTAATTTTGAGAGGAAATTGCCATGAATTGATTCAAATGATATAAATACTAATTTCTTATTACACATTTCTAATTTTAGAATGAGCCATAATGTAAATAGTTTCCCACAAATTAAATATATGTATTTCTATCCTTTCGATGAATATATGTAGTTGCTTAGCAAGAGGCTGGAATCTTATTAGTTATAATTGTTATCATTTCATTGAGTACTCTGCTTCCAGTTGCTCTCACACAATACATACACACATATGCATGCATACACACACCCTTCTACACATCCCTCTCTATGTTTCTTCTAGGTCAAGAGAATATATTGATAATCATTGTCATAATCTTCATTTAGCAATGAATCCATGCCAGGATGCTGGTCCATCTGACACATGGTAATGATATGCTGGATTATAACCAGGTCAGATGGTACTAATAAGGACAATTGTTGGCTATAAAACTCACTGAAAATTGAATTCTGAGTCTTTCTCCAATTGCTTATTTCTTTTATCTCTTATTCTCACTACTTCTCATTTTGTTCTTTGTTCATTTCACAGTAATTTAAAAATAAACTTTAACCACATCTCTGACTTGGGAGAAGTCACACTGGCGGTGAGGCCAAGCTTAGATGATCATGAGAATGTTTTCCTTTTCCCAGCTCTCCAACTACTTTCTTAATTTTGTTGTGGGCTTGCGTGGGGGTAGGGAGAAGAGAGCAAGAGAAAAGGTAGAAGGGACCAGCAGATACTCTAAAAAATATTTAGCACCTTTTCATTCTCTATATGGTTGCCTATTAATGATTGCCTACTCCAGTCATTGCTTATATTTTCTTTCTGCTCACTTTCTCATCTCTTCTTTCTGCTTTTTTACATCTTAATGTATCTCCTTTCCCATATTCTTTCACTCCTGTCTTTGGTCTACTCCTTCGATATTGGATAACCTCTTGTGATCCTATATTACTTCACCCAGGAACATTTCTTTACCTATCACTGATGTGGCAGGCTACCCCATTTGGATATTTTGCCTGTACTCCTAGGTTTACTGCCAGGCAGATGAATGGATGTGCCTCACCATCCACATGCTGTTTCAGCCAGTGGGTGAATAACCACTTCCACTCTTGCCACCTCTAATCCATCTTTTTATGAGTAGCCATATTCAACTACTTAAACTACAAGACAAATCCTAAAGCTCCCGTGACTAAATGTTCCATGGTTGTCCCACTACTCTCAAAACAAAATCCAAACTCCTGACCGTGAAGGCCCTCTATCTATAACTTGGTGCCTCCTTAAGTCTCTGCCTTGGTCTCCCTTTACTCTCTGTTGTCTGTGCTTCATCCACATTCAAATTTCAGTTCCACAAACAAACCAAACTCATACTCACTCTGGTGGTAGGTTAGGGGAGGGACTGGAAAGGGGTTTTGCACATGTTCTTGCCACAGCCTAGAATCCTCTTCCAGTTCTTTGCATAGCTTTCTCATTTTGTCCTTCAGGCCTTTATTTAAATATTATCAACTTAAAGAGATCTTTCCTGGCTACTATTTCTCAAGTAATTTCTCTCTCTCTCAAACACACACACACACACACACACACACACACACACACAAGAAACACACATGCATGTACACACATATATATATACACATGTACACAGACGTGTGCATATTTGCACACATGTGAACATATGCAAGCATATAAATGCACAAGCAGACACATATCATGCACAGACACACACATACATAAACATGACACATGTACCACAGCTCCCACCATCACAGTTATGTTCAGTCACATTGCTATTTATTTTTTTCATAGCACTTACTGAATATGTTTTCGTCTTGTTTAAATGTGCAGTATTTGTCTTCTTCAATTGGATGTAAACTCCAAGACATTAAGGGCTGGTTTACTCTCTCCGTAGTTATATATCCAGCACCTAGCTCAGTGCTAGGCACATTGTAGGTGCTAACCAAATTTACTGAATCTTCAATGAGTTGAAATTAGTTTGATTTTATATTAATTTTTTAAATAGAAATCAAGCTCATTATTTAAATTAAGGAATAAAAACATATAAGGACTCTTGGAAAGGAAAAGTTAACAGCTAGTTTTGTGGTATTTATTCATGTCTTAGGGATACCTGAGAATCCTTGTTCTATCCTCTCTACAATACTAACTCAAGAGAATAATATTCTAGCTTTATAAGTATAACTACTTAATCCACGATAAATGAGAATCCAGTCAAGGACTATGTACTGAGTCAAGCCCTGTACCTCACAGTAAAGATTGTTTATCAAATCATAAATGACCAGCATTAATGGAGCTAGATAGGCACAACAGAGATGGCTATATGACTCAGTCGACACATGCACTGAGTTCTGTATGACTAGGTAGAAAGGTAAAGGAGAAGCAGAGAGCCTGGCTTCCCTGAGCTAGGCTTATTCGTATACTGCCTCTCTTGACCACAAGTATCCTGAGTCCAGATGACTTTCAAAGTTTAATTCTCCTTGGAAGTCATCTTTCTCCTAAAGAGAGCCCCAAAGTACCAGGCACTCAGAAGAAGAATGGTTTTGAGGCCACAAGCCTTTAACTTTCATGTATAATTTTAGAAAATATTTCATCAGTCTTCCTTGAAAATTAGAATGAATTCAACAAACTACAGCTCACTGGCCAAATATGGCCACCTGTCTACCTCTTTTTGTAAGCAAGGTTTTATTGGAATACAGCCACACTTACTCATTTATGTATTTGTCTTTGACTGCTTTTGTCCTACAAATGCAGAGTAATGGCCCACAAAGCCAAAATTATTTACTATTTGGGTATTTTAGGAAAAGTTCCTGAATTAGAACATACAAATGGGACCCCAGTTAAGTACCCAGGTATTAATCAATGTGAATTTAGAAAATAGAACTCATTGCAACCAGAATCTTACCAAGTTTTGCTGACATAGAACTTAATCAGGCTCCTCTTAGTACCTTCTCTCAAAAAAAAATGCTTGCCTGCACATTATACCCTGGACATTCTATTTGCAGCTTTTCATCACTTTCAACCTATTAACAACTTGTCTCCTTTACATTCTCCCCCTCTGCTGTCCCCAGAATGCCTATTGCCATACTTGATGTTTTGATATTTAAAAAAATGTTTCAATGTTTTTAAGACTCCATAGGAATCACTACTGCTCCCTCAGGAATGTTGTTCTGAAATTGTTCACATTCTTTATCATTTACAATTTTTTCAGAATTGTACATATTCTTGAAAATGTTTCATTCACCAGAGATTTGGGGAAATTTATTTAAAATATTACACATTCATTTAAATTATACAGACTCAGAGAAGAAAAAGCCATATTAGGGTCTAGTTTTTCAGACAAATTTGTCTTAGAAATAATATATAAGATTAAAATTCTAAAATAAACTGAAAAATGCAACTGAAAGAAATGGTAGTTTACATTCTCAGGCTCAAAAGATATGGATATTTTATGACAGTGATAGCAAACTTGGAAAGCCCAAAGAAATGTTCTTCCTTAGTAAACATTTGAGTGCTGATAATTTTCTGTCAATTCACAGGAATGCATGAAGCATTTAATCTGATGCTTATTTTGCCAGGTATAATTTTTTTTCTCTGTGATTGTGAGAAACACATTGTTAAATAGGCAATAAAATAGAGATTATAAATAATATTTCCTTGCAAATGTTATGAACCATGAAATATTTTTCTTTCTTTCATCATCTAGAACAATGTCTGTAATATAGTAGACAATAAATTATTGAACAAATGAATGAATCAATCAATCAATTGAAATTAAGTTCAAGTCACATTTCATAAAACAGGGTTTGAAACATACATCTCTTTAACTGTGATTATCATTCTTGAATAAATGTATAACTTTATATTTTTGGCTTTTGCTTATTATAGAATCACTTCAAATCAGTTTATAATAATCTTTCGCTTTCCACAGTTTTAGTTTACTAGTGGTCAAATACAGTAAAAATATTAAATGGAAAATTCCAGAAATTAACAATCCATGAATTTTAAATTATGTGCCATTCTGAGAAGCAGTCTCATGCTGTCCCTCTCTGTTTCACAAGGATGTGATTCATCGCTTCATCCAGCATATCTATGTTGTTTACATTCCCCACCCATTAGTCACTTAGTGGCCTTCTTGGTTATCAGATCTACTGTCGCCCTATTGGTATCACAGAGCTTGTGTTCAAGTAACACTTATTATACTAATAATGGTCCCAAAGCACAGGAGTAGTGATGCTGATAATTAGGATATGCTAAAGAGAAGCCATAAAGTACTTCCTTTAAGTGAAATGTGAGTACGATAAGATATTTTGACAGAGAGACTACATTCACATAACATTTATTTCAGTATATTGTTATATTTATCCTATTTTGTTATTAGTTATTGGTGATAGTCTCTTACTGTGCCTAATTATAAATTAAGCTTTATCATAGGTGGGCATGTATAGAAGAAAACAGTATATATAGGGTTTGTTACTATTTGTGATTTCAAGCATCCACTGGGGGTCTTGGAATATAATCCCTTTGGTTAAGGAAGGGATCACTATACTGCCTAGGGGAAAATTTGAACAACATAAAAGAAAAAAATGCCCAACCTGATTCAAACTCTTGTGCATGGTTCCACTGGCAAGCAGTCATGGAAGAACTCAACTTGTATATTTGTTTTTAATACTTGCTTCACTATTTATAAGCCAAGATGAGCTGGCTTATTAAAAATTAATAATGCCAATAAAAATAGATAAATGGAATCATGTAACAGAATGGAGTACAGAAATATATGGTCGATTCACATATGTGGTCAATTTATTTTTGACAAAGATGCCAAGACAATTCAATGGAGAAGAGAAAAATCTTTAAAAAAAAGAATGGAGAAACAACTGAAGGGAAAAATTAATGTCTACTCTACTTTAACCCACACAAAAGTTAACTCAATGTAGATTACAGAACTAAATATAAAAGCTACATAAATATATATAAATATAAAAACTATAAAGCTTCTAGAAGCATAGGAAAATATCTTTGTGACCTCAATATTTATAAAGATTTCTTAGACAAAGTACAAAAAGAATTTAAAATTTTCTTTCATATAAAGTGGAAACTTCTGTTCTTTAAAAAGCACCATTAAGAATTAAAAGGCAACCCATAGATTGGGAAGGAATGTTTGCAAGAGTGTGTATGTATATTGTCATATAGCAAGCAATCCAGTTTTGTTTTTAATGGGAAAAAGCTTTAAATAGATTATTCACAACAGAAAATATATAACTAGTTGATAAGTTCACGAATTAGAACTCAACGTTATTAGCTGCTAATCATTAGAAAAATGTAAATTAAAACCATAGACATACCACTATATACACACTGGAATGGCCAAAATTTTAAAAATTGCTAATATAAAGTATTAATGAGGATGTGGAAAAATAGGAACTCCCATACAAGCCTGGTGAAAATGTGAAATATTACAACCACTCTGGAGAACTGTTCGTTCGTTTCTTACAAAGTTTAATCCACACCTACCTGATGTCATAGGCATTCTATCCCTAAATAATTACCCAAGTGAAAATATATTTCCACAAAAAGACATACACAAATGTTTATAGCAGCTTTTACTCTTAATATTGAAAAACTGGAAACAACATAAGTATACATGATAGATAAATGGATAAACAAATTATAGCATATTCATGCAATAGAATATTACTCTACAATAAAAATAGAAAAGCTACTGATACACACAATGACATGGATCCCTCTCAAAAATATTATGCTGAATAAAAGAAATCAGACACAAAAGAATATATACTAAATCATTCCACAAATGAAACTCTAGAATAAGCAAAGCTAATATGTAGGTAACAGGAAGTAGATCAGTGGTTGCTTGATAGGTAGATAGGTGGGTGGAGAATGAACTATAAAGGTTAATGGAAATGTTCTTATATCGATATTCTTGCTGGTTATATGGATGTAATCATTTGTCAAAACTTATCAAATTGTGTACTTAAAATGTATGTATTTAATTTTATGTAAATTATACATCATTAAGATTGTATGAAAATGAAAAAAATTAAAGGGGCAAAGAATGTAAACAGATAATTAACAAAAGAGAGACATAAATCAACAAACTTATGTAAAAATGCTCAACTTCATTAGGCATTGGAGAAATGCAAACTGAATCACAGTGACATATCATTTCATACCCATTATAAAGATTAACAACTGTCTACCCTATCATCCATCATTTCAAGTCAAGGTCTAAACCCAAGATAAATAAAAACATATGTCTACCAAAAGACTTGTGCAAGAATGTTTATAGCAGTTTTAGTTATAAGAGACCTAAACTAGAAACAAATCGAACACCAATTAATAGGAGAATAGATAAACAAATGTGGAATAATCATATAATGCAATAACACTCACCTATAAAAAGAATTGAACTAGTGATATACACAGCAACATGAAAGGATCTCAGACACATTCAGTTGAGCCAAAGAAGTCAGATACAAAAACATGTACTGTAATATTCTATTTACATAAGGTTCATGAGCAGCCAAATTATTCTCTAGTGACGAATCAGAACAGTGGTTACTATGCAGGGAAGATTGACTAGAAGAGATGTAAGGAAACTTTCTGGATGACAGAAATGTCCTATATCTTAAGGTGATGGGTTACACGGTTATAGATATTTATCAAACTCAATGATTCTAGAAACTTGAATTTAAGAACTTAAGATCAGTTATATTTCACTCCATATAAATTTTATTTCAATTAATAAAAAAATCCACCAAGTCAATTGAGTAAGTGTAGACTTTATCACCCATTTTCTTTCAAGGACAATTTGGCTAATAAACATATAGTCCTGGAATAATGTTAAAGACATATTTTACCTACTTTTCTTTGAAGAAAATTATTTTAAAAATCATCCCTTCAAATAAAATGTGATTCTTTTTTAGCCATTAGAACATTTAATCCATAGTTCACATTATTGAGAGCGTCATTCAGTGAAATAAAGTATTTGTTATTTTGTTTAGTAGTACTTGAGGTTTTACTACACGATGGTGAGAAAGAAGTGGAAGAGATCAAGATTATCTAAACTAAGCAGCCATTCTTAGTGAAAGGTAAGATTTAAGACTGATTAACTACAAGTCCAGAAAGAAAGAGCATACCTTCTGAGAGCCTCACCTTGTAACTTTGTTCTTTTACCTTTTCTATTTTAGCCTTTATCATGGCCCATTGAGCCCCTCAGGGAGGGGCTAGTGGGAACAGGAGCAAAATCGCTGGAAGCTCCAAGACTCACATCCCCTCTTGCAGGAGTTCCTGTAGTATCTGAGGCTGTCAGAACAGGAACCAGCCTTTGTCGCCTGGAGGTATCCTGGCAACCTGTCAACAAAAGGGATAGGGCTGAGTTCTCTAGTAACAGATTGGAAAAATCCAAAACAAGGGGCGAGGAAACTGAGAAACCGACAACAAAATACGTATGAACCTCAGCTTTCTTTAAAGTTGACTCCAGCAACTTTACCAACAGACTGAGCATCAAATAAGGATAGGCAGGTGGATTTAAGTCACTAGGTTCTTGGTATGGAAATAAGGTGGAAACAACATTTTTTCTAAGGAAGAAAAAAGAAGCAAAATTTACTGTCTTATTGATCTTTTCCAGGGTCTTTAAAAAGGATCATCTCTGTAGTAGAGCTGGGCATCTCCTCACAGAGGGAGACGGATCTCCATGGCTCTCAGAGGGTGTCTGTGCTTTGGTCTAAAATGCAAGAAAGTACAAAATGTAGAAGTGATGGTTAGTTTATTTTCTAAAGTCAACATTCTAAAACGTATCTGAATAATTTTTTTTAAACCTCATATTTAAAAATACTCTGAGACAGTAAGCTAATTGTGGTATAATCCTACAATGAAATACTTTGCAAGCATTAAAGCTCATAAAGCAAAAACAGTTTACTGACATGGGAAGAAGTACACAATATATTTCTAAAAAGAGAAGCTACAAAACAGAATAAACAGTAGGATCTCATTAAACTCTGTACGTGTGTATATGCATGTGCGTGCGTGTGTGCATGCATGTGCAAGTGTGTGTGCATGCATGTGCGCATGTGTGCTCTTAACTCAAAGAACATTCGCCAAAACCTTAACAGCAGTAAATGCTGGATGAAGAGATTAAGGTACATTTTATTAAATGGTTCGTAGGGTTAGGAGTTGGGGGAAAAGGAACCCCACCCTCTAAGAATCCAAAACGCTGTCCCTCATCCCAGACTGGGTTGTATAAGGAATTCGCAGGACTGTTCATTTTGTTGAAGTGACTTCAGACCACACAGTCTAAAGTCCCTGCTGGATAATGAAGTTCTACATCTTAACATTCTATAACTCTCAGAAGATGGATATATCCTCTACAGAGATTTACAGATCTATCTCAATTACACCATCACATAAAATAGTTTATATGCTTTTCTTCTGAAACCTTTCATAAGATGCCATATATAAATGATGAGGCACACCTAAGATGCCTAAAGAGCCGCTACAGAGTGACTATATATTGAGATGGGGGCAAGAAAATTTTGTTTTAATTTGGCTTTTTACCAACTTGTGGGCACCTACTTATTTCTTACTTTACAGAAATTATACACTTTCTCAAATCCCTTGTGAGTGAAATGAGATATTTCTCTAAAGCAACTGCCCAATAAATAAACACCATCCTAAATGCACACACGGTATTCAGTCGAGTGGCCAACTATTTGGGCCAGATGGCAGGGGAACAGATAGGAACTGCTGGCCTAGGACAGGACAACCCTGGGAAAATACTGAGAGCAGGTATTTCCATGGTAAAATAGGGCAAAGAGTTCTTTATCTGGACTGGAGCAACTGCTCTCAGAGGACCTGGATGTAACAGCTCCTGCACCAGTGGGCACGAGTGTTAGGTGGGTCACTGACGATATGTGCATTCGCAGTCCTCTCTTCCCTGGTGCGGTTGCCAAGTTACCAGCTGCTTTTTTGCAGTCATCAGAGCTGCTTCTGAAACTGGTTGGAAAGGAGCCGTTGTTTTCGAACTCTGGACCCATCTGAAATTTGAAATTCATGGGTTTGAATTTCCTGGTGTTCAAATGTATTCCGTCTTGGTAAAACAGACCTTCCTAGGTGCCTGCCCTGTCCCCCTTCTTTCCCCTTCCCCCCACCCGCCTCCACCCTGACTCCCTTTCTCTGTCTGTCTTCCCTCCCTCCTTTCTTCCCCCATTTCTTAGTCTTTTAAAGAAACCAAAACTTTTAAGTGTCTTATATATTTTTTAAAAATCAAGCTCAAAAGGCATCTTGGATATTAAATAGCTCTTACAACACAACCTTTTGATGATTTAAGTGTAAATGAAGCAGAAACATATGGATTCCATTTTCCATAACGCACACAGAGTCCTTAAAAAATCAAGGGGAAATGTACTCAGCACGATGTATTCTGTTTGGTTGAACCCAAAACATCTGAAAAATACTTGCAGGCTGATGAATCCAAAATATTTACCCATCCCTATTTATAACATCGAGGGGAAAAGCCCTTGATTCATGGTGACAGTGAAACTGCTCACATCTGCTGAGTGGGCAACCAGCAACCAGTGCAAGCTTCAAGATAACTGTGTTCCCTCTCCTGTTCCTACTCCAGACACTTTACTCAGCCTCGGATCAAAGACACTGCAGCCCTTACTAAAACAGGGCTGGTCTAGTTTAGTATCGCTTGAGTTTTTCTCACCTAAGACAAATTGCGAGTTGTTTGAAGCTATCCGATGTCCAGTCATGTTTGCGCCACTGTGGAATGATGCCAGCCTCTATCAATAATCCAGATCTTACCCCTTGTGACCACAGCCCCACCACAAGGAATTCTGGCTTACTTTCCCTTCATAAAACCACAGCTATTGTGCCTGCACAAGCCCCTGATTTTTTTTATTAAAGGAATAAATCATGGTGATTTTATGGAGCAAGAGAAATGCTGCTCCCTGCCAGTATCTTTGATGATCCTGATGTCTCTTCATTGATGCAAAGTCCAAATCCTACTCTGAAAGCTACTGGGCATGGGCTACATTCTCCACACAAGATTTTTTTTTTTTTTAACAGCAGCAGCAGGAACTCAAGCAGGATGTTTGTGAAGTTTGGCAAAATAGGTCCACTGGGCGTCTTGTTCTCTTCTACCCAGTTATTGTTTACTTTGCCTTACCACTTAACTCAGAAAATAGCCAGCACCAGCCACCTGATGTCCCGTTATCTCAAATCCTTTAACAATCATATAAGGTGAAGTATTAGTATCCTTGTTTTACAGAAGAGAAGACCAGGGTGTATGGGCTTGAAGCGACTTGCCCCGAATTGCAAGGCTAATCCAGAGCAAATCTGGGTCTGACCTGTATGTTCTCTGGTGCCCACTCACTCTCCTTCCACGGCCTTCTGCAACACCTGGCTGTCAGATGGCCACACAGAACACGCTGACCTAAAAGAAAGTGCTGTATTTTAACATATGCCTTTTGTCACAAGAGAAGTTTCTGCATAATTTTTTACATGCTATGTTGAATTTGAAAATGTCTAAATTTAAAACATATCAAAAAGTGTCCCACAGTAGATTAGAAAAGTAGGGAGGATGCTCTTTAAATATAGACTTTTAAAACAAATGAACAAACAAAAAGTATACTATTTGATGTATCAGTCCTGACCAACACATTTTAAGTTCCTGAGGACTCCTTGCCCTACGGCAGTATTTCTCAACCTTTTTTTTTTTTTCCCATTATTGTTCCCCTTCCAAGTCTTTTTATATCTATTTTTTCTAATCCTCCCCAATCATAAAATTTTAATGTCACAGATATATCTTATACCCGTTTATGTATTACAGCCCTTTGATGGGCCACACACTAACGTGTTATCTAAAATTATATCATCCCCAAAGCCAAATTTTCCTGCCTTTGTGGGAATGCATGCCCAAAGGACATACATCCAAAGAGCTGACGATATTGGCCTTAGATAATCTTATGGTCAAGTTGATACACAGAAAACATGATGAAGAGGCCACAGAAACCATGGAAACTCTTCCTAAATTGCCAAAACAAAAAAGCATAGCAAACTGTCCCTTAACTGTGTTCAAGAGAAAAATGGATTTGTTTGAAAAGAGCGATAAGTATATTATATTTTCTATACATTGGAGTGGTTTTATCACAAAAATAAAACTCTTGGAGCTGAAGTAGACTTTAAAATAGTCTCTAGTCCAGCCAACTGTCTTCCTGCAAAAAGATATTGGTCTGACTTTTTAAAATTGATGAGGCATCTCGGCAGAGGGCATTCAGTTATTTGTTTCTGTGCTACAGATTTAAACTCAGACTCCAATAAAAAAATTCTCAAAAGACATTCTTGCTTTATCTTTAGCATAATGAAAAATGCTGCCAAAGCATATAGAAGGATTTTTTTTCTTTTGATTTCTCTTCTTACGGACTGTGGGTGTTTCTTCGATATGATATCTAGCACGCCACTGATAATAAACTATTCTGTATATACTATATTATAAAACCTCCTGTTTCAAGGGCTTGAGATTTTAAATATCTGCTGTGAGTCTAGATAACTCATCATAAGCTCTGGCTCACCAAACTCTCCTAGCACAGTTCTCCACCCTGCTCTTCCACCTTTTTCAACACCTACTAAACCAAACCACACAGTACATAGTAGGTGCTCAGTAAATATTTGCCTACTAAGTTGAGTACACACCTTTTTTGTTAAAAGTGCTCATAATAGTGACCAGTTTGATTGCAGGTGATTAAAATTATAAGCTGTTAAGGCCAGATTAATACTTAATGTAATACAAACATTTTGAAAGAATTTTGCCTCTCTTTTTAGAGAATTGGCAGAAGTCCAATGCCTTATGACATGGGAACAATAAATGTTTAATGACTACTTAGTCACCAGTTTATTACCCACAGATTTCTAAAGCTGGCTGAAATTAGTTTGTTCATGACTGATAACAGTCTAATATTTTACCTTTCCATGTGCATTTTATGAAAAGCATTTCAACCACTTAATTGAAAACAGTAAGTTATAAGGGAAGTCTCTCTTATTCTCATTCCTTCCACAAGACTCAGAGGGAGGGATGTTTCTTCTCTGACAATTTGTTCCCTTGTTAGTCCCTCCTTTCTAGCACCTTTAGTTTCTTCTATTCTACTGGCTTGTTTCTCTCAACCTTCAGTCAGTTTCAGATGTCCTGTCTTAAACAAAAAATAAATCTGCATGTGCACCCACCCTCTTCTTGATAAAGAATGCTCTGTCACTGCTTTCATTCTCCTCTCACCTCCATTTTTCACCCTCTCTCTACCCTATCATCTGGATTCTATCTTTTTCTCTCACTTGAAGCATCTTGTTCACATTTAATCAGTGGCACTTCAACCAACTCATGCAAGAATTTTTTCCAGTTCCCATTACCCACCATAACTGTGATGGGTTTTATACTATCACCCTCATACCTAGTAGAAATTCTCCCCTCTGTTAACCACCCATTGATTTTCTTAAAAAGTATAAATTTCTTGGATTGACTTCAGACCTGATAAATACAAATGTAATCCATCCCAGAAGTAGAGTAAAACCTAAGTCATGGCCCGCAGTTCCTGATGTGGAGGCTGTTGCTCATCACCCTGAGGGAGTGGGGAGAGTGATGGCTGCTAGTTAACTACTAACTAGCTCTGCGTTCTGAGACCTAGAAAGAAAGAAGATGAGTCGTCCTTGCTGTGTATCAAGTCTTGTGCCAGGTGATTTGCTACTGAGTGCTCCCTTTGCTGTGATAGGATGAAATTTTCTGTCCCTCCTCATTCCCTGATTTCCTACAGATCTTTGCTGAGATAGAAACTTTGTTAGAGTAATAATTCATGAAACCTTTACCAAAGCATTGGTCAATATCAGCAAGACCAAATTTGTTTGCCTTGTAGAGGCTCTCCTTAAACTCTGAAAGCCTTAAGCTGACTCTTGTTGAGAGTATTTCTCCAAAGCCTAATGATGCCAGATTGAGGGCAGATGGTAAGGGACACCAGAAACAGACAATATTTTCCAGACACTCACCCTAGTCTGACTCTGTATGAACCAAAATGAAACTCGATAGGAAAATCATCCTCTGAATCAGTAGTTCTCAACGGGTGATGATTGCTCCTGTCCAGAGTTATTTTTTGTTGTCACAGATGAGGTCAAGGGAGTGCTACTGGCATCTAGTGGGCAGAGGCCTGGGATGCTGCTAAACTTCCTCCAGTGCACAGCACAGTCCTCCATAGCAAAAAATTATCTGGTTGAAATCCCAATAGTGCCAGGATTGTGCCTTATGCTCTGGACCCTCCAAGTGTTCAAATGAGAATGCTTTCCTTCTAGAATAGGCTATGTCAACAGGCTCTTTCCACACTCATGATGCACAATTAGGGCATTAAACTACAAATGAAGCAGCAGGCGCAGAGAGTCTAAGTAGCTTAGTCTGATTTACGAAGCCAGTAAGCGAGGACACCTCTAAAATGTGAATGCAGGCCCTGCCTGACTGACTTCAGAGACGATGCTCTTTTCCACATCACCTACCCTGAGCAGCTAAGTAGCAGACATTCAGTTGTATGTGACTAAGGGTGAAATCACTTCTGCAATGCAAAAGTCAGTTAGAGAAAGTGCAAGGACAGAGAACTAAGCCGAATTTTCCTTTTGTGAAAGCTGTAATGGAATTAGAGTGGGTGGGAATAAAGCTAGAAGCTGTCTGAAGCGTGGGCAAGTGCATACTCTGAGGCCAGAGCCCAGTTACAGGAAAATACTAAGACAAGTTCAGCTGGGCTACTCAAAGGTGGCCAACACCAAAGTTTGCTTTGACATAAAGCGAAGACTGGCAGAGGCTCTTATGAAGTGATTTTTACAGTCAGATGAACATGGTCTCAAACAAGTTCTGCTCCTGAATGTGCCTGGTTTGTTACATCCCCTGGGCCTTTAACCATGCTGCTCCTGTCCCCTACAGGAACTTCTGCTCCAAGCTTCCTCTCCCTTTTAAATTCCTAATGCTCTTTCTCAGAGCAGCCTCTCAATACACAACCATTAAATTTTGAACTTTATGGCTAGTAAGATACTGTTTTTGGTTCATATTGTTATTATTAACAGTATATAATCTTTCCAACATCAAACTCAGAATGGAAAATGTTATTTTCTTTAATTGTGTAGTTCTTATTTTAACAAATATTAGCTATTTCTATAGCCATTCCCACTTCATTTTAGGAAAAAAAAAAGGCATCTATGGTCTAGTGGGAATATCTTATCCATCTAGTTTAATGTAAAGCCAAGAAAAATATGGTCCTTCTTATTCTTTCAGATTATATTCATTTTCTTGAATGGAATCTATCTATCATCTATCTATCTACCTACCTACCTACCTATCATCTATCATCTATCCATCCATCTATGCAGTACCAAATTTAAAAAAATGAAAACAGGGTATACGTAAAAAATAAATTCTTTTCCTCCTCGTGACTCACCAGGCTTCTACTCTAGGACCTACCCCAGCAGTAACCTCTGTTACCAGTTTTTTGTGTGCCCTTCCAGAAAGTCTATACATTTACAGAAATATGCCTATGTGTGAATATCATCCCCTGACCTGAAGGCCAGTGCTCTTCCCATTCCTCTCTGTGGCCACTGTGGCTTCTATTGCTCAAGACAAGCCATGACAAAACAGATGACACATTCATGCTGCTGGAGGAAAACTCAGTGACTCAGATAGACACAAATTGTTCCATACACCTTTCATCCTCATTACCTGGTAACTTTGCCAAGGTCAAGTGGTGACATTTTGATTTACCATTTAGCAGACTGAATACAACTCATATTTGACGAGAATCAGAAATTCAAATACCAAAAAGAAAAAAAATATTTTCTTAAGGCCTTCGGTTTCGTAATTGAACTTGCTTTTTTGCTTTGTTGAAAATATTTTCCTTGCAGTTCAATGAACACGGTCTATCTGAGAGAATAAAAACAGGAATCACCCAAAACTCCCAATTAATCAACAGATCTTTAAATTTAAGGTCCAGTTTTACTACATTTCTGAAATCTCCATTTAGCATCTCAAAGAGAACAAGGACCAAGGAGCCTCATTGTTTTGACTAGCCAGATTAGGTTGAGCCAAATCCTGGCTTCAGGTATGAAATACAAATTTGGCTAACTGTGTCTTTGCCATTTACAAGAACCTGTATTCAAATAAATCAGGGATACATTTCTCTTGGCTACAGAGAGCTTTTTAAATAGTGACTTCAGCCTTCCTAAGGTTTTTGTCCGGGTTGCCTGAAAGTGGACGATTTTCACAAGTTTGCTTTGGCGCCCATGGCATGAATTTTTATTGAAAGTTACAGTTGTTTTAGTGGGCACCAGTCTGCCAGGAGATCTCTGTAGAGGCCTCCCAGCCAATTCCATGAGAACTATGTGCACCGAAAACATGCCAAGCGTTGTAAGAAGTGACCTGTCCTCCAACTCTTTGCTTGCCTGCACACGACCACTGACTTATTTGTACTTTTGATTTAAGGACACACTATTGAGTGTGTCTGCAGCATTTCTAAAGTCAAACAGCTATCTCTATATTGAAGACTCCTCTGCTTTCTCCATGTAAAGGTTTCTTTTTCTCTGGAGTTACACATAATTTATTCTATCATATCAAACAGGCAAGGAAACCTAAGAGAGAGAGGTTTGTTGAGAACTTACATTCCATGGAATTAAATAAAGTAAGGATTTGGTTGCAAAGAAATGAGAGTATAGTCCGAAACCCATTCTCAAAATGCTCATTAAATAACCAGTGGGAAGAATCACTGACTTAGGAGGCTTCAAATAAATGTGCAGAGGTATTTTGAGATGAATAGACATCTGTTATAATAATGAAGAAAATAAAATGGAAAAATCATTGATAAGAGTTGGGAGGCCATTGAGGAAGTGAGGCCTATGCATGTTTTGTGTCTCAATTCTTGGAACTGTGCCTAAGTGACTGATCTGTTTTTAAATTCAGCTCAAAGCTGAACAACAAACATCCTGGATCCATGATTGCTGCATGGACATATGTGAACTTTACTTTCTCCTTATCATGGTGACCAGACTCTCTGCATTCCAAGATCTGAAAGGAACCAATCCATTTCAACAACCAGCATCTTCCATTTACATAATTGGCCTGACCAGTCCCAACTGACCTAGCCAACATCTTTCATGTACATGGAGGCCCTTAATGAGAACAAGTCTGATGGTTTTGCCCTTTAACAACTGTGCCTTTCTTTGGACAATTTGTCTTTTCAGAGGACAATTTAGGGTGCTCCCTGAATCTGTACCCCAGACTGCAATCCCTCCTTCACTCAGATAAACACTAATCCTTTGTTGTTGTTGTTGTTGTTGTTGTTAACAGTTATTTTGACATTATCACTCACAAACCATCACCTAATCACCAGGAAGTCAAACCAAAATTGCTTAGAGTATAAAAGGTCTTTGCCCCAAGATTGAGAAATCTTCCATATTTATCCTTTATTTTATTATTTTTTTCCACATGCCATTTTTTCATTGTTTTGTTACTTTGTATGATCAGAAAGTTCATTAGAATTTTACTTTATGAAACACTTAAGAAGGCTTACCTTATTAATGGCTCAGCCTTGAAACAACACAATTTTCATTTTTAAAATTAGGCTAAAATCTTCTAAGACAGTTATTTCATAGTAATATACAGCCTTCTTAGTAAATTTTCATTAAGGCCAGAAAACTAATGCATAGCAGGGGGAAAAAAAATAGATTTTACTAGCTGTTCTAGTGAAAAAAAATTTCATACCAACTGAAAAGAAACCTGCTATTTTACAATTTTCACCTTCCCTTCAATTATACTAACTTTAATATTTTTCTTTTGAATTCCCCGGACTTAGCGCTCTTAAACCTCAAGATTGTAAAAACAAGAAACCTTTCCAAAAGCACACGGGTAGAGTTTCAACCTGCTGTTAAAAATACCACTGAGGAGGCCTCATTTTCTGGGCAGGTTTCATAGGCAACATGAACTTACAGAGCTATAGTGGGGAACATTGAATTAAACAGGACTGAAGAAGGATGTGAGTGTGGGCTCTATCAGCCATCTTGTATCCAAGAGTGATGGAAGCCAACAGCTGAGAGCAGCAAAGTAGTAAAATGGAAAGTGTCTAGGTATTTGAGGTCATTATGCCACTGAATTTAACTAATCTTGGGACCTCCTACTTCTAGACTTTTTATTTTAGTGGGATAATAAATATCATTATAGTTTAAGCCAACATTTGTCATATTTTCTACTATATTCAACCTAACTGTTCTTATCTATTACATGAAATAAGGTGGTCCATTCAGGACTAGACTTACAATCAATCCATCCAGAGGCAGACCCCAACTCTCATAGCCCTTGGCCTACAGAGAGTCACTGGGCCTGGGGGATGGTAATTCTATTGCTGTAAGTCTCCTAGGAGTAGAGACTATTCACTCATGTGCTGCCGAAAAAGAAACTTATTCTTAGGATTGTAGCAATTTGGTTTATAACCCTTGGCACAGATGTGAGGAATAGGAGAATGGAGAGAGAAGAAAAGATGCTGATGTGTTTCTTCTATTATTTTATTTTTCTTATGAAACTGTTCTGAGCTATGAGAGAATAAGTTGTTTCCCATGGTTGGGCTCATAAGGTGAAGTTAGCTATTGAGATTCATTGGCTTTCAAAGCTATCTTTTGATGCTTAATACTGAGGATACAGGTTACGGAATTAGAGTACATTAGAGTATATTAGTGTGTATTATTTTGGAAAAATCTCACACTTATTTCTCCTCATATTAAACAAAAACTGAGTGGTATAACTTTGTCAATACTGTATTTTTAATTTCTCTGTTTTACCTTAAATATCTTTTACCTCCCCCACCTCCAAAACTCTGATCTTTCCAGTATTGCTATAATCTTTGGTAGCTTTCTTTTCATGGTCCTAATTTTATCATTATATCAGTTAGGTTATGATCTTATATGCTGTAAAATAAATAAATAAATAAATAAATAAATAACAGTAGGTTAAATTAGACAGAAATTTATTTCTCATTTAACAGTCTGAGTGAAAACAGTCCAAAACAGATAGGCAGTTTCATGGCGTCAGGGACTCAAGCTTATTGTATCTTGTTGCTCCACCATCATGGAGCTTTGGTCTCATGGTCTAAGGTGGCTGTTTAAGTTCCCACCATTACATCTCCAATATGACCAGCCAGAGGGAGAAAGAAAAAATGGAAGGGACATCCGTTCCATTCAGAGGCATGTAGGCCTTTAAGGACCATGCGCCCAGATAAAACTCAAATTTTATTACTAAATAAAGAAGTGAAGAATGCACTTGGAGGACAAACAATCTCTGTCACACTCATTCACCAGATGGCTCAGAGGGGTTGTAGCTGTCCTTGAACAACAATGGTTTGTAAAAAATATAGGCCTAAATATTGTCCTTTTGAAACAACTGCAGGTGTTTAGTTTTCACGATGATATAATTTTCTCTCTTTTCTAATGATGTACTTTCCCCAGTACAATGCCTCTTTGTAAAGAAATTCCACAGTGGCTCCACATTGCAATTATCCCCTTTTCCTCTATTTCACCCTAATTTAATTCTATTTATTTCAGTACTTTCTTAGACTAATTCATATTCTTATCAATACAATCAAAGAAACTCTGCAAGCTCCCAAAGTGTTTGTAGGCAAATACCCAGCTTGGGCCTAACCAATGATCATCCTAATACACTGACAAGTCTGGAGAATGGATAGGCTGAGTCCAGTAAGTCTCTGTGCAGAGGGCCTGAGGAAACTCCTAGAAGTGAAATCGTCTGTAGGGCAGAAGGAATCTTTTAGATACCTTGGTTTATTTGAAGTACTCAGTGCCAGGACAGAGGGCAAGGATAATTTTGAGTGCACCCCCATTTCTGTCTGTCACTCTGGTCTAGCCACCATGATCTCATATTTTTACTCAGAGACAAAGAGGGCTATAATGAAAAAAATGACTAAAAATTAATATAAACAGGATTTCTGAGGGGCCATGGCATTGGTATAATTATACTAGATGCTTCCATGACAATGTGAGGGGGCATTTGCATTAACTGCAACAGTCAGAGCTTTGGTCTAGGTGTCATTGCCCTTGGCACATGGCATTGCATTTTGGCTCAGCAACTGCAGTATTATAGCAGGAACACCTTTGATGTGCATTGTTGAAAGAGCTGCTATTTTGTTCATTGCCATTGCCATAGAGATCTGAAGCAAAAGAGAAGATCACAATGGCACATTGCAGTCAAATGATTTGACTGTGGAGCACAGCAAGAGTTCCCTGAGAAGTTTCAGGACTATTTTGGAAGAATTTGAGGGCTTCTGGCTTTACCACAAAGCAGGTGGAGTGTAGCCAGAGAAATACTAATTTGTAACTGCCCGTTTTCCTTCTCGCTTGATTTTGAGAATTTATTCTTCATTCAATAGTCCTTGCAATTCCACATTTCCCAAGGACTACTAAATGGGTATCCCTTATTTGTTTCACTAAGCCCATTTGTTCCTATCTTCCACTGGCTAATGCATCCACCTGAAAGAGACACACATCACTTTCATTCCTATTCCACTGACCATAGCAAGTCACAACTTTAAGTAAGGTGGGGGATGAAAATGACTACCACATGCCAAGAAGGAGAACGATCAGAATATTTATGACAGTCAAAAGACTGCCATAGTACTTAAGCAGTGAATTGCAAATGTCATGATAGAAATATTAGTTATGATGATTGCTATTACCAAATTGAAACTACATTACTCCATCTAATTATGGTGCCAACAACTGCATTAATCACTACCTCCCCACTTAGTGCAACTCTTCATGACTCCCTAAGACACAGGGTGTGCCTACGAGTGTATGACCTAATAGCCAGAATATGAAGGAAACCATAATTCTGTTGGTCTATGTTACATTGAAAAATTGGCCATGCAACAAAAGTCTCATATTTATGTTTAGAAGAAGTTACATTTCAAAGGGATTTTCTGCTTTCCTCTAGAATGACTACTATGGACAGGGCTGGGGCTAGGAAAATTTATGAATAGGGCATGACTTAGAGCCATTTCACATTTTGGGGGTAATATCTTCTTTCCCTTCTCTTCCACTGCTTTCCAAGTCTTCCACAAGTCTAATACCCACATCTGAGTTTTCACTTTCCAAGGAGAAACCCTTACTAGGGACTGTTTCTATCTCAAAATTCACAATAAAAATTTAATTCTATTGTGATCCATTCTTTAAGGACATAGCTCTTTGGTAACCAATATGAAAAAAATAACATTTTATTAAGTGTTCATGGCTGAAAGGAATAGAATATGTAATCCTTTCCACTAATAAATTTACAAATTAACAAAGGCTTTCAATACCTTAAGCCAAAGGAATTTCAGTCTTCAGGAAAAGAATTATGGGTCATTTCTTTGAACAGAGCCTCCTTTGGGGTTTTCCCTCAAATCAATCCATAAACCTTGAAACGATAGTTATAAACATAAATGATACCTTTTAAAAAAATTCTCCTGCTATTAAAATAATCTAAATGATACCATCTGATGCTGGCAAGGTTGAAGTTTAACTGGCCCTCTAATACATTGCCTTGTATTGGAATACTTTTGTTGGAAAAAAGCTTGGATTATCAACTCAATAGATAAATCAAGGATTAAATATTATTGTTGATGAATGTTAAACAAATGCAAAAGAAACGTTCAAATATTCCTACACATGATCCCCTCTCCAAGCACACAAATTTCCTTTAGTTTTTTATGCACCACATGTGCTTCTTTGCTTCGTGGTTCACATGCTGTTAACAGTGTCTGAAGTGCCCTTATCATCTTTTCCTATCCCACCCTATCACTTTGCTATTTCCTTATTCTTCAGGGTTTATTTAAATGTTACTTCTTCTAAGAGGCCCTACAAGGCTCTAGAATTTGATGTTTGAGCCCCATCTAAGAAGACGTCTATTTCCCCATTCAAAGCACTGGTCATTGTTATAGACTGATCTGTACAACCCATAATAAGAAAAGCTTCATCAAGACAGGCATGGTGGCTTCCTTGGCCACTGTTGCCTTCTTAGTATGCCAGGAATAGTACTTGACAAAGTTAGTGCTCAAAAGGATATTTTGAGTAAATTAATATATTTAACATTGCAGAAAATTGTCTCTTTCTAATACACTAATTGGCCGTACCCTTGCTTGATATTAGGGTTAAAAATTTAACTATCTCGGTAAAGCAATAATAAATAGATATGGATAGATATATTTCATTAGAGATAGATCTAGACAGATTAATATACTAAAAATAGATAAGTAATCCCACTATTAGGTAAAATAAAATATGTAAAATGTTATAAACACAAAGATGTTCCTAGGAGTATAATTCATCAAACTTAAATATCAAATGTACTCCAAATATTTATCAGTGAGGGGTTATTTAAATAAATTATGGTGTGACACCTGAATGGAATAATATGTAGCCATTGAAATGATGGTTATAAAAAAAGAAGGTTGAAGAGACTGTATCATAACATGGAAACATCTTATAATAAAATGTTAACTGATTACAAAGAAAAACACTATATTGTATGGACATCATTATTCTAACCACGTGGAAATATGCATATGAAAAGAAATAACTTAATGACTGCATTACAGTGGTGCATTATGGGTTATTTTTTCCTTTAGTCAATTTTTTAATTCATGTGATTGTTACTTTTATAACTAAAGTATGTAATAAAGATATTTGTGACTTTAAAAGCCAATTATTATACATTATGAGTGAGAAAATAAGAGTCTGCCTAAACATTATGATTGAAAAAGTTTAGAAGATACAAAGGTAGAGGTTTTACTTAGTGTGATGAATTAACAGGCAATAAATTGCCAGTCCAACAACAAATGTTCCTTTTGCAGAGCTCTTTTTAGCTAACAGAATGAAGACAGCTGTGTTGCTTCCCACGCAGGGAGGAAGGCATACCTGGAAAGTGGCATAGCTAATCACAACAGGAAGCATCCCAGCACGTACCATTCTTCTCTGCTCTTTGTAAACAGAAATGTTAAATTTTTATGTGAAACACCTGAATGATTAGGTGCCAAATGCAAAAGAAACGTAAAGGTAGACCAAGCAAATAGCTAAACAAGGGAGTGTTTCAGAAAGGAAATATGTCAGGCCTTGGCTTAAAAGTAAACAGTTTTTTTTTTTTTGTAAAGGGAGTGTTCACAGTATCTACCAAATGCACATTCAGTCACAAAAACAAACCCCATCTGTTTAAGATTAACATTGGTAATAAACATTTTAAAGGAAAGAATGTAGAAGGCAAATATATATTGTAAAACAAAATCTACACTCTTGGGATAAGTAAAACTTCCTTGAAAAGAATCGCAATGCTCCAGAGCTTATACTTTATACTGAAAGAAATAACAATTAGCTGCACTGACACCACATTAGCAAAAGCACATTCAGTTCGTCGAGAGAGAAGACTATTAGGGTGAAAATCAAGCACATCATCCTATTGTATAGAAAGCCAAACTTCCATACAGGCAACTGACTATACACATATATACGTATATGTGTATGTACAATTATACATATACACGCATATACATATACATATACATGTATGTAAATAAATTTATATATATATATGTTTTTAAATGGAGTGTAGCCTAAAAATTAGAAACACAGATTATGTATTTTAAAACCATTACTTAGATATATTAAATTGTTTGGCTACTCTAAATTACTTGTCGGGTACTTTAACACAGAAACATAATTTACTAATTTATATATGGACACTAGCATTAAATGAATATATAAGCATATGTTTAAAAAATGTACTTAAAAGAGTAAGATTGAGACCAGAGAATCCTAAAGGATAAATTGAAGTTCGTTTTTTCTTTTTTTTTAAATTTTTTTATGGCTAAGTCTCGTACACATGGACACAGATCACATTAGACATTTGGTAAGTGGAAAGAAAGAAAAAACTATTCCTGTTTTTATATTTTTTTTCTTTTTTAAACTATTCCTGTTTTTTCATATCCGTGTTGAGAAACACACTTTAATAAGTCTGTCCAGTTTGGAAAAAGTGGCCTCTTGGTCAGTGTTGGATAGTCTGGAGCTGTGCTATCCAATATAATAATCACTAGCTATATGTAGCTATCGAATGTAAATATAAATTAATTAAAATTAAGTGTGATGTTTAATTCAAGTGCTCAGTAGTCACGTGTCCACCATATTGTATAATGCAGGTCGTAGAACATCTCCATCATCATAGAAAGTTCTATTGGATAGCACTGGTCTGGGGTGAGTCTAAGAGAGAAACTACGCTACAGGAATCTTGAATTTGGGAGCCAGTAAAACTTTAAAGGAGGGGCAAGGAGATATGAAAAGTGGGTGTGAAAACTTTAGTGTGGGAAGAGGCTGCGTCCTTATTAGAAAAGAGGGTCCCCTTGATTATAGAAATGTCTGGGGTATTTTTACGAACACAAATACCTAATATTCAGCGTGAAGTGCTCCACCCCATCCTACCCGTTGTTCCAAATAGTCAGGAAATTTTTCTCCACACAGCCTTGGGTCAGTGGTATTTAGGAGAGTATGAGTCAGTGTCACACAGTGTAGGTGGAATGAAGAATGAAGATAAGAACTTCAATAGAAGTAGGAATTTAAGATCAGAGGTAACCAAGGAGGAAAAAAAATAACCCTCCAGTAACTCCAATCTACCCCCATGTAAAAATCCTTAGAAAGGAGCTTGCATCAACTTTTAAACTAATCAAAGCACAGGTGACCCTAATTAAGTCTAAAGTTACTTCAATTTGCCAATTAACACAGGTTCCATGTATGAAAAAAATTATAAATTAGCATTCCTTTGTCTTTATTTCCTGAAAGATAATAAATGTTTTCTTAGGCATTAAGAAGAATAAAGAACCCAAATGCATTCCTCTTTATTTATCCAGCTCAGAAAAGGCTTAAGTTAAAGAGCTGGAGATAATTTTTTTGACTTGTAAATTCCTTGATTGCTGATGAGAGACTGGCTTTGGAGACTTTCTCTTAGCTTTATTATTATTATTTTTTTAAATCTCTCTATCAGTTTCAGAAACATGAAGAATAGAAAGGGCCTTCTTGCAGAGCCTACTTTTTGAGACAGATGTTCCAACTCAGAAATAAAATAAGGCTCCTGTCACGAGATTTCTGGGTTGTCAATATTAGAAAGGCCTTGAGCTTCTTGGGTGGGGAGAAGAGTGATTGACTGTCCTTTTGTTTTTCCAAAACCAGTAATATTCACCGCATTAAACAGGAATTTGATGTTTATTTGTGGATTTTTAAAAAAGCCTTTTGGTTAGCCCTGCAAATAATACAGGCTTACAAAATTAAAGGAATACCAAAATAACTATGGCATTTCCTCAGTTGAACATAATGGTTTCTTCAGAGCAGTTTTGCTGCATAAACACTGAACATTTTTTTTCCCTCCAGTAACATCTGTGAACAAGTTTACCACTTGAGAAAATGAAGGACTAATAACTGTGTCCAGACATGGGTGGGTACAGGTGCTTCAACACAGCTCCACAAACACATCCCAGTTCCGACAAGTGGGCCATTTTTGACTGACACCTTCAGACTTCAGTTACACTGTGTGTTTGGCCTGGGAGAAGAGCAACCCACTGGCAAGGTTGTCAGCATCATCATCTAAAGGGACTGACTTTTTACTGGCAAAGTGCATTCCTTGAACATATTGACTCTCTGAACAGAGAACATCAGCCCAACAATTTATTAAAAGCAATCGTGTGTTTCCTAGGTCTAGCCAAACATTTGGTGCACGTTATACAACCCTGCAAGACCAAACTTCAGTCTTACTTCTTTGAAGAAAAGCTTCCCCAACTTGCTCAGATTATGATAAAACTCTGATTTCCCATGGCAACCACTCTCTGGAATGGTCGTTGGACACTTAACCATGTATTGCCTTCTGAGAGGTACTTCTTCCATTTGTAATGAAGTTATTTGAAATTTTTATTCTATTTTTAATTTCTCTCATTTAAAACTTTTGCTTACCTCTAGCTACATTTCATACTTTTTGGTGGCAAAGATTGCTTTTTACATTTATTTGCCTAACGATACTTAGTATGATAGACTATATCTAATAAGCCTTAATGTATTTTTGTTGATTTGAAAATATAATTTTTAAATTACAATTTAGAAATAAGCATATGCTCCTAGCCCCCTATAAAATCATTTTGGATAGCAAAATGACATTTGCCTAACATTCTGGTAATATGAGGGGAAAAGAAATTAAATTTTTTTTATTAAAATTGGAGTCTTAATGGGTGTGTAAAGAGGGAAGGCAGAACAGTCTATGCTTTAGAAATTCCAGAATAATCATCCAATGTACTAGTTAAAGCACTTGAATGTATACTGCCTAATTTCATCCCTATTCCTCAAGATAAAATCAGACTCTCTTCTCTGCTTCCTAAAACCTATTGTTTTGAGGCTGATTATTTTATAATAGTAATGCTCTAGTCATAGACATATAGTATTTAGATCATTCCCTTAAGTACCACTTTGTATATCATTTTAAAAATTAAAATTACAAAGTTATGGCTCACATAAACATTGATCAATTTACTAAATTTTATGAGTTGGCTCATATACTGGCTACATCAGCTAAAGTATGCTCAATGTTTAGTAAGTCTTTTATCAAATTTGATATTAGCAAAAGATCTCTTCTTCAAAAGTCCTCTTACTTGAAAGAATAGAATCTAGAGAGAAGTGAACACAACCTATGTTTGAATACTTTTTTCAAAAGTCTGGAGTATTGGAATTATGTTGCACATCTAATAGAAAATTGTAAGAAGGAATTAGCTCTTCTAAGCCTTATCAACAGACAGACTAAGAGGAAAAGCATTAATAAAATCTTTTTAAAACCTCAATACTAACAGGGGATCTTTCTTTCTCTTCACCTTTATGAATGGGCAGCTTGGGAGGTTTTAGTAAACCAGAGTCAAGAGGCAAGCTTTGTTATAATGATGCATCAAATATGAATAAACACATGAAACCAGTATATAGTCAAGACAGTGAATGTGTTCATCACCTCTGAAAGTTTTCTTGTTCCCCTTTGTATCTCTCCCTTCTGCCCACCTACCTGAACCCACCATCCCTAGACAACCACTTAAAATCTTCTGACACTATAGTCTACATTTTCTAGAATTTTACATAAATGAAATCACACAGTACCTACTCTCTTGTTTGCCTTCTTTCATTCAACATGAGTTTGAGATTCACTCATGCTGGTGTGTTCATCATCAGTTCAGATCTTTTCATTGCCAAGTAGTATTCCATTGTATGGATATACCAAACTTTGTTAATCCATTCACTTGTTAATGGATATTTAGGTTGTTTCCAGTTTTTGACTATTACAGATAAAGCTGCTATGAACATTTGTCTATAAGTGTTTGTATGGACATAAGCTTTCCTTTCTCTTAAGTAAATGCCTGGGAGTGGAAAGTCTGGATCCTATGGTAGCTATGTATTTAACTATTTAAGAAACTCCCAAATTGCTTTCCAAAGTAGTCGTATCACTTATATTGTCAACAGCAATATATGAAAGTTAAAGTTCCTCCATATCCGTGCCAACGTATAATACGATTAGTCCTTTAATCCCTGCCGTTCTAATAAGTGTGTACCGGTATCTCATTGTGGTTTTGCTTTCATTTCCATAATGACTGATGATTTTTAAAATCTGTTCAGGTATTCATCTGCTATTCACTGATCTTTTTGGTGAAGAGTCTGCTAACATATTTTTCCACTGAAAATTTTTGATTGTTTACCCATTATTGAATTTTGAAATTTCCTTATGTTTTTTTGGAGACAAGCCCTTTATCAGACATATGATATACAAATAATTTCCCCAGGCTCTGACTTGTCTTAATCCTCTTAACAGCGTCTTTTGAAGAGCAGAACTTTTCAATTTTGATAAAATCCAATTTATTAATTTTTGTGTGTGTAGGTTCTGCTTTGGGTGCACATCTAAGATATCTTTGCCTAAACCAGGATTTAAAAGATTTTTCCTGTGCTTTCTTCTGGAAATTTTATAATTCTAGATTTTATATTTGAGCTAATTTTTGTATGTGGTGTGAGATATGGGTTAAAATTTGTTTGCATATGAATAGCCATTTGTTCCAGCACCATCTGTTGAAAAGAATATCCTCTCTTCACTGAATTCTTTGTATCTTGTTGAAAATCAATTGACCAAATACACGTGGGTCTGTTTCTGTACTCTTGGTCCCACTGATCAGTTTTTATCTTTAAACCAATATCATGTTGGTTTGTTTTCAAATATGTGGCTATTTTTATAAATTTCCATATTAGTTTTAGAGTTAGTCTGTCAATTTCTATAAAAAAGCTTAGCTTGTTGGGATTTATTATTATTATTATTATTATTATTATTATTTTAGATAGAGTGGAGCCTATAGGTCAATTTGGGAAAATTAACATCTTAACAGTATCTTAAATCTTCTGACCTATGAACAAGCAATGTCTCTCCATTAATTTAGGTCTTATTTAATTTCTCCCAACATTGTTTTATAGCTTCTAGTGTATAGGGCTTGCATATCTGTCGTTAGATTTATCCCTAAGAACGGCATATTATCTAAGGATACTATTAGAAACAATATTGCTTTGACTTTTGATTGCTGATTGATTGTTGCTGGTATACAGACACGCAATTGATTTCTGTATATTGATTCGGTATCCTGAAGCCTTTTTAAACTCATAAGTTCTATTAACGTTTTATAGATTCCAATAGATTTTCTACAAAGACAATTATGTCTTCTGAGAATATAGCTTTGCTTCTTCCTTTTCATGCTGGATGCCTTTATTTTTCTTGCCTTGTTGAACTGGGTAGATCCTCTAGTATAACTGTGCATAGATGTGGTGAGAGTAGATATCCTTGTCTTGTTCCTGATCTTTGGGGAAACACTCAATATTTCACTATTAAATAAGGTGTTAGCTGTTTTTTTTTTTTTTTCTTTTTTCTTTTGATCTATCTCGGGTTAAAGAAGTTTTCTTCTATATCTGGTCTGCTAAGAGCTTTGGATTTTTTTGTTTGCTTTGGATTTTTTTGTTTGTTTTTTATCAGAAATGAATGTTGGATTTTGCAAATGCTTTTTCTGGCTCTACTGATCATATGTTGTTTCCTTTGTAGTCATATATTTTGTTGTTTTAATACTTCTCTATCTTCTTTAGAGTTAAGTCTTTTTATGCTTCCAATTTTAACTCCTATTTTTGCTTATTATTTGTAACTTTTTGTTGTTGCTTTCAGGCTTATAGTACATACCTTTAACTTATCACAGTCTATTGTCAAGTGATATTATACCACTTTGTTCAATGACCTTACAATAAAATATTTCATTTCTTCTCTGCAGTCTTTATACTATTGTTTTCATACATTTTTTTCTTACACACATTTTATTGTTTAGTCATTATCTTTTAAATAGATTTAAATAATAATAAAAAATCTTATATATGTGCTCATATATATTTGCACCATTTTGGGTGCCTTTTTTTTTTTCATATATATCCAAATATCTACTGCTGTTATTTCTTTCTGAGAGACTTCTTTTAAAATTTCATTTAATGAAGGTCTGTTGGTGAATTCTTTCAGCTTTTATATGTCTTAGAAAGTTTTTATTTTGCCTTCATTTTTTTTTGAAAACGAGGTATAGAATTCTAAACTGACAGATTTTTTCCCAGTATTTTAAAGATGGTCCACTGTCTTCTCACTTGCATTATCTTAAGAAATCTGATGTAATTCTTATTTTTGTTTCTTTGTAGGTAAGTTTTTCCTCTTTTGCTCTTAAAATTTTATTTTAATCATAGGTTTTGTACAATTAGGTTGTGATGATGTGTTTTTCATCATAATTTGTGTTATTTGGTTTGTTGAATTTCTTAGACCTACAAATTTATTTATAATTCTCACCAAATTTGGAAATTTTCAGGCATTATTTCTTCAAGTATTTTCTGTTTTCCCTCGTCTTTCAGAGACTCTAATTACATATATATTAGGCCGGCTTCAAGTTTTTTTCACAGATCTTTTATGCTAACTTTATATATTATTTTTTTCTCTGTGTTTTATTTTGGATTGTTTATGTTGCTATGCCTTCAAGTTCATTAATTCTTTTCTTCTGCAATATCTAACCTACATTTCTACTGTTTCTATCTTAGAAGAGCTGTGATAAGTATTATTTGGCATCCCAAGAAGAGGCATTAAGTGTTTCTTAACCCTCAGAGTAGAACATCTATAAGATGAAGAAACCTTTTTCTTGCTGGTATTCACAACCTTTCAGAACATAACTTCTATGTTATCATTAGGATAACCACATGTCCTAGTATGACTGGGGCATTCCTAGTTAATGCCCATTGTTTTTGAGCTAATTATTAAAAATCTCCCAGTTTGAAAATAAAGTAGCCACCTATACTATTATTCTAAGAAAACTCGAGTCCCTTTACTTTCATTTATTAGTAATATTCTCAGTGTTAGGCAATATGTAAGTCATCTTATTGGCTTCATGGTGTGTGCATGTAGTTGAGAGAATGCTGGCTCACCAGTACTTCTGTCAATTTCTCTTTGGAAAAGATCTAATGATAGGACAGTCATGTTAAATGAGGAAACACCCATCTATGGCACTGTTTTCTTTATGTCTGTACTTAATGAGCAAAGGCAACCTAGAAAAGGCTATTAAAGCTCCTTTGTGTTTGATGCTTGTGAGAGATGCATGGGGTCAGTGGGGGGAAAGGGTAATGTTGTACAATCAACGGCCACGTTACCCTGTTTTCCCAGTCTTAGGATGAGAGGGCTTATGCAAGTGGAATCTACCGGCTGTATTAGATATTGGATAGATCGTACCTTTTGGTATTTTTATTACTCACTTTTTCAGTTCCCCTTTAGTTCAGTTTCTCAGGGAGCTTTTATTGCTATTTCTTGGATCAGAACAAGGAATGACTTTGGGCAGGTGTGTATCTAGATAGAGACAACAGGGCTTCAAGAAGGCAGGGGCTATTTCACCTGGGTAAAATATATGTAACGGGAATTGAAGAAATACTACTTAATGTGTTTTACCTCACAGTAATTCAGTTTTCTCCCTCCACTATTGCCCTTCAGCAATTAAAATGCTAGACCCGGAGATGTATTATCCCAGGGAAGGGGTAGTAGACAGATAATCCCCAGATCAAAATTGCCATTGCTCAGATTTAAATCTAAAAGTACTCTTTTGAATCCTTTGTGAAATAATAGCATTGAAATACAGATCTTGTTGAAACGAAGTTTTTAAAGTAAATTCTTCATTTCCCTTTATATATCAAGAACAAAACAAACAGGAGGGCCTGAGCATATTTATTGTAAGCCATAGGAATAAAGGCATGATGTAAGGGAGGACTCCACCCTATAGAAACAAGGAAAGATTCTTCTAAATTGTTGTGGAGAGGAGCTGAGAATGGTGAGACTTGGGCAAGTAGTCATATGTAAATATTCTAGCTTTTCTTTCAGGGTCAATTTCCCTGGGGTTAGAGGAGAACAGATATTAAGGTTAAAGGATGATTTAGGAACACTGGAGCTAGTAGTTTATGTCTACAAAATCGGTCAGAGAGACTACATTCCTTAGCAAAGCTCCAGATCCATTTTGGTGTTGGGGCAGAATAGCAATGGCTGAGGGAGAAGCCTTGAGCTGTCTCACAAAATCCTGCACCATGCAGTGAGGTGTGCATAAAGTAGGCAAAGGTTCTGGAGCTTCCTAGTGGGGCACTCATGTACGGGACTAGAAGTATAGCAGATCAGAGAGGCCTATAGCACAGGGGTCATTGTACCTAAATGCAATGGTTAAATCCATGATCGTTGACCTGTAAATACTAGCACACCATAGCACCAGTTCAGACAAGACCAGCCACAACTCAGCAGACCTAGCACGACTGTCCCGGCAATAAGGCAGGAAGAGGGAATCTCTGCAAAGTTTAGTGAGAAAGAGAATGCCTTTTCCCAATGCTCCAAGGCTGCATTAGCATTTCCTTACACCCAGATGCCAGTCAGTGTGAGCCAAAAGGGAGTAAAAATTTTGAAAGTGAAAACTAACTCGGATAAGAAATTTGAATTTTAAGAGAACAACTTGCCTTTAATTGGCAAGTGCAATTATTTTTCTGCCATCAGCAGGAATAGAGTTTCCAATGCAAGATGAGAGTTTTAAAGAACAAAGAAACTACGGTTGTTTGTTTGCAGATTTGAACCTTGGTGTTACTTTTCAACCCCTCTCTTCACTACACAATACATTCCTATATATTTGCAGTCATCCCCCTGGCCTGGTTCCTCAGGGTAATGTCGATGCCTCCAATCTCCTGGGAGCCAGAGCCCGGAGCACGGGGGCTACTCCCCTCTCTGAGCAAGGATGGTCTTCACCTTCTCACACTTTCTCTCACAGAGAGGACAAGAGAATTACTCTCACTCTGACTCCTCTTCAAACATGAATATGTACATGACAGAGACACACAAGGAAAGTTTATACATGTCTCTTATTCCATTCTATTAGTCTTAGAAATAGTTCTATAAAGAATTATTTATGAAAATAGAATTCATACTTAATTTTGAACTAGTAGATTCTAACCATCACATACAGTAGATATCCTGATGTAATCTGGATTAATAATTGGTCATTAACCAAAAAATCCGTTAAACACTTATTCTTAAAAAAACTATACTCATCTTTAACTTTTTAATTTCAACTTAAAAATATATATTTATTCACTAATGTGTAAATGATTGCACATTTACTCACAATATTTCAATGTATACCTAACAAATGATTAAATACATGCTGGTTCATCATTCATTATCTATGATTTCTAATTTTCATTTCTTTAGAGTGGAGTGAGATTTTGAAGATACTGTAAAGAAATATGAGTGCAAAATCCTCATAGAATAAAATGATTCTCCCTTCTCCTAATTTCTTATAGTAATTGTCTGCATGTAATTGAATAGCAATTTTTAGTGACATCTCTGTCAAGTCTTTTAAAAGCTTTCACCTTAATTTCATAGAAACAACAACTATTTTCCTTTTTTCACTCATATTTCATTAATTCATGTAATAATTTACACATTTAAAGTTGTAAGTACAATTAGCATAAATAGGTCTGGGAACAAATACAACTGTTATATAAGTAAACATATGCCTCATCTGGTAGGAGCTTGGCAGACTAGAGAACAGCTTGATGGCCACAAACATCCAGCAAGCTGTGGGAACCAGTCAGTGTGCTTTACAGAGAAGAATGGAAAATACTGGTTAATATGGCAAATTGATGAAGTACTCACAGGTTAATAGAGTTTCTCACAAAGCCATTCCCAGTAAACTCATATTGTACTACACAAGCAATTTTTTTTTTGCAGTGTCTGCCAACAGCATCTTTTATCAACAAAGTCAACTCTGTTTTCATGTACTTGCTCTGCAGTGTTCAGCATAGGCACTCTGTACAATCCAACTGTGACTTTTTATTACTGTCTTTATCATCTATTTCCCACCTGGTCTTCTCACTTTAAAATAATAAGTTCTCTTCCTTTTAAGCACATAGGGAGCTCTTAAACAGGCTCTCTGGTTATCTCCATCCCGCTTTTCTAGGACTATACCTTTTTTTACTGTCACTGTTTGTTCCACCTTTTATCTACTCCCTGGATCAGTTCCATACCATCTTCTAAACCTGAGCAGTTTTTCAAAATGTTTAACAATCAGTAGGACAGGAGAATCTATCAGTCGGATTGGGGGATGCCTAATATTAGAACTGGGTCATCCAAGCTCTCTGCTGTGTTAAATTTTAATCTTTTAGGTCTGTATCATGGAGAGACCCAGGTAGCCTATGCAGTCAGAACACAGTCAGGAGGCTTAAAACGGCAGCTATTTACCTGCAGATATCTTATTATTTTATAAAGTACAGCCAAACCTGTGAATGCTGACTGAATATAAGGCAGAAAATTATGGAATTTCTCACAATTCTAAGGCATTTCAATGTGTGTATACACAAACATGCAAATACATATATATAGTAACATAACTCTCAAAAATTGTTTCCACTGCCAAACTGTAACTTCAGGAGTTTTTAAAATAAAAGTCAATGTGGCTATTTTACTAGAGAAAAATAATTGTTTTTAGAATTTCCATCATATAAGTCAAGCATTAGCAATTTTACCCTGAAAGTGGTTGTAACTGGAAAATAGTTTTATTTCTGATGGAAACCTGTATTTAAAGTAGAAATGGTTTTATTGATGTTTCCATTATTAGCTTAGATCTAGTTGTCATTAATACATTTTAAATGCAGTGATACAAATTCAAAGCAAAAAAAAAAAAAAAAAGTAAAGAAAACTTTAAAATATGTCTGTGCTTCAGTAGTGGGTAACACTGACCACACCAAAGACGTAAGAGTACGCTGTTTAGTGGGAAATAGCACTTCCAGCCATGGTCCACTTTGTTTCGAAATACTAAGTTCATGACAATTATCCATCTTTACCAGAAAATTTTATTTTTTTTCATTACATAATGTGTTTCTTCTCAAATATTTATAGATAATCGACATACCCTAATGAATTTGTTTCAGAAGAATCCAGCGGAGGAGGAGCAGAGGCTACAAGGTCCTGCTGGATAACTGCTGAGGCTGGCTAGTGGGTACCTGGGGGCTCATTATAGTATTCTCTTTGCTTTTATTTACGTTTGAAATTTTCCATAATAAAAAGCCCTTTCTTCTCTTCCAGTTAGGCATATTATACTTAGGTTTCTAATTCAGTTTTTTAAAATAGAAATGAAAAGATCATTGGAACAGCATGTATCTAATTTAAATAAAACCAATTTTAAAACAATAAGCCCTTCTGTATAACCATTCCAATCATTACTTGTAATTTACACATGGTAGTCATTTTTAAGAAAAAATTATCTTAGGCTCATCATCACAGAGTTAACAAATTTAGAATATTTCTCTTCATTAATTCATTTAACAAATATTAATTGAGCACCTCCTATATAACAGAAACAGTATGGCAAGCACTGTAGTAAATAAATAGCTACATATTCAAAATCTTAGAGCAGGAAGTAGATACTTATCAAATCTATGCTGGATTTTAGCTATTTTCTTGTTTGAAAGAGTAAGGCTTATAGCATGCCTTATTAAAATTTTGCTTTCATATTAAATATTTTAAAATTGATTTCCATAAGTAGCTTATCATCAAACTGAGATAACTCAATAAGATATTAATTAACATATAAAGAAGGTAAAATAGTAATTGTAGAATAATGCAGTACAAAAATGCTTACACCTTGGTGGGGAGGCTATTGTTAGGTCTGGGATTTTATTTTAACCTACTTACAAGCTAATAAATTAGCCCGCTGTCATTTCATGAGTGCTGGCTAAACACCCAAGACTCCTGAGTCTGAATTGCAGGACTCTGTTACTCATGGCACAACAAGTGCGTGCGCATCAGCGTATTAACACTGGTTCTTCCTGTCCCTAAGTCCCACCAGCATGACTCAATATGCTCAGATGAACTCCATGCATAGAGTGGGTTGCATCACAGCTACAGAACACTGAACGTGGGGAACTCACTGCTTTTTTAACAAATAGTAAGCAAGCCTGTTCTTGGTCTGAGGGAATATGTTTACCTCATCCTCTCAAGACGGAATTGAAAGTTCAAGTGTATCCTAGACTAGAAACTGTACTAGGAGACAGCTGCAGTCATTCTCAACTCTGATACACTAAACTCTGTGATTGAAAACTGTGTTTTCCTATTGAAGTCACGAGGCATGAGAGTTTCTAATTCGATCAGTTTTTAAACAGGCTTATGAAGACATCATTTTTCAGTAATAAACTTCACATAATTTCTGCTTCTGAGATTTCCATTCTATCTGATGCCAAAAACTTAAGGTGAAATTAGTAAAATTCGGTGATTTCACACTTATTTAGGTTTAACACAGTCATATTGGAGTGCCACCCTTTCCCTTGGCTTTGATGCTCCTGGGGCTTACACAAATGCTGCGGTGGTGTGAATGAGCACGAGGAGAGGAAAGTGTTCACTCACTTATCTGCTGAGGTCTTGGCTGGCTTCTTGTCACACACATCACCCCTGTCTTGTACAAATAGGGTAATATGTAGGATCTCCACGGATTGGCGGTGAGGTTACGAGAAAAAGAGAAGAGCACAGCAGTTAACAAACAAAAATATCCCACCATCAAGGTCAATCAAACGTTGTTTGATACTCAAAAGTGTAAGGGTGAAGGAGGGAAATAAGACTCCAACTCTTGTAAAGTTAAAAGTCACTTATCTTCAAATTTCTTTCCTCATATAGGAAGCCTAGCAGGGAATATATGTGCAGTTGCATATATTATGTTCATAGCAAAGCAGAAACTAGAAAGAATAAGCTCCTGAACATTACTCCAAGTGACCAGAAGAGGGCATCTAGCACAAATGAATGAAATAATTATGCCAACATAAGGTTCTAAAGATTTCTCTTGGACTCTGCTATCTGTACTTTACAAATCAATTTATTTTATGTGTCCACTGAAAAATTCTTTTGATCCAAGAATAATTGCAATTACACATTCTTTTGGATGACAGTCTTGTATTATATAATATCCTAGGTGGCTGAGACACTCATTTTCCCATGGAGGACACAAGAACAAGTCCATACGAATATCATTTCAGAGGGAAGAATTTATTTTTATAGATAGTTTCTCAAAATGCACACTTCAGAGGAATTAAAATGTGTTTAAGCAATTGTTCAGAAGAGGAAGCACTCATATATTTATTGAAACCTTCTTGTAAGAAAGACTTCTGATTTGTTTTCTTTCTTCCATTTCTTACACAAGTATGTGGTTTGGTTCAAATTGTGAGCTCAAAGAATTCGAGATCAAAGAATTCAGGTTCAAAGAATTCATTTCTGAGCACGCTAAAACAGAGGAAAGAATATTATTCTATCATCAGACAAAATGGGTCACTATATTTCCCAGAAAAAAAAAAATGGAACTTGAATTCTATGTATTTCCTTTCAGGCCTAGCATAGACATAAACAACAATAAATTGGCCAACCATATTCTTCAGGCATATAATTTTCTTTCTTCCCAAAGTGGACACTCCCTGGGAAAATACAAATAAGTTCTAATTTCAAAGCTCTTCAACACAAAAAGAAAGTAGGCCACCTTAACCAGAGCACAAAATAACCTTTTCCAAGAGGACTTGAATGAGCACTTCATTATCCAAGGAAAAAAATACATACCAAGATTTTTTTACTACTTTATTTTGTTTCATTTTTAAATACTTTTTATAGCCATGAGAAAAACATATTGATGAACGGATTTTTCCAAAATAAAACCATTATGTCTTAATTTTAGCCTGAAAGTGGCTCCCATTTCCAGTATTTTAGAAATAATAACATCGCGGCAGAGTGTAGCTGAGAGACTGACTTGGGGGGCACAAAATGTGTTCAACTTCGGGGATAATCTTTCTATCCACAAGAAATTGATTTTATACTATAAAGTCACCTACAAATTCCGAACTGTTTCTGTCCCATTAAATACAAGAAAATCTCTATAATTCAAGGAGATTATGGTTTAATTTACATTATAGTAATTGTAACCAGCTTTCAGAAACCTAATTATTGCCCATTGAAAGGAAGTACATTTGTTCTAGGCTGACAGTTCGCGTTCCATGTTAATTATAATAATAAACAATAGCATTATTGAGTGATCGCTATGTGCCATTATCCTCTCAACTATCTTCAGGATAGTTTTTATTATCCTCATCTTATAGAAGAAAAGACAGAGGGGGCTCAGAGATGTTCAGTAACTATCCTTTAGTGCACAGCAATTAGTGGAAGAAGAATTGGTACTAGCTGTGTCTGACTCTTAAACCTTGCTGTCTGTCTCCACTATGCCTCATTTCTCCCTAATTACATAAATTAATTTAACAAATTGAAGCACAAATGTCATTTTCTCTTAATAGTAACAGTGATTACTTTTCTAATTTTCTATTTTTCAATTTAAGGCAGAAAGGGGTTAAAAAGCAAATTTTTTATTGCCCCTGATAAGAATCCAGAAAGTATTATGAATTACTATAAAAAGTACACTTGATTTATTAGGCTGAGTGCACAATACTACATATATTTTTCTAAGATATCTTGTTATTAATCAACATTGAGGCATTTTGCCTATCTATTTATTTGATTTTAAACCCAGGTAAAAATCTTGTTTTTAGATACAACTCTTAATGATCTAATAATCAAGTTCTTGAAACAACAACATATCTGTGATAAAATACAAATTTCAGGAGTTTCAAGTAGATTCTCTCAAAAATCTGTACTTATACTCAGAGGCCCACAGTTTTTTAAAAAATGCTTTCATGCACTTTGTCAAGTTCAAACTAGGTGATGTGCTTGAAAAAAAATCTAGGGCTTATTTTTAAAAGATTAGGTACATAAAATCTCAGAAGTGCATACAATCCTTTTAAATAGTTGCCATCTTCCTGAGAGTCACCAGTGTCAAAACAACAGGCAAGGTTTTCCATGTGGTCACTGGCTACCTGAGCCATTCATTGGCAGGATCACTCAGGACCAGCTGAGTCTTGGGGAAAATACCCAGAAGATGAATAGACAGAAAGCCGAATTCTCGGGGATCTGAGCCATCTCATACTAGCCCTTTCCTCTGGCTCCTTCCCTCTCTGACAGGTTGCAGTGGTGAGACCATCAGCCTGATCCATGTATCTAAAAGGAGTCTGTGTAGGGGCTGATGTGCAGGTCAGAGTGTAGAGTGTACAGAGAGATGCAAGGCCCAGGCTTTCCTTATTGGTCTCCCTACCCATTGTGGACCTGGATGAAATCCTCATCTTCTAGCCAGGAGCTGGCCCAAGGGCTGCTCAGCTGGTGGGAATGGTGGGATCTTGCATTCCTTCTGACCAGTCATTCTACTTATTCTCTTCAAATGAGCTACCTCAGCACCTTAAGAAAGGGAGTCCCCACATTCTGTCCTGCTATACTCAACCAGCTTGTTCTCTACACTGGGGTTGCCCCTGGGGCGGGTGCAAAGAGCTGGCTGTGGGGAGAGGCACCCTAGGAGGAACCAGCCCAGGTTCCAAGTTACCTGAGTGGCAGAGTCGCCTTGTCCTTTTATCTTCCTTCTGTCCCAGCCTGCTCACCTCTGAGGCTTCTTACCTCTGAGGCCCTAGCCACTGCCTCCAGCCTTTACTCTCTCCATCACTTAGCATGGTAAAGTTGTTCCAGCATTTCCTCACTTACTGCCTATGTGGCATTGGAAATCACTTTACCTCTCTGAGGCTGAGTTTCACATTTTATGCAATATATGAATTGACGTGTAACATTATATAAGTTTAAGGTGTACAACATGCATCAAGTCAACATGCTGTAAGTCTTAAACTCACACAATGTTACATGTCAGTTATATCTCAATAAAACAAACAAACAAGATCTGACTCTGAGGAAACAGGTTGAAAGGCACTTATAAATTACCGGACTGAGGGACACGTGGCAGATAGAACTGTTAAGACATTATCTTTGAGAATATTCTCAAAAAGGCAACATTGCACAGTTGTTGAAATGGGAAGTTTCGTCATCTGTTAAGGAAAATAAAGTGGGATCTTAATCTCATTCTTTATACCAAAAAGAATACTATCTTTTTAAATACAACAGCAAAACAAAAACAAAAACAAAAACAAACTGAAAATAAAATTCTGCCTAGAATAACAGCACTGTAAACAAGAAAAATATTTGCAACACACAAGGAAAACTTTAAAAGCCTATTCCATTAATACATAATTAACTAACATAAATCAAATGAAAAGACTAATAATCCACAAGACAAGGGATATGAACACTTAACAAGACTGGAAATGAAAATTAATTTTATACTAAAAAAAAGATGCTCAAAATCACTCATAATAAAAGAAACAAAATTAAAAGTACATGAAAATAACTTTCCATTTATCAAGCTGATAAAGATCAACACCTTGAGTTGAGGAGTAAACAGGAAAATAGGTGCTTTCATAGAGAGTTGATGGAGGCGCAAACTGAAATAATCCTTTTGGAAGGCAATTTGGCAGTGACGAACAAAAACACATATACTCTTTTATTAGAAGATTTTAGTTCTAGGAATATATCCTGCATATATACTTGAATATGAGCTAAAAGTTGTATATACAAAGATGTTCATTGAAGCATTTTTTAGAGTGGCAAAAGATTGGATAGAATTTAAGGATATATATGTAAGGCTAGTTACACAAATAAACCTCTATGGAGATAATAAACACTGTGTAGATATTAGCAAAATCACCAAGGACACTATACTTGTACCAATATGTAATGGTTGTCAAGACAGGTAAATGGATATATTAAAAAAACAAAATAATTTTGATACTATATTTCTGTTTTTAGGATATTTACACATAATTGTATACATATGTGTATATGTATGTGTGTGTATATACACACGCACATACACACATACATATATGGAATACACAAGAAATTGGTAACAGACACTCAGGTAAACTGGTATCTAAGGGACAGTGGTAAAAGTGAAATTTACTTTTCACTATGTATCTTTAAGTCTACCTTTTGAATTTTGTAGTATATGCATGATTTACTTATTTATTATTATTTTTTTAAAGTAGGGGCTTTGAGGTCAAGCAGCTCTGTATCGGGTCCCATTTCTACCACTGTAGGCAGATTACTTAACCTCTCATCTTTATAATGAGGAAATTACCCTGAGTAGAAAGTGATTGCTATTTTTAAAAGGACTCATCTTAAACAACAGTAATGGCTTGCTTGCGCTAGATTTTTCAGGCATTTTAATGATACATAGCATACTCAGGGCAATGGCTTCCTAGATGACATGACAGTTGTAGTTTTGCTACCTAGCATCCCTTTCTCTTCTTCTGGCAATCAGACTGAATACTCCTTTAGAGAACTACCATTTTCCCAATCCTCAAACTATTTGTTTTGAGTGGACTATGCTTGGTGCTGGCAACTGACATGGAACTTAGACGTGGCCAATCAGAGCTTTGCATCTCCTGGTCATAAGAAGCAACAGTTTCGCAAAATCATCAACATACCATGAACAGTGCTATTCTCAACTGCACTTTTTCCTGCCCAGACCCACATAACTATACATCGGCCACTGGTATAGAAAGAACATATTTCATCTTCTAGGTGGACCCCAACTTATAAGGAGTTGACTTCCAGCTAGTGTCATAAGTGCTATCTTCAATAAGCCATTTCAATCTATGAGACCAACTGCTCCTGTGCAATGAGGTACAGGGTACAATCTACAAATCTTGTGAGAATTAGCACATTTACTTCTTTTAGTAAAATTTTGCAGTGTTTTGAAGTGCAAAGTATTTTGCTTTCAGGTGTGGCTTTGTAATTGGGGCCCTGTGGAATCTGGGATCAGATTTTATGCATGGGTCTGGAAAAAATGTGGTAAGTAGGATGGAACATGAAGCAAATTAGCATCCCCAGGTAAGGTGACTACATCCGCAAATCTCACTACAGGTTTTTAAAGCAAAGAAAGACTACAACTTGGGGTAGGAGGGACTATTTTTGCTGTCATGAGAGGGTCAGTGGGTATAGTTTTGGGGTAAGCAGAATTTTCCAAATCCTCCCAAGGATCACCTCTCTACATCTCAGAATCTTACATTTTCCCAAGCAATGCATTTTCACATAAGAAACCTGGCAAGTCTTTGAATTTGACCTGTGTTGTAATTTAACAAGCCATAGAGTCAGACTCAGTGATTTCTGGCTACCAACAGCTTCAAGAAAGAAGTTTCGTTGATGGCTTAAAATTCCCTGGTTCTCTAACCACACTGTGTGGACAATTTAAAGCCCTGAATTTCTCATTTCTCTTTTTAATCTCTCCAGTGTAGTTTGCAGCAGCCAGTTTACCTAGTTATCATGTCCTCATACTGTGCGATGGCCCTTATCACTCAGTTACTAAAACCATGCTTTCTATAGTCACTCATACCAGGTAATACAAGTTGTAACTTAAGTACCTCTTTCACCACCAGCTGTCAGAGATTATTACTATTGCATCAATTAATGTTTAGTAGATGCTCACTTTCTTCGAATCTCCGCAAGTTAAATACCTAACCTACTGCCTCAAACACTATCATCAATCAGGATTCAGTCACAGATAAGAGAAAACACTGTTTAAGATGAAAGTAATTTAAATCAAGGGATTTGGTCCTTATAAAATCACTGAAAAAGATGGAGACCTGAACTCTGGCTTCCAGAAAGGATTTCAGAACAATTCTGTAACACTAGCCCACCACGGAAGCTGCTACGTTGACCACATTTACAAAGGTTGGGAATCTGGAAGCTGTCCCTGAAACTATTGCTCTGGGAACACTTACTTAGTGCAATCCAGGGGTCCGGTAGGTGCAGCCGTCAGCTCCAGAGCCACCCTGCACCTTCTAGGCTCTGTACTACACCCCAGCACCGCAAAACTACTAAACAACCTGGGGGCCTCTTCTGCAGCAGGGGATCCCAATTCCTACACAACTATGCTTGCCAACAAAATCAGAAGAAACTGAAGAATTTCTGCCTTATGCTGTTTTCAAATTTCATGCACTGGTATCTGATTACAGAACCTAATTCATTTTATTTTATTTTATTTTATTTTATTTTATTTTATTTTATTTTATTTTATTTTATTTTATTTTATATTTTATTTTATTTTATTTATTAGTTTCAAGTATATAGTACATTGGTTAGATAATTATATAGTTTATAAAATGATCCCTCTAATTGCTCTTTCTCCCCTCTGGCTCTCCACCTAGCCATTACATTAACGCTAACTGCATTCCCTATGCCATGCTCCTCATTCCCGTGACTATCAACTACTGATTTGTACTTCTTTAACCCGTCACCCTAATTCTTGAACCCTAGCTTCCAGGGTTTCTGTGACGTGTAGATTTTAGTTTTCTCACCTTTGCAGTTCGGGAAGTCACATGAGGGGGCTACATCCCTCATAAAACCCCAAAGGAAAATTCTAACAAGCTTGAAAAAAGTGACCTCATTTATTCTTGGATTTGTAATAAATGTGGTTCTTGGATGCCTCATATTTACAAAATGTTAATAAGCTGCATTCTGAGCTTAAAATCAGTGCAAGCACGATGTTTTTCCCAGCTAACTTCCAATGAGTTCGGCCTGTACTAGCTCTTGAGTTTCCATTTCTATGTGGTTGGTCAAGGGCTGAATTGTAAGGAAAGCAAATTAACTTCTAGGGATTTGTGAACTGAGAGGTTCTATAAATATCCCTTTACATAATGTTTAAGTTTATTTAAAGAAGTTTTGGGGTAAAGTTTCACATGTCTCACTGGAAGGGGTAAGGAAATATTTCAGATACTATAGATATAACAAAGTAGTTTTTTTGTTTTATCTGTTTCTTAGAAAATGTATAGACCTTTTTATTTGCATTAACTAATAAAGAAGGCAAATTATATCCTGATTAGGTAATTTTCAAAAATAATAAATATTAAAGTGACTTAAGTGCAAGGGAAAAATGGAATGGATGAGAGCCCAGCGGCACACTGAAGACTCCACACAGCAGCAGACCGGTTTGTGAATAAAGTCAGATATCTGCAAATTCTCAGATGAGATCTGCACAAGCACATCTCACGGTTTAGTGTTTTTCAGGTATGCATGCACTAATCAAAGAGAAAAACTTTATACTTTTTAATTGTTTCTGTTAATGGTTTGAGCTTTAAAAGCAAAAGTAAATTGTGCATACTTACAGTCAATGGATTGAAATAAAAATGGGGAGGAAACTAAAGGTATTGAAATCACTTTCAGAACCTAATAAATGCGCAGCAGTGAAACACTATTTAAAATTTAAAACTATTATTACTTAATTGCTCTCTACATTTGGGCACATCTTAACGAACACTTTGGAGATAAACCGGCCCATTTACAAATAAACTTTTTAAAATTAACTTTTGCCCTTAGGGCACACCATTTGCAATTTATTTACTGACATTTATATTCTGCATTTTTATACATTTGTTCCACATATTGTCAACTTGGAAAGAACGACATGGAAATTCAATTTCAACTCAAGTTCACTGAGAGATGACTGTCAAAGCCTGGATCTGGACACCATGGCTGAGAACGATGCGTTCAGTGTCCTTACATGAGCAGTGATGCTGTACCCTGTGGTTTCTATCATCACCTGAGTTCCTCATAGCTTTGCAGTCTCCAGTCCTTTTCTTAGCCTGATCTGAGTGTGTGGTCTTTGTACTTATATATCCAAAAGAGTATAATTTAATAAATGATTTATTATAATAGTATAACAAACAAACAAACAAACAAACAAGAGGAATAAGGAAAAAAGAGCAAACAACAGGTTAAGAGAAAAGGGGACCCCATAGTATAGGTTAATGAAATTAAAAGTTCAGTTTGAAGAAAACATATAACTTGTTTCTTAGATCTGCTGAGTGAATCCATCGATAAATCTCTTCTTCCAACATATGGGCTTGAACTAACCCACCAACTTTCCAACAGACTAATGTCTCCACCCAGCTACTCATTCCAGAGTTATAGTTATTTAGTCGAATGCCTTGGCCATTCTAAGAAAATTCCACAAGTAACAATTACTGTACTTGGCAGGAAGCCTGGTAATACCCGGCTAGAACTTTATTATTTTGTTGATTTAAAAATACATTTCTAAAATATTTTCCAGATTTATTGTTACTTAGGAAAGTGTATTATCAAAATATAAAATAAAGAGCTAAAAGAAGTAATTTAGCTAATAAATAGATAATATTCTAAATCAGCGAATTATTTAATTATAATCTAAATATAATTGAGTCCCTGTCCCCAAATGGCCTACTCTCAAATAGTAAATAAAAGCAACTGGAATCTTTACTAAATCTCTTGGTGAGGAAAATATCTAAAAACAAATAGTGTATACTTAATACAAGTCTTAGGACATAACATTCCTCTTCTTCTTTTTATGGATAATTTTCTTACTCCTCATCTCTTTACAATACTCAACTCGGTCCCTTAACATGGGCCTCCCACTGGCACCCTTTCTCTATCATCTTTCTCTTTCCAGAAGAGTCACCCTCCTACAGTCCCTTACCAACAAACAGTTCCAGCTGCCTGCAGAGACTGTCTGTGCTGAATGTAGCCCTCTATGAAGTTTATTCTCGCTCTGCGCTTTGACAGCTTTTCTCATAAGAATTATCCTAACACCCAAATTATGCAATGAAAATGAGATTCACATGGTAAGAATTTTTCTATCCTTATAATAAAACAAAGAGGTGAGGGAAGCTATTGATATTTGCAAAGTAATTCTATCTTCTCTGTTACCCTTAGCCCCATTAGATCATATGTACCACTACCAAGAGGAGAATGTTGTATAACTCACCACCATCACTCATCACACTCCAAATTGCTTTTCTTGTTCTTCATTTGGGTCAGACAGGCTTCCCACCAGGCACTCGGTAAAGTATACCATGCATATGTCCACTTAAGTTTCTCCTAGAAAGTTGGGAAAGAAATATATCAGCAGTAGGGTTTAATGCCCATCGTATACTAAGGGTCTTTGTTTTCACAACATGAGGATGAAAGTAATTTCACAGAATGCTTTCTATTACACAGGCACTTGACCATTGATGACCTACAGCAACACAACTGAGGCAGCATGAGACCAAGCCAAGCTACCAAAGAGTTGGGGAATCAGAAGTGGCCCAGAAAAAAATTTCCTCCTATTCTGAGTGCTATAAAATGTAGGAAGTCGAGTAGCTAGAAAATCAGACTGGAGTTAAATAAGCATTAGTACTCCCTACCTTGCTTGGCATTCCCCTGGCAAGACAGGGGCTTCTCAGGGTCAGAACCCTCACTTTAAAGCATCCTCCTTTAAGAAGCTGAGTCAGCCTTGCCTCATCCCCATCTCCTTGAATCTTCTCCAGATCTGGGGTTTGGGCTCATTCATCCACAGTGCTCCTGCAGGGCAGCTATATTTATCTTTTGGTCCACTTCAGCCTGTTGAGCTTCACTAATCACACAAATACAGGAAGATTCTTGTATACTATAATAAATTTGGGACTTGTTTAATGTTCCCTGAAGTCTAAGATTTTTAGTAATTCTTTGGATCAATAATTCCCTCAGGAACTTGATCCAGTCAATTCTGAGCCTGTATTATTCTCAACTGCCTCCCTGAAGGTGACTGATTTCAGTGGTTTTCAATAGGAATGCAAAAGCAGAGTTTTTACCACCTCACAGTTATGAACTTGACATACGAATTCCAGCAACTCCTCATCCTGCCGCATACTCATTCTAGAGCCGTGAGGAAGTCCACTATGGAAGGGAAAGTATTGTGTGGCTTTGAGCCCACTGGAACCATAAAGAACATTTTTCTGTCTCCAAGGAGGTCTACTAAAGCAGATTTAAGTCATTCACTAACCACACCTAAAATTCCATTTCTTGAGTTCCTGGTGAGACATCTCTGAATTTCTCAAATTCCTAGTGCCAAGTAGCCTGTACCAGTAAATCCAGAACTAACTTCAAGTCTCCTAGTAGGAGCCATGTTCTGAGGACATGAGGTTTTTGGAAGGGGCGTAGAGACATTAAACTAATAAGAACATGTCTACTATCATCTCCTTTTCTTTCAGGAATTATTTCAAGAAATTGAGATTCTGTTGAGAATAGACTAAACACCAAGCTCCTAGATACCCTCACTACAATGTTGTACAAATCTAGTTCTACATTTAGAGTATCCTGTCCCTAAAATTGACATCTCCACAACATTTCATTGGCTTTTAGTATTATTCTAAAAGCCATTGTAATTTGTTCTGGGGCCATTTCCTCCTTTATAATTATTCTTTAATAGTCTGTCAGGCATAGGGTAAACGTTTAGTTCTAGTAATTATTATACACTAGGCTCAAAATTCCAAAAACTAGTCCCTAACATGTAACTGAAATAGAATCTAGGTTCCATACTAACTCTGAAGGATGTCAATTCAATAAACGATAATTATCCTAGTAGTCATTAAGCAATTAGAAATTTTACTCAGCCTCCAGGGAAAATGTCAAAATAGAGAACAAATACTTCAGACATAGCCAGTTTTCTTCAAAAATCTCTTTAGACATCACACTCAGTCTCAATGTCTAGCCAATATGAAATAAACACTGAATATTTAAGACAGATCTCCATTCTCTTACAAAGTGATACAGCATAGCCTCTCAGAAATTAAGCTGGAGTACCATAAAGATGATTAAGTGTAATGTTGTATATTGTAGCAGTATTTCATTTAGTGGTCCCTTAATATCATAAGAAAAATGTATCATTTACTTCCAGAAATGATTGACTTGATAATATCCATTTACTTATAAGAAAATGAGTAAATTGTGTCAATTTGTTCTCATTCATCACTTGTTTATATAACTGATTAGTTCAGTAACTTCTGTTTGTTTATTTTTTTGTTCCTATAGCTAGTTACAAGGAACATTTTTCTTTTTTGAAAGCAAGCCTTTAATGGAGACCCTTAGAGAAAAGCCTATTTGATTGTGTACATAAGTGTCAACACAAACAAAGTCTGCTGTAGTAATTTGTGGATTTCCTGTGGTTTGCTTGCAAGATTACTAAATGATCATTTAGCACTTCACATATGAAAATATCCCCATGTGGACTGCAGCTGGAGTTCCTCTTAGCTGGGGCCCTGTTATATCCCAGAACAAGTCAAAGCGTTTTGTAGAGCCCTATCTCAATGCTTATGCATGCATTCTGCCACATAAACTCTGTGATTTCATGTTAGGTTATCTTAAAGTATTTCTTCTCCTCATCTTATTGACAATTCACCATGCAGTCATTGTCGAGCTGCCCAAACGTCATTCTAAACAAAGGGCAGCTCATAAAATACCAAGTCCTAAGAAGATGTGAATAACTGCTCAGTTAAATGAATTATTCAATTTACAAATGATAATTTAAACAGGGTAATTCTCAAACTATTTAGTCTGCCATAAAACTGTTTTGTTTACAATTAAGGTACCCTTACCCTTTTTAAATTAAGAAGCATGTAGGTTTTGGTACATGTAAATGTGAGGGCTTGACTAAAGCCAGTTTGGTGTGGTCAAGTATTGGGCAAGATTCCCTATTCACCTCCGCCAAGACCCTGTCATTTTTGTGAGATTAAGGCTCCAACTGCTTCAGCCCAAGACCTCTCTGGAGCAGACACTCTGCTATTCTGGTTAAATTATGCCCATTTCTTTCCCAAGTGAGTAAATACTTAAGTTCCCATGCTGAGACAGCTGAAGTGACTTTTCATTTGGCACACTGATTCTGGGAGTGTAATACATGTTTGTTGAAACCATGCTGGGCTGGGACAAGTACTTTTATGATTACTACTTATTAACATGTATTGAGACCAGATACTGTACTTGGTCTGCACATAATACATAAAGGAAATCATCATTCCTACAGATGTAAATAAGCAGCTTAGATGAATTTGTTGAGGAAATTTATATCCTTATGGAACCATATTTCAGTTAGGAAGACATTAAACACATAATTACAGGAGAGGTCAGCTTTACAAAGACATGCAGTACACTATGTATGCACAAAAAGAAGGAGCTGACCTTGTCTTGGAGTTAAGGGAAAGCGTCCAGAATAAAATGACATTTGAACTGGGACTTGAAGAATGAGAAAAAGTTGGCTAGCAAATAAGTAAAGAGTGCTTCATGCAAAAAGGCCCTGATAGGCAAGGGCATGACAGTTTGGTCTGTAAATTTCAATGAATAGTAGCAGTTTAAAGGAGGTGAGGCTGTGGGGAGACGGGGGTGGCAGTGGCATAGGCCCTGCAGAAGTAGGCAAGGGCAGGGTATATCTGGCTATAGTATGGAATTTCTACTTTACACTGAGGGCAGTGAGATTCTCCTCAATTGTTTTGATGACAAGAATGGCATGGTTAGATGCGCATTAGTGAAAAAAAAAAATCACCCTGGCTAGTGGGCATAAGTAAATGTGAGGAAATTGATGAGGAGGCTATTGCCCGAGAGATAACGGATGACTGAACAGGGGAATCTGAAATGAAGTAGAAATGTCCAAGAAAATAAAGGAGGGTCAATGGACCATATTTAGAAATGGATTAGATGTTATTAAGATAAAGAACAGTAAAGAAAAAATTTTGATGCTGAAAAGAATCAGTTATGGACCATCATATATTAAAAGTTTTGGAATAATAAATGTATGTGTATTTATGCATTATTAACCTTTCATTTAAAAATTACTTCCTTCTTATCTACTATTAAACAAAGAATACTTTAATGTGCACGAACACTACTCCTGCCTCTTCTTACACAACTCTTTTCTTATTGATTCTGTGATGAGTTAAAGTTATTTTAAAAGTAAATAAAATACTTTAAACTTTCTTTTTATCTTCTAACATTTTATGAATCATAATTAATTATGAAGTATTCATATTTTAAATAGCAAGTGAATATATTTAGAAGTACCTGGTTATTTCTAATATTGTATGAGAAATAAATTATTCATGCTTTTTTCTATAGATCTTTTATGGTCAAAAATATTTTCTCCAGTAAACTTATTCGTTTACAGACAGAATAAAGTATCATATATGTTTCTGAAACAAAGATACAGCTTAATGTATCTGTATTAGTAAACCCAGGTGAAAGTAGAACCACTTGGCTAACTCAAAAGATAGTGATATAACAATAAGTGTATTATTTTAAGGCACAAAGTTTGAAATGATTTGCTATACAGCAGTAGTTAACTAATATGGTACTGTTTTCTCATAACATACATTCTAAAATTGTTTAGAATCATTTCTAGTGTCTCTTAATCTTTTTCATTTCTATACCAGGACTCTTTTGTAGTTTATCATTCTCCTTCTTAAATCTTAATGAGAAGAGTTTTTAAGAGAATATAAAGACAATAAAATCAATTGTATTTTCATAAACTAGCAACACGTCAAGAAAATTAAGTTTAAATATTTTAATTTACAATAACCTAAAAACATATAAGGTACTTAGGAAGAAATTTAACAAGAGATGCAAAGTTTCAACACTGAACACTATAAAACATTGCTAAAAAATTAAAGACCTAAATAAATAAAATGATTTACCATGTTTATGGGTTGGAAGATTCATATTGTTAAAATAGAAATTGTCCTCAAATTGACCTATAGAGTCAATGTAGCCTCAATCATAATTCCAGCAGTTTTTTATGTAAAAATAGACAGGCCATTTCCAAGCTGTATGTGGAAATGCAAAGTACCTAAATAGTCAAAATATTTTTGGGAAAAAGATACAATTGGAGGACTTTCACTAGCTAATTTGAAGACGTAGCATAAGGCTACAATAATCAAGACTGTGGTACTGGCACAAGTAAACAGATCGGTGAAAAAGAATAGGAAGTCCAGAAACAGACCAGCATATGTAACAAATTGATTTTTTACAAAGGTGCCAAGGGACATACTGGAAAAAGAATCTTTTCAGCAAATAGTGCTGGACCAACTAAATATCCATGTGAAAACCAACCTCAGTGCCTACCTCATACTCTACCCAGAAGTATTTTTAAATGGATCATAGATCTAAACATAAAGCTGAAATTATAAAGGTTCTAGAAGAAAACATGGAAGAAAATCTTGTGGACTTGGGTTAGAAAAAGATTTCTTAAGCTGGCTACATAAATACTAACGATATAAAAAAAAAATTGATAAAATTGATTTTTATCAAAATTACAAACTCTTGTTATTCAAAAGATATTTTAAAAAATAAAAATGTGCTCTTTCTGGAAGTGGCCTCAGCTGACCTCTCAAAATAGTTTGCTATTCACCTGACCCAGAAAACCCCACAAAATCATGCAAAGAGGTTCAAATTTTCCTGTTCACCTTAACAATACTTGTGGAACTGCCCAGGTCATCAAGGTATGCATATCAAAAAGTGACCAAGTAACTGAAGGATGTCACTTCATGGAAAAACGCATGTGCCATTCCATTGTTACAATGGTGGAGCTGGGAGGTGTGCCCAGGCCAAACGATGGGATTGGATGCAAGGTTGGTGGCCCAAAAAGAGTGCTGAATCTTTGCTACATGTGCTTAAAAATGCAGAGGGTGATGCTGAACTTAAGGGTTTAGCTATAGACTCTGGTCACCGAGCACATCCTGGTGAACAAGGGTCCCAAGATGCAGCGTGGAACTTACAGAGCTGGTGTGCGGACGAACCCCTCCATGAGCTCTGCCTGTTACACTGAGGTGATTCTTACCGAAAAAGGGCAGATTGTTTCTAAACCAGAGGAGGAGTTTGCACAGAATAAAAAAATATCCCAGAAGAAACTGAAGAAATAAAAACTTATGGCCCGGGAGTAAATTCAGCATCAACTAAATGCTATAAAAGTAAAAACAGGAAAAAAAATTTAAAAAATAAATAAAAAGGTAAGCCCACAGAGAAAATATATAATATATATCTCTCAGATAAATCTTGTATCCAGAATGCAGTAAAAAAAACTCCTATATCTCAATGAGTACATTAAAAAATTAAAAACTGGGCAAAAGATCGATATAATTTCACAAATGCGTAGCACATGAAATGATCAAAATCATTAGTCATTAAGGAAATGCAAATTAAACAATAATGAGATACCACTTCATAGCTAATGGCTAAAATGGAAACAGATAGAAATATCAGAGGTTGGCAAGGATGTGGAACAATGGAAACTCTATATATGGCTGGTGTAAATGTAAAATAATACAACTATTTCTAAAATGTTTTGATAGTTTCTTATAAAATTAAACATATAACTATTCTAAAGGTGCAACAATTCTACCTCTAAGTATTTACCAAAAAGAAATGAAAACTACATCCATAGTATAATTTGTAGATGAATATTCATAGCAGCTTTATTCATAACAGCTCCAATCTGGAAAACAAATAAATAATAGTATGTTCATGGCATGAAATACTGCTCATTAAGAAAAATAAATGAACTGCTAATTGAGCAACAACATGGATGAATCTACAGACATGCTGAGCAAAAGAAACACAGAAGGGTATCTACTATATAATTTCCATTTACTTGAAGTTCTAGAGAAGATAAAACTAATCCAGGTGAAAAAAAACCAAACAGAACTGTGGTTTCCTGGGGCAGGGGTGGAGTGGGCTCATGGGAACTTCTAGAATGATGGAAATAATCTATAAAGGCAAATAAACTTGTTAAAAGTCATCACACCATACACTTGAATGTTATGCCTCTTATTTTATATAAATTGTATCTCGAAAAAGTTGATTTATTTTTCAAAGAATTTTCCTGCCATAAATTACAAAATAGATATTTAAAAAGTAAAGAATGTTCTCTTTTCCATATTTATAAAAAATGCCTTTCTGCATGATTGTCTATACACAAATAGTCTGCTAACTATTAAATTCTAATGTCCAAGTACCAAGCAGTAACAACAGTTACCACCTATTTAGTGTCTTATATAAGCTAGATTCTCTGCCATATACTTACAAACATTTCATTCGCACAACAACTCTGCAAGATAGGTCTTATCTTCATTTTTGGTTGAGAAATCCAAGTCTCGGAATAGTTAAATAATTTGTCTGAGAACACCCTGTTAGTAAATAGTAGAAGTAGCAGTTATCCAAGGACTATCTGTCTCCATCAACCATGTTCTTTCTACAACTTGTCACCTTCCAGTTAACTTGTATGTCACACTTATCCCAAAGCCATTTACCCATGGGCACTAGGTAAACAGCCATTGCTAGTCTACTCACTTAATTGGCCTGGCCACAATCTTCTTGTCACGTAACCTTTAATGAGTCACTCATTTAATTGTCCCAAAAACTAAAACAGAGAAAGAAAATTAAAGAAACAAATACTTACCTTCTTTCAACTTCACATGGCAAGAGTTTAATATGGTGTTTATAACAAGATAGACCTGGATTCAAGATCTAGCTTTGCCAATTTTTAACAAAGCATATTGCTTAATCTCTCTAAGCTTCTATTTCTTATCCATAAAATGAAATTATTAATAACCACCTCACAGGGTTATTGTGAGGATAAAATGAGGTAATACATTTAAGCACTTTGCATTGTGCCAGGAACATAGTAAAATAGTAAGAACATAAAAATGCTTATTATGATGAGAGGACAGGTATTGTCCTATTAAAGAGGGTGACTAAATTGCTTATTTTTCTTATTATTGCATATTTCCTTATTATTTCCTTCTTCTAGGGATCCATTTAGCAAACTTGAAAAGGCCCTGCATATTCAACTCAATTATTTGGACATCGGAGATTCCTTAGCCACAGATAATTTTGATACATTCATTTTCCATTTAAAATTTATTTAACATTTTATTAATATTTCGTTCAATTTTATTTGATATTTTCCATATGCCATTGTTATAGGCCCTTGCATTAATTATTTGCAAAACTTATACAGACCATTGAGAATAAGGTATAAAAGCTATGTCACTGTCTCGTTCTCATAAGTAATCCAGAAGAGTGGTCAAACTGTCCAGTACCATTATGTGACCTATAGGAGACGCAATTCCCACAGACTATGAACTTCAGTTTTTCCCTTTTTATCTTCCACCTTCTGGAAGAGAGCTATGAAATAGTTGAAATGTGAGGAAAGAAAGTGGATAGAGCCAAAGAAACTCATGGTTAGAAACAACAGTGCACTAAACTATAACTAACTGGGGCAGAGTTAAAAGACTCTAAGTTTTAAAAGCCATTATATTAAAATCTTTGATTCTTTGCTTATGATGTTATTTAATTGAGAGGAATTAAGATAATACAATGAGTAGTACTCTAAAAAGAACAGAAAGAGGAAGAATTATGATTCTCAAAACTGATCTCAAGTTCAATCAGGAAACAGGTTTTCATCTTCACAGTTCCATCAAAATCTTCCTTCCACTATGCCTCTATTCCAACATATATAACACCCTCAAAGTTCTGAGAGCTATTGTTTCATAGGGGAGAAAAAAACTCCATATAATTTCCATTAGGTTGTTAGTAATTTGTTGTCTTTCTCCTCCTGGGCCCCCAAAGAAAACAGTGTACCTAGGGTTCAGTTAAAACAGAGGGATGATTAATGGTGGATTGTAATCACTACACATGACAGGCAGATGAAGGAGACACTTCAGTTAAGCATAAATGTCCTCCTCACCTCTATCCTACCATCTCAGAGGATCACACCCAGGTTATATTAAATTAAATGACATTTAGGGATCTGGGACTGTGGAGCTGAATCCAGGAAGAGACAAAGAGCAGGACATAAGCCAGGCTGTAGACCAGGAGCATACCTTATTCTATCAATTGAAAAAACAGAAATGACCCCCATACACCCCACAGCATGAAGAACAGTAGCTTCCTTGTTATTGGACAGTCCATCAGGCCCAATCAAATCACTTGGACTTTACTTGTAGGCAGTTTTGCCAACTGGCTGACCCCTTATTTTTGTGGTCAGTATGACCAAATTACTTTGAACTCTGATTCACTGAATTTCAAAGACCCATTCTCCTATCATAACTTCACCTCTTCTCATTTTTTCATTTTGTTATAGTGACTAACATTATTTACTCAATCATATATAAATATGCATTAAAGACGGCAGAATGAAATACTTTTCCATTCCCTAGGGTTAAGTTCCACTTTTCCATTCCCTAGGTGGCCCAAGGGGATAGGTAACCAAACAAGATATATTTAAAATTCATTATTTCTGGAATTCTCCTACCCAGTCTGTTTACAAGATTTTTTTTTTCCCAGTTCAGTCTTCACACACAGACAAGTGTGTACCAACTGTCTACTTTTTATATTTGGGTGAGTACTGGAAGTGGTATGTGGCAGAAGACAAGAATAAGGAGAACGGAACACAAGCACACTGTTAACTTTAAGACTTACTTACTCCTCTCTTCCATTTTACTCCAAGTAAAAAGATTTCTGGTTCTTTATTTCACTCTGTTGCTCTTTCTGAATGATCTTTTTTAAGATGTAAACTTACCTTTTCTTAATTATTTTCCCCTTACAGATGTCCAACTTTATACTTTATTTTATTCTTTGTGATGCTTTCAAAATACATGACACCAAAGCACATATGAACATTAATCTTCACCAATGCACAAGATTTGTGTAAGTTTCCTGAGCCCCAAACAAAAGATTTTATGCTCAACCTGGAGTCCTTTGCTTAAAGCATTGGTATTCTGGCTTAGGTCATTCAGCGACCTACAATATGGTTTGGGCCTTCTGTATAACACTACTTTCCAATTATATGAAATGAATTACCCAAAAATATAAATATAGTTGACAATATCAGGAACACAGACTTATGATAACTTTTACTTCTTGGTCACTGGGCCAGGCATTACAATTTAAGTCCTTGATATTGATAGCTAGAAGCTAAAAGAAGAAAAATTCCATCTCTCTTCCTCTTATGGTATATACTGAAAAAATATCCACAAAAAGAAAGTCTCAAGGTCACAGTGAAATCAGCTGTAGGTCTTACCAAAGCTAAAAAGCTAAAGGTATCTTGATGTCGCTGCAGTTATTATTATTACTATACTGTTACTTCAGTATCGAATAGAAGGAACTGTGGTTTCTCCAATATTGTGAATAATAGTTTTGTCATTGAACAGAGAGCACAATGTGTGTCTAGACAGTCTCCCATAGGGCTCACAAACACTTTCAATTGTCCCCAATGTGGTAGCCATATGTTTGTTTTTAGTTGGCTGAATCTTAAGCCAGAGAGAGTTTTAGAGAAAGTAGAAGAGAGAGAAATACAACAAAGTGTATCATTAGGATGTGTTATAAACGGTAATGTGTTTTTCACACTAAAGCAATGTGTGTTTAAAAGAAAATAAACATTGCACACCATTACTGTTCTCATTAGTTATTTATACTTGATAAGATATTTTTAAGTTTATTGGAGCAAATTCTTAAAAATTGTTAAAAATCTCATTCTGCTGTAAATTTTGAGAATGAGTGACTCAATTGACATTCATTAAGTGCTCGTATGTGCCAGTCACCATTATGGTACATTGTACTTCAGAGCAAAATGTGTTCAAGAAGTATTTGTAAAAGAAATAAATGTATGTTGAATTTCATTGATGAGAAATAAGTAAAAAAGGGAAAATGGCAGTCTGCAGACTTTAGCTCACACATAAAATACATCCAATGTTTTAAAGTCCTACAGAAGTAGTTATTCAATTAAATATTAATAATCACAATGAAACATTATAGTGAATGAATTGAAAGTAGCTGTAATTACTTGGATATTCACAAAAATTGGAGATTTTAAAACTAGGAAAAATACTTTAGAAAGGATTTGGGTTAATTCTTGACTCTTATAGGTAACAAAGAGCCAGGAAAAGTAAATCGGCTGTCCAAAGATACATAGTTGTTTTTTTTTTTTTTTTTTTTTATGCAAGCACCAGAACTGGAAACAATGGCATTTTATCTGAGATCCAGCATAAACTTTCTTTCCTCCCATTAGAAGCTGCCGTGCTCTGCCACTCTGACAGTGTGACCTCCATAGCAGAGGTCTTCCCTCAGGGACATGTGGTCAAACACTAGCACTTACAGGCTTCTCTCTTCTGGGGAATACACTCACTGTTCATAGGCATATGCAGGTTTTTTTTTTTCCACATGAGAGATAATTATACTCTCTCTCATCCTGCTTCTCCTATAATTTGGCCTGTCCACCCAAATTATATACACCTGCTTCTTTTGACTCTATCTTCTCTTTGTGGGTTTGGAGAAATTGAGCAGTATAATTTTAACCACTGCATCAAGTCTGTAAAATGACAGCTAGAGATGTCTCTGATCTTCACAGAGAGAAATGACACTGTTGACCTGCCATCATTGGGTTTTGCACTTAATTTTTACCTTCATCATATAAGCAATAGATTTGCCAATCCACTGGCAAGCTTCCATCTAATGTCGCTTTGTGACTAAAGATGTTGTGTGGTCATGCGTGAGTAAATCTAACTTTACTCCAAAAAAAAGCCAAACCTATCTATCACCTTGGTCTCAAAATTGTGTGATTAATTGGGAGAACCAGCCACAACTCCCTCACTGTCAGTCAGGGTTCTCTAGGTGACAAACGACAGACTGGCTCTGACTGTGTTAAGTCACAAAGGAACATGTTGGAAAAATGGAAGGAAAAGGTGAGGAAGCAGGTCTTAGAAAGTACTGGTGTAGAAGAACTTGGAGACTCTATGTAGCAAGACCCCACAGACACTTTCTTCAGTAGTGGAAAGAGTGGGCACCAACATTTTTGACCCTTGTGTCCTTCTGCTCAAGATTCAAATTCTAGAGAGCTAGTTTGATTAGCTGAGCTTGGATCTCATGACCACTACTTGAAGTGAGGGAAGTTTCATGAATGCTGCCAGTCCCACAATTCAGTGGGGGAGTGGAAGTTTCCCAAAGGAAAATACAGTTGTTCTTACCAGGAAAGAGGGAAACGGATGTTGGGCAGTCAAATCAGCAGCTGTCCATCACACCACAAAAATGTGGTGATTAAATATGGAGAGATAGAGACTAACAGAGATACCTGAATATCGAAGTATATCTAGATAACAGCCCAATGATACCAATAAAAGAGTCATTAAAATCTAGTTTTGAGTCATAGGTCTAAATAGAGCCATTGAATACCAATTTTTCTTTGACGTATTTCTAGCACAGCCCAAAATCTGAGTGGTATGTGAAGAACTGGTCCATTAAGCTCCTCTTTCCAGGCAGGATTACCCACCTCCTACCCTATCATCCTACTCATTCTCCCCTGGCCAGTCTTACTTCCTTCCCTTTCTTTACCAAAATCCGAACCCCAAGGCTGTTTCTTTAGTAACCTCTTTAAGTTGGAAAATCAATCAAACACCATAGGACTTCAACATTTAACAAATGGTGACTTAACTTTTTAAAATCCAAAGTCAAGCCTCCTTATTAGATGTAGAAAGACCAAAAAAAAAAAAAAAAAAAAAAGTCAGGTAAAATGCTCATTGAAGCTGTCTTCTGAATGCTCTCTTAGGCAGACTTGCTCTACCCACTTTAAAGAAACTTCCTGGTAGACAGTGTCAAGATGAAAGATGGTTCTTCACTTCCACTCAAAGTACAAATCAGCCAGCATTTTGAAAAAGACAGGCTTATTCATCGTTTCAGCATTATCTGGCTTTTGTTCCCTGTAAATTTTCACTTTTGGTTATTAAAATATTCACTGTAGGAAACAAATTTGTAACCCATTTCTCATATTACCTACACACACACAAAAAACAAAATTTGATATCCTGGGGTTTATTTGCTGAGGGCACTTCCCATAAAAGCGAGTGAGTATGCACTGGGAAATTAGTCTGGTTAACTCCTTATGGATAAATGTTAGTCACAATCGTTCCACCCCTCCACCCCTAACTCTCGCCCCCAGTACCCTCCCCACCTCTCAACTTCCCGCCTCTCCAGGGCTGGTGACCTAATAGCATTTTTCTTCATGCATATTTTGGCGTCGCCCCATGGCCTGGCTGCCTTCGCCTGTCTGAGTCTTTTGAAATTCCTGCATGTTCGCCCCAGATTAAGCCGAGTGTGTCTCAGGATGTGTGTTCGGTTTTGTTCTTTCCCCTTAACGCTCCCTGTGCAACGTGTCTGGGGGGAGGAGGAGGACAGGACAGGGAGGGAGGGGCAGAGGCGAGGAGCTGTCCCCCTTGCACGTTTCCAATCGCATTACGTGAACAAATAGCGGAGGGGTGGCCGGGCCAGAACGGCTTGTGTAACTTTGCAAACGTGCCAGAAAGTTTAAAATCTCTCCTTCCTTCGCTCCAGACACTGCCGCTCGCCGGGGCCGCCGCGCCGCTCTCCGTCGCCTTCCAGAACTGGGAAAGAGGCGAGAGGCGAGTGCCACGTCCCAGCAGCCGCCTTTACTGGAGAAAGGTCTGCAGCCCACCCTTGGCACTGCTTGGTGGGGACTGAGATACCCGCGCTCTGCCCGCCTCCCTGGTTGAAGACTTCTCTCTCCCTCACGTGATTTGAGCCCCGTTTTTCTTTTCCCCGAGCTACGTCCTCCAGGAGTGAGGACAATCTGGCAAAGGGATGCGCTTCGCCTGGACCGCACTCCTGCTCGGGCCACTGCAGCTCTGCACGGTCCTGCACTGTGCCCCACCGTCCACCAGCCAGCAGCAACCCCCGCGGGAGCCGCCGGCGGCTCCGGGTACCTGGAGCCAGAAAATCCAATGGGAGAACAACGGGCAGGTGTTCAGCCTTCTGAGCCTGGGCTCGCAGTACCAGCCGCAGCGCCGACGGGACCCGGGCGTCACCGCCCCGGGCGCCGCCAACGCCGCTGCCCCGCAGCCGCGCACGCCGATCCTGCTGCTCCGCAAGAACCGCACGGCAGCGACTCGGGCGCGGAACACTGGGCTGTCGGGAGCCACCACCGGTCGCCCCAGGCCCACCGCCCGCCACTGGTTCCAAGCTGGCTACTTGTCTGGGGCCGGCGACGCTGGCGCCTCCCACGCTAATAACCAGACGGAGCCCGCAGAGCGTCCGGCGCTCAGTAACCTCAGGCCGCCCAGCCGCGTGGACGGCATGGTGGGCGACGACCCGTACAACCCTTATAAGTACTCTGACGACAACCCCTATTACAACTACTACGACACGTACGAAAGGCCCCGACCTGGGAGCAGGTACCGGCCAGGATATGGCACCGGCTACTTCCAGTACGGTAAGCACCCCAAGTTGCTGGAAGCACTCGCATACCCCTTCCCCAACGTGGTTGGTAGCTCCCCGACGTGGCTGCCTGGGCGCGGCAGGCCCTAGTCCCCACAGATCCGATCCCTCCCCCTGTGCCTGCAGAGGCAGCCCTGGAATCTGGTGCAAACCGCGCGCCTGGCCCCTCCTGCTTCCTTTCCACTTTGCTTTGCAGCCCCGGGCGTCCCCCGTTCTCCTGCTACCCGCAGCCCGACACCAACACCGAAGTCCAGTTGGGAGAAGGATGAGGAGTAAGGGACACGGAGGGAACCGGAGCCCGGGTAGGGGGCGCTGGGTTGTCTCACTGCTATGCCCATCGCCTGCCGACGTTTAGGTCTCCCGGACCTGGTGCCCGACCCCTACTACATCCAGGCGTCCACGTATGTGCAAAAGATGGCCATGTACAACCTGAGATGCGCTGCGGAGGAAAACTGCTTGGCCAGGTACGGGCTGGGATTTCCGCTGCCTGGCTCCCCCGTCTTGGTTTCTGGGGCTGACTCTGTGCCTGGTTCTAACCACTCTTGCTTCGTGCAGACAAGAGTCGGAAAGTGGGACAAGAGCTGGGAAACAGGACTTGATCTCTTGGGCATGCTGACCTGGATGGAGAGTTAACATTTTGAAGATTTCTGTGGGTTCTAGCTTTCAAACTCCAGCACAAATCAGGGAGATGGAGCAAACCCTTTTGCCGGAGAGTTGGGGGTGGGGTCTCCTGTTCTTTTTCCACGATCCTTAAACTCTGGAGATGACTGTTTCCAATCATTTTCTAATAGACAACTATACAATAATGTGGGGGGGGGGGAGAAATGCAGTTGGAAGAGCTTGTTAATACCCCCTTAAAAGATTGGAGGCAAATTTGCCAGCGTGGAACCCCCCACTGGCAAAAGTTAACTTTTCTTCTGTTTGAAACTGCAATTAACTTAGTTGTTTTGGTATTACTTCAGCCAGAATAAGAGCAAAAGCAAGAGCTTTGTTTTTCCATCAGTCCTAAAATAAAATCATAGCAATTTGGGGAACGGAGTTTGCTGCTGAGAAACCAGCAGAGGGAGCAAAAGATGTTTTGATAGGTCTCATAAAACTTTTTATAGTGTAAAATAAGGTCATCAATAGTATCTGAATGTATATTCACACAAAATATATTAAAAGGAACATAGTAATGTTTATTTGTATATTTCTTCCACTTTGACCCTTGTTAACTGTCAGGCTAAAGGAACAGAAGCTCATCATTTTCATTCTTGAGTCTTGCATCACTTACATCATTGCCCCGCCTATGATATTATTATAGTAATGTTATTGTTTTGAAGATAGTGAAGTTATAAAATTACTTATCGAAATTGGGTTTACTCTTTTTGAGTTATTTTGCCACTTCACATCTTAGTTAATTGTTTAAGAAGAAATGCATTGTTAAATTCAAAGTTCTTAAGTAAATGTGGATGATTTTTTATTTGGGATAATTTCCAGTTCAGTTTCACTCATTCATATGATTAAACTTGAATCAATTATAAATACAAATTTACTTATCACATGTAAATTTCTAATGCTAATTTTATTATGTTTTTACTTTTAAACTGTGGTTTTCCATAGTTGTCATTCACTCACCCATTTGACAAATATTCACTGAGGTCTACTTGCCAGGCACTGTTCTAGGATCTGGAGATTCAGCAATTAACAAAATAAGCAAAATGCCCTGGTCTCTTGGAACTGATAGTCTAGTTGGGGTAGAGGGGCTGTTGCCATTAAAAAAATGAAGATTTCGTTTGTACTTTTGTCTTTAGTTATTATTCTATAAAAATGATGTGTTTTTTTTGTTTGTTTTTGTTGTTGTTGTTTTTCCAAAATTGCAGCTCAGCATACAGGGGAGATGTCAGAGATTATGATCACAGGGTGCTGCTAAGATTTCCCCAAAGAGTGAAAAACCAAGGGACATCTGATTTCTTACCAAGTCGACCAAGATATTCCTGGGAATGGCACAGTTGTCATCAGTAAGTGCATGGGCTTCCTGGATACTTCTGAGTTACTTTTTCATTCTTCAGATGATTCTTACACAAAGAGAGAAAATTACTTAATATTTATATTTAGAATTTAACATAATCAGTGGTGTCTTTCAGATAACACATTGATTACTTGATCTTGTTGTTATCCTTTAAATTAGAAGCTCTAAATCTAATTTATTATACTTTTACTCCAATATAATACAAGTAAGATTTCTAAAAAAAACCCTATTGCAGCCAAGGGCACCTACAGTTAGCATTTAATAAAGATCACAAATTTTTATCAAAAAGATTCAGATACCGTTATCAAAGAGAGATGTAGATGAAATACTCCATGAGCTGAGAAGTACTTATCTCCAACTTTTAAAAGACCTGTATTGACTTTGCCTGTTCTGTCCTAAATTTAAAGATTTTCACATTAGATAATTCTATAATTTTCCTTAACAAGTTGCTCAAGTGTTTATTGCCAGGAAATCCTGATAGGTGCCCTTATATTTTCTTTAAGTCGAGCCATTTCTTCTTGTTCTTTCCTTAATGTGAGAAGTTGAACAGCTCAGAACTTTCTCTTAAATCAAATGAAACAACAGATATGAGCACCAAATTTTCTAATAAAATAAAATTATTTCTAAATAAAAGTTTAAACTAGTTAAATAATAATGGTGGATAAAACATGCCATTTGTCTCTTTTATATTTTAGTAATGATTTTAAATCTATGATAACTCAGTGTTTTGAAATCTTGTAGAAACCTCCTCTTTTTTGGAATAAAACATTAGTAGTGATAAGAGAATATACACTAGAGAGCACATGGCAGATTTTACTTAAACACAGATAATTTTTTTGTCTGTTCCTATTCAAAGATAAAAACAGGTTGTAATAGAAAGGTAAAATACTCAAAATAAGTCTCTTTTTTTTCCCCCTATTAGCAAAGTTAAAAGCCTACAATTTTGATAGATTTCTATCCCTGGTGGGGAAAAAAATCTAGCATGAATCTGGCTTTAAGAAGATAAACTTCATCTCAATTTTAATGTGCAAACAAATGTAAGGAAGTGAGGAGTCATCTAAAATCCTTATTGCTTTTTCTCTGTATGTTACTGACCACTCTTTCTGTGTTGTGTGGCACATCAGACATTACCACAGCATGGATGAATTCAGCCACTATGACCTACTTGATGCTAACACCCAGAGGAGAGTGGCTGAAGGCCACAAAGCAAGTTTCTGTCTTGAGGACACATCCTGTGACTATGGCTACCACAGGCGATTTGCATGTACTGCACACACACAGGTAGGTTGGCATCATAAAATCAGGAAACTACAGCCTTCAGAGAGAAAACAAAGTAGTCTTCTATTTTCTTCCTTCCTGCCTGTCTTTTACAAACTCTTTCATTGAGGGAGTCGTCCAGTTAAGATGGAAAGTAACTGAGAAAAGAAAAGTCACGGCTTCATAATCCAAATTACTTTTAAAGTATTTCACCATCAGAGCAGGTCACTGCACATACTCATTATGTTCCACAATAAAAATTAGCAGCACCTCACTCTCTGAACAAATCTGAATGGTTTCCAATATCTGCATTCATTCTGTATTCCTTAACAGGCTTGGTAAGTAACTATATAAAGAGATACCTCTTTTTTCTCACCTGCAAAACCATTCTTCCCTCTACCTATTAAGCTAAAAATAGAATGGTAATTGGAGTTAGTTAGCAAAAGGAGAGAAAATAAGTTTCTTAAAAAGCACTTTTAAAATTTGTCTCTTTTAATCATGCAAGTACAAGCAGAAGGACACAATTTCTTTCTCCACACATATATATTTAAACCTACAGTATAATTGATGTCAGATGTACTTTGGATGGATTTTTCAAAATCACGCTGAGCTAAGCAGTTTGTAGGCTTTATAATGGGAAAATCTGTGTCAGTTAAAAGCCATGCCAGTATTTCCACAAGAAACCCTAATTTGTAAAAGGACATTATAATTTTACTTCAGCCGAAATCTTGGCAAAGAGTAGTAAATGTATATAACTCAAGGCACAAAAGGATCAGCAGCTGGCATCTGGGAAGCAAATTCCAGGGCTGTGGCAGGAAGCTTTTTGGTGACCTAAATGTTACCACTGCTTCTTTTTCTGAGCTTAGAATGTCATAGTAATTGGAGGGGGAAGAGGTTCAATTCCATGTGCCTAGGAGCAGCACTAATCTTTCAGCAAAAGAAGCTATAACCTACCCATACATCACTCACATGTGCATATAAAGATTCCCTTTTCACACTGTGACCGGCAAGTCTCACAGCACTCAACTGTGCAGGAGACCTAGAGTTTATTCTTTTCACTTAGAAAAGAGGCACTCTGGACAGCTCACTGCTGAAATATTTGAATCTAGGACAATAGGTATTTATAGCATTTCTAGTCCCCCAATTCATGAGGATAACCCCACTTCATTTTATATGGTAGCTTTCCTGTTAATCACCCTCTGTTTATGTCCTATTTAACCATTATTCACTAGGTCCTGCATTACAAGTGATTTCTGTATTTGTGTTTTTCACTAGACTGGTATTTCATTTAAAGGAAAAAGTAATTCTCACAAAGCCCCAATGTTGACTTTGATTAGTTGTATTATAATGTTGTTTAAATGTATCCAAATATAAAGCTAAAATAACTTCTGTATATTTATATTTTTACAGAAGTCAAGTTCTTAGAAAACAAATTTACATATTAAATATATATGAAACTAGAAACTGTCACATTAACCTCATTAATTTAATGCAATAAACAGCTATGTTTTGCTAAAACCAAATAGCAATTTAGATGGCCTGAGCGCAGGTTCTACATTTAATCTGTTTTTAAAGTTTGACTTTGAATACATGAAATACCTGTTTGCTTAATGACCTTAAAAACTCTCATTTTTTTTGTTAGCTAGTTCAAATAATAAAAGCTCTGCCAGTTATCTAGAGTGCTAATTTCAGCATTTCTTTAAAGCTCTTTTGTTCATTCGAAAGTAAGATATCGTAACATTATTAAAGCCTGCCTTAAGTAGGTATCTAATCCAATGACTCCTTATAATGCCATGAATGTAATGGTAGCAGTAGTAGCGGGAGCAACGATAATAAGAGCTAACACTTACTGAATATTTATTATGTGCCAGAATCAGAATTATGTGCTGGAATAAGAAACCAAAAAGTCTTCATTATATGTTTACTCCTCAATATATAGTTAATGAACAACTGCAAACTGATATGAACCAAGGTGGCTATGTGGTTCTCACTGCCATGGCACAGGTAATTTTGAATGTGGCCTGTCTATGCTATTATGTGCTGTGTGAGAGCACAGTTCTCCCCCATTCTTCCCAAATCAAGCTGTAGCCACATCAGCATTGGTAGAACATGCTTAAACAATTTTGCCATCTCTTTGGGTAATTTTGGGTGCCGAAATTAAATGGCAGTTTTGATAAAATGATTCTAGCATATACTTTTAAATTTATTTTAGATTACTGTTAGAATAAAATACAACAGTAAAAGTTCTCATGAAGAACTAATAAGAGTCAAGTATACAGACTTCAATTTGAATAAACTTCAGACTATAACTTTCTGGAGAGCAAGGACCATATCTCATTGGTATTTTTCTCCTCTCGGCTTATAGAAGTTACTCATTTACTTACTGAAGTGAATAACTTAGCAAGTGGAGGATGTGGAATTTATTCATCGAGGCATATATTCATCCCTTTAATTCAACAAAATATTTCAATGACTGTGTGAGAGAGAGTATAGCGTGGTGGTGAAGAACAGAGACCCTAAACCCAACTGCCTGAACTCTAAACCAAGCTCAGCTACTTTTTTCAGTGCCTCAGAGTCCTCATCTGTAAAATGGGCATAGTATTAGCACCTGCCTCATATAGTTGTGAGAACTGAATTTATATATGTAACGTGTTTAAAACTGTTCCTGGCACATAGTATATACTTACTAAATGTTAGCTATTTAAAAATGCAACTACAGACCCTAACTTTAGGGAGCTTATAACCTTTAATTAGATATGTTTTTATATAGTATGATTATAATGCAGAACAGAAAAGGATATATATTATAAGAGCTCTACATATAAAGAAGTTATCATGGGAAGAGTACAGGAAGATAATTTCCAAAAGAGGAAGTTGGAGAGGGTTAAATTGAAAAGAGGACATTTGAGCTAAATTGATTATTTTATAGCTTTTATTCCTGAACTGGTGATAGTCTAGAATTTTGGTGAAGTCCTAGTTTGTCACTTAAGATTGTTATTTATCACTGGGATCTGTGACACTTTTAAAAGCTAGATGTATATTACCTATATTAGTCTTGTATTTTTTTTAGCAGGAGGTGCTATAAGGCTAATATTGCATCTCAAGGGAGATGCAATAGTTTTATGTCAAATTCTTGTAAGTACTAACTTAAAACTTAATTTCCACATAATAAGCATATTCTTTAGTATACTCTAACCATATACCATCTTTTTTTAAATTTTGTTTTAGGGGTTGAGTCCCGGCTGTTATGATACTTATAATGCAGACATAGACTGCCAATGGATTGATATTACAGATGTACAACCTGGAAACTACATTCTAAAGGTAGAGACCTTGGAAAATAATGTACCTGCAATTTATTTTTATTGGAATTCAATAGAGCTCCTCCTCTGAATTCAAATGTTAAATAATCACTATCCCAAAAGCAATTATATGTCTCCTAGAACAGTTTCTAAATGAACCTATATATATATATATATATATATATATATATATATATATATATATATATAAAAGCATTTCTTATTTTAAAGAACTTCAGGGAAAAATATACAGCCTCCTCCTAAAACTTCTTCAGAGTTTAACCACTTTCCTAACTTAACCCTCCTCCCTGCTTAAATTAATTGAAGCATGCTAGCTAGCCTTGTGAGAATAGGAAGAAATTAACCAGTAAACACCAGTAAATATGGGTGATGTCTGTGTTGCCCAGGTCAGTGTGAACCCCAGCTACTTGGTGCCTGAATCGGACTATTCCAACAACGTCGTACGCTGTGACATTCGCTACACAGGACATCACGCGTATGCTTCGGGCTGCACGATTTCACCGTGAGTCTTATTTGCCTAGCTAAATAATACTGTCATCACAAAGCCTTTCAGTTCATCAACAGGCATTACACATGACATGCTTGTTGCTGCTACTTCTGTAGCTTTCTTGTTAACTAGACCAAAGGTAGAAAATGGTAGAGTCTGCACTATCACAGTTAGAACTGATCTTTTTATGATAATGCTAGAGAAAGGGGGTTGTACTCATTTTTATCATCCTAAAGCTTAGTTTTGAAGACAAGACATACACACAGAACACCATTGTCTATGCAAAAAGCTTATGTGGAGGCTGAATATGTAAAATATGCAATACGCAGTGTGGGTGACCTTGTGGGAGCCTAAACAGTGGGGTTTCCTGCTCCTGCCAAACAGTCCATGAAGGAGCTCTGAAGAAATTCCTGGAGTTCTTCAAAGTACATTCTGAAAAATCACTGCCTAAAGTATGCCACTGAAGACATCAGACTGTCTGTTCTGAAGAAATCAAGAGTTCACATATTTAAGTTCCAGAACAAGTACTAGGAAAATAGCCGGCAAAAGGAGGGATGCTTTCATAATTTCCTTAGTCCTGAAACCCTTCTTTGAATGAAATCTTAGATAGAACCCCAGCACATAAATATTACCAGGGACGGTGTGATGACGAAAATAACTAAAGAAAGCTGGGTAGATTTGTTGTCTGTGTCTCACCCTGACACCTAAGCACCACCTGCTCTAGTGTTGCTGGGATATTGATCCTAACTACAGATGCCACCTGTGAGTGACACCTTCCTAACAATGAGAATGCCATTAAAATGATACTGAACACGCATCAACTTTGCCTTGATGTTGGAGAGGCACTGGTGGGTGACTCTAGGTCACACAGTAAGGCGTAACAGAGCTACACAAGAAACTAATAGAAATTTCCCTCTGATATACAAACCAGGACAATGGTTGGCCACACTATGAACCTGTTGTAGTTTGTGGCCTTTCCCAAGTCCACCTATACCTGGGCTTCTGGACAGGGGGAAAATGAAGCCCATGATCCATTCACAGAGCCATGCACTGTGGCTTGGACTTCATTCACCTTGGAGGGGTGTTTTTTCCTTATTTGCATATAGGAGCAAAGCCTGTGCTTTACAAGCATTGACAAAGCATTAGATGCAGATGAAGCTTATGACAGTGAGGTACAGCACTGAAAAAAAAGATAATTAAATATATTCTTCTGAATATGCCCACAATATAGAAAACCTGGCTGGGTTTATGGCCCATCTTGTATAGAACTGATCAGAGTATAACTGCAAATCCCCAGAACATCAGTGTCATTTGAGCTAAAATAAATTAAAAATATATGGATTATTTTCTCTTAATTTTTGTAATTTCTTAATTTATTCATTCATTCATTCATTCCCTATTTATTTATTCAGTTGCACTCTCACATTTGCACTATGTATTTATTCAGGTCCTACACGACACTAGATATTACAGTAACACAAAGATAAATATGATTCCTGACCCTGTACTGCTCCCTTATAGTCTTATTATAGTAATTCTAATTAATTACTCATGAATCTCTTTGTTTAACGTTTGTCTTCTGCTCCACTCTGTCATGGCTGGGACATAGTCTCTTGTCTACCACTGTATAACCACTGCCAGGTGTAGGTATGCTAATGTAGCCTCTCATTCAATACTTGATTATCTTCTCTTTAGGAATTTAGAATTTGGTATTGAGAGGGTGAAATACACACATAACTGTGATAGATACAATAGGAAAACTTCTATGAGGAGTAATATAAAATGCAGTAGGACCAGAAAGGTCTCTGCTATAATAAGCCAAGAGACTCCCAGGTACAACTGCTGACCTTCGTCTAGAACTAGGTCTGGATAGGAGAAGTGACTCAACTGTTGTTGCATAGAATGTGTCTTGCTTTTCATCAGTAGAATCCATTGGATTGGATACTGCCAGATATTTAGAGCAAATAAAAATTGTTATATTGCTCCAGCCTAGAGTTTGTTTTTTTTTTTTTTTAACCAGTTGTCATTGACTATAACTAAACTGCAAGAATAGTTGAGGTAGAATTTTAATAATAAACATTGATTAGATGATGTGTGAAAAAGTCTAATGACCTATAGTTAGTGATTCATAATAAACTAAGATCATATTTATCTATGAGTGGAAAATCATGGGAGATATGCAGAACCTTGACCTGAGAAAGAAAACTTTACCTTCAGCGGAATGATGATTGCTTCTTATATTTTGACTTCCACTTCTGACCTCCCTTGCTAGGAATTAGAGTTCAGAGAAAGGAGAAATTTCCTTTGGCTGAGAATCAGGAGTGGCTTTAGGACAGTGTATGAAATGCACTGTGATGGCTGAGGAGGACTGCGCTGGGGAGAGTTAAGCAAGAGCATATCAGGAGGAGTCAACATCACTGGCACCTAAGGCAGAAAGAGATTGTAGGACATGTTTGGAAAAGCAAGTGCTCTCGTTTGGCTAGCACATTTTATGGAGTTAAGAGTAAGGCAAAAAGGATGGGAAAGTAAGTTGGGACCAGAACAGAGAGCACTGAAGCTCAAGCTAAAGTGCGTGAACTTCATTTCGGAGACTATGCAGTCTTCAGTTTCTTGAGCAGTGAATGTAACTTGTCTAATGCTATGTGGTAAGTCTGGTGACTGTATGCAGCAGTATGTGAGTCCTTTGGTTATTTTATCATACTTTTTTTAACTCTTAAAAACATAACCTCTCAGTTTACTGATTGTTTTTCACACTAATTGAATATTTGAGAGCATTCCATTGGTGTGAACAAACCACCCAATAAGAAAGTGTGTGCCTTTAATGTATCCTCTTCTCCCTATTTTTTCCTCATTGTAAACAAAACATATGGACCGAGTGACTCTATGGCCCAGGTCAGTTCTAGGACACTACAGTAAAGTCCTCTTCTCACAGAAATTACTATTTGGAAATTGATGGTTTATGATTTGGACTAAGTCCATTCTTATTTCCTTTACCCGGGGATCTATGATCACAATATAAATATACCAATATTTTATTTATTGGTATAATGGACAGTGTCTTGTCCATTAATGCCTCATTCTACATTTAAAACCATGCTGAAAAGGGACTAATGCAGGACGGTGAAGAGGCCATGACCCTGCTTCTTGGTGTACACGCCACACTTGTTCCATGGAGTGAACTCACCTGGGCCGAGTTGCTGGTCCAGTAAGTTCTCCTTTACTCTTGACTGTTATAGAGGGCATTCTTTCAACTATAAACATCAAGTCTGTAGGCATCAGGCATACAATCTCTGCTACTGACATAGCTACTTTCTGCAAGCCAGTGTTAAAATGAAATATTAATGGATAATTTCAGAAGGTAAAACTGTTGCTTAGGGGGAGGGAAACTGATACCTCAATTTTCTAAAAGGTTGACTTCAAACTTGTCTACTATACTCATTTATAATGTTATCAGATTAATAAATTGTTTCATTTTGTTTCTTAATATAGGTATTAAAAAGCAAGCCAAGACTTCCAATGGACAAATCAGTGCCTGGTGTTCTGAAGTGGGGGAAAAAAAATAGATTACTTCAGTAGGATTTATGAATTTTGAAAAAGATAACAGAAAACAACAAAGGAATTTTTGTTTGAACTGTTTTATAACAAAGCACATAACTGGATTTTGAACATTTAAATTGGCATTCTTTGGAAAATTTTTAATATTATTATTCACATTATTTTGTGAATTGACATGATGTTTCACTTCTGTAGTTGCACACTTGGCTCTTTTAAAGAAATCCAAGTTTTGTTATGCTCTTTTTGAAGTTGTAGTACAAGAAGGGAAAATAATATTTCAATGAATGAGCCAAAATTATTTTTAACTGAGAATATGCTTAGTGCTGAAATTTCAGTGAACCACAATAACTGGCTTACATATGTCCTGGCATAGATTAATTTAGAAATGAGGCTCCTACTGTTTAAATAGATGTGGACACATTTGGCGCTGAGGAAGGAACAAATATATTACCATTGGTGTCAAGAAATATTTCTATATAGCAGAGAAATGGCAATATATGTATTCAGATAGTTACACCCCTATATAAAATTTATGTTTACATTTTTAAATTAGTAGATAAACTCCTTTCTTTCTGTCAGGTGTACAATTTCATTCTGACTTAAGTCAGCTTTTGTTTTGGAATGAATTAAGTAATTAAGTTGCCAAACTCCTGTTTAACATTGGCTGATGTGCCATCTACGCTTTAATTTTCCTATGGGCAGAGACTTTTTAAATGGTATTCTTAAAATTACCATTTTGGGGACTGGTATATATAGGACAACTGTGTCAATGGAAAGTTATTCTGATGATAGATCTGATACATCCAGAGATAATACACATTTAAGTATATTGAAATATTAGCCAAAAACGTTTCCTTAATGTCATAAAACAATCAGAAGAATAAGTCCCTCAAACCACAACTGTCTCTCAAATACTTTAAAAAAATAATGAAAAACATCTTAGAATTTTTAACTTTTCTACATTATTTTTAATGTTTAGCTTTTAAAAGAGGAATGCTAAAAAAAATTTAAATTATCCAGAATAGACAACATAATATGTGTGGATATGAGAACCACATAGGAACTGGATATAGATCATCCAGGAATCATTCATACATGTTTTGTGTGTATGTCCAAAATATAATCCAAATTCGTAAAGCACATAGCATTACATACTGGAGGGGTTGGTGAATAAAGGAAAAGAAAAAAATCTTCCTGCAAAACCAAGGACTGTGCTGCATAATCAGACAGCTGTGATTTTATTTTAAACTGTGAAACCATGTGCCACAATTTGGAGAATTTCTCTTTTTCCTAGATTCAAAAGGTGCAGGAAGAAATCGAATTACACTTTTAAGTTAGTGGTGCTTAAGCAGAAGTTTTCCTACATTAACCAGTATTAAAATCTCAAGCAAGATATTTCAAGTGCCAGAACATGTTAGGAAGAATTTAAAAGTGAGTAGGCATCCCTGTAGTTATATACATCATGGAGTTGTAAAGTCAACACCAATTACTAATAATCATTTCCCACTCATGGGTGCTTAGCATGGCAAGAGGGGCTAAAGATGGACAGTCATCAATGGGTAGATAACAGCGGGCCACATAAACCACATCTGCCAGGGCATACACTTACCAATAGAGAATACAGACAGCTTGATAGAAACCTTGAACTTTCACTTAGTAGTATCTGGGCTATGGAATAGCTACTTTGATGTACCCCTTTGCCTTAAATTGCTTTATAGTTTTAAGATTGTAGAATGATCCTTTCTTTCAAATTGTAATCTTTTCTAATAGAGATATTTTAACATACTTGCTTTTTAAACAACAACAACAACAAAAAACTACTGTCAGTATTAATGCTGAGCCAGATTGGCATCTACAGATTTAAGATCCATTATTTTCATCAAGATTCTTACCCCTGCATTAGGAGCTAGCCAATATGGCCTTTGGATATATATGAGAAGACATATTTACTATCATTCATTGGGCCTTCCATCTGTCTGTCTATCCGTCATCGTATGAGAGCCTAATATATGCCAGTCACTCACAGCTAGGCATTTAGGATATAAAAAAGATGATCTCTAACCTCAATTAAGTATTAAAAACATCATTATTATCCTTCAGGTTCACTTTATTTCATTTCTAACGACTCTAAGTACATGTCTAAAAAATTTTATTTTAAGCATTATTGTTTTTCATGACCATATTTTATTTTAAAAATAAGTTAAAAATTAATAGCTATATGCATGTATGTGTTACTAATGATTAAAAATATGTTTCCAATTCCTGAAATGTCTGCCTTTTAAATATAACATGTATCATATGGTTGATTTTGAAAAAAGAAGAGTTTTAATTAGGATGCTAAAGATTCTCACTTATTCCTTATATAAACATTCTTCCCCCTCAATTACCCTTAAATACTCTCAAATAACTCATAAATATTGGTTTAACACTCAATATTTTTGAGCCTCAAGGGATCTCATCTCTGAATAACCACCAAAATTCACAGAAAATGACTAGCTGGTAAAAGTTATCTACTCATAAAATAAAAAGCAATCCAGTCTTACCAAACTCTCAATAAAAAACAATTGAAAAGGAAGTAGAAATGATACAGAGAATGATGAGTACAGAAAAAAGACTGACTTTTAAACCAATAAAGACTGTGAAAAAAGCGGACTAAATAGAAAAATAATTTAGTAAGTCTTCCATATGCCATATTAGTGGCCTCAATCATTCAGACCACAGTCTGGATTAAAGATGTCTTGATAATGGAGGCTAGGATGCAATCTCCCAAAAGTACCAGGACATATGAATCCCCAACTTATATTTTTTAAAAATAATTTTATTCACAATTTCTATCAGATAACTTATTCACTTAGGCATTATTCGCGATAATAAGTAAAATTTTTTTCTCTTCAAAATCTCATAGGATAATCACACCCATAAACATTCCCAATATTCAGATTTTAGAGGAAATGCAGTTCACCAAAATTATTGTAGCACTGAGATTTCATCTTAGCAAACTGTATACAAACACAGAATTTCTGGTTAGAAGATAATTTGTTTTAAAAATAACTTGTTCTGGTACTAACAGTAGAGTAACTGATAAGTAAAAATTCCCCCTTTTCTATATTTTTTATTTTTAGAACTCATATTCACAATTAATATATTCAAACAACAGCTATATTTAATTCCCAGCTACCAAAAGTCCTGGGCCACTTTTAAACACTTTAAAGCATTTCATTTATCCTTTAAGTTAAAATGGTGCTGAATTATTTCAACTTGAATGTAAAATGTGTTGTCTTAGCTCACAGGATATAAACATTTAATTAATATATAACTGCTTGCTATAAACTAAGTGACATATCATTTGGTATTGTAATGTTTTTAATGAAGTTTTAGTTTCTTCCAAATTTTTCAGGAATCCTATTTGTAAAACATTTGTAACTTTTTGAAGAGCTCCTATTTTAAATGCCTAGACTAGACATGAGCTTTATATTCTTCTTCTCACTCTCACATTCTTTTACTGTATGCCTATACCATGACTGCAAGATTATATAAAAATGCCTTGAATAAATAATTTCAAATATCAATAGTGGTCATTTGTTGTTACATATAAATGATATGAATTTCACTTTAAGTTAAAATCTTAAAGCCATGTGTATGGTTGGTGCTTTTGCTTAGTTACCTTTTGTATTACCAAACTGTTTAATAAGCTCACATGGCTTTAAACTAGTCTATGGTTAAAAAATCTAGCTGATGTTTTAGAAAAGAAACTATCATACCATAAATGGATCCTAACTTTTGCACCATTACCAGTCATTTCTAAGGACACAGAGCAGGAACCGTGAGAACAACCACACCGTTTTGATTTGGATTTAAAAGAAATATGCATAAGCATATATATACACTCAGGGGACACATTCAACTCAAGCTACAAATTATTTATATAAATAGAAACATTGCTATCATAGTAATCCTTATTTAAATGTTTAAATGTGTACCGGATTAGCCTGGTAGCTGGTAACCTGAGAGAACAAACAGGCCCCAAACTGTGGACAAATGTTTATTGGATAAAATTTGTAAAATTAACCCATAAAACAATTCACCTTTAGGGAGCTCCTGCAGGTGAAAGAGATGTACATAGGATTGTGGATGGCAGTTTGCAGATTTGAGTTATAGAATATCATTGGTGATACTTAAAACCACCAGTTTCCTGCTTCTTTGGCTTGCTTCAAGGCAAAATATCTGAATATACTTTCCTCATTAATGCAGATGACTTCCCTTTCCTCAGCAAGTGTCCAGTATTTCAAGCTCTGTTCAGTACTGGCTCATTAACCAAAGACAGGAGAAGGTAGATCTTTCCCTTTGTCAGAAAACCTGACTGCCTTATGTTACTCATTTATAAATATTTCTAATCCTTGCTACAGATGTTAGTAGAGGATTAAAATGCAGGTTGAATAAATTACTACAACGTGGGTTATAGTAATTCGCAGCTTAAATTTAAACAAAGCACCCACAGCATACCTCTTTTAATTTGACTGAGTAAAATATCATTTCTATAGAATTAGCAGAATACTGATTTCCTCAGGCATGTACTGAGGAATTCTAGTTTCACAAAATAATCTCCTCAAAAAGAACTCCATAGAAAAAAAGCATGGGAAATGTTATCTCAGAGGTAGAGATTCACAATGCACATTACCATGTCAAAGACCCCAAGAAACCCTGCAGTAAAGAAGCCACTTTATCTTTGTGATCCATCCAGTGTTTCTCAGATTTGTTTTTGCCATAAAAATCTTTTTTTAAATAACATTTATTGTCCTGTTCAACCATTTTCTCTGCATATATCTTACTGAACTTATGCCTGAAAATTTGGAGCCTGAAAAACTTGGAACCAATACTACCGACTAGTCCTTTGCAAACTAGTGAATTATGTCATTTGATATAACAAATATTAGAGTGGACCATTTTCAATAATTACAATGCCATCTCTTTTTAGGGGAATGATATTAGGGATAAAAACCTTTGATAATAATCTACAGTTGGGTTGCTGCTGGGGCTAAGAAAGGTTCATGGATAAATAAACGATATGGTAGCTGTAATCATTTCACTTTCATTTTAGGGCTGTTCGGTTTCTGGTAACAGGAAACCTGTTCAGTCAAAAGAAAAATTTCTAGGCTCTTGTAATCAAAGAGGAAGGGCAGAGGTAGGGTTGCCCCGGGAGCAGAAGGAACCAGGAAATTAAACACCATCAAGGCCATGTTACTGCTGCCTTTTCTCTGTTTGTATATCAATTTAATTCTTTTGACTGTTTCTCCATGAAGATGGAAACCTGCTGCCTGCAGATCTGGGTACATATTTATACAGCTTGTTGACCAGAAAGAAAATGGCATTACCCTATAGCTCAAGTCTGAAAAATCTAGGGGAAGGCATTTCATAGGTTCACTCTGGGCTACATGCCAATTCTGGGCCCAGTCATTGTGGATTCCATGATAAGATTGGACTGAGTCAAGTGTTCTTCCTTACTCAGTCACAGAAGTCAAGGAGACAGGGTCAGGTCAAAGAGACAGGGTCAAGTAAGAGAATAGCTGCTCCCATCCAAATCACATGATTGCATTTCGACTTTATGTGTGGGTGTAAGAGGAAGGTGAGGGAAAAGAAAAATGATTCACAGGGAAAGAGGGTGTTATTATGGATATTATCAATGAGAAGATTACTGGGAGCCAGCAAGCCCCTTTATTTATGTCCAGCAAAGACTAATAAAATCAATATCTATATAATCCAACTCATAACCTTTCCTTCCAAGCTGCTCATCTACCTGATTTCTGTTAAGAGAACTCCAGATTCTCAGTATCTCAGGACTGACTTTTTCTCCCCAAATGAAGTAATGACACCTTCCTCTCCCCTTCAACATAATTTCCCTCCCCTGCTGGCAGGTCTAAGCAGCCTGCTCACTCCCACTCCACCTTCTGTGTTTCATGAAGTCTTAGTAGGGCATTTTAGAAGGGAAACTCATCCTTACAAGTAAGAGAAGATCCTAGTTCCTTCTTATTCAACCAGTCACACTGGAGTTATAAAAAGGAGGGTAAATACAAAAAGGAAAAGGGAAAAGAACAGAGAAAGAGCCATTCTTTAAAAGTTTTGCTCCTCTAATTGCTACCCATTCCCACGGACCCCTCTACCATCCATCTACCCTGTTGTTCGTTTTTGACAACCAGTGAGAGACTCTCTCTAGAAAGGGTACCTTAGGGAGGGAGAACATTGCACTCTATAATTCTATTAGTAACATGGCGCTTTTAACACATTACAGTCCCCATAGAGTGTATAATTCAGTGGAGGAACAAGGGGGCAGGGAAACCTCAGCGAAAAGCACAGCAAAATACCACTGTTCTGGAAGAACTATGGTGATAAATGAAAGGCTTGGGTGAGAGTAACAAGTAGTCAGTTATACCTGTCCCTCTCTCAATATTCTCTCTTGGTGTTCTCATCATTTCTTTTAGTTGAGCATATAGAAAAATGTACATGTGGTTATACTATGGTGAGGTGAGAGTAATACACAGGTATGATAACTCATCCCAGAGGTCTCTGAACCTGAGTGAGAGGAGAAAGCTGTTAAATTTGCTCTGCAAATAAGAGATCTAAGGGGATGAGGGCAGAGGGATGGGATGGAAAACACACACATGGTGCAACTTCTTCACTAATTTAGGCAACTTGCTCTCTGGAAAATGACCTGTTAAGCCAAGATTTTCTCCAAGGCCCAGGCTAAACAAAGATGCCTTTTAGTCTTCAGGGAGTTATCCTGTTATTTTTTTCAGAGTTTTTGAGAAGGCTTATCAGGAGCTAGGCACACATGACCTTAAACCCTGATCTCTCCTCCCTAATTTTCTCAGGGGAATACTTCTGAATATTAGAGATGTGGAAAAAAATAGCAGTTTCTCCTTTTCTCTCTTCACACATACGGTATTTCACAATTCAGCTACAGGGGGCCCTCTGGAATTCTCTGTCTCTCAATGATCAACAAGAGGCCAATGTGAGTGCTTTAACCTTAAACATTGGTCTCAGAAAAATCTGAGTGTACTTCGCCCCATCACCATATTTTGGATCTAGACTCAAAACTAATACTTCCATCCTTATGACATTGAAACCACTTAATTTGATTATCATCTATATAATATATTCATTTCATTAAGGTAACTACTAAGGTAACAATTTTTAATATCAAATATTTCTAGCTGGTATTCAAATTCCGCCAATTGTCTCATAAATTTTTTTTATTTAAGTTAACTTGAATCAGGATCAAACACAGAATACACATTGAATTTGGTTATTATGTGTTTTAAGACTTAAAAAAAATATATATGTTTCTCTTTTATCACTTTTTGTCTTGTTATTAATGTATGTGAAAAAGTAGGTATTTTTATAGAATATCTATTGTCTGATAGATTTTTCCACATTCTGGATTTGAAGACTTTATCTTGGTAGTATTATTTAATACATTTTTCTGTTTACTATAAAAAGTCATATCTACAGACTTGACTAGATATGTTAGGTTTGATTTGGGGAAGCAAGAAGACTTGATAGGTAGTGATATGTCCTTCGTAACAGCATCATATAAGGAAGCCCGTGATGTCTCCAGTTGTCTATGTTTCTGTGATTTTAAGAATAATCAGTGAGTTCAGTGCTGTCAGTCTGATGTATCCACTATAAAATTCCCCATCAGATTTTCACCTACTTATTTTAGCAGCCATTAATGATCACTGCTAGCACCATTATCGAATTATTAAAATTGGTGATTTAAAAAAAAAAAGAGAGTATTCCATAATGCCTCTTCATTTGAACTGAACTATTTGTTTCTTTCATTGATGTACTTTATTCAATTAAATAACATTTAACATGAAACTTGATAACTGAGTTTTTTTTTCCTTTTAGTAATTTGAGATAGTTTTGGAACCTTATGAAAGACATTCAAGGTGCTGTGCTCTTTCAAAAGAAAAGACAAAACGTTGTTTTTGGAGCTGTTTTTGTCATGTGCATGTGTATTTTCCCTCCATTATAGTCAAATGTAATTTTAACCTTACACAAATGATCTGTTGATTTGAAATATCATGGGAATACTTTGACCTAGAACATTTTCAAAGAGGTTAGTTACTGGAAATACAAGCTAAGGACACTTGGCAAGGTGGTTATATTACATATTTTAAATCTCTACACAATTACATAGCTTGCTTCTCAGATTTTTCAATTTCAAATTTGGTTTCAAAATTTCCTGTAAATTTCAAGAACCCTAACTGACACTCGAGGCTTTCCCTTACCTGGCCCCGATTCCCACTTCGGTTTCATACATACCCTGCCACTTTTGTGCATTTTTACCTCCAGCCAAACCAGATAACTGACTACTTCTCACAGACCTCTTATCTCCCCAGGGGTAAAGAACTTGCCCTTTTAACACATAGGGACTTTACTTCCCCAACACTTAAGGCGTTTTGTTTATTTTTTATAGATTCAGCTTGTAGTTTATAGCTATTGTTTCTTGGCTAGCACCTTGTTTTCCTACTTTTTAAAAAAAATTACCACCCTAATTTCCTTTTGGGGACATATCTCCCCCTGTTAATTATAGCATCCTACACCAGGTAGTAAGTAGATAGCTCCAGGTCCCAATAGATAAATTAAATGATGCATTCACCCTAAAAATTTAATTATAAGCAAATGGACTGAAAGATTGATGACGGTTAGAAATGGTTAGTTGGCAGTCAGATGAGTTTCTCAAGAATTAATAGCTAATATTTTCTGAGTGCTTGTCAAAGAACTCTAACTATGTACTATGTATAGAATTCTATTCGCGAATGTGGCAGGGCTAGGTTTTAGTCTTTATTTTGTTGTTTTCTCATTATTTCCCACCCTCTCTTCTTTCTCATTTACACCCAGTTGGTCATTTCTCCACTCTTAATCCACATCCACTCAGGAACAAAGATTCAAAAAATCTTAGTCCTTAAGAGCCAGGCAATTTCTACAGAGATATTTGTAGTACTGTTTTCTCTGCCTTCAAAAGAACAAATAAAGCTAGAACTGAAAATAAAAGAGAAGGAGGGTAGAGTGGGAAGTTAAACTGGAAAGGGAGTTGGTCAGATAAAAGAAAGACAAAAGCTTTCAGAGGTTCAGCGAGCAGCGTAAAATGGATAACCTGCCACTCAGCAGTCCTGGATATTTGTCAAGAAAGGGGTAAGGGAACTTGGATAGATACTTTAAATGAAGATGAGGGGAAAAAAACAAAACAAAACAAAACAAAACAAAACAAAACAAAACAAAACACCTTTACCATAACCAAACTGATAGTGAATAAAATTGAAACTGAATAAAATTCATGGGAAATTCCCCTATGAATACAGTGTATAAGCAGTGATAATTTTATTTTTTCTTTTCCAGTCACCTACACCTATTATATTCCTTCTATTTCTAAATGCACTGGCTTCAATATGCAGAACAATGTTAAATGAAAATGTATTAACAGTATAATAATAGCCTTCTTTGTTATGTTGCTAACTTCCAATATTTCTCCATTAAGTTCAAAATTGGCTTCGTCTAAGACACCCATTTTCATGCTGAGAAACTATCCTTCTTCTATTCCCAGATCTTTAAGTGCTTTGTTTAGAAATAGATTAGTAAATCTCTTGGCTTTTTATGGGATGAAAAGAATTTTTTTATTGGTCTTACTGCAGTGATGTATTTAATCAAATTCATTTGATAAAATTTAGTTAACCATGGTAATCAATGCTGAACAACTTTGAAAAATACAGAGAATTTGTTTTGCAATATTATTTGACACTTTCCACATTTATAAATGATTTGGCTCCTCCTACACCTCTATAATCTTAATTTGGTTTAATATAAAGATTATCCAAGTTTCAGACAAAATGTCATGATGATGTAGTTGTTAACAACACAGACTAAGTTCACATCCACTTACTGGCTGTGTCATCTGTCATAGATAGAGTGGTAGAACAGAATGTAAATGTTGTAAACCTTCATAAGGTAGAAACGAAATAACTACCAAACATTGAAAGGAGAAGGAAAAGAAAAGGTAAGTTTACTAGCTCTTCATATTTTTATAGCTAGAGTCAAAATATGTAATTTAAAGCAGATAAATATATTTACTATTAGATTTATTAATATGAAAGTAAACTCTAAGAAAGATAATACCACCAACTAATATTCAGTAGTAGAGGAAAATATGCTAAGAGAAATAAATGTATTAATTTAATTATTACTCAGAATGAGCAGTAAATAGATACTGTCTAAAGTGTGACTTGACAAATATGGACTATTGGCCAAATCAGGCACATAACCTGTTTTTGTAGATAAAGTTCATTGAAATATAGCCATGCCCATTTGTTTATACATTGTCTATGGCTGTTTTTGTGCTATAATACCAGAGTCAAGTAACTGCCACACAGACCTTATGAGATTCAGAGCCTAGAATATTTACTGTATCTCCTGTTACAGAAAATGTTTGTTGACCCCTGTTCTAAAGCAATAGAGTATTAAGTGCACTACATAAAATTATAATTATAAAGATAGCTTCTGTTAAAAATATAAATATTTCATACTATAAAAGAACCACTGACACACAAAAGTTGCCTAAAAATTGTGACAATGTGAATGACAGCTGACTTCTCTATAGAAACGAAGTCAGAAAACAAGATTTTCAGAATGATGAGAGAAAATAATTACTACAAGATGAGTTACCCTCCTAGACTGTCATTTGAGAATGAGACTTAAATAAAGACATTATTCTGACAGTCAAAATCTACAGAGGTTTACCACTAACAGAGCTTTACTCAATATTGAAAAATATGTACTTAAGAAAGTGGGAGAATGACTAGAAAGAATGTTGGAGACATAGAAGGACTGATAAACAAAGAAACTGGTAAAGATCTGAGTAAATCTTTATAAACATTGACTATAAAAATCAATAATGATAATGTGTACTTTGTAGATAATGTTAAAAGGCGAAACACAAACGCATGCCAGATAAAAAACTGATGAGAGTTATGAAGCATATGTATTGCTTGGTAGGCTGGTAGAGTTACCAAGATTAAGTTGAATATTAAGAAAATATTCACTTTAAAATTTAAAGAATAATTGCCAAAAGAAATTCCAAAATAGCAAAAAGAGAAAATGGTAAAAAATTTAAAATGCAATTGAAAAACGGCAGGAAAAGAGAAAACTAGTAGCCTAGAAATCACAACGTATCAGAATGTATAGGACACAGCTAAGAAGCACACTAAGGAAAAAACTATATACCTTACTTAGGTAAACCAATAACTAACTAATCTAAAAAAAAAGTACAAAATATAAATATGTAAAAAAAAGTCAAAAGAGTAACCCAAATTTGCAGAGGTAATTTTAAAAATCAACAGATTATACTGTTTAGTTCTGCAGATAAAACATACATATATCATGAATGAAATGGTTATGTTTTAAGGAAAAATATAAATTGAGTTCAGGTGAAAATCTAAACAGATAAGATATAAAAATAAGAGAAAACTGTCAAAATACACCAGGCAAAATTTTTTTTTTTCAGTTATTCCACTAAATCTTTAAAGAACAAGAGAGAAAAATCTTATTATCATAAATGCTTAAAAGGCATTTGATAAAACTCAACACCCATTCTTAAGTTTTAAAAAATACACCTCAGTAAGAGGAACAGATCTTAACATCACAAAAATATCTATCTAAATCTAAAAGTCAATTTCATGCTTAAAGGGGAGCACTTTCAAAAGCATTCCCATTAATGTCAAAAACAGGTAAGGAGGTCTACTTTCATGCTATTATTTTATGTTGTACTAGTGGCACTGGTCATTCCAATTAGGTAAGAATTTTAAAATTAGGAGCAGGTAAAATAAATGTTATCCTATAATGATCCAATTTGGAACCTGGAAAAATGCAAAAGAGACAATGGAGTGACCATTAAAAACAGTGAGTTTTTAAGGTGTCTGAAAGACTGTCAGTATACCAAAAATAACCAGTTAGAAGGTTAAAAACCAGACAGCATCTATAACATGAATAAAATAAAATACTGTTTGGAGAAAAAAATTAAAGTCAAAAGACAAATGACAAAATGAAATTCTTTGCAAATCATCATAGGTAATGGACTTAACTTCTCTAACATATGAAGAGCTCCTACAAACCAATGAAAAAAAGACTAAGAATCCCAAATAAATATTGTCATAAAATAGGTCATAGAAATAAAAATACAAATGGCTATGCTAATTGTCCTCACTTTAAATTAATGGCAATAAACTCCAAATAGGCTCCTACGTAATCACACAGAAACAGTAATCACGCTGTTTCTGATTTCAATTATTCTCATACTTTTCCTAGAGGATTAATTCATACCTTATTTTCTATAATAAAACATTATCTCCTCTCTCATTCTCATTACACTGTTACTAACCAAGTCCGAGCCATCCAATCTCTCATCTGGGTTATCCTAATAGCCTCTGAACTGGTAGCTGTAGCTATTCAACTATAGAAGTCATTGATAAACTGAAAAATAGTTATATATATCTATGATTATTTCTTCAAAATAATATTTATCCAAATATTTATAGAATATGTATTCAATAAAACAGATATTTAAGTGAGCACCTACTATGTAGTAAGCACTGTTTAAGTTTGGGACTTTGCAGAGAAAAAAATAAAGTCTTTGAATGCACAAAGCTTATATTCCAGATGAGGAGATTGACAACCATACAAATATATATGTCAGGTGATTACTGCCATAGAAGAAAAATCAAGCAAGGAGGGAGCAATTATAATTAGCTGATGGTCTTCTAAGGGAGGTTAGAGAAGCTGTCCCTGATAAAATGGCATTTTCACAGACCTAAAAAACTGAGGGACAGAGCCTTGCAGATATCAAAGTGGAGAACATAACTATAAGCACTAAAGAAAGTGAATTCTAGGCATTAATAATGCAATTATAGTGCTTACAAATTTGATAGGGCCTGAAAACCTCTCCTTCATTACAGGTGGTACCTATCTTAAGAATAAAAATTCAAAAGTAGTTTACACAAACTTCAGACATGAACTAAATTGGTTGTTGTTGGTATATGTGAAGACCATGAACTTCTGTCCATGAGAGAGAGAGAGCTAAGCTAAATACTGAATATTCATACCATGTTTAGTTTAAAAATAAACACAAATAACCTTCTTCCTTTCATTGACCCTCTAAGTTTTGGCTGTTTTTACTGAAAAACATCCTTTTAATTTTATTCGGAAAACAACATGGAGAATAACTTTCTTTCAAAACAAGTTTCCCCTTGAAGAGAAACACATGTTCAAAGTACAAACAACATTCCAGTATCTGACTTAAGGCTACTTAATTTCTGCATGATGATGTCATACTTAGGGTACTGAACATATTCCTTTATGTATCATTTCTTCCACAATTTTATACTTTAGGCTTATTCATGGAAGCAAACCTACTATTTCATGCAACTAGAGAACAAAGAGGTCATGTATGAAATATAAATACTTCCCGGGTAATGAATAATTTCTAGAACAATCAAAATTAATAGTCCAACATAATTCTTTAAAATAAAATTTATAAGCTAATTTAAAAATTTGTAAAGAAATGACATAAGAATAGCCAAGAAAACTTTGAGGAAAAAAAAAAAAAGACTTACGAGTAAACCAGGATACTAGGTATCTAAAGAAAATATAAAGCTATAATAATTTAAAATGTAACACTGGATCAGAGAAATAGATATGTGAAAAAAGGAAAGAGCCTAAACACTCCCATAATTATATGGTGACATTTCAAATCAGTAGAAAAATAACCCAACTTCTCAAAAATTGCATTAGAACAATATTCATTGTAGAAAAAGTAGAACATTAGATCCCAACCACGGATCATACATTTATTACAGTAACCCTAGCTGCAGTAACAAATGCACTAAATCTCTGTGACTTAATCAAGTACTCACTTATTTCTTGCTCATGTAGAGTTCAATAGGAAGTTAGTAGGATTGGGAGATTTGCTCCAAACAACCATGCAGGAACCTTGGTTGATAGAAACTTCATCATCTTCAAGATCTATTTTATAAGGTTGCCCAGGATGTCAACATCTAGATAGAAAACAAGGAAGAAATGTGGAAGATTGCTTGGAAAGTTTTGTGGGGCAGGTGAAAATCATGTAATCATTTTTACCCATATTCCACTGGCCAGCATTTGTCTAACTTCAAGGAGGCTGGGTAATTTAACCAGGTATCTAAGGAAAAGAAGAAATAGATTCAGTGAATGCTTAGCCAATTTTTAATACAGTATGTATTTCTGGTTACTAAGTATCCTATCACACCTAGAGCACATTCCCTCCTTCCCAAAGTGACACAATCTAAAATTCCATCTATTTATTGGAACCAGCTCAAAGTCAAAGAGCACTGAAAGATGCAGGGTTCTATCTGTTCTAGATACGGCTCCTTAAGGTTCAGTGACACTTGCACTAACAAAACAATTTATAGAAATCTCTCTACTACCACCAGACCCAACAAACTATGGTAAAGCAAGGACAGGAGATTTGTAACAAAAACTGTCATCTGGTAAAGGAACCGTGGGAGACACACAGAAGGCATCGGTGTACAGAAGTTATGACATCCTTCTGGCAGGCAGGCATACTGAGGTCTCTCTCATCTTGCAGTAGGAATATCTCCTTGTTTTCAACTTACTATCAGGAAGAAACTACTTATTCAATATTCTTCATAGCTCTGGATCTACCCTTATGCAAGTTCTCTTTTGTCTATATCATGCTTAAAATAAATGATGGGGACTGTGCTAGCAGCATCTCCCAAAGTTATTTCCTAAATATAATTCTCAAGGCTGCCTTATTTTTTCCCTCCTTTGCCTCATGCCTTACAGCTAGGATGTTTAGGAGGAAATGCCATACCTTTACTCGGGTCTGTGCTGAAGCCAGACGTATTAACAGACTTTTGTGCATAATCTCTTTTATCATCTGGGACTAGAAGCAGTGGCTCTTCCATTCTTGTGTGTGTGTGTGCACGCGCACACCTGCATACTAACAAATTATTGTTATGTCCCATTTCTTTTTTTCTATCACCTTGATAAATACAGATAGTAACAATCAATACTCACTACCACCATTACACTTCTGATCTCTTTCCCTAGAGCTATGGAGTTCACAGGCATGTAGTCCACATTTCAAGTAATTGCAAATGACCATTTTTAAAACAGTTTTGTCACTTCATGACACACATCTCCACTTTCCTAGCCCTGGATATTAATCTTAACTGTCTGCTGAACCAAGGCCATGAATTTTGGATTTTTGTTCCAGTGGCATTCTTCTAGCAACACAAATTTCTGCATCAGAGTAATGATACCTGTTCTATTAAAAAATCCCCAATTCTCTTTGTTTTAATACAACAGCTATATATTTTTGATGATAACTTAAGTAAAACTGACTTAAGTAGAGGAAAAGGTTGATGACTGATTCTCGGTCATTTAGGGTCCCAGGCTGATAATTCTTTCTTTACCTTAAAAAGGGGGACTTCTAATGTCTTCTTGGAAATTGAAATCCATCTAAAGGACAAAAGAAGGGTGGAGGATAGAAGACGGTTATGTGCGCCAGATCTGGAAGTGATTTACATAACTTTCAACAATATTCCAGTTTGCAATTCTTGAGCTACATGACTGCAACCCAACTTTGAGGGGATGAGAAATATAGTTTAGTTGTGTACTAATTGGTTTGATTAAATAGTTTGCCAATTTCTGCCAGAATATACAGGGGTAAATTCTAGATAGATTAAAGGTAAACATAAACCTTTAGTAGTAGAAAATGTAGAATTTAGGGATGTCAAGAACTTTTCAGGGTATGAGAGTTCTGTGAACTTCCATTAAACCCTGAGAGGGGAAAGAACAGAGATAAAACTTCCCCTGATGGTGCAGGCCTAAAAGAAGAGGCTCCTGCTGCAGGAAAGACACAAATACCTACCAGGATCCTTCTTCTGACTGAGAAAACAAGCCTTAAGTTACTGTAAGTTCATCAAACATTGTCAACCAGGACACAGGTAAAAACTCACTGTGGCATGGGTAGAGTAAAAGAAAAAAAAAACAAAACTTCTACCTCTGGAAAGGGTCAGGAAGCTATCCTGCACCCAGACTAGTTAGTAGACAGCTCTAACAAGAAACTCTGTCAAACAAGATTCACCAAAAATATGATGAAGAGTTTCGCTACCTCAAGGAAGAGGGATAGGATCACTGAGAAAGCCAACATACCAAGATCCAGCCACGATCCTTTAAGTATGAAAACCATGGAAAAAATATTTTAAATTTAAAATTCAAGGGCTCAAAGAATTCTTTCCATGAGTTCTTTTTTGAGGAATCTACTAGAAACTGAACTTCATCAAAAAAAAAAAAAAAAAAAAAAGACTGAGAAAACTTTAGCAATTTAGCTTTAATATAGCTAATTGCAAATCTAAGATTAAAACCAAGGACAGAAGAATAAGGTCATATAAGAATGCTTTATGTTATGTGTTGTACGTTCCAATGAAATAAAACCAATGCAACTGAAAATGAGAGGAGAATGGAGATCAAATGAGAAAAGTAGGACAAATTCATTAACTGTGATTTAGGTAACAAGTGAAAATTAAGGGATGTTATTAAAAATATACAATGCAAATTGTGACTAAAAAAAAGAAAGAACTAAGGTTATTAAAAAGGGTACAAGAACAAAGATAACCACCAGAACAGAAATATTAACTTTCCTAAATACCAAATTCAGAAATTTCTGTATCAAAAAAGCACAGCAAACACCTTATGAAAAGAAACAGTAAATATAATAAATATAATAATTATAGCGTAAGATAATCTGATAATTAAAAGCAAACATATTCATCTTATCAACAATTGTGGAAGATTTAAATTGCTTATTAATGGGAAGATTTTCAATTTGGTTCATAAAGACTCAACTATATGCTTTAGTCAAGAGACAATCTTAAAACAAAGGCTAAATATACAGGGATAGTCAAATGACTCCAGGAAAATGGAAACACTAAGAAAGCAGGGACAGCAACACTGATACCAGATAAAGTAGAAAGAAAATAGCAAGGGAAGATTTTCTAACTATGATTCTAAATCCATCTGCAAAAATGAAATAAAAGGAAATGAAAAGAGAAACTGATACATCTGACTGTATATAATAAGTGGCAAATGAACCACATGATTGAAAAGTAAACAACATAAATAAAATCAAAAGACTGACAATTTTGGAAAAAATATTTGCAATACATATAACAGATAAGGGCTAGTATTCCTAATATACAGATTACTCTTAAAAATTAGAGGAAAAAGACAAAAACAGAAAACAACCCACCAATGGCAAAATAGGCAAGACAGGAAAAAAATACACAAAACTGGTTCAAAAATAGTTCTTAAAAATTAAAAAAAAGTATTCAACTGTAACCGTAATAAGAAAAATGCATAGTAAAACTATAACTGAAGTAAGGTAATTTCTCACCTATCTGATTGTCAAAAATCAAAATGTAAAACACCAAACTCTGTTGGAGAAGTTGTTAGGAAACAGACCTCTTACACATTGCTGGTGGAAATACAAAGTAGTTTAAGCTTCATGGAGGAAAATCGGGCAATTTTTAAATAAAACTGCTTATGTATTTACCTTGACATAACATTCCTACCTCTAAGAACATATCCGCAACATCAAAATGCATACCATTTTTCATATTTTTCTTTGCAACTCTGTAACTACAAAATATGGAAACTAACCTACATATCCATATATAGATGAGTGGTTGAATAAATTGATAGGTTACCCAATGGAAATACTATAAAGTCCCCCTCACCCCCCAAATGAGGAAGATCCCTATGGATAGATTTGCAGTGATTTCCAGGCCATATTTAAAAAAGAAAAAAAAAAAACTTCAGAAAAGCAACTAGGGAATGCTAATTTTTATATAAAAAAGATAAAATAATAAAATATACATATATTTGTTCCCCTGTGCAAACAGAAGCACAGGAAAGACACATTAAGGGACCAATGAAACTGATTTTCCACAGGGGATTAAGGGACCAATGAGACTGATTTTCCACAGGGGATGTGTGCAAATGAGGTGGAAAGCAGTGAGCTGCCACTTCTCTGAGTATAGCGCTTTGTGTAGCTTTGACTTACGGAACAATGTTGATGTTTCATGTAAAAAAAAAAAATACAAAATTACCAAGAAAGAAGGAGAATTCCTTAAAATAAAATACCATCGGAAACGTATGACCTAAACTGCATTTCAAATGAAGTACTACATGGAAGAATGGAAGGAGAGAAGCGCTAACCCAGGTAACTTTTTAATTATTTTTAAAATTGAGGTACAATTCACATACCATAATATCCACATTTTAAAGCGCAGAATTCAATGGGTTTTTGTATATTGACGAAGTTATACAACCAACACCATCATCCAATTCCAGAACACATTCATCAATTCAAAAAATAATACCATACCATTAACAGTCATTCACTATGCCTCCCAACCCTAGCCTTAGTAATCACTTTTGGATTTACTTATTCTGGACATTCCATGTAATGTATTCCATGTATTTTGTTTCTTAGCATGCTGTTTTCAAAGTTCATCCATGTCACAGTATGTATCAATACTTCTAACTTTTTATGGCTGAATAATACTCCACTGTAAGTATAGTTGACCCTTGAATAATATAGGGTTTAGGGCCACCAAACCCCCTGCACAGATGTCTATGTATAACTTTTGGCTCCCCTAGAACTTAGTATCTGCTAAGTTCTGCTCCTCAGTATCCATGGGGCTTTGGTTCCACGACGTTTCCCAGTGCCAACTGCAGAATCCAAAATCCACAGATGCTCAAGTCCCTTATATAAAAAGGCAAAGTTCAATGCATACAGTTGGCTCTCTGCATCCACATACTATGAACTGTGGATTGAAAACAGTACAGGGTATTGATTGAAAAAAATCCGCATATAAATGAACACACACATTTCAACCCATGTTGTTCAAGTCACCTCCTGCTGTGTGTGGCCTGGTCCCTAATTGGGAACCCTATGTAAACAATAGTACAAAGGCTAGGAGGAAGGAAATTAAGTGTTTTGTCTTAAGCTACTTTGGCCATATGTAAAGTGGTATACTACTATATAAGGTTAGACTGATCAATTAAAGGAGTATATAGTTTTAATTTGCATTTCTCTTATGGTTAGTGACCTTGAGCATCTTTTCATGTCTATTGGCTATCTGTATTTCCTCTTTGGAGAAGTATCTGTTCAGGTCTTCTGCCCGTTTTTTAATTGGATTGGATTGTATTTTTTGTTGTCGAGTTTTATAAGTTCTTTATATATTTTGAAGTGAATATCTTCTCCCAGTTGATTGTCTTTTGTTTTGTTTCTGTTTTCCTTTGCTATACAAAAACTTTTTAATTTGATGTAGTCCCATTTAAAACCACAATGAGATATCATCTCACACCCGTCAGAATGGTTATCGTCAATAAATTAAAAAACAAGTGTTGGCGAAGATGTGGAGAGAAAGAGAACCCTTATACATTGTTGATGGGATTGCAAATTGGTACAGGCTCTATGGAAAATAGTACGGAGGTTTCTCAAAAAATTAAAAAATGGATATACCTTTTGACCCAGCAATTGCACTTCTGGGTTATTTATCCAAAGAATACCAAAATAATAATTCATAAAGATCAATGCACTCCAATATTCATGGCAGCATAATTTTCAATAGCCAAGATATGGAAGCAACCTAAATGCCTATCAACAGATGATTAGATAAAGAAATTATAGTTCATATGTACAATGGAATATTACTCAGCCATTTAAAAAAAAATGAAATCCTACCATTTGCAATGACATGGATGGACCTAGACATTATTATGCTGAAATAAGTCAGAGAAAGATAAATATCATATGATTCACTTATATGCAGAATCTAAGGAACAAAAAGAACAAACTCGTTGAAAACAGACTCACAAATATAGTGGACAATTTGGCAACAGAAGGGAGGGGGTTTAGGGGGCTGGAAGAATGGGGTGAAGGGTTAAAGAAGTACAAATTAGTAGTTGATAGTTGGTCATGGGGATGCGGAGCATGGCAGAGCTGAATGCAGTTAGCATTAATATGATGGGTAGGTGGAGGGCCAGGGGAGGAAGGGAGAAATTGAGGGGACCGTTTTATGAATTATATAGATGTCTAACCAATGTACTCTATATTTGAAACTAATTTAAATAAATTAAAAAAAAGATGTATATAGTAAACCTTATAAGCCAACAATAGACAAAATGAATAAAACATACCCAATCAACAAAAAATGCAAAATAGAAGGGGTATCCATGAGATCATACTGAAATAAATTTTTTAAATGCATAGAGGAGAAAGCTCTTCTTTATAAAAAGCCAGCTAATGTAAAAACGAGAAATTTTTTTTAAATCACTATTTACAACAACTCTGGAAATAATTCTTTCCAGTAGGAATTATGAATAAATGTTAAAACTAGTACATAATAGTTTCAGAACAGGATATACACAAAGTATTTCCCCATAAGATTAATTACAAAGTGAAAAAATAACTTTGCAGTGAGAAACCACATAGATACCACTTGAAACAAGTAACCAAAATTAACATCACCAGTACTAGGCCACATGAACATCATCACCTCCCTCCTGATATGCACTGGGACATACAATATCCCTTTTGTGACATTCCTGCCCAAAGTGCCTAACTTGAATTTAATAATGGGAACATCAGACATACCCAAAGAAAGGGATAATGCAAAATAACTGATTAGTACTTCTGAAAAATGTCAATGGCATGAAATACTAAGACAGACACAAAACAGTTCCCAATTAAAACGACATGACAATTGAATGTAAGGTGACAAATGAAATGTAAGGCATGATGCTGGCTTTTCTGTTGCTGTTAAAAAGACATTGGGACAACTGGCAAAATCTGAGTATTTCATATGTGGTAATACAAGAGAACATAGCATGGCTTTGTTTTTAAAGAGATGATATAAAGGAGGAAGGGAGAGAGGGAAAGAAGAAAAATGAAGAAAGGAGAAAAATGAAAAAGGGTGTGAGAAAGAGATCAGATGGAGAGGGAGAGAGGGAGGAGAGGGAGAGTTAAGAAAGAGAGAGAGAGAGGGAGAAATAGAAGAGGAGAAAGTAGAAAAGGAAGAGGAAAGGAGAGGGATGGTGAGATCCAAGAATAAAGAAAATGCAGTACAACGTTAATGTTTGCAGAATTTGGGTGAAGAATATTGTGTAGAAAAGAACTTGGCCTCACCCAAAGAGAAAAACGGCCTTTGCCTTAAGCTTCTTGAAGACAATCTATGTTATACCTGATAGGAGTATCTTTGTTTAGGGCAGAAACTGGCTACACTAAAAAGGACAAACCATGTGATTTAGGATGGGAGCTTTAGGTTATGTGGTATCAGTCCATCTGGGCAATCAATTGATCATGCCTTGATATTGAAGACATGATAAAATATCTGGACACTGAAGCTCAAGGGACCTTCTCAGACTGGCAATCTGCATATTGATGCTAGAACAGTAATGCGTCCTGAGGATAATAGAAGCTTTGTGTTTAAACCCTCACAGATGTTGCCCAATGCATCTTTTCCTTTGGATGGTTATAATCTGTACCCTTTCCCCGTACTAAACTTTGAATGTGAATATAATAAGTTTCAGTGAGTTCTTGGAGTTTTTAGTGAATTTTGAACCTGAGGGTATTTGGGGAACCCTCCAACCCCAATCCCCAATATACACACCACCTCCAAACCTGCAGTTGATGTCAGAAGTTAGAGTGGTCTTGTGTGGGCTCTTCTAACTTTGCAGTTGGTCCCTAACTCCTTGCAATTGGGGTAAGAAGTCTTGGGCACACTTGGCATTCTGGACAACAGTGCTCTCAACCTCACAGTTTGGCTAAATCTGGGTAGGCAATAGAGACATTTTCTTTCATTTTTCCTGTAATAAATTTTCATAATGAATATTTCAATTAACATCAATTTTACATAAATTTTACATAACTGAAATTTTATCAAAATAAAATTTGACAGAAAAAATAGAAAAAACAAAATTTGCATTCAACACAGCAATACTAATTTTCTTTCTGCATAACCTATTGAATTGAATTCCATTGCTCTAGTTATCTAAATTTTTAAGTTCTAGAAAAAGAGAGAAATGACTCTCCAGAGCTGGTGAATTCCTGCTAATCAGAAGGCTTTCCCTGCCACTAACAGCACCAATGTATAGAAAACATGGAACTTAGTTACTTTTATTTAATCATCAGTTTATAATTTCTCCAGAGCAGCAAAAGTAAAACATTTGAAGATTTTTAAGTTTTGTTTTCCTTTTAAGTAATTGTACTATGATGTCTATAGTCCTTTCTTCAGGGAGTCATTTCATAACCTTTCTGCTATCAGTTGAAATGCTTTCAATCATGCCTCCTTCAGAATTTGTTCTTATAAATTCCCATTATAATTCCTCAAAAAAAATGTTTCTATAAGACCACACAGCCAAGTAATTAGGTGTTACATATTCTTAATTTAATAGAAATATTTACATGAAGTGAAATATAAAACCAATTTTTGTTTCTGTTGATACATTTAAACATGCATGTTACCTAAACAACTAAAATATAATTCAGAAATCCAAAACTGTCCTGGGAAACTGAACTAGTCAAAAAGTATATGATCACAAATAATTAAAACTATAATAAAAATTAATATTTATATAATTTATTTTCTTGAATATCCATAAGAAACATTAATATTTTAATCTTAGTTTTGCTAACAAGAATAACTTTTAGTAAAGTTGACCTACTTTAAATAGCTACAATTTCCTCATATTTTCCATTATTTTAAATATATTTTGACACAGACCTACACCAGTGAAATATACTTCATGATAAAACAAATGAAAAAATCTGAGTTATATCTTAAAATTCTTTTATAAAGAGAACAGTATGGGCCTATTTTTAAAAATCAGTTAAAGTATGTAATTGACTTGTGGAAGGCTTATATAAATATAACTTGAACATACTTAAAAAAGAGAAATAAAGACAACATTATTTCTATATTTCCTCCAAAGAGATTTATTCAAATATAAGTTTAAATAATAAGCTGGTTAAAAAAAAAAAGCACTTTTAAAGGAAAAGTTCATAAAAAGAGGTACTAATCAATCATCAAATGTAATTTTTTTCCCCTGAAACACAGCAATTTTAGATTGCTGTTCTTTTCGCCTCCTGCTTGCTTCCCATGAAGGATGAAGAGGAAGTGGTGACTGCTGTTTTGTATTTTCAGGTCCTTTTTGTGAACTCTTGATAAATTGATTCTTGAGCTGAGGTTCATTCTGCTGAAAACCTGGGAAATGAAAGCAAAAATCAGGAAAACTAACTATACTTCCAAACAGCATACAAAGAAATATATTTCATTTCCTCAAATCAGTATTACTGAGGAAATTTAGTTTTAAATGAAATACCTAACAATTTAAACCCTAAGTCCAATAAGGAATAGTCTGAAGTTGAAATGTATAAAATGAGCAGTCAGTTTGGGGAAACGTGCTTTCTAATCCTTGTAAACAGATGTTTATTGCATGCAAATATATGCTGTACTGTCTTATATATATTGATAGTAAAAAAGGAAAAGGAAACAATTCAGACAATGTGGAAGGTCAGAAAAAGAGGGCAGAGCATCATATTTTCAAAGGACTATCGTTTGATATCTGTGTGCGAAGCAATGTAGCAAGAAAATACATAACTTTACTAAGATATTGGATCTGACAATGTTGATAAGAGAGATTTACTTTTAAAGCGTTATTAATTCATTCCATTCCCTTCTGTTATTGAAAAAAAGGTTATTATTACAAGGTAAATTACTAAACCTACTCAAATATAAGACAAAGTTCTGTTTTAGTCATACAGTTATCTACCAGATATGAGGGTGGCAACTTGTATTCTAATCTTTATAGCCTTTTATATACTATGAGGCACTTCAATTACGTTACTTGGAACCACAAAGTACTGTTTGAAGGAGACACACTAACTGAAAAGACATGAATAAATGCATGTTTATAGAATCAGAAAGAAAAATGGAAGCAAACAATTTCATATAAATTTATTAAGCAGTCCTAGGAGTGCATAATTTCTCCACTGCCAGTTAGACCTCATTGTCAAAGGCCTTTTAAAGACTTCTTTAAAAGCAAATGACATGATGTTATACAAACAACTGTACACAGTTTGGGATACCATTTCCAAAACATCACTGTACACAGATTTAATTGTCTCATATGCTGTACAAATCACATGTGCTCTAGAAAATCATGTTATAATACTCAAAAGGTGGCGCTAATGATGAAGAATGAAGTGTTTAAATGTTAAATGAAACTGTTTCATGAAAACTGAGATTTAAATAAGGCAATATTTCTAAACTAATATATATTTTTTATAATTAAGTCAAGTAAATGTGTGTGTGTAAATAAACTGATAAATATTATAAATATATAAGCTAAAGAAAAACAAACAAAAAACTCTTTTACATGGGTCTCCTCATTGGGAAAATGTGGGTGGGCCTTATATTTAGAGTTATTCTATGTAAATGAGGCAGACTGTCAAGGTTTTGTTGAACCTAGTTTTCTTTTTCTTCTGGGAACAAAACTAGAATGTATTTCTCATCATGCTACAGTTAGATGACATCATATAACTGAGTTAGAGCCAATGCAAGGTGAATAAAAGGTCTAACTATAAAACCTCATACTCAAGCCTCTATTCTCTTTCTTCTCAATGTGTCAAGAGAACTAGAAGCACACTATGGTAAAGAATACAAGGAGCAGAGAGACTGTGATAGTGCTACTGTGAAGTGGAGTACAGCCACTGAAATAACAAAAATCTGGCACTGGCTTAGCAGTTCAGCAATAGGTGGTAAAGAAATAGGTATCTAAGGCTGAAAAGTCAGTATTCTGTGTGCTAAAGAAATAGATAAAACTTACAGTGAAAACCTGGGAAATGGGCTACACATCCATGGAGTTTGTAGCACCAGGATAAGTGGTTGGAAGGGATGAAAAGATCAGTGTAATGACGGTTCTTAGGCAATTTACTACCAAAAAAAAAAAAAAAAAAAAAAAAAAAAGAAAGAAAGAGAAAAAAAAAGGAGAGTTCAGAAGAGTTCAGGAAAGAATTGGTCAGCTCACAGGCTAAAACTAAGGGAACAGAGTCCAGATATTTGGGAACTTAAGGTTTATAAAAGCCTTTGAACTACAAACAGTAAGAGATAAAACAAAAAATTTAAGCAGTAAAGGCCCAAAGAGATTGAGCCCTGATACAGAAATAAGAGTAAAAGTATGGCCTTCCCACTCAAATCTGAGAGTTCCAATACAGCCAACACTGAATGATGGTGAGGATAGCAAAAAACCCACAAATAAGGCAAGTTTGAGAATTAGTTCTGGGAAAGTTTTGGTGTAGTGACTGGCAAATGGATGGACTGACTGGAAACAAAAAGGTCAGAAATCCTCTAACTTTTTGAGGGAATTGCATTGTAAGTGACGCGCCTGAGCTGGAAAAAATCTGACTGATAAGACTTTAAACCGTCTTTAGGATCATATATTTTTACTAGTCACTTGGGGGAACCCCAAGGAGATCATACTAAATGTCTACTTCAGATGTGGCCATGGAACAAAGACCCTCCAAGAACGCAGGGACCATGGAGAACAAGTTCCTCTCAGATTCTTCACAATTTTCGCTCAGATAGAGGATATGTTTTGTGTCTCCCAGTTTTCATTTAACTAATTGAGAGTTTTTATTACGGTTACTTTGCCCCTGCTTTGTCACTAAATATTTGGTATGTAGTTTGTCTTTTTAGTGAATAGGCCAGCAAACTTTGAGCAGTCAGATTTACGAACTCTGATGGAGAGCACCGTATCATCACTCAGTGATCCTGGGCTTTGAGCCAGATGCAGTGACTGAATGGAACTTCACTCAGGCTGGCTTTGTTAGGAAAGAGGTAAGTGTGCTCTATGTGTGGGACAAAAAGTGAAATGGGCTCGTGATCAAAAAGACAGTCATAATGTGTTCAATAAATTCCACTTTTTTTGTCCTAGCCACAGTCTGCATTTTGTAGCCCCTTGGGCTAAGATGGGTTCATGTAATTGAATTGTGGTTAATGAAATGTGAGATCCGATTCCTGCCACTTTCAGGCCTGATCCATGAAAACCCCCTGGAAAATTCTCCATGTACTTTATTCCTTTCTGTTAGTCAAATGAAGACTACCTGAGAAATGGAGGAGGAAGGAGTCAAAAGAACAAGATAGATCTTTGAATGACGATGTGAAACAGCCCCTCTGCTGATTCAGTGGACTGTGAAGTGAGTGAAAAATAAATTTTTGTTTTAAATCAGTGTGAGTTTGGAATACGTACAGAACTCAGCCTACCTAAATATATTAAACTTCATCTGTTACGAATTAATCTGAAAATACTTTGATTTTCCTCTTAATGCAGAGAGTAACAATATATTAATGGCATGACACTAAGATATAACTTATATAACAGTTTAAAGAATGTATTGATTTAGTTCAAGATAAATTAAATAGACCTAATATTCCCCAATAACTTTTGTCTATATCTTTCCAACTGGCAAGACATAGAAGGAAAAAAACAATTTAAATTAAAAAATATACTGATAATTATAAGATACTCTGTTTCCATTTCTGTGAATACTTAATTCATTCACGTTATTAAGCAACCAGAATTTTTCATCCTTCCGCTTTGGCAAAGTATTGCTTAATTGCATATGGAGGTCAGGCAGCCATTAATACATACCTGCGGTGTTGCTTTTCGGAGCCTGTTCTTTGTAATTTCTAAAAGAAAAAACCATTAGGACTTTAAAAAGATAAATAAACTCTCTGACTTAAGAAGATAACATAATAAAACTGATAATAAAACTCATTCAATAAACTATAGTACTCCCTCATCCTACCAGCAATCTCTAAAGAAAATTATCAAAACTTTAGGTTTTAGCTATATCAAAAGTTTGTTAGACCCCAATATTACTACAGAAAGGTGAGAATTTTCTTCTCATTACCCTCATAAGGACTTCTAGCCACAAAATATCCTATCTTGGTTACCTGTGTCTACTCTTGAAGACTATCTAGATAAAGAATTTCAAAAATCTTCCTGTGGGGGGAATAAAACATGTAACAAAAAATAAGATTTATATTTTGTGGGAGAGGGAAGGAAGAGTAGAGTATTATCTTCAAGTGAGAAAAAAAATGTTACCTTTTTAGGCAGGTTTGGGAGATAGAAGTAATATTTTAATTATTTTCAAGGCTCCAAAGATGTTTGTGGTCTTTTCCATAGTCTTCTTTCAAAAATTTCAACATGACATTTTCTATTCTATTAAAAATGATCTCTGACATATAAATACATAGAAAAAGTTTACTGAATAGCTGTTACTGAAGAAATTAACTAGCAATGTGTGAAGATATCCCCTACCAGATTAAAATTACAAATGAAAATAAACATTAATTTATAACAGAACAGCTGTGAAAGTGGGGTTATCATCAGGGATAGACAGCAGCACCACCAAATATAAAGCAGTCTGGAGAAATGCAGTGGTAAGGCAAGCAGCTGTATATGCTAAAAAAGGAATACATAATAAAATGACTGATATTTTCAATAATGGTTCTGGGTTAACAAGAAAAAATATATATTCTTTTCAGAAAGTTCTGTTTAAAGAGTGAAATATGTGAGACATTTTCAAAAGTATTTCATCAAAAACTAACTCAAAGTTTCAAAAGTTTAATAATGGACGGAACAAACAAATTAGGTAGACAAATTATTTGGCTATAACATCTTGCTTCTCATAAAGCTGGATAACTGTGTCATTGCCATATGTGTATCTGTATATATTACCCCAATATAAGGTTGGAAAGGTCCAAGTCTAAAGGCAAGATGTATTTTGCATAAACTAGAATTTTGTATGGGAGATAGTCTCTTCTCTCATTAGGATGTGTAAGTATTACATATCCTTAACAAAATAAAGAATAATTATTCTAGAATAGAAAAATACTCTTACCTTCTAGAGCTTTTAGATCCAGATAAAGAATGGAAAAACACTGATTCAAACTTCCTTGCTTCTGTACTTGACTTGTTCTTGTCATTTCTTATGCCCTGATGTGTTTCAAGTATACCCTCTTCAGGGAACATTTTTTGGGAGGATTTTTGTTCTAAAACTGAAGAATGGTAACTATTTTCCTTCTTTCGTGTCCGTCTGACTTTCCCAATGAAGAAATCATCACCACTATCACTATCCTCAGACATGGAAGACTGTTTATAAAACCTTTCTTCTGTGCTATCATCAAAATACTCCTTTTCTTCATGTAATTCTTCTCCATCGCTATTACTATCAAGTGAGCTATCAGACTCTTTCTCTTTTTTGGTCTGACGTAATGTTTTCATTTTTGGATCAGCAGGTGTCTTCTGGGGTTCAGAGAGAACTACAGAATTCTTTTCAGAAGGCTTTGATAGAGAATTTGGAATGTTTACTGCTTTGGGTCCATGTTCCAGCTTTGCTATTTTTTCTTTTGAATTATTTATTGGTTTCTTTGACAAGATTTTGGCTTCTTTGTCTTTTTGCTTATTGATAATACTTCCTTCATGATGTAACTTAATGGGATCATTATTTGAATACGAAGTATCCTTGGAATGATTTTCTTCTGAAGCCTTCTCTGATGATTTAACTTCAGAATCATTTTGTCTTGCATCTTTAAAGGCTTTGACAGCAGCTGCAAGAGAAATAGCACATGACTTGTTTCAACATTGAAACAAACAAAATATCACTGTTTCAGTACGGTATCTCTAAATTATTTGGAAAAACTTAGGACAATTTAAACATTATATTAAATATAGTCATGCACCACATAAAGACATTTCCATGAACAATAGACCGCATATATGATGGTGGTTCCATAAGATTATAACGAAGCCTTGGTGTGTAGTAGGCTATACCATCCAGGTTTGTATAAGTGCCCTCTATGATTTTCACACAATGACAAAATTGCCTAATGATGCATTTCTCAGAAAATATCTGTCATTAAATGACACATGAGTATATGTATAATGAATGGGTCTGAATTCACAAAGAAATCTACTGACTTTTAAAAATTCAACCTTATAAGAAAGGCTCAGAAATATCCATTTAAAATCTAAAATTAAAAAGAAAAACCATTTCATGTCTTAGAGTTATGAAGAAGAGTAAAAACTTCACTGAATGCAAATAAATAAAAATATTTCTTTAATTTCTGTAGGAATATCTTGATACAATTGTAGAAGATCATAAATTGGCTTTCAAATTTAAATATCTTTTAATTTGTGACAAAAGTACATAATCTTTCAATACATTTTACAACATATATACACATAAATGAAAATTATGTGACTAAGTACTGACAACATCTAAATAATATATAAAATATTAGAAAAATCAATTGTATTCAATAGTAATATAAATATATTACTTATAAATATATGAGATTATATATCATATAAAAATACATGAATATATATTATGTATATTTATATATTAAAATTTAGGAAAAAAATACAGGTTTAGTTTTTCTTCAGATACCAGATACCCTCCATATTTTCAGGTACCTTTTCATATTTGGAAATATTTGAAAGAAATATTTATAATATAAAAAATTATCAAAAGTAAAAAGAACCAAAAACAAATAAAGCAATAGCCATTTATTCAAATGATATACACAAACTCATTTAAGTACACTTCTTAAAAATCATTTAATTAATACCTTTTAGCACATCTATTTTTTTCTTCAGAAGCGGGTGCATTGCTAATCTGGCAATTGCTCTTTCATTTGCAGTTGAATCAGGCTGCAAATTGAAATAATACACACATGGGAATAAAAACAATGTGGCAATATTAAGACATGAATAAAATAGAGTATTTCATAATTTTCAAAAATCAGAATCAAGGAACAGCAATTTGTTAATATTCTCACTAGATAAGTCACCTGTATAATTCATGCTAAAGATAAATAAAATTCACAGGGACAAAAATACTATTGCCCTTGAACTATTATAATTATCATGCAATCAATAAATATTCTTTGAATACTTAATATCTTTCCAAAATTGTGGTAGGCACCATTTATGACATTAAAAAACAGTTCCTGTTTTTAAAGAGCTTAAAACATCAAGTTAAGACCATACATGAAAGAATCAAATAACATAGAGCATTAAGCTGGTGATATAACTTATGATTACTATAATGTTTGAAGTTCCATTTAAGAGACCTAGAAATTATCTAATTCTACATATCTACATTTTGAATGTCTAGTATTACTAGTGCATTCTCATAACTTCCCACCACAGTGCCTAACTTACAGCCAGCACTTTATATATACCTGATAATAACTGCAGGGGTACAGATTATACATAATATTTAATGTATTTATGAATTTAGAAAATTCGTAATTCGGACTAATTGCTTTAAATATCATCTGTAGCGAAGCTGACAACTTTCAAATTCTACCACCAGCTCTAACTTGAGCTACAGACTCATTACCCAACCTTCTATTTGATGTTAAAAGATACCTCTGATTTTCTTCTCAAACCTCTTCTATTATAGTCTTTTCCATCTTATTGTATGTAATTTCAAATTTCTGGTTACTTGAGCCTAAAACTCTAAGGATTCTTCCATCACATTTCTCCTTCCTTCACATCTCACAATTAATCCTTCAGCAAATCCTGTGATTCTATCTAAAAAATATATTCAACCAGTTACTACTCACCACCTCTACTCTTAACTATCTTTGACCAAATCACTGACATTTCTCACTTGGACCAATGTGATAAGCTCATACCTGGTCACTCTCCCTTGCATCTTGCTCACTCAGATCCAATTTTCGATATAGCACTCACAGTGAGCTTTTAAAATGTAATCAGGGCCCCTATCTGTTCTTTTTTAAGCTTTACTGACTTCTGATACTTGGGCTATTCCATTGCAAGCACTTCTCTACTTCCAAATATACACATGGCTGAACATCTCACCGTATTCAGGTCTCTGCTCAAATGTTATCTCAACTAACACAACACATTCCATCACTCCTTATTTACTTCACCATCTAACGCCGCATTGCAGTACAGATATTTCCATATCTGTAAGGCTCCCTCACTGCTACAGCTCGAGTGCCTAGAATAGTAACTGTTGATAATTATCATTCTATAAACATTCCATAAAGCAAGTAAATAAATTTCACTAGTGTGTGAAAGCAGAGCCACCAGCTTCAAACATCTTTATTTTAAATTTATCCTTTATTGTAAATAGTCCAATACAAGGCTTTTCCCCTCTTCCCAGTGATACAAATTTATGAGTATCCAAGTAAAAGCAAGATGACGGCAGTTTGAAATTTATTCTGTTGGGAGGACTGATCTAGGCAATGTCACCAGGAATAACACCTTTAAATTATACCTGGTGTAAATCCTGTGCCAGGACTACCTACTGTCCCATTACCTTCTGTACTGGGTTGAATAATATCTCCCTAAAATTCATGTTCAACTAGAAACTCAGAATGTGACCTTACTTAGAAATCGATCTTTGCAGATATAATTAACTAAGAGGAGATCATACTGGATTAGGGTGGGCCCTAAATCTAACAGGACTGGTGTCTTTTTAAAGAGGACATTTGCATACAGAGGCACAGAGAGAGAAGAAGGCTGAGGCAGTGATTAGGTATCCTGCCACAGCCAAGGAAGGACTAGGGACATCAGAGGATGGAAGAAGTAAGGAAGGGTTCTTTCATGGAAACTTCTAAGAAAACACAACCCTACTGACACCTTGATTTCAGATTTCTAGCCTCGTGAAACATGAGACTAAACTGTTGTTGTTTTAAACCACCCAGATTATTGTACTTTGTTACAACAGCCTTAGGGAAACTAATATACCTTTATTCTGACTCTTACACATCTTTGTTCAACTTTGTTCAATTTTCTCCAAGAAATGTTGTCCATTTGGAGACCACTCATTACATACAGTATTAAATCAATTCTCTACTTCTTCAATCCCTTGCTGAATTTCCTGATGTAATATAGGGCTTCTTACGCATTTTATCTATCTTGAAGAGATATGACAGAATCTGGGAAGAAAGCCTATTGGTGGTATCCTGAGTCAGTCAGTAACAAGCTGGGCTGCTGAAGGTATGGGTCAAACATGCTTACATGAGTTTTATAGAAAGCATATTAAAAGCTGTAGCACAGAGCCCCCAATGAAGGACATGATTTTTCAGGCTGAAAAGGTTCAACACAATATATATAAAAATAGAGAGTGATATCAGAATATTGAGGTTTATAAGCATTTAGAGAAAAAAACCCCAACAACTCCCCCCCCCAAATAAAATCACTAAAAAAAAAAAAAGAAAAAAATCTGGAATCAGAATCAAAGGTCAAAAGGCAACAGAGCAATGTTTCTAAATTTCTTAAGGAAAATGATTTTCAAAATGGTAAGAATAAATATTCTTTCAGACACGCAAGGTTTAAAAAAGTTTACATCCCTTGAACCTTTCTCTCAAGAAGCTACTAGCTCCACTAAAATGAAGGCAAATATAAAAAATGAGGAAGGCCTGGGATATAAAAAACAGGAGATATAGGCAAAAGGAATCCCCAGGATAGTGACAGGAGATTTAGATTTAGAATACCTGGTGTATTAAATAAGTTTAGAGGAGATTTCAGTAAATGATGAGAAGTTTGGTGTTATGCTGGAGAGAAGATAAAATACAAAATAAACATAACAATTATAAACTATAGGAAAAATATTATGTAGAAAAGGAAAAATAATAATCACGCATTACATGACTCATAGTCAAAATAACATCAGGAAATGTTCATCTAATCTAAATTTGGCCTATGTATGTATATTAGGAGGATAGAAGGGTACATATATGACGTGGAGGAAGAATGAGATCTAAATACTTATAGATGATAGCAGCAAGTCAACAGCTAATGCTTAAAGTGTATTAATACACAGACTGATGTGGGCATCAATTCCATAAGAATCAATTAAAGTTCAAAGTAGAGAAGAACTAACTGTTGTTTTCACAAAAATATCATGTAGAAGCATTTGATTCTCAAAACTGGTGGTTGGCAAACTGGCCAATGGGCCAGTTGTCACCTGCTGCCCGTTTTTTAAAATAAAGGTTTATGGAAACACAGTCAAATTTGTTCATTTCTATACTATTTATGACTGCAGCATGTCACAGTAACAGAATTGAGTAGTTGTGACATACTGCATGGCTTGCAAAGCCTAAAATATTTACTATCTGGTCCCCTTACAGAAAAGGGTGTGACATCTGCTCTAAGTTATACACAAGGAGAATCCTTAGTGGTGGTAAAACTAAAAAATTAGAAACAAGAAAAACTTTTAGCAGGCTCATGACATTTAAAAGTTAAATTCCAAATAAAAACATCATCACCACAGATTTTTTGTTGACAAATCAAGGCAACAGGTTATAGCACCAATTGCATTAAAAGTGCTTCCTGAATGGTGACATTTTGGTGACATTCGAGATTCTGGCTTAGTAGAAACAATTTGGTAATCAGTGCAAAGGCAATAGTTTTAATCCTCAGTACAATTCACAGAACATTTATATGTAAAAACAACAAAAACAGCAAGTCTGACTACTATTATACACACTCCAGGAACCTGTCTTTCCCTCAGGTTACAAGGGGGAAAAAAGGCACTGCAGCAGCAGCTATTTACCTTTAAATTGCTCTTTTCAGTCTATTTTTTGTAGCAACTAAAAATTCACTTCCAAGATAATCCCCAATATATGAACATCTGTATTTGTATAACAGAAATATCAGAAAGTAACTATTCTCATCACATTAGTTAATTTCACATTTTTAGATGAGAAGGTCTGGGAATCCTAAATACATTTTGATAAAATGTATTCATGTATAATTGTTCAAAACATGTCTACTATTGTTCTCAAATCTGTTTGGCAATTTGCTAAAAGCTTTGATGAACTGGGTGTTTTTCTTTCCATAGTTAGCTATATTTTCCCATCTTAGTTATAAAAAGTTTTAGAAGAGCAGTGGTAATATCTGTATATCTAGTGTTGACTCAAGGTAAATATTGTTTTAAGACCCATTTTATCATTGAGTTTATTTACCAAAGTTATTTCTCTGTCCTGGAAAATATCCCAGAGTAACTTAGTTATTCAATTTTAGTAAATTCTATTTATGAAAAACTAGAATAAGTTTCAAACTGTACAATTATGTATTCATCTAATAAATGGATTTATTATTATTTGTTATATTTGTTCCTCTATAACTGTGTTTTATGTTGCAATCTTTGTGGAGGACTGATTTTGGGGAACATACCAGGTTAATAAGAAGTGACACTGATTTGAAAAAGGCCGTTCATTGCTTAATTCCAGGGCTGTACTCATACTCTAGTTGTCACAATTGGAGTTCTGCAGTATATAGAGCCTATGCAGCTATATGTAACAGCAGTGCATTCAAAGAACATAAAGGCTTGAGATAGGAAACTGGCTAGGTATTCTTGAAATCAAGTCAAGACTGTTAGCATAATTGTTAGATAAAACCTTTGGTTTGTGTTCCCTTAACCTCTTGTTAAAATTTGAATTTAAAAAATTAAATGAATGATTTCTAATTGCTTTCTGAAGAATAAAATTGAAGGTTAAATTTGACATTTTTACTTAGGAGAAATTTTTAAAAGTTTATTTAAATGATTGTTGTAATTTATAAAATTTGATCATTTTGAACTAAGACTTTCTTTAAATCAAACATTTTAGGAACTACATGTACCAAAGTCAGGTTTTTGAATTCAGTCTAGTATGAGAATATTTGCTGAGAAACTAGTTTTCTTCTAAACTATTTGACATAACTTTCTCTTATTTTGTGACCTAACTCCAAGTCACTCTTAAACTGTTTTTGGAAAGAAATTAAATATAAACCCAAAACGAGGCTTGTGAAAAAAGTGGGCTCAACCTTTGGTAGTGCTTTGGGTCTCTGCCGCTATTTCCTTAAGTGCAGGAACTCACAAGAATTAGCAGTGCAGCCCCTGCCATGAAAGACTTCAATTCCTTTATCTCTCCATATTAATCTGTCTGTCTTCCTTCTACCCTCTTTATATCTATTTATACTTGTATTTGCATAAACATGGCATTATGTGAAGGCTTGGTCTTACAAATGAAGACACAAATGCCATCTTTTGAAGCTCATGACCTTGCTCTAATTTAAAAGGTTAAGATGAATGCACAAATAATAACTATTCCAAGGCAGAATGTGATAAACTTTATGAGACAGAAAATGCTATGAAGGTTTATAGAAAAAATTCAAATACAGTAGGACATACATCTTAAATTTAAATAAATTTATTTTGAAGCTTAAAAGGCTAAGTAGTCTCTGTAAGAAAACAGTTTTAACACCTGCATGAAAGTCTTCCCAATATTGAAGGGTAAGAAGGAAGCCACAGCTTTCCTTATTTAAAGCTGACACAATGTTTGCCATGGAAAATTCTCAGGAAACTGTGGCTTAACACACCTTCAGTTTCTTCCATTTCAAATAAATTAAATAAAAAAGGGAAAACACCTCATCTTTTAATGGAAAAATTTTTATTTTGGCATATGGGCATTTATTGTGAACACAAAGCATTTGGTATTGAATTTTGAAAAGAATTTTGAGAATGTACATGTGAATATAAACAACAGTCTACAAATGAAAAAACTCTGTAACATGTAATGTTCATTCCTTTGAAATGATGCCTAAAACAAACTGGCTCTAAATGAACTGGTAAAGGGAGAATGCTAGTAGCAGTACTTTTGATATTAAGTGTATTTAATTTCAATTCTAGGTTTTACCTAAAGATATAAATCAATGTGTTAATATTTGTACTTATTAAAAACATTTAGGGACATAAGAAACAGTCTGTTCAGCTGGATCTGAAGAATTGTGGTAAACTAAGACTTAGAGTTCACATTTAAATGAACAAGAGACCATTATATATACACTGAACTCTTACATAATTCCTATGACCCTGTGATTCTAAAGTGCAGTCTTATATATATGGAACCTTACTTCCATCCTTTTGTCTTAAAGTTTCATTTTGTAGACAGAGACCTAGATTTAGACCTTGGAACTGTCATTTCCTACAAGTACACATATTGTTTCATTTGTTAAATCGGGTAATCAACATCTTCCCTGAGAAAGCTAACATATATAAAGCACTATATTAGTCAGGCAACTGGTAGATGTTAACAAATTTGCTTCCTCTCACCCTACAGTTATTTAATATAACCGTCTTTTATTTTTTACTGGATTACATATTCCTTTAGAACATATTCTGTGTTTTCTAGTCCCTTCATAGCTTCCACAGTGCCTAGCTGATTGCTATGTATGCAACAGATATTCTGAATTGAGACGCTCCTGAAATTCTGGCAACAGCAGTCTGGAAATGTCAGTGTTTCTGTCCCTAAACTCTCTAGCTTTAAGCTCCCATCGTATACATAATAACTGGTTACTTATTAACCTTTTTACTCCCTTTCTAAATTTGAAAAATAAATACACTGTTACTATTGCTATATACACATGTGCACACATACACACATGAATACTTCCTATGAGATCACTGTTATAAGATCAATTAAGATAAGAATGTATAATTGTGCAAGTTGTAAGATGTTACACAAATTAGTTTATTCTGTTCTATTCTGATGGTCAGATAACCTCAAATGTGCAGAGCTCTGTGTAACAGACTTATTTCATATTTGGTCATCTTCCAGTCAGCTCCCTTCCTATGGCAAACTAAAGAATAACAGTCCTCCCTTTACAACACTAAGCTGCCTGCCTCATTTTTGTTTTAGAGGTTTAATTTATTAAGAGATTTTGATATGAAAGAACCTGAATCTATGGAAAGATATCACAAATGAAATAAAATAGAAACAAAACAGTTTAAATCCATCAAGAACTTAGATGAAACAGAACTATTTTCCCTTCCTCCCTCTCTACCTCTTTTACTTCCTTTCTTTGGGGGAAGGTACAAAAGGGCAGAAAATTAATTAGGTTTCACAAAGTGTTGCAAATGGAAGATGATACCCTAAAATACTGATTTTACATATATTACACATATATTTACATATATTTACCTTCCAACATGAAAATCTGGCTGAGGAATTTAAAAAGAAAAGACACAGGATATCTTATTTTGGATATTTCCAAGTTTAAGTTATGCAGTAAATATTGCCAAGTTTTACTGTTAGAGTTTAAAGGAAAACAATATTATTAGAAAACCAAAAATAAATTGCTTTTTACTCTCACCACAAATTAAACGTTAATGAAATACTTTTTAGAATTTAGTAACCAGAAAGTTAAAAAAATATTACAAAAAATATTCTTGTAAAAATCTTTACTAATTTAAACTCCCAAGAGAAAACAGAAATATATTCTGCCATATTTTTATACATTTACCACTATCCTATTTAATGTGTCACTATTCTGTGTGAGATATGGATTGAATCACAAGTTTAAAACTATAATGCTAGCTTTTCCTCTCATTATGAATGAAACTTATGAAATAATATTTACTGTAAAAGTATACTAGTATAAGATAAAGACACTATTGTAAAATCACGCTCATGACTCTGGTATTGCTTTTCTGACAAGGACGGTGACGGCAACAACAAATCCTCCCATCCCTCAAACAAAAACCTTTCATATTCGGGCCTTCTTACAATAAAATGCTTTAACATTTAACATGTCTAAACTAGTATCAATTAATTGTAGAGAAGTAAGTGCTAGTCTATATAAATATAGAATAAGAGTATTTTTTCCTTAAGCTGGAATAGGCAACTTGATACTTATAGCTGAAGATTCCAACATACCTCTCTTAGTAATCAATAAAACAAGTAGGCAGAAAATCAGTAAAGATATAAGCCACGTGAACACCATCACCAACTAATTTAGTCTAATGACATTTACAGGACTCTGATTCCAGTAGCATACATATTGTTTTCAAGCACACATAAAATAGTTACCAAGACAAGCCATACTCTGGACCATAACGTAAATAAAGTTAAAAGAATAAAAATCCTAAGAAGTATGCTCATGGTTTGTAAAGAAAAGTAAAGCAACTAAAAGATACCTGGAAAACCTCCTAACTGCTCAGAAATTAAAAATGTAATTCTAATTAAACTATGGGTCAAAGATAAAGTTTCAAGGGAAATTCAAAACATTTTGAACTCAAAGAAAATGAAAATATAACTTACTAAATATACGGGAGCTAATGTAGGGCTTTGAGGGAAATTTATAGCATTAGATATATTACGTTAGAATAAGTAACATAAGCTTCCACATTAAGAAACTAGAAAAAGAACAAAGTAAACACAAATGCAAGAAAGAAGTCATAAAGATCAGAGTAAATGTCAATGAAAGTGGAAACAGAAAAGCAATAGAGAAAATCTATCAATCTAAAATCTATTCTCAGGTGGAACTGTCTTACGTAGGCATTAACAAAGTAGGTGGAAATGCAAATAGGGCAAATAGTAAGAAAGAAACAGGAGAGGCAAATCCAGGGAAAAGATGATTTGGGTAAAAGTTTAAATTGTGCCACATAATAGTGGTATATAGTCTTAATCGGTTCACTTCATTCTTTTAGTTTCCTCATTTGTTAAAAAGGGTAAAAATAATCTTTCACAGAGTAAATACAGGGATTAAATGAGACAGTCATGGAAATTATTTGGAAAGAATAAAGATTCTTTGTTTTAATTAGTAAGACCATTAATTGTTAAGTATCATATAAATGTCACACTAAATATAAAATGCCTTTAAGAACCTTGAAGGTATGATAACACAGCAAAGTAAATTTCATAAATTAACATAAATTTTTTTTAGTGGCAATATGAAGCTCAAGTGGAGAAAATCATTATATACTAATAGTAACTGACTTCTTGATAAGTTTTCTTATCAAGAAAAACAGTGATGAGAAAAAGTCGAAAATATAAATAAGAAACTTTTCCTAAAGAAATACGATCCACTGCAGATATACCTTTTTGCAGATTTTTTCAAAATTGATATCATCACCAAGAGCAGATTTAGTTATTATATCAGGTTTCAATTCCTGTAAAAAAAAAAAAAAAAAAAAAAAAAAAAATTTAGTTATGAATCTAAACTGTTATTGAGTTATATTCCTTCCCATGTTTTGCTTTTAATAAATCTGATATTAAATAAATTCTTAATTTTTAGAAGAGAATAACTCCTATCACACAGCAAGAAATTATCATGCTATGAAAAAAAAGCCATAGAAAATGTTTTAAGAGCTAATCCCCCGAAGACAATTATATTCAGATTCCATGGAGGCCAGAAAATTCAATGCACTATAAAATCTCCAGAATACTAAAAACATTTCTTTAATAAAAATAAGATTAAAATAATTCAAAATGTTAATTTAAGACTTCTTAAATGTAAAGAGATTTTTACTTATTTTAATGACATTACAAGACACTGACAATTTCATCATAGAGAAATGTAGAGATTTAGAGAAATATTTAATTTTAACTTTTAAACATATATAAACCACAAAATATTTTTATATTATGCAAGGGATTAATCCACATGTATTTTAGAAAATTAAAAAAAAAAAACAGAAAAGCAGAAAAATAAGAAAACTTAATGGCAATGTTTACATGGTTATTTTATCACACACCCTTCTTCATGTTTAAGAGAATTTTAGTTTGATATTCATTTCATTAAGGGAAATTAGTAAATGGATGAATAGATGGATGATTTTAAGATCAGACAAAAATAAACTTTTTCTATATTAATAGTTATCAGGTTTTCCTAATGTGCATGAATATATATACAGAGTTTCAACAATTCCAGCTTTCTGGCTAACTATTCAGAAGTAGAAGTATACTCTAACCAGCTTGCTAGGAACAGTTCTCCTTCAAGTACATGGGAAGGAAGCAAGCTTGAATAAAGTTAGGCAATAAGCCACCCAGTCAAAAGGAAATGGCCTGAGGAACTACATGAAACAGTCAGGGAATAATTTATGCTTATATTAACCTCTGTCTTCCATTTCTTTGATCGAAAAATGGAATGAAGAGCCTAGAGTGCAAGTTCTTCAAGGGTGAGAACAGCATCTTATTCAGCTTTGACTTTAGTTCCTAGTACAATGTCACATTTGTTAAACAGAATTGGACCAGAGTGAAAAAAATTTTAAATGCCTATTTCTTGGTGAGAAAACAGAAAATCTAAAGAGGTCAGTAAAGTCTCATCAATATAAAAGTCAAATTCAGGATTTTTCAAAGAATTTTTAGTTGCCAATGTGGGCTTTTTGTTTTAGAGAAGCAAAACTAAAGAGAACAAATAAATATTGGAAAAAAAAAAAACAGCCAGGACTAGTAGTAGAGTGCTGCAAAGTACGGCTTTATTACATTAATATAATTATATTATTATAATTTTTATTTATAATGGAAAACACTACTTAAGGACTCACTGAAATATAGATATTATATTGTGAATGGCTAGAAACTACATTAGCTAATAAGCCAATCAGTGCCAGCTAAAAGATTAAGACTGCTCCGAGAAAAGCTTTCATGCCAACTGGAAAACTAAGATCCATTTCTAGATCCAGCAATGCATATTTAGATAGCAGCTATGTGCCTATTTCAAAGACATTTACATGTACATAGTGTTGAAAGGTCATTTGGTCCCCTTCTGCACATTTAATCATAGCTAATAAAATATCAATTAAAAATGTGAAAGAAAAACGGTTCTGTCTATATGGCAATTTTACATTATGCCATTTCTTGTGTATGGAATTAATTCTAAGTAAAATGACTAACAGGAGAGGAAAACTAAGCTTTCTTTTATACAAAACTAATTCCAATGCACTTTTTTTCAGATAAAAGTATTTCTCTTAAATTTTAGAATGTTTTTTTCCTACTTTAAATTAAATATAACCATTGCAAATATTCTGCAATTTCCAATACAAAATAAAATGCATTATTCCATATGGAAATTTGCAAATTTTATATCAAAGTCATACATTATGAACTTGGGAGAAAAAAAAAAACCCGAAGTTCAATTTAAAAAAATGTTTTTGAACATTTTAAATCAAAGAAATTTTAAATATGACCCAAACACATTAAGTGGCTAAGAAAAAAGACATGTAGATACACATAAAATTATTCTCGACTAGAAAACCATGAACCAGAGTTCTGGTTAAGTTAGTGTAGTACATAAACGTTATGCTTGCGGCATCTCATAACCACATCAAAATTACAACTAAACTACAAAACAGCCACCATTGATCATTTGGGAGTCGTCTGAAGTCTAGTTGAACAAAAGTCCTACAACTAGGGACACACATGAGAGCCCAATTCCGGACTGGTAGGAGGAGGCAGAAACGCCAAACAGGCTGGCCCTACTCCTGTAAGTGGTAGTTGAGAATTGGAATATCTCAGGTGCGGAGGTTCCCCTAGAGGGGTGAGGGGTCCCGGCCCCACACAGGGCTCCCTAGCCTGGAGCTCCAGTGCCAGGAAGAGAAGTCCCCACAACTTCTGGCTGTGAAAAACAGTGGAGACTGTGGCTAAGACAGAGCACTACAGGAGCAGAGACTCTCCGCTTAAATGGTCCGTGCACAGACTTACTCAGAGACTGACTTACTCGCTCTGAGCTCTAGCTCTGGGACAGTTGCTCAAAAGGCACTAGGAATATACAAGGAGGAAAGGAATTGTCTGGTTTCAGGGCGAGGGCTGGAGGGCAGCTTTCTCCATACACAAGTGCTGGCAGAGGGCACTGTTCCTTTGTTGAGCTCTCCCCATTTCGGCTCGCAGATTCAGGCAGCCATCAAATCTGTTGGGTCTCCAGCGTAGCTAACACTGGTCATCCCAACCTATTGAGTCTCTGAGATCTCGACCCTCTGAAATTGCAAGGCTGCCCTAGCTGCTTCCAGTGGATTTTCCATACAAATGGCTTGCCTTGGTTCATGCTGTAGACTTTCCTAAAATCTCTCAACGGTTCACAAAACTTAAATAAGCAGCACCTGGCCTCAGCATGCCCTGTACCTCTTGCTGAGCAGCCCTAGGCCCAGCATTAGCAGGAGCAGGCTTCGGTTTGTGACTTGGCCTCTCAAGGCACTTCAAAGCTCATTGTGGGTGGTAGCCATCTGTGGATTGCTTGGTGGCTCATACCAGGTAGCCCTGGGCAGGGCATAGGCTGCAGTTGAACCTGCTTATGGCCGGACCCCTCCCAGGAGGCCCTGGCCTGCATGCCCAGAGGCTGGCTTCTGTCTGAGCAGGAGCACCACCTGGGATCACATCTGAGGATGACACACCCTAAGGGCAGACGGGGCAGGCACCAGAGCCCTGCTAAAGTGAATTTTGCTCTATAGGATCACTCTTACATGACAGCTCCTCCACTAGTCACTGCCAGTCCTCACAACCAATTAGCTCGAGGGTCAATCCCTCCCACTGACAAGCAAAAAGAAACCAAGACTCAACTACAACAGGAAGGCACACACAACCCATACAAGGGACATACCTGGAGTATCCAGCTTAGGTGACCGGGTAAGACTGTGTAACTGAGCCCCAGAGCACATCTAATACATAAGGTGACTCTACTAAGATCAGGAGACATAGAGGCCCTACCTATTACATAGAAACAAACACAAATAGGCAGCCAAACTGGGAAGACAAAAAAACACGTCCCAAACAAAAGAACAGAACAAAGCTCCAGAAAAAGAACTCAACAAAACAGAGACAAGCAACCTACTAGATACAGAGTTCAAACCACATGTTATAAGAATGCTCAATGAACTTAGAGGAAGAGTAGAGAAACTTGGTGAGAACTTTAATAAAGAGAAAGAAAACATAAAAGTGTAGATAAAAAACATAAACAAGAATAGTTGGAAATGAACAATAAAATAACTGAAATGAAGAATTCCTTGGAAGAAATTAACCATTGATTAGATGAAGCAGAGAATCAAATCAGCAATTTAGAAGGTTAAGGCAGCAGAAAACACCTAATAAGAATAGCAACAAGAAAAAAGAACCCCCCAAAATTAAGATAGTTTAAGGGGCCTCTGGGACATCAAGTGTCCAACATTGGCCTTACAAGGATACCAGGAGAAGAGAGAGAGTAAGGAATTGAAAACTTATTTAAAGAAATAATGATTGAAAACTTCTTTAATCCGGTGAAGGAAATAAGACATACAAGCCCGGGAAGTGCAGAGAGTCCTAAACAAGTCCCAAACCCAAAGAGGCCCACACCAAGACATATCACAATCAAAATGCAAAATGAAAAGACAAAGAGAGACTCTTAAAAGCAGCAAGAGAAAAGCAGTTAATTACCTACAAGGGAGCTCCTATAAGACTGTCAGCTGATTTCTCAACAGAAACTTTGCAGGCCAGAAGGGACTAGCAGGAAATATTCACATGGAAAAGTGAAAATCAGTAATAGAAGCTTCCACATTAAGAAACTAGAAAAAGAGCAAACTAAACACAAGCCAGGATCTACAACCAAGATTACTCTACCCAGCAAAGCTATCATTCAGAATCAAAGGATAAATAACTTCCTAGAAAAAAAAAAAAAGCTAAAGGAGTTCATTACCACCAAGACAATGTTACAGGAAATGTTGGAGGTACTACTTTAAAAAGAAGAAAAATGGGAAAAAAAGGAAAAAATATGGATAATAAAATGACAATAATTACATATCTAGCAACCACTTCTTTAAATGTAAATGAATTAAACGCTTCAATCAAAAGATAGGATGGCTAAATAGATATGGAAACAAGACTCGTATATGCTACCTACAAGAGACTCACATCATTGAAAGACACACACAGACCGAAAGTAAAGGGATGAAAAAAGGTGTTACATGAAAATGGAAAACCAAAAAAAGCTGGGGTAGCAATACTTGTAACAGCAAACAAAATACACTTTAAAACAAAGGCTGTAACAAGAGACAAAGAAGGACCCAGTCATTTCACTTCTCAGTATTTATTTGAAGAAACCCAAAACATGACTTTGAGGGGACATGTGAATCCATATGTTCATTGTAGTATTACTTACAATAACCAAGATATTGAGGCTATTGGGTGTCCATCAATAAATAAATGGATACAGAAGAGGTGGTATAAATATACAATGGAATATTACTCAGCCATTAAAAGAAAAAAAATCTTACCATCTGCAACAACATGGATGGACCTATAAGGTATTATGCTGGGTGGAGTAAATCAGACAGAGAAAGACAAATGCCATATATGGACTCTAGAGAACGAGACAAACAAACAAACAACAGAAACAAGTTCATAGAAACAGAGAGCATTCTGATGGTTGTCAGACTAGGTGGTGGGAGGATGGGAAGTAGAGAGAGGATTAAGGGTACAAATTGGTAGTTATAAAATAGTCATGGGGATGTAGAATATAATATGGGGAATATAGTCAGTGATATTTTAATAACTATGTTATGTTGTCGGATGGGTACTGGATTTATCAGGATGATCACTCAAGTTATATAAATGTCTAATTGCTGTGTTGTATGTCAACTGTTACTGGAAAAAATATAAAAATAAAAAAAAATGCAACAATGATATGCCAAAAACCATGAATCAAGGGTAAACGAAGATGAAGAAGATACCACAGTTATATAACAGGTATAAATACAGAACACTGCACCATAAATTAGACAAGTAAAATGAGCAATTTATTGAACTGTACAAAAATGATGCAAAGGTTTTTCATTAAAAAAGTTTAAATTTATCACTAATGTATGGGAAATTAAAAATATCAGTAATTTGCTAATAAATGCAAACTAAATTTGGCATCTGCAACTAGGTTGAATTAAGTAGTTTCCTTTCCTTGGATTTCCTTAAAATGATTCAAGTCTGAAAATTTTAATCTTCCCATTTGGGAGCTTATTCATCAGTTAGCAGGGCTCTGTGCTAACTTGTGTAAGTCACATATTCTTTTATTTGATCCAGTGTTATTTTCTAGCATCAATTTATTTATGCTTTCAAATAGAATTATCCAAAGACGAAATAAAGCCTTAAATTCTTTACAATATTTATGCTAGGAGTTATTAATCTATTAATAAAACATTAGAATTATAAGGGACTTCAGTTATTCATAATTCTACACTTATGCAGAAGAGTTAATTCAGCAGGCCTGTGTTGCTCAAATTTTGTGCATTCCTGGAAAAGGCTTATCTTCAGGCCTGGCCCTTGGCCAGCTCCCGAGAGATGAGCTCTGAGCCCTGGGGCCAGAGAGTACCAATCTGACAAGATAGTTTATGCTAACAATGTGATTTATGGTGGCCACTTCTTTGCTCTGGGAGGCTGGTGAGTGAGCAGTTGAAGTCATTCATGTAGGTGATTCACGCCTATGTGACCAGCTCCCCATCAAAATCCTGGACATCAAGATTCAAGTGTTTCCTTGGATGGCAATGCTTTGCAAGTTGTCACACTTCATTGCCAGAAGTGTGTCCATGTGACTATACTGGAAGAAGACACCACGTGCTTATGCCTAGTTTCTCCTGGACTTCTCCCATGTGCCTTTTCTTTTTGCTGATTTTAATCTGTATCCTTAAATAGTAATAAACTGTTACTGTGAATATAAAAAACTTTGAATCCTGTGAATCCCTCTAGTGAATCACTAAGCTTCCGGGTGATCTTGAGGACCCCTGACCCTCTCAGTTTTATAGAAGAGAAACTGACAACCCAAGAAAGTTTTTAAGACTCATTCAAGGTATTGCAACAAAAGACTAGAATCTCCACATTTTGCTTTTTGCCATATCTTCTCATCAGTCAGTGGTGATAAATTAGAAATTGTTTTAATTCCTTCCTAATCATATTAAACTAACATTGCTCAAGTCATCCACAAATAACCAGATCCGCCAGAACATCCCAGTTCCCTTATTTCACACTGCCAGATGCCACTGCATATTATATTTTAAATAGAAAATTTAACTGGAATTAGGTAATCCCAATTTAGGTTATTTGGCTATCTTCTTGTTTTTCTTCTCTCCAGAGGCTTTTGTTTGAACAGTCAAATACAGCAGTCCCCCTTATCCAATGAAGATACATTCTAAGACCCCCTAGAGAATGCCCCAAACCGCAGATACTACCGAACTCTATGTATTTTTCATATACATACATACCTACGATAAAGTTTAATTTATAAATTGGGTGCAGTCAGGGATTGACAATAACTAGAGTACAACAGTAAAACAACAATTATAACAACAAACCATAAAAAAAGGTATGTGAATGTGGTCTCCCCTCCCTCCCTCTCTCTCTCAAAATATTGCATTATATTCACTTTTTCATTTAAAGGAAGCTTTTTATGGCTTCTTTTTGGCATAACCACCAGCATCACTAATTTTGTGTTTTGGTGACATTATTAAGTAAAAAGGGTTACTTGAACACAAGAACTGTGATACTTAGACAGCTGATTTGATAGCCGAGATGGCTAGTAAGTGACTAACAGGTGAGTAGCATATATAGTGTGGATACCCTGGACAAAGAGTAAATTCATGTTTTGGGTGGGGGATTTCATCATGCTACTCAGAACAGTGCACAATTTAGAACTTATGAATTGTTTATTTCTGGAATTTTTCACTTAATATTTTCAGACCACATTTGACTGCGGGTAACTGAAACCACGGAAAGTGAATAAGGAGGGACTACCGTATACTGACTCATAACTACATCATCAGTGTAGTGTTGTCTCTGGTTGAGTGGAGGGAAGTATGTCTACAACCCAACTATTCTAAATCAGTGGGGCGGAACACTGTATCAAGACAAAAAGTAACTTGGAGGCAGCAATCCTACTGACATTTTAAATTCCAAGAGACTCTTATTAAGGCTTTTAATTTAGTAAAACATAGAACTTGTTTGTATTTTCCAAAATATGATCAAGATTGGAATATGATTTTAGGGGGTTAATTCCCAAGACAAGGAATTATAAAGTGCCAAGAAAAGTCTGGATTCTTGCAGTTTTATTGTCTATTTGGAAATGAGGTAATATATGCATTTCTCTGAAATAAAGGATCTGAAATAACTTGAGAGCTATTCACATCCAAATCTTCATGCTTTTCCACAGACGGTAATGTCATTATGGTTACCCTTCAGTGACAATGAAAACCTTATTTTCTAAATACTGTCTACCATTTCTTAAATACAGTTCTACCAGATGGAACTTCAACAGGTTATACTCCGTTATCAAATTCCAAGGGATTTTCCAAACAAAGTATTTATATCATTCCCCTTTACCTATTCATGTATTCTCTATTGCAATTAATGGCATCTCCAGCCTCTGCTACTCAGGTTAGACAGCTCAGTGATCTGATACTTTGGGTCTCTGTCATGCTTCTATTATGATCCCACCCTTTTTTGCTTTCTCTGCTGCAATATCTGTTGAATTTCATTCCCTCCGTTGGACTGCCATCATCTTACCCTTAAGTTCAGGACTTCATTATAGACTGTGGAGATTATAATGGCCTAACTAGTAGTATTCCTGCCTCCAGGACTAGTAACTCCAAGACCCATTATATGTCACTGTCCTAAATACAAAACGAAGTCAAAGACCTTCGGTCTGACATTCAAATCCATTCATTACCTGTCCTCAAGGTATCTTTCTGCTCTAATATTACACTTCTTCTAGGGTGTCTCATATGCCACCCATTCAGTTTTACACAGAATCCTGTGACTAAATTTTCTATTTTCCTACCTCAGTATCCTTGGTAAACTGTCTGCTTTAAAAAATTTTATTTGTAGAATGCCTTTCTCTAACTGGCCACCTATGTTTTTTCACTCCCTTTCTACCTCAATCAAAATCTATCCATATTTCAACTCTTGCTTGCTAAATATGACTAAAATGAAGCAGGGTTTCTTAGAGAAATGGCTGATTACAGATCTGAGGGAGGAAAAGTATAAGCCCAGAAACATTGTTATGCCAAAAAAGGAAGAACTAATAGGATTCTCTCAGAGTTACATAAGCTACTTTTGAAGGGATACCACTGGTCAAATGTGGGTAGGATAAAAGGATAACAATAATGACCACATAATTTGTTATTCAAATGAGGACTCATATGAAAGTGAAATGAGGCACTATTAAAAACTATGCTGGGACACAAGTGGTAAATACCAGAAGAATCTCAGAAAAATACAGTCATATGGTCACCCTAATTATAACACTTAGGAATTTCTCATATTTCCAAATGCTCTTTATTTCTTTTAAATACATTTCAAGCAGACTTCTGCTCCAATTACTCCAACTAATGTTCTTGTAAAAGTCACCAATGATTTCCATATTGTACTATGAACTGGTCTCAGTAATCTTCTTACTCAATGAATCAGCAACATCTGATTCTTCCCCTCTCTAGCCTATCATCATCACCTTTTAACAAGTTAATTCCTCCTTTCTCTTTGATATACTTTCTTCATGACTTATAGGACCCATACTGTTGGTTTTTCTTCCTTAGCTTCCTTTGCTAATTCTACCTCTTCTTTCTAGCTTCAGAGTGGACCAGGATTCTGTCCCTGGTACTCATCACTATCTCATGCTACCTTAATGATTTCATCTAGTCTCAAGAATTTAAACAACATGTACAAGTCAGATTTCTAGTCAAGATGGCAGAATAGGTAAACACTATGCTTGTATCCTCTCACAACCACATCAAAATTACAACTACAGAACCATCATGAGAATGTGCTGAAGTCTAGCTGAATAGAAGTCCTACAACTAAGGATATACAGAAGAAGCCACACTGAGACTGGAAGGAGGGGCAGAGATGTGGAATAGGCTGGCCCCACAACCACGTGGGTGGTTAAAAATGGGGAGGGATATCTTGGCTGTGGAGATCACCCCAGGATGAGGGAGGGGGGTCCCAGCCCTATACCACCTCTCCAGCCCAGGGTTCCAGTGCCGAGAAGTCAATAGCCAAGATATGGAAGTAGCCTAAGTGCCCATCAATAAGACAACTGGATAAATAAGACATGGTACATAAATACAATAGAATATTACTCAGTCATTAAAAAGAAAAAAATCTTGCCATATGCAACAACATGGACAGAACAAGATTCATACTAAGTGAAATAAGTAAGACCGAGAAAGGCAAATACCATGATTTCTTTTATATGTGGAGTATAAAAAATAAAACAAAACAGAAAGACTCGTAGATACAGAGAACAAACTAATGGATACCAGATGGTAGAGGGGTTGGGACGATGGGTAAAAAAGAGGAAGGGGTTAAGAAGAACAAATTGGTACTTACAAAATAGTCATGGGGATATAAAGTACAGCATAGGGAATATAATCAATAATACTGTAGCAACTATATATAGTGTTAGATGGGTACTAGGTTTATTGGGGTGATTACCTTGTAAGTCATGTAAATGTCTAATCACTAAGTTGTACACCTGAAACTCATGTTACATGTTAACTGCAATTAAAACATAAATTATTTTAAAATATAAATAAAAAATAAATATCACATATGAGTCAACAATTCCTAGTCTCTTATCTTTAGTGCAAATCTTTTTTGCACTCCAGACTTACATATCAAATTATTTCACATCATCACTCCTAATCCTTCCTACTCTGCTCTGATTTTCCATAACGTATCATCTAACATACTAATTAACTTATTTATTATGCTGTCTTCCTCAATTCTCCCCAAAATAATTACAGAAGTCAGAATACTTTGTATATTTTTTCCCTCAGGTGTATCATAATGGAATTTGGTAAATTATCAAAAATACTTGCTGAAAGAATGGATACTAAAGTTTTAACCTGTCAGGTGTTATAAATTGTTAAACTGAATATCTCAGCTATCTCTGTATTGGGTAGAGCATAAACTTGATCTGCCAGTAAACACTGCCCCTGTTCAGGAATTTTATGACAGAGAATAAATTTAATAACTGTCTTTCATTCAAACTTATTAATTTTCTAAATTGAAAACAAACAAAAAACCAGTTAATCGTTAATGTCCATGTTGAAATGTGAATCTAAGTCACTATCACATCTAATACAGAACTTCATGTAGGGAAAACCAAGAAAATAATCTAAATACTTTGTATTTCTTGATTCTACAAATACTTTCTTTACAACTTTTTTTTTTTTTTAATGCCTACAGCACCTGGTATTCCTAGGTGGTCTCCCATCTAAGTACTAACCAGGCCCGACGCTGCTTAGCTTCCAAGATCAGACAAGATTGGGTATGTTCAGGGTGGCATGGCCATAGACTCTTTACAACTTTTCTAAAACAAAAATAATAAAGCAATATAAATTTAAGTCTCCCATCCTACAGCTTGTGAAGTTATGGTCACCTTTTAAAAGTTAGCTTCACGCTACAGGAAGCTTTTCATGAATCCTCAAAGAAGTACTACGTGGCCCTCCTCCAATGCATCTATCAGTGTTTAATACACAGTATTGAAACTCTCTGTTCACATGTCCATCTCTCTCATTAGACTATAGGCTTCTCAAGGGCAAACATCATATTAATTTCTTACTTCTATAAACCAGCAGAGTATTGGTAAACAAACACGACCTACTATATTTTTGTTGAGCTATAAAGTGCCATGGTCATGAGGATAGCTCCAAGATGACATGATAAAAATATATAAACTTTTCTGGCAAAGTAAGGGCCTAAATAATATAAGGTAAAACTTTTGTTTTTTGAATCCTACAATACTAACTAAAATAGTGAAAATAATTTCAGCTTCTGATCTAAAGTAACAGTGATGATGACTGGAGGGTACAATAGATCTTCAAAAGACGTCTGTTTAGGATTTGTCACTGAATAGGTTCTGGTGTAATTTTTCAAACTGATGTTGAAGGCAATAGCTATCTTGAATAATGTTTTATCTTTGCCATTTACATGGAGTAAAAGACTGCAGAGATTCAAATCTTAAAAAATTTATTAAAAGAGTGCTGTGCTAAAAATAGCGATACTGCATATTTAGTGGTATAAAAACAGTATCAACTCAACTTGCTAAAACTTTAGGAAATAATACATATGGCTTGATTCTTCTTTGCTTATATAATTATATCCTTCTACACCTTTAAAAGTCATCGATGCTAATTTTACTTCAAAAAATTCATTACAGTTGACCCTTGAATGTGGCTTTGAAATGTGCAATCCACTTACATGCAAATTTTTTTCAATAAATACACTGTCAGTTGGCCCTCTGTATCCCAGGGTTTCACATCCACAAATTCAACCAACCACAAATCAAAATTGATCCTTGGTGGGGAATTCTCGAATACAAAGAGTCAACAGTATACATTGTTCCACACCATTTAATATGACGGATTTGAGCATCTCACATTTTGGTATCTGCAAGGAGTCCTGGAACCAATCCTGAGGGATAGCTTTAGTTAAATTTTTTGGGGAGTCAAAAGTTAAACAGGGATTTTTAACTGAGTAGAGAGTCTACACCCCTAATTCTCATGTCATTCAAGAGTCAACTGTATTTAAAATTCAAATTCTTAAACCTGAAATGAAAAATGAATAATAAAGACACAAGCACTATTATTAAATGGTGGGTAAAAGAAATTTAAAAATTCACAACTTTGATAGAAATTTATCTTCATTTTGATTAGAAAAATTTAACAGTATCGTGCTATAACCTCTTTAAAAATTTTTTTATAACAGATGTCCATAATAATATCTAGTATGTTACTAGAGAGACTTCTATTGTGCAGAAAACCAAGCACTGTGTAAAAAAAAAAAAAAGATAAATAAAGAGTACCTTAATTTTTGAAATAACATGCAAATGACCTGACATAACACAAAGGAAGATGCAATGCAGTGGACTGTTAAAAACTGATTACGTAATTTCAATATTTACATATGAAGATGAAATAAGCAGGGTAATTTGTGTTTACTGCTGTGGTTCTCAGCGGTAAGAATAATTAAAAGATAAGCAAAATATTGAGGGACCTTTCTCAAACTGCACAAACCTCCCTTCCACGATATGTCCCCAGGCATGAATCTTCATGCATGTATCCCTACAAAACCACTGTTTAAGAGGTTGGTGAAGGCTGTGATGATTCGCTCTGGATTTTTAAGAGTATGTATGAGGTGGGGGTGAATGCAGTGTTGTTATCAAAGAAAGCTAGAGAAACTTAAAAACAGGAATGCATAAAGCATGTGCAGGAGATATAAAATCGACTGCAGTATGCAGATAGAAATAGAGATGAGAGATAAAATTGGTCAGGATGAGAAGAACCAACTAATGAAAAAGCTTTTAATACCCATGAGGAATTAGACCCCATCTAATAGACAATAGGAAGTAAATTTAAGTTCTTGAACAAAAGAGTGATATAGAAAACAAAGTAGGTTTACTACTAGGAAATTTTACTAGTGTCAGGTTTTTGCTGGCAGCCAGTTAAAGAATTACTAAATGTCTACAAATAGTACTGTCTCACTTTAGTTCCAAGTTGACTTTTATGTTTAAAGTTGAATCTTCATAGTCTAAAAACTAAACTGAAATGCATCTTTCAACTATAAATTATTTTCATAAAGATGTGAAAATAACTGATGTAAAAAGAATTACAATTTCAGTGAGCAAAAGCTAAAAACAACTTGTAAAATTCAATAGTCCAAAGATTTACATTACATTTAAAAGCAGATACTAACTAAGCATAAACATTTCCAAATAATTTAGTCAAATGAAGCTGGAAAATCTTCTTGTCATTATACAGTCCTGTCTCTCACAATATAAATACCTTTTAGAAAATAAGAAAAAATAGCTTGTTTAACTCAAGTTATTAAACACGATCACATTTTTTTATGCCAAATAAAAACATCTAAACTGTTCCTGGCACATGAAATTATCCATTTCTGAATGTTTAAGGAGGCAAGCAGAGAAAATGAGATGCAGCAATTACATCAGCCTGAAGATTCTACTTAGATTTAGAGCAAATCTGCATTCTAAGGAATAAATCAGAGTAGAAAGATTTTTTTCATTTTAGAGATCTTCTAACAAAATGGCTGGCCTTGGGGAGAAAAGTTTACTATTTTTGACATGGAATCCAAACATTTGTTTAAAAGAACATAATTTTGTGTAAATTTATAAGAAGTAAATAAAATACTTAAAACCACTTTATTTTAATATCTTCTCAATAACATGTTAAGAAAATAGAGATGAGATGTATATAGTTATTTATTATTCAGTATATCGAATAAAAAGAACAAAATTACAGCTTTATATGAATATATTATATCCACTTTTTTACTTCTAAAATTTATCTACATAAATGTGTTTAGTTTTCCTTGCCTAAACTCAAAAAAATTAAAGAAAAATAAAAAAATCTTCAAAAGCCAATTATATAAGCTCATAGAACATTTTTTCTTTAATGAATCACCCAGGAAATTCACCAAAAGGTCTTAGGAAAATTATATTAGGTGACTGAGGCAGAGTCTTTCCCTGTAATATTGAAATTATGACTATGATACAGGGATGTGCTAAAAGAGATTTAGGAATGTTAAAGGAGAGTGGTCTGTAACTGGAATAGTAAGAGACAATCTTTCAAAGCCTGAGAGAAGTCAACTATTTGTTATTATAAGTTCTAATTCCTTCAAAGTATTTTTGCTAGAACTTCAAGTCTCCAGTATTTTCAAGAGTACAATTATAATAAAATCCATACTCATTTCTTAATTATATTTACATCTGTTATTAAAGAGCCTTTGCCAATTAAAAGTAGAATCGCATTACATTCTAATTAAAATATAGTGCCAAATTTAGCAAGGAATGAAACATTTTTGAAATCTCATCATTGCTACTAATTCATGGCCCCATGGAAATTGATTATTTTGGTATTTAGCTTCCAGATATTATTTCTAAATGTTAAACGCACACATGAAATCCTACATGAATAACCAGGCACTCTATATCTTTAGGAAAGCCCAACTACTCTAATTACGTCAAATTATAAGGAAATCCTATTTTTCCCCAAGAGGCAATGATAGATTATTTATTATTTTCCCTTTTCAATTAATGGTGATTATTAAAATTATAATACAAAAGTATATTTCTTTATAATACCTAATTATTTTTGATAAAATTGTGCATTTAATACTTAAAGTAAGAGAGGTTAGGTTAATAGAGTGTTAAGAACATGAGCTATCGATTCAGATGGATTTGGAATGAATCTTGGTTTTGCCAAACTCTAATAGTGTAATTCTGGGCAAGGCAATTAATTCTTAAACCCTCAGTTTCCACATCAGAAAAATGGGGCTAAACAGGAATCTTGAAGACCTATTATCAAGATTACATATAACATATGTAGGATGAAGCACTGAGTCTAGCACAGAGTAGGAACTCAATAACTAATAACTAAAATTTTTATTAAATTATTAGCAGTGTTCACATATCTGAAGTTGAACTTCCTAGTGCTATAAATAACATGTAAGTCTGGGATGTAAAGTTGTGTAAAACAGTATCCTTGCTATTGAAATTCAATGAAAGACTGTTAAGGAAATCATATCAATTTGGTGAATTGGTAACATTAATTTTTTATTAAACTGTCATTTTACCTTTTCCAGGAAACCTTCTCTGATTATTAGCTAGAAGCAATCTCTTGCTCTTTTAAAATTTTCAAAGCACCTATTATAACTTACCCTGTTTTTAAAACTGTGCAGAGCAGGAACAATGAATTACATGGCATATTGCCTTCCATAAACATATGCTTAATAAATGTCTCCTTAATGCATGAAAAAATTAAGTCAGTGTTGCTTCCTAAGTAGTCAACTCCTCTCTAATCTCTTCCCAATAATCGATGCTACACTCTCCTTCGAATTTATTTTTCTAGAAAATACACAGATTACTCAAGAACTTCCATCATCTACATTCCCTAAAAGGCTTTAAATTGTAATCTTATCTACCATTCAGCCACCATCTTCATTTAACCTTTTGCTTCTCTATTCATTCCATATTCTGGCCATGGCATTCCTTTACTGAAGAAATACCTGCTGAATGTCTCCTTTATGCTAGTTAGTACACTAAGCATAGGAGATAAAAAGACATCTTATCAAAAAAAGGAGACATATAAGGAAATAATTAGGTCAATGTGCTAAATATTATAATAGAAACATTACTGAGCAGTCCCTCCAAATCACATCAAGAACTTTCAAACCTGTATGCTTTGTTTTTGGTGTGTTCTATTTACCTAGACTGCCTTTCCAAAGTAAAATCATATTTATTTTTCAAGTTACAACTTAGTGTCCCCTCCTTCTATAAGGTCTTCCTTAAATCCTATAAGTAATTAAACTAATTGGTCCCTTTGCTAGGTTCTTATGACTCTTTGATTATAATACTGGTATAGTATATACCACAGACAGACTCATATGCTTGTTTCCCACAGAAGGGCATGTTCTCTGATGGTAGAAATCTAATCATGTACATACATAGTAGGTTCTAAATTCAAATGTATTTAACTAAGCTAACTTGAGCATATAGCACGGAATTTACAATAGTTGTTCTGGAACTTCCTAGTCTTTATTTCATTTGTACGTTTTTTTTTTTTTTTTTTTGGATCACAAATTTTATGGATCTTAAGAAAATATATGATCATTAATAAACTGGGCTGCTATCTTAGAATGTAGAGAACAGAAGAATTATTAACTACAACCAAAATCCTGAAGTTCTACTTTAATATATTGAGTTTCAACAGAAATCAAGAATTTAAAAAGCGAGGATTTCTCTCCTTTCCTCACCTATATATAAAATTGATATATCTTGTAAAGCAATGGTCTCCACCTTTTTGGCACCAGGAACCGGTGCTCCTATGAGAATCTAATGCCTGATGATCTGAGATGGAGCTGAGGTGTTGATACTAGTGCTGGGGAGTGACTACAAATACAGAAGAAGCTTTGCTTGTTCACCCGCTGCCCACCTTCAGCTGTGTGGCCCAGTTTCTAACAGGCCACAGACTGGTACCAGTCCATGGCTGGGGGTCAGTGACCCTTGTTATAAAGAGTTTAGTTAGTTTTGAAGAAGAAAAAAGGGAAGAATAAAGTGAACTATACATTTTCATTGTAAATTGCTAAAGAAGGTTTTTTAATTGGAGAAATCACAGCCCTTAGGGTTATTTTTATTTCTTAGAAGACTACAGAGTTTACATAATTTAGTGGCAAGTAGAGAAAACAATAAAATTCTTCATATTCAAGAAAAAACAGAACACTACTGAGTTTCTTTTGTTACAAAATATCAGTATTTTGAGTAGCAAATACTAACAGCTACTGCAACAGAAAAAAAAAATACATGGTTTCTACTTAATAGAAATCTAACAATGTGTTCATGTTAATAAGTGTAAACGTTTGAAAATAATGACATCATTTAATTCAAAATTCAGGTGACAGCTCAGTTGAATAAGAAAATCACATTTTTAAGACTGTTATTTCTTGTTTTTATTGTGGTTTTACTTTAGGACTCTGTGTCTCTCATCGTGTTTTTCAAACAAACTATGTTATAATATTCGCCTCTTTTTTCAATCACCACATTATTTCATTCTGATATTATGATAGTAGTATTGGTTATCCAAATTTTTTAAATTAACAATTAAAAAGAGTTTTAGATACTTTCACAATTAGTAGAAAGGTTCTGCCAAAGTTTTAAGTTCAAATTTGCAGAATTACAAAACTTAAAAAATCAAATCAAAATAAAACAAAAAGAAATAAAAAACATTTTGACAGAAAGCTCATGTGATATTCCTTACTTCCTACCCCTCAATCCTGTATACACACTCAGTAGCCTCTATAGTAGGCTTATCTGAACTGAAGCAATTCCAAAATCAGTTTTTTAATTTAAAATTAGGTGTATATAATGACTCAATAAATGGTAATAGCATTTTCAACACTTTTGCCAACAAGGACCTGTAACTTTTTTTTGTCTTCAAACAGAAGCAAGCAGGTACCCAAACAGGGGATGGATACACTTTTATTTGTTACAATTATTCTCATTTAAAAGCTAACAAAGTTTTAATACTACCATAGACTCAATATGACATCTTCATATCGACATAACTTATAATGAAATCATGACCTCTACATATTAAAAATGCAACATTGCCAAAGGTTTCAGAAATATGACCTATTCAAAATGCTGGCTTACAGCCATAGAAACCACATGCCAGGAAGCAAACTGGAATTCCAACATGATGATCTGTTTCTAAATATTGTTGTATGTGTGAGGAGAGCAGTATATACTATAATGATCTTTTAAAAATCCCATTATGACTTCCTGTTTATCATTTTAAATGTGACGAGTTGAGTGCAGAAGGATATTAAATCAGGGCATCTTGCTCTGCTTTAAGAAACAATAAATTATGTCGTTCCTCTCGAAAAATTAAATTAGATGTTAAATGGCCTTAGAGAACTGGCCATGGTGACAATAAAAACGAAGAGCCAATCCATTCTTCTATTTCTGACACTTAACATTAAAACTAACAAAAAATGAAAACATCTCTTTGGTTACAGACTCTTCTTAGTAACAGTTCAGTAATATTCTACTTATCTACCGATACTCGGAGCAACCTCAACATTCTACATATGCCAATAAAAGAAATTTTGCTTTAAAAGTCAGTCAGTCAGCTCACCAGACAGCATCCATTATGTACCTGACATAGCTAAGGAATGAAAGCTGTCTGGAGCGTCAGACAGAAGGGGAGTGAGAGGGAGCTGCAGAGTGGGCAGGATGGGAGAAAGATGAGGAAAAGCAAAGACAAAGCACGAAATGAAGGGACAAAGGGCTAGGAAAGAAACACACAAACAGAACTACACGAATTTCTGAGAGCTCTAGATCCTGATTCTAATCCCTGGTGAGGTTAAAATGCACTCCTTGTCTTTAGGCTTCAAAAGAAACCCCCAAATCTTAAAAACTCTTTTTAACTGAGCTCAGTCAATCATGTAAAATGCTGAATTTCAGGAGCATCTGAAAGCTCCTAAGTGAAGATCTTTAGGAAAGATTTGCATCAGAGAGAGATTATAAAGTGTCCAGAATAGTGATAGTAGTTAAACTTGTAAGTAGCCATGTTAGAGAGTATAAAATCAGAAGATAAAAAAAGAACTTACGGCGAACACCAGCATAGTCGGGTCAGAGTAAATCTTATTCAAGGAAACTAATGAACAGGCAGGTAGATAAACTACGCGGGCTGCTCAGGTAATGAGAAGTGAGGAGGTGGAGATCACAGTGGCTTTATTAATAAGGTAAAGATGCTATTCTAATAAAAAGGGGAAAGGAAGCAACTGGGAGATGGTTAAAGGATAATGATGGATGGGTGTTAAGGGATAAACTAAACAAGTTTATTGACTGAAGAACATTCACATAGGAGCAGAGTTTGAAGTTGTAAGTGAAATAAGGCATAAGTAACAAAGGAGAAAAAAGAAAGGAACATAACACATATAGAGGGATTGGCCCTGAACAGGAAAAGAAAGCAACTTTCCCTTTGGGGCAAATAAGAACTATCAGTCTGGGGTTACTCTGAGAAGAAATATATACCTATAAAAATATAGAAAGTTTATATATCATTTTTCTAAACATCAAAATATATCTGTCTCTTTATTAAGGCAAGAAAGATGATCATATCTAAAAATATATCATATCATGATAAAAGGTTAGATGTTTAAAGTGTAAACATCTAGAAAGGTCCTTATCATATCTAAAATATAAAATAAATAAGGCATTGCTAATTTACTAAATTAAGTATTTAGGTGGTATAAGTATTACTATAATGATATGTAAAAACATGTCAAACACTGTCTTTGCAATTAAAAGATAAATTCCAATTAGAATATTTCAAAACAAAAATACTATTTCAGTATAAAGCTAAAAAGCCTACTCTTCCACTCATGATTGAAAGAGTAAGGTAGTGGAGGTAGTAAACTCCAAACTGAGATAAAAGATTAGGACATGGGAATAAAAAATGACTTTTTAGAAGATAAACTCAATCACTTGCATTTTATGGATGAAGAAAACTAAGGCCTATAGAGGTCAAAGTTCATAAACTTAATAATATTTCAATTCTAAGAGTTAGAACCCAGTTTTGTAGTTTTCAATTCATACTCATTACACTTTTCTCTTTTTTTTTTTCCCCTTCTGGCCTATTGCCAATGGCGTTAGATGGAAATATTTTATATGTTCTAACAAAAAAGTAGGCAGACACTTCTAAAGAAAAATACTACTCTGTACCAACTTCTCTGAAGACTGTTGCAAATAATTAATCCAGTTCATAATTATATTCACATAACTGAAAATTGTGAACTGTCAAGAACTAAAACACCTTTTTTCAATTTAGAAATGTTAGCAGCAATTCTCTTACTATCTTTGTGTATTAACAATATCCTTCACTGCTTTCACAAAATTCCCAAAGCACGTGTTTGTGACTAATTGCTATCCAAAGTTCTCTGTCATTTTCACATTCAATTACATTCTAATGCTTCAGAAATGTTATAAAGATTAATATAAGTTATTGTAAAAAATTAAATAACAAAGATTTTCAAAATTCTTAGAATATAAAATTGTACTATTCACAAACATGCATGTGCACACACACACATCCCTATAGTGTATATATAATACATTTTTGCTTTCTGTAACATTTTTGCTGTATAATGAATATTATGTTAAGAAGTAAATTTTCTAATCCATGTTGCTTTAAAATTCTTTAATGTTTCTACCTGAATACATATCTACTTTAAAAGAGTGATAGATTTGTTTGTATGTAAAAACATTAAATACATATATAAAAATAATGTATTAAGGTAGATACATATTCCTATTTTCTCTATATTTATACTCTATAACTTTGATTTCTAAAAAATATTTAAAGAATTACACTAAGCTGTGTTTAATTTTTTAGTATTATGTTTCTATAAATATTCTCATTTATCCTTATGTTTACAGAATATATTCTTAAAAATGAACATGCTCAGTCAATAATTTTAACATGTTGCCAATGTCTGCTTAAAAAAGGTTTTACTAATTTCTAAGCTCAATGACAGTGACAAGGACTTCCTGATGATGTAGCAACACCATCTCCAATAAATATTTGATTTCACTTTAGTACAGCAGCCATTAAATTTTACATTGTTCAATCTATCCACTTATCTATGTTATCTATTTAATAAAGTGTTCACCAGAGGAGACATTTCCAGTAGTAAGAGAAAAGCAAATAGAAAGAGAAAAAGGAAGAGAAAATGTGATGGGACAAGAAAAATTAAAAAAAATTAGTCATGCAGACAGAACCAGTCTCATTGATCTCTGCACTGCCTAAACTTTTCTAGAGAAGTGTGTTATTTCACTCCCTCTTGGTAAAAATACTATCCTAAGTTCAAAGTTTTTATTGGGGATCTTTAACATTACCCAAGGTTTCAAAAAATACTTTATTACTTGATTTTTGTAATGCATTAAAGAAAAACAATCTAAATAAAAAGTGCAGATTTATGAAAGGGACTTACAGGTGACATTACTCATTACTGCAAGCTCCTATAGCCATAAAAGACCATAATGTATGCTCAAGGAGTATGGAATGTAAATCAAAAAGAATCATGATGCCTCTTCCATACTTGGACCACTGTTTGCAGATTCTAGGTTTCAGACCTAAAGGAAGAAAATATAACTGTGGAAACAATTTCAGACTTTTGAGATTTCAAATCTTTTTACAGATAAGAAACAGCAGGGGGAAGGGAGAAACAGAGAGAAGGCATGCTTAGGATCACATGAGTAAGAACAAAAAACCATTTTGGTTTTATCAGCACAGTTCTGCCAGGTAGGCTAGACCACAGAGGAACTACAACTTGAAAATCTGATCAATAATTATGATCTAATGAGTTTACACTTTGAAAACAATATTACTAAGTTTAAAACAAGAACAACATCAACAAAAACACCTAGCCCATCACTCCCTTCTTGAAATATTCTCTTCACTTAGTTTCCTAACCACCATACACCTGGTTCTTCTTCATCTTCACTGGCTATACTTTTCTAATCTCTTTACTTATTTCATCTCTCTAAAACCTAAATTTACAGAGTCTTGAGGTATTCAGGATCTTTCTTAGCTATTTTTAGTTACTTCCAATTTTAGCTACTTCCATTTCTGGGTATGACAGACTAAGACACTAATAGAGAATATGATTAGGTCCCCACCACTCCTCCCCCCAAAAAAACAAAAACAAAATCATAAAACTTGTACGTGCTACAAAAAGCCATACCAGAAGGTAAAGAGGAATAAATGGAAGGCACACGCTAATGGGGAGTCTAAGCTCACAAAGAGGGAAGCTATACAAATAAGATAACATCTCTTCAGAGTGTAGCCTAAGACTAACTGTAGTCTGCCTGATTCAAGAACAGTGACAGCGGAACTTGTAGAAGAGTGTAGTCAGTATACCTCATCCACTGAGAGTGCAGGGGAAACCCAGAAGGGAAAGAACCATACAAGGAATCCCTAAACTTGAACCACTCATGCAAAGAACAGATTCAAGGCAGCTCACTAAAAGACAAAAGATCTGAACTGAGGCTGGAGCTGCCGTCCATGAAACATAGTTTGAAGTTAAAGCCAACCTAAAAAATAACTGCTGAAATAAGCACTTACTAAAGAAAAATAACCAAACCCAGAATCTCTACTACTTAATCCTCATAATGTCCAGGGTTCAATCCAAAATTACCTGACATACATAGAACCAAGAAATAGAAACATTTTCCCCCTCCACAGGCAAAAATGGCTATTAGTACTATTCTCATTGATGTAAAAAAAATTTCTCTCAATGAATTAAAATCTTGTCAGAGAAATAAAAAATCCCAGCTGAGAAATGGAAATAAAAAAGTGTTCACTGATCCAGCCATAGAAAATGAATCAATGGGTGAAAGACAACAGTATATTCATATAGTCTTAAAGTTATCTCACGATTACTTAATGATTCCAAAAAGAAAAAGGTGCCTTTAAAATGGAGAAATATGGCAGACAACATGTAAACCAAGTGACTGGAACTGAGTATCACCAATAAAGGGACAAACATGGATGTGAGACAATGTACTATTATTATATTACAGTATTACGATTTTTCTATAGGTTTAAAATATTTTCCAAAAAGTTGGAGGGAAACATAAAAGAAAAAAAAAAAAAGCCAAAAGAAGACTATTACAAATCAGAGGGAAGAATTAAAACAGCTGTCCTGAGATCTTTTCAATTCCTTTACCAAGAGGAAACTCAGGGACAAATAGGTGACGGGAGTTTAATCTCCTTATTAATATTCTGATAACTGGTCCTCCTGGTAAACAGGCTAATGATTTTGGTTAGGAGGAAAGTCCTTATCTGAAGAATGCAAGATGTTCCCTATCAAGGATGCTTATAGTAAACAAACCCAGAATCTATGGATTTATAAGGCATGGCACAGTGGAAAAAATCATGTAAGCTACACAATCTTTGGTTACAGAATGGCAAAATTTCAAAATCTAAATGCTCTCTGCTATGAGGTAACTGTGGGATCACGCAGAGTCTCAGATTCCTCCTTGCTTCCACCTGTGCCTTCTGATTGCATATATCCTCAAAACTATTAGTAAAGGTGAATTCTAGGTAATATCTCTAATATGTGAGTCTGATTTGATGTTTCTTTGTTTTGGCTTACCAATAAAAGATGAAACTGTCAAAAATAATTATAATCTTATTTTAACAATACTATTTATGCTATTATGTTAGTAGAATGACTGAATAAATGTTAATTTGAGACAAATAACTAACACAGTATACTTATAGGATAAATAAGGCATCTTTTACCACAAGGCAAATTTCTTTTTAAATATTCATAGGGAAAAACTAACGAAATCACAGTATTTAAAATTAGAGAATAACTTCAATAAATTTTTTAAAAAGTATATATAACCAGAAACATCATAAAATTCTAATTGACATGTAAGTATATATGACAACAATCCTATTATCCAAGGTGTGTGTACCCTAGAAAACTTCTAAACATGTTCTTTGAAATAAGATTCTGCCTACTTTATAGAGTTGTGGTGAGAGTCAAATTATATTGATATTTTGATGATGTATTATTTTACTTGTTTTTCCCATATTACCATTTTCCCATTGACTCCCCCAGTGACAACTACTTAGAAACAAGCCATGAAGGAGCATGACACAAGGCAACCCTAACAACTGATGCAAGCTTAAAGGATGCTTTTAATAGTAGAGACTTGACCATGTAAAAATAAGAGTAGAATGAAACCAAAGGAAAAGTTTTAAAATAGGGAAGTAAGGGTAGTAGGAAGAGCGAGGTGTCACAGAATATAAAAGTTCTCATTGTATAGAGGAAAGTAACAGTCTCAGAGAGAAGGAAGTTAAAACAAACAAACAAAAAAAGGCAGAGTTAACTGGGTATACGTATTTAGCTATGAGGAATTAAAGAATCTAAAAACATGTTGTACATCTTTGGGCCTTTTTTCTCTAGAGGGCAAGTATCATGTTTATTATATTATCTCACCCAATCTCTAGGAGAGTAGAATATAGATATATTTCAGAAGCTCTAGTCTTACTGAAGCAGTACAGTAAAGTGGTCAACACTATTAGCTGTATAATCAGTTATAAAGCCTAATGACTATTTGACCTTGGCCAAGTTGCTTAGCTTCTCTAAGACTTGGTTTCCTATTCTGTAAGAAAGGAATAATAATGCTATCTACCTCATGAGATAGTGATGATAAAACATAAAATATAGTATCTGGCACATAGTAAATATTCAGTAAAAGCTAGTTATACCACTGTTATTATTGAGGAAGGGATTTCATGTGTATTTAGACTAATATCAGTGTATGTCTTAATTTTACTCTATGCTTCCCTAGCTAAGCAACTTAGGGATCTATAAAAGTTGATAAGCTACTTCCATTTCCAAAGAAAAACTAAAACTGTTTCAGAAGCCAGAATTTATATTAGTATCAAAGTTAAAAGTAGGAATACTATTAGAAAAGACAGCCAAGACTTGATATTTGTGCATTACAGTCTATAAAAATGGAACCTATGCTTTTATAGTATCATAAAGATCAGGGCTTTTTTTTTTTCTTTTGGCCAGAAAAGACAAACTCCCATTCCTAAAAATATCTCAGGTTTTCTTCTTGAGGAAGTCATCTTGCAACAAAATACCCTATTATCATAGAGAACAAGTATAGGACAGTATGTCATGAACAAGACTATAAAAATGTAGTGGTATATGAACCAAGGAAAAAAATTCATCTGAGGAAATGAATAAGTAGAGGTTTTTCCTCAAATTTAATTGAGACTGTGAATTTTCTCTTTTCTGACTATTTCTTTGATACTCCCACGTAAATGATAAACACTTCTTTAAGAAATTTAAATGACCTTTCATTTAAAAAAATGCTGTATGTATTTGCTTCTTTTAGAAAAGTAGACCTGTTTTGTAAAAGAATCATAAATGGGCAATGAAATTTGACATGTAAGAAAAGCAAACATATAGACTTTTTTCCTATGGTTTTTATATTTAAATCTAATCCAGCTTTTAAACAGCATTTCAAAAAAGATGAATTCAGAGCATCCAATTCAGACCACCCTAACCACTGCCACAAATTCAAGGAATACACACACACACACACACACACACACACACACACACACACACACACTATCAATTTTATAAATTCCAGGACTACATAGGTTATAAATTTCAGCTTTCTATGAGGCGACAAGTCCACAGTGGTCTTATATATATAATCACAAGAAAAAAAAGCAGAAAAAAACAAACAAGAACTCTCTCATCATGACACAGTAATTTATAAACCCATGAACTTTACCACTGAATCTGATTTCTTATTGATGATGAGGTTTTAACAATAACAGAAAACAAGTTTCGTATACAGATCAAATAGGACAACTTTTCTTTCTGATTAAATTAAATCCGTTACTGATAGTAACAGAAGGAAAGTATTCTAAAGATTAAATGACTATCTTTTGTTTTCAAACTCTTTGTATACTGCATATAGGCTTTCTTTTTTAATTTTTTAACTTTTTTTAGATGAGGCAACCGTTGGTTGACCTCATAGATTGCAAGGACCTTGTCAGCTTACAATCTCTTATTTTTTATTTTATTTTTTTATACCTACAGCACCTGGTCTTCCTAGGTAGTCTCCCATCCAAGTACTAAATAGGCCTGACCCTGCTTAGCTTCCAAAATCAGATGAGATCGGGCTTGTTCAGGGTGGCATGGCCATAGACTGCATATGGGCTTATTATACATAAGACATCCTTTCCAAGGTAAAATAAAGTCAGCAATTATATAATAGCTCAGAGACTAGGAATAATTTAGGACTACAAAAATAACTATTCAGAAGAAATTACAGGGAAAAATTTAGGTAAGGAGTGCAATAATTTAGTAAGGAACTTGGTTAAGAGAACGGGAAAGAGATAAAGGGATATATAATAATTCCTAACAGTATTATTTTGAAAACAAAAATCTCTAAAGATTTTATTTCTCATAGGAATTTCATGGGGAAAAAAGGTATACAAAAAAGCCTAAGGGATGTGTGATCGTGACAAAAATGATAATTAAGAGGCAAACACAGAATATTTTGACTGAATGACTGGAAAAAAACTTTGGGGATTAAAACTTTGGGGAAGAAGATATCAAATGGATTTCATGAATTTTGTGGTCCTGTGAAAATAAAACAAATAAAAATTCCTCACACTAAGGTAGAATCATGTCCTCCATATGTTTCTATTCAGATTAACTGTGATTAACTTTGACCTATAAAATACTTTACCATCCCTTCAAAAGGAAAAAATGGTGAAAAACTATGATAATCTAATTCAATTAAAATATTTTTAAAGAATTCTATCGTTCTTTTAGCTATCTCAAAACTTGGAAGTTATACCAAAATGTAAAAGTCAAACATACATGCAAAATGACCCTGCAATTAAGATAATTGCTGGTACCAAATGTTGTTTTTAAGTTCTGCAATAAAAGCCTCCCAGACATTTAATAGTATGTCATTTGGTAAATGAAAGTTTCCACAAAGTAAGAGCAGTGAGAAGACCTAAAAATTATTCTAGTGAAGAATCTGGCTGAAAGAAACACAAATACAGATCATTTTGGTCCAACACTAATTTTATTTCAAGTTACTACAGAGCTGAATAAAATGCTGACACCACCACACAAAAATTTATTGAGTTGGCAATAGGCAAAGCATGATGTCAGCCACCAATATCCCCATCTACATTACCAAACAGCATGAACACTTTAATTCTTGAATTTAACTTAGACTTCATGCCTAAAGTTACAGTAAAAATAAAAACCTTAGGCATGAGGCATTATTAAACATAGATTGAGTTTAGTCTGGCATAGTTTTGACTCAAATTAGTCCAGTACTTTAACAAATTCAAAAAAAAAAAACATGGAAAAATGCAAACTTAAATATATTACAGTTTTCTAAATGTGTTACATTATTCACCAAACAAACCCATAAAATATGTCTTAGTAAATTTGCAGTAATATTCAAGTAAGTAGCATCACACATACACAAATGCAGGCTGACATGAGACTCAGAAACATACCTACACAATAGCCACACAATTCCTTACCTTCATGGCATGAATTTCTTCAAGCAATCGTTGGGCCCGTCTTTGGTTTTTTAACAGTGCATCTTCGGTACCCCTGTAAAAATAACATTATATATGTAGCCAGGAAAAGCATTTATTATAGACTTATGATGAAAAGTCTCTTCATTTCTTTTAGAAAAGCATGATAATCTCTAAATAACACTGTCATGCTACCATATCCTCCCCCTACCTAACACATACCCCAATTTCACCAATGAACCCAAGTTTTTGGCAAAAATAAGCACCGTCCTGGCATATTAATAACTACTACAACTGACAGACAGCTTGCCTTCTATTCCTTAATGGGAAGGCCAAATAGTACTTTTTAATTAATTGGGTAATAGTACATTGTATTTAATGTAAGTTCCATATACTACAATTAAAGGATGGACATAATTTCATTAAATGAAAATTTGTTCTCTGCAATTAAATACAAAAAGATGGCAAATATCTGATTAAGTCAGAGAAGAGGAAGATCTTCTGAAATATTTATGAAAGAAAGCACAAATTAATCAGGAATAAAACACATCTGAATACTTTGTAAACATGCTTAAAGCATAAAAACTATAACATACTTTTCCTATAATACTTGTGACAATGAAAATACAAAATACTATTTTTTCAAGGTATTGATAAACACTTCTACAAGGTACTAAAGATTTCAAATTAGCAGTTTGAGAAATAAAGTGATATGAAATCTTTATAATTGATACGAAGTATTACTAGATTAAACTTTATCGATATCTTAAAATAAATTCTGATAATACGAAACACATACATAACCCCAAAAAACTTTCATTTTGAAAAGGTCAAAAAGAGTTTTGAAAAACAGAAGAATTTATCATGTACCTTAAGTGAATGTGGGTCAAACCATGTAAGGACATGCTGAAACAGCACTTTTTATCTCACTCAGATCTTTTCTAAATATAAAACAAAGTGCTGTATGAGTAATATATTTAATTATTCCCCTAGGTCCCACCCTCAGATTTTGTAAATACTGAGTAAAAACAACTTTTGACATTTTTATTAGTCATAGGACCCATTACTTTAAGTGACTAACTTTTTTGACTTCAGTCTGCCAACACTCCTGACAAGTTTTCGGATAACCAAAACTCGGATTCTCTTCACTTCTTTTCTCATCTTCACAACCTTTGAGGAATAAAGCCAAAATTAGAAAGGTATTAATTAAAAAGAAACATACTTTACTTTGAGTCTTCATATTATAGACTAAGTACCAGTTTAATCAAATTTTTGTTAAAATTTTTATCATAGTTTGATAAAATCAAACTTCTTCCATAAACAAAGGAATAAAGGAATAAATCAACATTCTAAAAATGTGTCTAAGGACTTGAGAAACAAGTTATGATTTTTTAAAGTCACAGCATACCCAGTGATTTGCACTTTAATATTACACATATCTTTTTGGACTTGGCACATAATAAAGCTGTGAGTTCCTTGAAATCAGAATGTCACATTCATCTTTGCAACCTAGCGGTTTAAAATAGAGCTTCAACCATAATGGTGGAAATTTAATTTGTTGAATAGTGTTTGTATTAACAAAAACAAATACATGAAAGTGATTATATTTTATTTGTTTATAGAGTATCCCTTGCATTTATTTTTTGGAATAAATTATTTGAGGCATTACTTTAAAAGAAATGCCAAAAACACTAAGGGCAGGCGGACATGTGCGCACCCACACACATACACGCATGCACGCGCAAAGCTAACATTAAAATTATCCCATTAGAGAACAACGCTGAACTCTGTGACCATAAAAATAGAATTATTGGCCAAGAGATGGAAATATTCTAATAAAGAACTACATTTTATACTAGTACTTCCTGCATTGGGATGCTACCATTTTGAGTTTATGTTTTATCTATCATTGCTAGGAGCTATATACCTTATAATTCCTTGTGTAATGTCTTTCTTCTCCTCCTCCACTTTAGCAACCACATAAAATTCAGTTCAAATATAATCTTTCTTGTGAAATCTTCCATGAGCTATTCAGTTAGAGATAACTACTCTATCCTTGGCATTCCCCATATACTTTGTAGGTAGCATCTATCTCACTGTATTGTCACTAATTGCTTATGTGGCTATCTTTCTCTATAGCCTGTGTACTCCTAGAGGTCAAGGGGTTTCCAATATTTACAGTGTTTTCTGTGCCTTGAAAGAGTGCCTGGCACACACAATCCCTCAAATTATTCTTGCCAAAATAATATAAATATCATCCTATTTCTTTAAGGCTCCTGTATTTGGCTGCGACACTCTCTCTTACCCTTCATTAATATCATTCACCTCCTTGTATTCCATTGAAGGTACTGGCAATCAACTTACAATTTCTCTCCACCCTAAGTTTTGTCATCATTCTGGGTGATGTGGATGTCCACTTGAATAACCCATCCAATATTATATCCTTGACTTCTTCTCTTCTAATAACTTAATCTACTCCATCTCATTCACCTACTTCCATGGTCACATGGTAGTACTTGTCATCACTCATAACTATTCTATTTCTAAAACCATCAATTCAAATACTCCACACTGAGATCACAACTTCTATCAGCTTGCTTATTCAACTCCACCCACCACAATTGTTTATAACTTCACTGGGATCAGCAATTCATTGGTCCCTATTCTTTCTCTTGAACATTAGTCCTTTTCTTTTTTTCTCCTTTTGTCCAGTTTAGGTACATGATCAACACTTGCCAATACCTTAAACTCCCCTATCCCTCTGGTTAGCAATCACTTCAGTTAATCTAGGATGAAAACAACATTCTAAGTTCTTTATCACAGCACCACAAAAGCCAGGAAATACCTGAAACATTTGATCTACTATAAATTCATCATATATAACTTCAAATGAGCTCCATATACTTCCTAGCAACCTTACATTTTTTTTGGTCAATTCACTCTACAATGACTATTTTAAACTTGTGCCTACTTTCCTAAAACTGACTTTTCTCTTCATCTCTCTCAATTTGATGGAGAAAATAAACATTAGATGGGAACCATCATCTTTCTACTACCATGAATGAAACTTTACTTTCATCACCCACCCTCTTTCATTAATAAAGTTATAATAAAATAACTACACCTATTTGAGGTTAATCTTTCAACTGTGCTTTGGATCCCATCCTTTCTGCCATCCTAGAACCCTTACTATAAACCAGGGGTCCCCAAAACCTGGACCAGTACAGATCCGTAGCCTGTTAGGAACCAGCCTGCACAGCAGGAGGTGAGTGGCAGGCGAGTGAGCAAGGCGAGTGAGCAAAGCTTCATCTGTATTTGCTGCCACTCCACAGTGCTAGTAGTGCCTCAGCTCTACCTCAGAGCATCAGGCATTAGATTCTCATAGGAGTACCGGTCCCTGGTTCAAAAAAGGTTGATCAGGACTGCTACCATAGACTATCCCTTCACTTTAGCACTGCCAATCTCTTAAATGGCTGTTTCTGACTAATTTTTATCATGCTTGAATTGTTTTCATTAAAGGCAAAAGATCCTTACTACAAGCACTTACTAGGAGCACTCTCTCTCTTCAAATACCTCAAAGTCAAGTTTTTAGAGATGTTCAAACTCACTATCTCCATTTCTGCATGCCACATAATTCGTTTGTGGAATTCATCTGTGGTGTCCAGGATATCAATGATTTCTAAAAGTCTCTGAATCCAAAAGGAATCTTTCAGACTTCATTTTACTTGAAATCTCAGCAGTATTTGACACTGTTGTCCATTTTCTCCTTCTTGAAATACTTTTCCCTTGGCTTCCATGACACATGCCAGAATACTCTCATGGTTTTCCTTCTTCCTCTCTAACCATTCCATTTTGGTCTTCTTTGAAGGCTCATCCATCTCTAATCAGTTATGAAACGTTAAGAGTTCAATGGACAGTCCTAGACCAGCTCTTCTTTTCATGATACACTTTTTAGCCCTAAGTGACCTTACATGTGTATATTTCTTCAATGTGCCACCTAAACAAAAATGACTGAAAAATTTTTACCTTCAGCTGAGATCTCACTTTTAGCTCCAGACCCTAATTTGCAACTGTCTACTTAACACTTCCTTTTGAGTATGCTTAAAATCACCTCCATTTCAAACTTGAATCTATGTTCTTCACTCTCAACGAGATCACCCTGCCTCCCTTTTTTTGTGTGTTTCATGTTTTAAGGAATAGAACAATCCTTTGTTATGAACCAAAACCAACTTAGGGCTCATTATAAGTAACTCTCATTTCCAAATCTCTCACAACGAATCTATTACCAAGTCCTATTAATTTTATCTCCTAGTTATCTTTCAAACTGTACCACTTTTTTTCTATCTTGACCTCCTAGATCTCCTAGTTGAGTTACTGGCAACTAGTTTCTCTATATCCACTCTTGTCCCTCTCCAATCAGTTATCCATAACTCAGTAAGAATACATTTTTAACACACAGACTTCGTGTCACACCTTTATTTACGTTTCTTCAATAGTTTCCAATTGTTCTTTGGATGGGCCTTCTTTTAGTCCTTCAGCCTTACCACACTCGCATCTTCACACCCACTGTTTTCTCTGGTAGGAATGCTCTTTCCCTCAATGTTAGCTTGTTAATGTCTTCTCAGCCTTCTGCTTTTGGCTCAGTTATCATTTCTCAGTAAAGTCCTTTTTGGCCTCCCTGAGAGTCAAAGTTCCGAATTATAAGTATTTATAGTGCTTCCAGAACTTATGACCATTAAGTTTAATATTTTACTTTTGATATGATTATCTTTAATGTGTCTTTTTCCCAGTGAGTTATAAAATCAATGAAAGACAAGTATCTTGTTTTACTCAACACTGAATCTTGATACCTAACATAGCGATGGCACAGAGTTAAGTGTTCAATAAATATTTGTTAAATAAATGACCAGAAAGGTAGCAATACTCGCTTGTTCATTCACTGTTTCAAATGCATACTAAAGTAACAGAATACAGAGTAATCAGGTTTCTTTCCCACTAGATATGTTAATCTCTTTGGAAACTGTTTCAAAGTTAGATCTATTTAGAAAAAAATGATACTTGCAAAAAATGAAAAGCCACTTAGACTAGGTTTAACTAAACTTAACTAATAAGCAGTGGGCACAGTTGGTCCTTGGTTACATTCCAATCATGAGAAAGCTAGACTCCAATTTTAAAATTCCAATTTAAGAAGTACTATGTTTGTCATTACTGCATAAGGGAATTCTAAAAGTAAAGGGAATGCTTCATGTACTTAGTTTCATGCCAATGCCAAAAAATGATTTTCTAGGTTTATTAACTTTCTTAGCATTTGTGTATAGACAATAGGAAAATTTGATAAGTTTAGGATATTAAAAAATAACTATATTCATTTTATCTAAAAATGGAATTATACTTTTATTTTTCTCACAACTGCTCACTCTAAGTACTTAGCTTTCTCCAAGTATTTATTTTTGCAAAACTGACAAAGAGCTATCAGTAGCCTTTCAGTTAGACTGCCAATTCATTTGTCATCCAGGAATTATGAAGCTGGTTGACAGATAACCCATAAGTCAACAAATGAGCCTAAAACAACCAATATCATCAAAAGACCAATGCATTGCTTAAAGGCAATACAGGTGAATAAAGGTGAATTCGCCAACCAAAAGTAAATAGAACTAGCAGTGTTAGAAATGCAATGAGAGAATGATATTATTTGAGAGGGAAAGAAGAAAAGAAATGTGAGCAAGGAGAGAACAGAAGCATTATAATGGAAACAAAATGTGCTGACAGAAGAAATAAAGTAAAAGAAAAATGGAAAGAAATAAAGAGTTTGAAGACTCTTTATATCGGAATATGTTGCAAGGTCACGATCACCAAGACTGACAAGCCTAAGTTGAATGCTTCCAAGCAGCAAAAGAATGTATTTAATACAATCTCTAAGAGCAAAAGAAAAAGAGTTCAGATGTGTACTAGCACTCTCCAACCCCCCCCCCCCGCCACAACCATGTGCTGACAGTGAAGTATCACCTACACATACAGATGCCCACAGTAAATTTGGTAAAATTTAAACACAGTAATGTTATCCGGATCACCTCTTGGGTAGACAATACAAAAATATGATCATAAATTAAGTGGAATGCTAATACACCTACTTAAAAAGACCATGTGTGCATGTTGAGAACACAAATATAGGAAAGGAAACCAAAAAGAGCAAAAGCGGGCAGTGTCCAACTTAAGAAGATTCCAAAGAAGGGTTGAAATCCAAATTGTACTGGAATAACTCAATTTTGGGGACAGATGTATTACAGCCCAACATGAATCATGTTAACAAACTTTCTGCGGTTCTACATTCTAAGCAGCTGATGTAGATCAGCAAACAGGAAAAAAAAAATGTGTTTTACTTTGTGAGCCTTATTGTCCACGTTAGACATATTTCTTAATAAACTAGCTTTATCCTTAATATAGTCTAAGCTTGTGGTTAATGTAAACTTGCTTTTGAGACAATGAGTTGTACTTTTAAGATGATAATGATAGCAAGTTTCTGCTCTACAAAGCTGAGAGAAAACTTTGGTCCACAAAATAAATGCTATTTGAGTTGACTTTTTTTGCATTTAAATGTTTTTATTAAAGTTTAAAGTAGGTGTGTTTAAATTACAATATTCCCACTTAAAAAAAATGTATTTTCCAGTTACAGTTGACATACAATATATTAGTTTCAGGAGTACAATATGATGATTAGACATTTATATACCTTATAAAGTGCTCACCTGGATAAGTCTAGTACCCATCTAACACCATACATAGTTATTACAATATTACTGACTATAGTCCCTATGCTGTACTTTATATCCCTATAACTATTTTTATAACTGGCAATTTGGATGATGGTTGGGGGGATGGGTGGATTGACTCTTAGTTGGCTATCTGCTAGCCAGTCAACCACGCAGTCAGTCTCTTTTGGTAAAGCAATGACTTTGCCATTCATTTGAATTAACCTATTACAAAAACCCATGGTTAGTAGAAAACAAGTACTCCAAGAGTTGGTATTGTTCCAGGGGAGTTTTCAGAACTAAGAAAAAATTTGAGTAGATTTGTGTTTCTTAGAATACACTAAAACTTGTAGTTGTTCATTAGTCATCTATCAGATTGGCAAATACAAACACTGTGACGACACTTTCTGTTGGCAAGGCTGTGAGAAAGCGAGCACTCTCATACATTGCTGGTAGGAATGCAAATTAGTATACTCTTTCCAGAGGAAACTTTGGCAATACCTAACAAAATCCTGCTTCTAGGAATCTATCTAGAAGACGCACCACCAACAATAGCAAAAAGCTATGCACAAGACTATTCACTGCAAGTCTAACAAAATGTTGAATAAGAGAAAAAATATTGTATGAAGTATATAAAATGTAGTATTTTAAATCAATGCAGGAGATCTGTATGTATTACCATAGATACACCTTCAAAATAATGTTTGGTGAAAAGAGTATCTTTTAGAGTGATATGCATAGTATGATACCGCTTTTATACAGTATGATACCATACATGCAAAATTTAAAAATATACAACACAACACTATACATAGAGTACAAGCATGGGTGTTACTAAAATTACGAAAAATATGGGTGAGAAAATAATTCACTAAATGAGTAATAATTCTAAAGTGGAAAACACAGTGGGTAGAATTAAGCATTATAATATGGCAAAATATTGACATTTGCTAAATACAGGAAGTAGATTAAAGGACATTTGTTAGATCACTTTCCATATTTGAACTATTTCATAATCAATTAAATTATGGTTTTATACGGAGGACTTCTAATTTGGTCATTTGGTTGAAAACTTATTACTGAAATATACTTTTTATTTCTAATGAGCAACAATTTAAAAATTCTAGAGTGGTTGGTATTTATCTATAATTAATCATTATTGAGAATATGCTGCCACCTAGCAAAACTTCCCAGAATAGTTTAACGGCCAAACAAAAAAATAGTTCTCTTCATATGGATGGACCTTAATTTACTGTATTTCAGTAAAACTTCTTAAAAAGTACTTCACACTCCATTATGAAATAGGAGCTTTGCAACTTCAAAAGCATAAATGTAGTTTTTAATCTTATTTTTGTTCTCTGGCACTTTAGTTTCTACCTTTACTATCACAGGAAATAGAAAGCAACTTTCTAGTGGGTTTGTTAGTAATGTGCTGTCAAGAATAACACAATGTCAGTTTCATATAAAAGCCCTTGACTCTCCTATGGGATTATAATAAGTACCTGGTCAGATGGTTTCATCTTCTAATACTGATTTTACGTATTACTGCTGCCTAAAAAAAGATGATTGGGGCAAACTCCACTCTAGTTTTTCAAACTAGTTTTTTTAGTCACTAAAAAAAAACAACAGAAGTGTTATTTTCCACTGTGCATCCTTTCCCTAGTTCTAGTGAAAAGGACAAAAAAAAAGTCTGCATTTATGGGATTCCTTCATTTGAATATTAGGTCACTCAAGCTGAGCTACCCATACTTTCTTCTGTCCAACAAGTATTTACTTATTATTACCTATAGACAAGGTACTATGCTAGAGGTTAGGGAAGTTGCTTTAAGTTGGTTAAATATCATCTCTACATAACGTACTAGTTAAGATTAAAAATGCATTAAATAATCACAAGATGAAGTAAAAATAGTTTATTTTCTTTTAAAAAAGGTAAAATATTACATTACTTCAGAAAATAAGCATATTTTAAGGACCTAGAGTCAGGAAGTATTTTATAAATGTCAGCCTTTATCCTTGGAATTTTCTGAAAAGAGTGGAATTATTAAGGGTAAAGGATACTAAAGGTTAGCATAACAGGAGACTACAGGCAGGCTTTTATTTTCACAAAAGACATTTTGGGTAATTAAACATACTGCCAGTTAGATGGCCACATAACTTTACAAAGGAAAAAAATTAATTAAAAATTATAAAACAAGGATTCCAATCATATAAATCATAGATATGAGTGCCAACATCCCAAAGATAATAACAGAGATTTATAAACATTTGGAAATCTGATGAAACCTATGGACAGACATATAAACACAAAATTATGCATAATATCAGGTAGTTACAGGATCCTTGAAATACATTCCTGGATCTCAGAAGAGCTAATTTAAGTTATTAAGAATCATAAAAATAATGCCTCAGTTACTCATTCAACAGATAGGTACTGAGGATATGATGGAGGGATAGCTGGAGGGAATAAGAAATCTCTCACATTCATACACACACACACACACACACACAACACAATTACTCAAGTGATGAAGAGAAGTAAATGGTGCTATAAAAGCTAATAAAAGGGGTAAATGAAAGTCAAGAATGGTTTCCCTAAGAAGTGACAGTGAAGATGAAGTATGAAATGGATAATGACAGGAAAAAGAGTCTCAGGTAAAAGGAACAGCATAAGCATAGAATCTGTAGAGTGCTATACTAGATAGTGGAGGAAGGGCAGTGTAGAAGTATAGAGACTGAGGTGGTGGTGATGGTGGGGGTGTTGTATAATAGAAGGAAGAGAGATTGACCTTGTTTAGATTGGTCTTTACCAAAGGCAACAGAAAGCCACCAGATAGGCTTTGAGCAAGGGAGTCACATGATTAATGTTTTGAAGACAGAACTCCAGCTATACTATGCAGATGAGACTGAAGGGAGAAGAGTTACAGTAAGTAGCTGGAAGGCTAGTACAGTGTTCTGGTGGGAGATATAACTTGGATTAGGATAGGGGTAGTGATGGAAAAGTAATGGAAAGATCTGAAAGATAATCTATATCTGAAGTCTTTCAGATACACTTCTTACTTAGAGAAGTTAATTCATTTCTTTTACTAATTTTTATGAGACTGTTTCTCTTAATTTCCATGAACTATTTTATAGTAACAATGTTACAATTTCTCTGTAATATTTGCTGTATTATTTTTCCTAATTGATTGTCTTTCCCTCCTCTCAACCCCTGTTTTGGGATATTTTTCAATTTTTATGTAGACAAATCTATATTTGTTTTTTCATTTGTAATTTTTATCCATTAATTTAAAATTATAACACCTTCTATCATCTTCATTTTTCTGTTCTTTTCTCCTCACCTTCATATTAGCAAATCATGTAAGATTTACTTGAGTGTGGGACATATATACCTCCTAATTTCTAAGTTCATTTAGTCATCCAACAAACATTCGAAGAGCACATAATGTTGTAGGTGACATATAACACTGATATACATACAAAAAGGAACAGTTAAACAAGTGTTTGCAGAATAGAAAGCACTCTGGTTGCACACAAAATAATCTAGTGCAGACTTAAGTGAATTAGTAAAGGCTTCCTAAAGATCAAATTTTAACTGTTTTGAAGAAGTCTGGCAATCAGCTAAGTAGAAAAAGAAAGAGCCTTAAGTGAGGAGTGGTAAATGGTTGTCATTACTACTCTTAATTTCAAAATTGAACAGGAAGCTCACTAGTATTTCCATTGAATCCCCAAAGACATCACTCCAATTAAGGTTTTTTATACTTCATAAGTAATCTTAAGGGAAAAAAAACCACCAAATGTTTTTCATAACTAGTACAAACTTAATGTATGTTTATTAATACATACTAAATGTTTTCAGGTTTCCCTCTTCAATAAGTCCTATACTCCACTGCCAAGCGAAATCAACTTAATAACCTGGCAGTAAGAGAGTAATATGTTTGTTTTATTTCCTACTTCATCCTACAAGTTCTCATCAATGGAGAGGTATCTACCCCTATACCATCTAAAAGGTTTCCTGCTACCATCCCTCCCCTGTTCATACTAGCCCCTCTGCTGGGAATGCCCTCTTCCCTTTCATTGAATCACTGACTGCAATTCTAGAATAAGATCCTTAAACACAAAGAATAAATATCACTCACTCCATTTTGCCTTCTTTGGAAACTTTTCTGCATTACTTTATTTTCCAGGCATTATTCTGTACCAAACATGGGTGCTGTTTACCCTTTCTTACCTGAGTATAGGTTGCTTAAAAATAGAAAGCGTGTCTTACACAACTGTGTAACATGAACAGTGATTTGCTTACAGCAGATACATGAATACAGAGGACAAAGCACTTCTTTGGCTGTAGCTGTGAGATCCTCATTTTACCTCATTGCACCCTCATTTAGTCCTCAGATGACAGACGACTCCTCTGAATAGAAGCAGAAACTAGAAATTGGAAAGGGGATAGTGGCAGAAATGAAAGCCTGGTGACATTTGCACGTTATAGTGTAGGTGATGAGGACAAATGTTTGAAGAAACTGGATTTAAAAGAATGAGATAAGGGAAACTGGGGACAGCAAGTGTAAATAGTTCTTAAAGTTGTGCTGTAAATGAAAGAAATGGTAGAGTACCTAAAAGAAGAAATGAAGTATTGAGCGTACATCTTCATAAACGATACAATCTCACTGAAGATCAGTAATTTCTTAGAAAAGCTATATCTTTTAATCCCTTCCCGTCATTTTCGGCAGTCAATAAAAGGCGGGTAATGTGTACTGAGACTCCATTATCAGACACTGCATATTATAATTTCATTCTCACAACCTTATGAGGAAAGTAATTATACTATCATGAGTTTCGTTTTACAGGCGACAACAGTGAACACAAAGATTAAAAGAACTCCCCAAAGTCCTACGGATAAAAATTCAGGGGCCTGAGGGCAACAAGCCCGGCTCTCGCTTCGGCCACCTAGAAACCGTGAAGGAGATTATCGCTGCCATGCTCTGAGTTCCAGAAAAGCAGCCATGGCCCACTAAGAAGCTCTTACAGCTCCACTCCCTACCCTCGCCCCAAGCCAGACCACTGGCCTTCAGAAAGACACAGAAGAGCTCTTCTGAGAGTCCTTAAGGTCATCCCCAAAGCTTCCCAGACCTCGCTGCTCACCTCGTTATTGAGATTGAGAGTCCCCGGTTGAGCCATCGTAGGTCTGGGAAGAGGATCCACTGCTGCCGGCACGTGAACCGTGTCCTCCATATTGCGGCTGCATCACCACGCCCCCTCAACGGCAGCCTCTTCCGCCCAAAACTCTTCGGCACGAGCCGCTGTAAGAATAAAAGGGACGCGGACTCTTTGAAGGGAAGGACGGAACTGTGGGAGAACAACTTCCGGAGCAGAAGGCTACGCGCCGTAATTACGTGTTCCTATGGAAACCAGGCGCGGGCAGGGGCGGGCACTGGACCGTCTGCGGTCTGTTTCCAGGTATAGAAGTTTTTCAAGTTACTAATTTTATTATATTCATTTGTACACTAGGCCCACTGTATAAGGACATAGGTTTTTGTGTCGTAATGGAGGTGAAAGAGCTCGTGGGAAAGCATTATTAAAATCACCATTTTTTGGCCCGAATTTTTATCTAACGTTTGTGAAGATCCCAGTGCTTCTAACCAACAAGTATGCCTTATCAGATACACCTTTTTATTCCAGCCTCACATTATAACTGAGGCATGGGCATATTTTTCTGCTCACTTTTAGAAAGTTTAAATTTAGATAATGAATGTTTCAAGCAAAACCAGGTTGCACATTTGCTGCTGCTGCAGGAATGGCTATTTTGCAGGCAGAGGACACGAGGGAGGGAGTCTGAATTAGGTAATATATTGATTAGTAATCAACACCTGTAATACTGAGGGTTAAAATAAGTGAAGTGCTGGGACAAACACTTTGCATGAATTATCTCCAAAATATTCACAAATCCAGCGAGATAGGAACTATTATTCTCATTTCACAGATGTGGAAACTAATTTCAGAGGAGTCAAGTGTCTGGCCCTGAGTTGTCCTGCTGGAGCCATCCACTACTGTAGCACTCCAGGGCTGGTTACTAATCTGCTGGGCCCAGTGCAAAATGGAAATGCAGAACCCCTCATTCAAAAAGTAGGAAAAAGTTTCTTTTATTCCATGGTGTCTCTTGACATGGCATATGTTTTGTATTTGATATTTAATCTGGTACTTCCTTAATGACAGGAATACTGGTGAGCTAGTGCACATCCTTATAGGTGCCTGGGACCCTTGCCCCAGGACTCAGGAAGGAGTGAATGTACTAGAACAAGGTGGCAGCAACTGATGGACAAGGATAGGGAAATGAGAAGCCAGAAAACCCACAGGGAGGATGTGGGAGACAGAATCTCACATTACCTAAGACTAAGTTTTTGATGTGTGTTCCATTGTCCCACTGCACTTAGAAAACTTAAATTCACAGATAAAAATATTAAGAATTGTAAGACTCTGATGAAAGAATATTTAAGCCAGGCCTCCTTCTGAGCCTCTTCCCAAGAAAGTACTGTCAATATTCTTAACTGGTGATTCTGTACTCAATACACAGTAACTCCGACTTGTATTTGGATTAATGTTCTTTTAGTTTAATGAATCATTTGGGCGCAAATAAATTAATGGCTGTCTTCCCATTTCACTAGTGTCACCTTAAGGTAATTTTTGCCATTAACAAATTATACACTAAATTGTAATTGTTACCCTATTCATCAACTTCCCTTTATTAAAGCTGAGCTCCTGGAGTGTAGGAGTTTTTTTTTTTTTTTTTTTCAACCCAGGTGAGTCATACATAAATATATAGGAAAGGATGTCTTCAAGATAAATGTAGAGCTTTATGGAAAATGTGTTTTCTAATTTGGGAGATAGATGTTATTATAATTTCATAATGCTTCAGAAAATGTATTCTTAATATGAAGTTTGTAGCTCTTAAAGGCTCAGTAGTGTTTACTCTTGACCACACTTCTTATTCTCTAACACCTCATATTTCTAGCAACTACTGTCTCCTTCAGCTAAGCATTTGTTTTCTACCTTTTCTTAGCCCAAGCCCTCTCTTTTGCTTAAGATGCTCCCTCTGCCAGATACACTTTCTGAAGCACTACTTTTCAACACCAGGTCAAATTCTATCCATTCTTTTTAAGAATCCTTTCCATAGACCCCAACAGAAGTTAATTTTTCTCATTCTTATATTATCTACAATAGTCAAATTTGAAATTTCTTGTGTACTGTCTATTCCTTTACATTATAAGCTCTCAGCAACTTTAGATGCTCATTTTTAAAGCAACTGGTAGTTTTCCATTGTCCCTGATATGTCACCTCCATGTCAATCCATCTCCTCCTTCAATGCTACAATCTCAAAAATTATATTGATTTTTAACAGAGGTGATTCTACTAACATGTTCATTAAGTTATGCACATTTCCTATAGTAATAATGATGTATTTGTATTAATCAGGTTACAATTTTCTCTAGAGAGTAACACATCAAATCACTTCCCCCTTTTATTCCTAAACGACTGTCCTAGATCAATTAAATGCTATCAGGTATATGAAACAACAAAACTATTATCATTAAGACAACTAGTGTGAGACCTTGTTCCTCTTTATTACAGTGTGCCAGTTAGCTGAAGTATGATACAAAGCATGTTCAATGGGGACTCAAGTTTATCAGTTTTGAGTCTCTCAAGAATTACTCAGATCTCACTGTACTTGTCTACTCGGGCTACCATAGCAAAATGCCACAAATTGGGTGGCTTAAACAACAGAAATTAATTTTCTTATATTTCCGGAGCCTTAAGTCCAATACTCAGGTGCCATTAGGATTGTTCCTCTTCCTGGCTTGCAGATCAGCCTTCTTGCTGTGTCCTCACGTGGCCTTTCCAATGTGCCTACCTGGAGAGACACTGCTCTGGTGCCTCTTCCTCTTCTTATGAGGATACCGATCCTAGTGGATTAGGGATACACCCTTATGACCTCATTTCACCTTAATTACCACCTTATAGGTGTTACCAGAGAGTAAGGTTCCCCGCTCGATATGTTGTCCAGGTTCTTAATGTCTCGAACAAAGAATTGGATAAGACACTGAAGTACAGCAGAAAGAATAGCTTTATTGGAAGGGAAAGTAAAGTAACAGTACACTTCTAGACGTGGAAGCGGGTCTGAGCAAGAGAAAGGTGGCTCAAAGGCCTGGTAACAAAGCGTTTGGGGGTTTTATCCCTATTTGCTGTGAGTGGATACTTTTCTTAGAGTGGGCTTTCTTGATTGACAGCTAAGATGGGACTCAGTGACTCATCGATTGCTTTCTGTACATGTTTGTTCCCAGAATTCAGTCTGTTATAATAATATTAATGAACTTCTGAGCATATTCATCTTATTATAATGATGACACAATGAGGCTCAGGTGAGTTGAAGGTCGTTGTGGTCTTTGTTGCCCAGGTGTGAGTGACTGGCTGAAACTAGTAGCCAATTTTCTGCTTGTTTCCTTGTATGAGATACTTTTAGTCAAAATATGCATTTTGACTTGTTTAATTGTGAGCAGATTGGGGTGGACACTTTTTAGAATAGGATGACCTCAGTGTTTTGCAGGCAGACTCGAAATCCCCTATCTAACTTTCCTGCCCAGCCTTTTTTAAAGAGCTATGAACCCCTTCTTATTAGTATGGATGTTGAGGAATGGGAAGTCTCTTCTTCTGTATCTTCTTCCTGCTGAGGAGGATCATAATCTCTGCCCACTGGGGTTTCATGGTGCTCTTTCCCTCTCTGTCTCAGTTGGAACCGGGTCTTGGGTATCCTGCTGAAATGCTGCCTCTGTCCCTAGACAAGGAAAAAAGAAGATACAAACTTATTATTTAAATCATATAGTTATGTATCTATTTTTAATTTGCCTATTAAGTGAGTAAAGGAAAACAGGCTTGGTTAATATATTTTTTTTAAAAAAAGACAAGAACAACAACAACAAAAAACCCTTAGGTTAAAGGTCCCTTCCCCTCTCCAACTCTAATGGCCTTGCCAGGCCTAAAGCCATTTCTGCCTACAGTGGGCCAAGAAGCTGAGCTTCAATGATCCTTATTAATAGCCAGAGGATCTGAGTCACCAGTTTCAGGGTAATTACCCGAGTTTGAGGGAGAGGGCCTTTTCCCAAAGAAAGGAGGAATGAAAAAGACTTAACTGTGTATACTTAAAAAAGACAATTAAAAGTTCTGTAAGTACATTTTGTAAATGATGGCCCATATCATTTCCAATGATGGCCTGTATCAAAGACATTATCTTCAATACCATCACATTGGGGTTAGAGCTTCAATATACAGATTTTGGTGGGATTCATTTCAGTCCATAACACCCACGTTTTTTGAGAAAAGAAAATTACCTCAAAAGTAATCTTTTCCTTACTCAGCAGTACTGATGGCTGCCATTTCTATTATTTTGCACTTTCAAAAATTATAGTCATATATTTGTAGATTACAACTAAACTCATGAATGTTCAGCAATAAGAATAGAATTAAGAAATAGACCCACACATATATGAACAACCAATTTTCAATAAAGTTGCAAAGAGAACTCAGTTGGGGATATGTAGTCTTTTCAAAAATTTTGCTCAAACAATTGGAAATCCATTTGAAAAAAAGTAACTTTGACCCATAACTCACACCAAATATGAAAACATGCATCTAAATGTAAAACTTAAAACTATAAAACTTCTACAAGAAACCATAGGAAAAAATTTTGTGACCAAGGGTTAGGCAAAGATTTCTTGGATATCCAAACAAAAGCAGAATCTATATAAAGTGATAAATTGGACTGAATGTAGATTAAAACTTCTACTTTTCAAAATACAGTTTTAAGAGAGTAGAAAGGAAAGCCACACATGAAGAGAAAAATTTCGCAAATAACATATTTTATAAAGGACTTTTATCTGAAATATATAAAGAACTCTCCAAACTCAATAAACAACCCAATAAAAACATGGGCAAAAGATCTAAACAGATACTTCACCCAAAAAGATATGTGGATAACAATTAAGCACATGAAAATATGTTCAAAATCATCATCAGGGAAATGCAAATTAAAACCACAGTATGATACCATTATACGCCAATTAGAATAGTTAAAATTTAAAAGCGCTGGTAAAGATATGGAGCAACAGAAACTCTCAACATCATTTGTGGGAAATGTAAAATGGTAGGATCACTTTAGAGAGTTTAGTAGTTTCTTAAATTATACATCCACCTAGGTTTTCCCCTCCTAGATCAATAAAGAAATGAATACACACGTCCATGTAAAGATTTGTGCATAAACAGTTAGAGAAACTTTATAATAGCCAAATATAAGAACAACTAAAATTTTCATTCAGCAGACAAAGGAATAAACTGGTATACATACAGACACACACACATACACACACACAGTGGACCACCACACAATAAAAAATGATACACACTACAAAATGGATTAATTTTAAAATAATTATGCAAAGAATCCAGACAAAAGAACTACATACTGTATTCTACTTATGTACAATTCTAGGAAATGCAAATTTATGTATAATGACAAAAAATAGGTCAATGGTTACCTAAGGACAGAGGGGAGGAAGGATGGAATGATGGGAGGGATAAATTACAACAGGTCATGTGGAAATTTTTGGGGGGCAATTGATATGTTCTTAATCTTGATTTTGATCATGGTATCACATTGTATTCAGATATCAAAAACATATACACTTTAATTATCTGTGTGTATTGTATGTTAATTATACCTTAATAATGCTATTAAATAAATACACTTACCATTGAATTAGCAATTCTACTTCTAGAAAAATATACTACAGTTAAATTGGTACAAATCAATAATGCAAATACAAGGATACTTATTACATAGGTGTTCATAATAACAAAAGATTGGAGGCAACCTATCCATTGACACATAAATGATAAAATTAATGGTTCCATTAAGAAGAATAAGCTCTTTATTTACTGGTATGGAAGGCTTTTCTTAATATATTCTTTAATGATTAAATCACGTGACATTACACTATAGTTTGCTATCATTTGTGTGAGGTTGGAGGAAGGATAAGTACATATATACATCACATTTACTTGATATTATGGCATTTTTACTTCCTGGAGGGGAAGTCAGAAGCTGGGAATATAAACAGTAAAGTCTTTCTACCATGTGCCCTTTTGGATCTTTTAAATTTTATAATTTGTTCTAGTATAAATTTTTAAAACAAGTTTAAAATATATTTCCATGGTTTTTGTTGCAGTTATTAATGGTATATGTTCTCTCATTTCTGCCTATGTTAGCTGGTATTGCCAGTATAGATATAAGGTACGAATTTTTATTTTGGGTATGTTTGTTATGAAATCACTTATCCAAGGGTTTTTGTTTTGTTTTGTTTTGTTTTTTGATGAAGAAGAATTTTCCAGGTATACTATCATATATGATCAGAAAGAGAATCACATCTATTTTCAGTATTTATACCAATTATTTTATTTTAGTGTGTTATTGTGTTTGCTAGGACTTATATATAAAGCGAGGATAAGTAGTAACAGCGATAGTGAGTATCCCTCATTTGTTTCTAATCTTAATGGGAATGGCTTTAACATTTCACCATTTGAGATGATATTTGGTGTTTGTTACAGTGAATTGTATAATAAAATTGAGGTAGTTTTCTTCTATTTTTCAAGCAGTTTTTTTGTGGGTAGAAATGGTTGCTGAAATTTATCTTTTGCCTTTTCAATGTCTATTGCTTTGATCATATTTTCCCCCTTTAAAGCATTTTTCCCACATATATTCTAATATTATTGTAGTTGTTAGAAAGTTATGCACATAGACCTTAACATCAGGACTGCCTGTCTGCAGACCCCAGCAATAGGCCTGCTCCTCTGTGGACCCCACCAGCTGGTTCATCCCTGCTCACAGATCATATCAGCCATCCTACCTGTGGACCCTGCACCATTGGTCCACCTGGGATCTTTGGCCAGGGTGACTGGTGAATGACTCCCTACTGAAGCCAGTCTATAAAGTCTGATAGAGGTGACTGCCTCTTCAAATGTGCAGCTAACAATGCAAGGCTACTAGCATTAAATGTCAGGAAAATGTGATACCACCAAAGGAACAAAATAGAACTCTAGTGACTGATCCTAAGGAAATGATCTGTGAACTGCCTGACAAAGATTTCAAAATAATCATCTTAAAGAAGTTCAGATGAACTAAAAAAGAACAGAGATATAAAACCAAATGAAACCAGGAAAACAATACATGAACAAAATGAGAAATTCAACATTCTGTCATGATAAAAACTCTAAACAAATTGGGAACAGATGCATGTCCTTCAACATAACAAAGGCCACATATGACAGTCCCACAGCTAACATCATAATAAGTATGATGAAGTGGTGAAAAGGTTGAAAGCTTTTCCTCTAATGTCAGAAATAAGACAGAGATGTCCCCTTTCACCACTTCTATTCAACATAGTACTGGAAGTCTTAGCCAGAACAATTTGACATGAAAAGGAAATAAAAGGCATAAAAATTGAAAAAGAAGTAAATTTTTCTTTGCAGACTACATGATCTTGTATGTAGAAAATTCTAAAGATGCCACACACACACACACATACACACACACACACAACTATTTGAACTAATATACACATTCAGTAAAGTTGTAGGATAAAAGAAAATCAACAAATAAAAATCAACCATATTTCTATAGACTTATAATGAACTACCCAAAAAAGGAAGTTAAGAAAAACAATCCTGTTTATAATAGCACCAGAATAAAATACTTAAAAGTAAATATAACCAAGGTGGTGAAAAACTTGCACACTGAAAACTAAAACGCTGATGGAAGAAATTAAAGCAAACACAAATAGTTGGAAAGACATTCTGTATTCACAGATTGGAAAAATTAATATTGTTAAAATGTCCATACTACCCAAAGTGATCTACAGAGTCATTGCATTCCCTATCAAAATCCCAATGGCATTTTTTTTTAATTTATTTTTTATTAAGCTTATTGGGGTAGCATTGGTTAATACAATTATATAATTTTCAGATGCATATTATCATTTGACATCTGTATATTCTATTGTGTGTTTACCACCCAAAGTCCAGTTTCCTTCAGCTACCATTTATTTGATCCCCTTTACCCACTTTGCCCTCCTCTTATCTCTCTATATTTGAACCCCTTTACCCCATATACTTCTTCCCACTAATAACCACTACTCTATAGTCCTCTGGTATCCACTAGTCTATAGTCCATGTCCATGAGTCTCTGTTTGTCCTGCTCATTTGTTGCTTTTAGGTTTATATCTCACATATAAGTGATATCATGTGATTTTCAACCTTTTCTGTCTGGCTTATTTTGCTTAGTGTGATTATCTCGAGGTCCATCTATTTTGTCGCAAATGGCAGTATTTCAGAAGTAGAAAAATACAATCCTATAATACATATGGAACCATAAAAGTTCTGAATAACTAGAACAATTTTGAGCATCATATTTCCTGATTTAAATATATATATGAAGCTACAGTAATCACAATGGCATAAAAACAGACATATGTACCAATGGAATAGAATAAATAGTCCAGAAATAAACCCACATATATAAGGTCAACTTATTTTCCCCAGAGTGCCATGAATACACATCGGGGAAAAGATAGTCTCTTCAATAAGTGGTGCTGTGAAAATTGGTATCTGTATGCAAAAGAATGAAATTGGACCCATGAGAAAGCAACTCACCCAATGGAACAACATATTTATAAACCATATATCTAATAAAGGGTTAATGTTTAAAAATATATAAGGAATTCATACAACTAAATAGCACATAACAAACAAATGAATAATCCAATCAGAAAATGGGTAAAGGACCTGAATAGACATTTCTCCAAAGAATACATACAAATAGCTAACAAGTATATGAAAAAGTGTTCAATATGAGTAATCATTTGGGAAACACAAATCAAACCACATTGATATATTATCTCACATCTGTTTACATGGCTATAATTAAAAAAAAAATAAGTATTGATGATAATGTGGAGAAAAGGGAAACCTTTTACACTGTGGGAATGTAAGATGATGTAGTCACTGTAGAAAAAAGTATGAAATTTTCAAAAAGTTAAAAATAAAACTACAATCCGGTAATCCCACTTCTGGGTATATAGCTACAGGAATTAAAATCAGAATCTTTAAGAGGTACCACTATCCGTAATGTTCACTGCAGACTTGTTCACAATATTCAAGCCATGACAGCAACCTAAGTGTCCATCAGTGGGGGACTGAGTAAAGAAAATAGTGGAATATTGCTCAGCCTTAGAAAGAAGGAAATCCTGCCATTTGTGACAATATGAATGAATCTGGAGGACGTTATGCTAAGTGAAATAAGCCAGACACAGAAGGCCAAATACCACATGATAGTACTTATATTTGGAATCTAAATTCATAGAATCTAAGAGTAGAATGGTGGTTACAAGGAGGTGGAGGAAGGGGAAAATGGAGAGAGATTAGTCAAGGGTACAACGTTTCAGTCATAAAAGATGAATAAGTCCTAGAGATCTTTAAAATTTGCTAAGAGAATAGATCTTGTATACTTATCAAAATAAATAAATAAATAGGGCAGGAGGAAACTTTTGGAGGTGATGGATATGCTAATAAATAGATTTTGGTGATGGTTTCATGATTAATACTTACCTCCAAAGTCATCAAGTTGTATATATTATGTACAACTTTTTGTATGTCAATCATAACTCAATTAAGTGATTTTTTTAAGGGAAATTTATGGTCTAGTACTAACAAGGTGATTATAATGCTACATCTCTCTTGAATGAGTTGGTAAAAGAGACGTTATTGGGAATCCTGCCTTTTTTTTAAGCATGTAATTTACAACCTTTAGTACTCAAACTATGATTAGGAATTCACCTCACAACAGATTGCAACTCAACTGTTTCTGTCCCACCTGAGAACTTCTGCATTAAGTTTTCCAGTGATTCTGGCTCTGCACTTCCAATCCTCTATCCCCTGGATGGCAGTGTTGGCCTCCAAATTTCACAGTACAGTGGAAACTAGGAATGTAAAAGAAAACAATCTAAATGAATGGATTATGATAGCATTTTCTGAATTAGAAGGAAAATAAATCTATCGGGTTTTATATTTCTTTAATGCTTCAGATTAAATCCTTAGGTTTCAGTTTTTGACTTGAAGTGAATTACTAAATAATAATAAACTCGCTGATTGAACTACTAAACAGATTTAAGTAACTATACTAGTTACTGTATAAGAGAAGGTAATTGGCAAGTTACTAGGCTAATATGTTTACTAAATCAATCCTCTAACATATTATTTTAAGTTCCATTTGAATTTTTATGGAGTGTTTTATTTAGATTTATTATTTTGTATCACTAGGACATCTAAAGAAAAATTTTCTATTCTTGGAATTTTAGATTTTAAAATTTGGAAAAAGCTAATGAGTGTAATATAGCCAAGTTTTATAGAATCTGCAGAGATGGACCCAACCCTCAGCAATTTAGCATTTTGGCTAGAAGTTTGGCTCTGGAATCAGACCAACTGATACCAAATTATGATTCTATCTCTTAATAGCTATGTGTCCCTGGGGAAATTATGTAAGCTCTATGTGACAAGGTTTCTTTATTTATGAAAATAGAAATGATAACCAACTTCATAGGATTGTTGTGATGATTAAATGAAAATATATTGCAGAGTTCTTGATAAATATTTACATCTAAATAATTTGAACTGCTGTTATTTTCAGCTATCTCATTTGATCTTGATAACAACTTTGTGAAATAGGCATGGCACGTATGAGGGATTCATGTCTTGCAAAAGAATAACAAATATATGTGAAGTTATAGAGGTATAAAGGGTAACCCAAACCTCTTGACACAAAAGCACTGTTGGCAGTTTTATAACAACTCTATTGCAAGAATGTATAAATTATGTTAATAATTTATGTTCACCATGTCATCCTATCTCATTCATTCACTTATTTAGTGAATGTTCAGTAATTAATAAGCTTATGCATATAAAATACATAAATCCCTTCATATGTATGATTTCTTTCTTTTATTTGCCAATTAGCCCAAGATAGGCTCAAAGATGATGCAACAAGTTCTTTGATAATTTAAAGCCAAGTTCAGAAAACATTATTAAAGCCTAATTCAGATTAATTTTTAATATAGAGATTGACTTTGATTTACTTTAATCAACATTTAAGAGAATTCTCTCTCCGATGGCCCAGGACAATTGTAAGCCTCTACAAATGGCTAGTGAGAGAGTCCATTGAGATTTGATTTATCATATGAAAAGAAACCTTGCAACTATTCAAGGTAAGACAAATGAAAACAGTTTGCTATTACACATAGAGTAGAACTGTTTTCAAGTTTACAAATATAGAAACAGTATGTTGTAGGATGAAATTAGTAAACAAATGAGGCGAAGAGAAAAAATGGCAGGAATGTAAGACGGAACCAAAACAAGGTTAATATATAAGTAAATATCACAATGTCCTATACCTTATTTTGGAGATGAGCCTCAGGTTAAACTCTAAGATTATAGTGCTAATATATAGAGAGAAATACAGTAATTTTGATGCTTACAGGTCTATAATGTAAAATATGTCTTGTATTTTAGAAGAATAATTAGTGCTGATACTAAGATCACAGAGAAACACCTCAACTAGGTCCTCCTCCCTGAGACCATCATGTCATGGAAGACATTCTCAACATCTTTATAGTAAACGATCATTTTTTTTGTTTACCAGCTCTTTCCTCTCTTTTCCTAGGTTCATTTCAAAGAAATTAAAATGTTACTGCTCCTTAATGGTTTTCTTTTTTCTAGGAGAAAAACAAAGTGACAGGAGCAAGACTCTTAAGGGAAAAATGGGGTAGGCAGAGGAGTATGGATTATTTTGAGGTGGGGATTCATAAACCCATTAGGTTGTTGGGAGGCTGTAGTTAGGCTGCTGTTTGACTGGGCACATTGATTTCCCAGAGTGAACCATTATAAAAAGAGAAGGAGAACCAACTGTGTTTAGGACACATCAAAGGTGAAAAACAAGGAAACCAAGTTCTGTTACTAAGTTTAAGAAGTGATTGCTGAGCTAAAAACTGGACATGAAGGAAAACATGTTAGAGGCTGCATAGGCCCTGGGATGAAGAGAAATCAAGATCAGTGGTAAAAATCAAAGGTCCAAGATAAATACTTTAAAAAAGTTGGAGAATCCTTGTTTATGGCCACACTGCCCTGAACAAGTCCGAACCCATCTGATATCAGAAGTTAAGCAGGGTCAGGCCTGGTTAGTACTTGGATGAGAGACCACCTAGGAAGACCAGGTGCTGCAGGTGTAAAAAATAAAAAATAAGGGATTGTAAACTGACAAGGTCCTTGCAATCTGTGAGATCAACCAAGGGTTGCCTTGCCTAAAATAATTAGATAGATGATAGATAGATAGATAGATAGATAGATAGATAGATAGATAGATAGATAGATAAATTTGGAGAATCCAAGGGTCATTTTTCATTGAGCCATTTACATAAGACTTGAACAGAAAAAAATGCAGAAGGAAGAAATTTAAAAAATACTGAAATGCTCAGTCTTTAATTTATTCTTGGATGACCTCATTTGTTTTAGATTTTTGGGATGTGGTTGATTATATATGTTTCATTATATGCTGATTTAAATGCTGTATATATCTTTATCAGAATAGAAATCAGTTTTAAATGGAGTTGCTCTAAATTTTGCTCTTTCGATGATAAAAGGACTGTTAATTCTAATAGTGCTTAAATTAAGCAACCATGAATAATAACCTCTTGTCAGAAATCCGAGATGAAAAGATAACAATTGCTTGACAACTTCATCAGGGCTAATGCGGAGCTACAACCATACATAAATTAAAGAAGCTGCTAAAATTGTTATAGTTGTCTCAGTTTTGTTATATTGGTTGTAGCTGAAAGAGGATTATATATTACTTAGTATATGTCCAGTCATTAATATAAGAAACACTAATAACTAGCTAAATTTAAAAAATTGCAAATTTATTGGAACTGAAAGAGCAATAGTATAAATGATGTGTTCTGTCAGTGGGGAGAGATTAGCAAGATTGAACAGATAGAACAAAATGAGATAATTAGAAATTATAAAAAAAGTTTAAAAAGAAATTATATTTCAAGAAAGAATGCTGTGTTTTTACCTCTGAGAGTGTGTCAAATCCAAGTACTGACAGATGTAGTTTAATAAAAGTCTACTTTGATTAGAATTTTGAAAATGTTCTAGCATTAAATGATTTTATGTCCACCCAGTCTAGAATACTGTATCTAAACAGAAGCAGGGAAAATGGACCCATGAACTTGACAGAATGATGCATCACCCATGTACAACCATTTTGTGTCAAAAAGGAAGCCCAAAGCTATAATTTTAGATTTCTATTTTACCTTATAGTTAAGAGTTTTTGCAACATAGCTTTTATAAAAAAATAAAGAAATGGTCTTTCCCTTTGGGATAAATGACTTCTTTTCTTCCAGTTTTCAGGAAGCGAACTTTGTATTTTTCATATTGTTATCCTTAACACAAGAAAACTTCATACTATTAATATTTTAAATGTAGGAATCAGTTGCAGCGTATGGTCATATATTCTTAATGAAAAGTGATCTCTATATGGATCCATTGATCAGAGAGATCTTATACCCTAAGTGTATTGGAATATAGTATCAAACATAAAAATGCAATTCTTAATTTTTTTAAAGAAAGAGTCTCCTAGGATTATGCATATTTAATATATTTATTAGGGTTTAAGTCCTTTCTTCATTGGATTTGTATTGAGGTTTTCAGAATAGTACCACTGTGGTGCCATAGCCAAAAAAATTAGGTCATCACTGCTTGTGGAATAAGGAGTCATGTCAGTTCCTAGGTTAACGCCAGCAAATGTTTTGGAATAACATTGTTATGTTTGATCTAACTTTGTAACAGTTCTCAGAAAGCAAAGACTAGCCTTCTAGTTTTGTTGGCTCAGTAATATATTGAGGTATGTAATAGTAATAGTTCATAATTACAATGTTATGGTTCTTGAAAGTATTACTAAATAAAAAAATATTGAGATAATATATAAGAACTACTCTTCTAATGTAGCATATTTTAACTTATTGAATATACTACATTTTTTTCAAGTCATAATGTCTTATAATGTATTAATCTTGTAAATCAGTCTTGATTTCCATGTTTCTCTCCAGCTAATTCGCATTTTTCATTGTAGTGTTTGGGCTAGCAGTAAATAGTCAGGGAGTGATCAAATTTTAGTTCAATATTTAAAACTGTTAAAAGCTATTTAGCAATCCATATTCATTCTCTGAGTCTATAACCCAAATTGTTATACAAATTCACATTTTTATTCAACCTGATGTTACAAGAACAGTTCATTATATTTCCCTTAATCCAAGCCCTCTCAACTTCTAAATCCTCTCAATTCCCAATACTTCCTGTGTAGTACCTGGCTCTATGATCATCACAAAAGCTTGAGGCTGTCATAATTTTTGCCCTTTATTTTGCTCTTTTTCATCAGTTGCTGCAGATTGTTGGTCCTTTGTTCTAAACACATGTCATATCTCTCCATGCTTCTCTATCCCTACTGCTACATTTGCAGCTCAGGCATTAACTATCTGTCACCTGCCCTTAGAACAATCCTCTTAACTGGCCTTTCTACTTCTAGGATGATACCATCCAATCCAAGCTCTATACTGTGTCAGAATAACCTTTGTAATAAGGATATCTAGTCATCTATCATACTTCCCTCTGTACAATTCTTCAGTGGTTCTTCACTTCTAATAGGATAATTTCAAACCTTTTTCACTTGACATATAACACTCTGAAGCTTCAACTATTAGAACTCTCATCATTGCACTTTTTATACCACAAATAACTACTGTATTTGTAATCTCTGGAACATTCTACTATCACAAGCCTCTGAGCCTTTGCTCAGGCTGTTCCCACTGCTTGGAAATCTCTTTCCCACCTGCCTCCCTGATAAATATTTACTCTTTTTGCATGCTTTTGGCAAGGTGCCTACATCTCCTTCTCCCCTTCTATCCTTGAGAACTTCATCACACAGGACTATTCCCATTATACCTTTGATGGCTGTGTATTTTGTCAGGCACCAGAAGTCCCAGACTCTCATCCCCATGTGGCTTATGTTTAATCTTATCTGACTTCATTTCCTACCCTATTCCCAATTTCATTCCTTAAACTCTGCTAGTGTACTCTCTGAAACTTGTGATTTGTCCTTATTAAAATTCCCTATATATTCAACCTCTTCATTAAACATTTCCTTTACCTTCACGCTCTAACCAAGACTTGGTTCTATTTTTCATGTAGCTTCCTCAGGTAGTGGCCATTTTTCCTCCTATGGCCTTTGAGCCTCTGAACCTGAAATTGAAATAGATGCTTTTTTTGTTTCTCTCTGTTGTATCGGAACATTGTTACCCCCTTCTGAAAAGCTTCCAGGATTAAACCTTCTGCCATCAGACTGTCACTTGCTATTATTGTTTCTGTTAGCCACCTATGGGCCAGTTTTCTTATTCTTTGAATATTTGGATACTGGTTCACTATCACTTTCTCCATCACAACAAATACAGAATTTTGGTGATTTCAATATCCATATAGATTCAAGTAGACGAACCTTTCAGTTCCCTGCCCTGGTCTCTCAGCTAACTTCCATTTACTTACCCGATTTTTTACCCTAAAACAGCTAACTGCTTTCATGTTCTTACTCTAAACAAGCCATAACCAACAACTACACTCCCTCCTCCATAATTTTAATTGTAAGCATCTTACTTTTTTTTACTTCCCAGAATTGTATTATAAAAGTTTTCAAACATTAGGAAAAGTTAAAAGAACTTTACAGTAAACACCTATATACATACTACCTAGACTCTATCATTAACATTTTACTGTATTTGCTTTACAGTCTGTCTGTCTGTCTGTCTGTCTGTCTGTCTATCTATCTATCTATCTATCTATCTATCTATCTATCTATCTATCCATCCATCCAGCCATCCAGCCATCCAGCCATCCAGCCATCCAGCCATCCATCCATCCATCCATCCATCCATCCATCCATCCATCCATCCAGCTATCCAGCCATCCAGCCATCTGTCCCTCTATCCATTGTTAATCCATCTGATTTTAGGTATATGTCAAAATAAATTGCAGACATCAGTAAACTTCCTCTTTAATATTTCAGTATGAATATCATTAACTACAGTTTAATATTTGTTTACCATAACAGTAGTCCTCTCTTTCTTTCTCTCTCTCTCTCTCTCTCTCTCTCTCTCTCTCTCTCTCTCTCTCTCTCTCTCTCTCTCACACACACACACACACACACACTGAATTATTTGTATCCTGCTTTACCACTGGACTGTGATCTCCTTGGGGACAAGCATGATGATCTACTTATATTTATATCCCTAGCAGCTTGCATTAAGAGCACTTAGTCATTAAGTATTTGGTAAATAAATGCTAGTTGAATGGATGAAGATCTCTTGTTACAGTAATACTAATTTAAGTGGGATCACTCAAATCCAGAATTAGGTTACCTTGACAAATCAGGCAGGGATCATTTCCAGGATGTCAGGAAACAGACTGAGTTTATAGATAAGTCAGGCCTTTTATTGAAATTTTTTTTTTTTTTTACATTTCATTACATCCTAAAGAAGTGACAAAATTGAAATTTATTGCTTTAGCAAAAGTCATAATGCCTAATGGCTTTCCTCAGAAAGGCATGCTTATCATTGTAGTAACATTTATTTTCTATTATGGCTAAGTGTAGGCTAACATTTTTATTATTAGTTTAGTATGCCTAGAATAATTATGGTTACAGTACCTTAATAGGATTACTTCCAAAGTGCATTTTACCTTAGAGCCTAGTTAAATAAAACTATATTATAATATAGCAGAAAAACACCATTAAGGACCAAAATGCTTACTTGAAATCTTGTTAGGTTACATGGATCAGATATTTAATAAACCGGATACAACCTGACTTGGCTTTTAGACATATGTGTTGATTTTCCATGGTTGCCCATAGTGTATGTTATAGTGATGTCATCATGTTAATAAGAAAATTAAGACTGTAATATACCATACTCCCAACAATGTAATTGGCTAATTTATCCCTCCTGCTAAGAGAATCAGTCAGCATACTTGCTGAACAGATGCAAAGAAAGAGAAATATGTGAGATGCTCTGACAGGATGACACCATCCACAATACTAAACAAGAAGCATGTGTTGTAAATGTGAACCTTATATAATAGAACAACACCTTTTAAAGCACAAGTGTGATCATAAAACCATCTGCTTCATAATTAGCTTGCAATGTACATCTGGTATTGCTATATTGGCTCACCAAATTGTTCCTAAATGCATTTTAAAAACATAAAGTGAATATAGATTGTCTATGGATTGAGAGACTAAATGTCCAGATGGCTTCCTTTAGTACCTTCACTAATTTCATCATTGTATTTCTTAATTAAGCATTCTCAGTAAGCATATAACTGTTACCATTAAAAACTTACATTGATTAAATGTGTGTTTGAAGGATTCAGGTAAGTGGTGGCTTCAATTTAGTTTTGTAAGCTAAGTATAATTTTATTTCTACTTAATTCTTCCTATTAAAATAACAGAAAATACAACATTATTAGAGTCCTTATTTCAATTGTAATATCATATATAATATGACTATATTATTAGAAGAAATAGCAAAGCTTAAAGTGGTAAATTAATGTATAGCAGACAGTGGGTTCTGACTTTAAACAGATTTAAAAAGGCACTTGAGAACCTAGTCTAATGGACAATGGACTAGTAGTTACCAGAGGGTAGGGGTTAGGGGAGGAGAGGAGAAGTCAATGCGGTAAAGGAGGTCAAATATAGGGGGTTGAGGGAGGGTGAAGTGGGTAAAGGGGATTAAATATGTGGTAGCTGAAGGAAACTGGACTTTGGGTGGTAATCACACAATAGAATGTATAGATGTCAAATTATAATGTACACCTGAAAATTGTATAATTGTATTAACCAATGTTACCCCAAGAAACTTAATAAAAAATACCATAGTCTAAACTCAGAAGATACCCTTATCTTTTATTATCATTGACATCAAATAATCTGTTGTTATGTTTTTAGTAAAAGTAACATTTGATTTGGAAATAATTATTTTCTAGTTGATCAATATTTCACAGGCAAAGTTCTTCTTTATACCAGTTGTAGAAAAACTACAAAGAATTTATGCACATTAGATTACTTTAATTATGTAGACTACTCTTTTTATCATAACGCTTCTCCTTTGAGAGTTTGAACTGTTTTCTTCTTTAGTATTTACATTTGCATGTGTCTCTCTCTTCTGTCAATACTGTCACTTTCAGTATAATTCTATTCCTTTTGCTATCCTGGGAGGAAAAAAGGAATGTTTGTATTAAAATGTTTTAGCAATTCTTAAAAACATTTAAAATATTTAATTTCTTAATCAGTGTTGATTGCAGTGTGGGCAAAAGGCCAGTGCTTTTTGTAGGTGTGTAATACTTTAAAAATAATTTTTAGAGATATTTGATAATATGTATTAAAATGTAAATGTTTATACCCTCTGATTCAGCAATCTTATTTTTATAAATATAGGTATATTTTGCAAATGTACTCAGATATATTTACAATATGCTCATATTCATTGAGAGTATTAACTGTATCATAAAAAATTGGAAACAAGAAAATTGTTGCCCAATAAAGGACAAGTTAAATAAATTCTCATCTAATTCCATCTTTTAAAAATGTTATAAATGACTAAAAATAAACAAAAACACAAAAATGAGCAAAACACTGTTAAAGTGTGTCTGCATGCTTTTTAAAATCTAATTTGTTTTCTTTGGGTTTGTATCATGGAAGACTTCTTTCTGTGTTACGTAGTTCTGTTATACTTAAATATTTTACAACCAGCATGCATTAATAAAAAAATCATTTCAGTGGTTGCAATGGATACTAAGAGTGATTTTAATTTCTTTATCCCTTACCCCAACTTGCAGCAACTATTAACCCTAACATTTCAAACTGCTTTTGAAATCTTTCCCATTCTTTGTTATTTTAAAATCCAATCTACCCCATCCTATAGCTGTTACCCTTTCAATGACAGTGTGATATTTTACATTATTGCACTATTTTTTCAAGGTTATTATTTTTATTCTGATTTTCATTCTACATTTCTTTTTGAAAATTTATTTTGGATCTAGAACAATTTATTTCCTGTATGGACATGGTTTTGATGTTTTTTTTTTTTTTTTTTTTGACATTTCAGCAATGTAGTTAATCCAGCACAACCTTGGCTTTTTCAGACCCTTTTGTCCTAGAAGTCTCTGCTGTGAAAAATTTAGAATTAGTCATATAATTAAATGCCATTTGATTAATAATACAGATTATCTTGAAGACTCCAATTAAAAAAAAAAGCTAGAAACCTTGAAATACTTTGAAATTAAAAAAAAAAACACAGTGCAGGATTTAAGAAATAGTGTCTTTTCTCTAAGTAAATTCCAATTGAATTCACTATTACTTTCATATTCACTCTACACACAGTGGAGGCCTGACATCTACACCTTCACAAATGAGCATTCTACAGTTCTTTAAGGAAAAGTATGTAGTAAATGTCATTAGCATTAGAGCTTTTAAAAGTCAGAATGGGTTTTGGTGATATAAGGATACTGACTTCCACTTTCAATTTTAAATAAGGTCTAAACTGATAGGTAAGTATGAAATATTATTTCAAAACCTTCCTTCGAAGACAAACACTTGAAAAAGTAAGAATAATTATATAATCAGCCCAAATCAGGTGATAGGGAAGAAAATGAGGAGGAGGGAGAAATAGAAAGGATTAAAATTTCTTGTTTGTTCATAGTGAGTGGCAGTGGTAATAAATGGCTACTTTCTAAAGATGTATGGGATTAAATATATTTTATAAAGTATTTATAATGGTAATTATATAACTAAAACCAGATGATAAACTTTTAATTTATTAAGATGAAAATATATTCACATTTTGTATATTCTAAATTATTATGACTAAATCACTTGATGTCAAAGATAAAGTATTATCAGAAAGAATTACTAAAGGATTACTCCAACAAAATAAAAGTGAATGAGGTAATAGTGGCATTCAAAAAATCAGGAGGGAGAAAATAAATTAGCTTATTGATAACTCTAAATATAGAATCTTTAACATGCTTTAAAACATTCTGAAATGAAAATTTCAAATGATATCAACATGGACGTTGAGAGACAAAAGTAAGTAGGAAGACTTAGAAATAACATATTAATGTTCTTGTCCTGTTGGAGTGGAGTCCACATTGATATTGATGAACTCTGGATGTTGTTTTTAAAAAAAGCACAAACTTTACTAATGACTAGAAGAAAAAGTAGAATGTTTAATTTAAAACCAATAAGGAAAAGAGAAAATAAAAGACACAAGCCACAAAAAAAGATATAGAAGAAGAAAAAATAGAAAGCATAGTAAAAAATACAAAATGAAGTAGCAACGAGAAATACAAACATATCAGTAACCAGAGTAACATATCAGAGTACATATGAATATGTTAACTGTACCTATTAAAAGAAAATAGGGGCTCTGATTAACTAAAAAAACGCTTAAATCCAGTTAAGTGCTTATTATAAGAGACATTGTGTATATGTTCATTGCAACACTGAATAAGAAGAGGAAAATGGGGGAGTGTTTCCCAATGAGAACAATTCATCATTAAAAGCAAGAAGATATGGCAGTTGGAACCTTTCTTTACCCAACAAATTTGCCTGAAATTTATTATACAATCTGAAAAATATAAAATCTACAGTCATAGTGGGTCATTTTAATATCATCACTCAGAAAGGACAGATTAAAAGATTGAAAATAAGTGAGATTATTGAAAGTTACAACCTTAAGTATGAGGGTTGATCTAATAGAATTATATGAATTTTCTATTCCCGAAATATAGAATTCACATTTCTTTCAAACAACAAAAATCTTTTCCAAAATTATTTATGTTTAGGCTTGGAATAAATCTAAACAAACAGCAAAAATTGTTTTCCTGTAGGTCACATTTCCTAATCACAGTACAATATAATTAGATGTCAGTAGTCAAAAAAAATACACAACTAGAAAATAAAAACACATCTCTAACATTTGTGCTCAAGAAGAAAGGAAAATGGTAATTATGTATATCATGTATGATATGTGTATCACATATCAAAACTTGATTGTGGCTAAAGTAGTACATTTAAAAAATATATGGCTTAAATACATTATAAAACATTGAATATTGAAAACAAATATTATTTTAAGAAACTAAAATAAAAAATAAAAAAATATACCTCCATCCAATTTAGAAGAAATTACCAAAATTAATAAAAAAATATTAAAAATAAAATATAAATAAAAATTCCAGAAGATTTTATCAGTGAATTGAATATTATTTCTTTGAAAATAACAATAAAAAGAAGCTTTGGTAAATCTCTTCAAGATGAAAGCAGAAAGCACAAATAACTTCAGGTAGTTATCTTTGTTGCTAACAGGTAGTAGTACAAAGGTGATGGCAAACTTTATGTAAATAAATTAGAACATTTAGAGGAAATGGCAAATTTCTGGCCATATATATGACCAAAATTACCTCCCCAAAATTAAAATGAATAGACAAATGAAATGCTAGTATGTATTGGAGGGTTCATCAAATTGGAAAAATATGAGGCCAACATACAAAAATTAATAGCTCTCCTTTACCTCAACAACCATTGAGAAAATGTTGAGTGGAAATAAGAATTTAAAGTATTAGTTCAACAATATGATGCTATTTTTGTAAACCTCCCCCTAATTAAAAGATAATACTCCTTTTATACTGCTACATGTATATGTAGGTGAATATAATACAAAAAAAAAAATCTACTGGATGATTTCATGCCCAATTAAAAACAGTGGTTATTCTGGAATAGGAAAGGGGACTACGATTGTGGGTGGTATTCAAAGTTTAAACATTACAGGTAAGACTACAAGTAGTCTAACTGAAAAAAGCAAATGAACAAGACAAACAAAAAATACTCAGAGACATAGACAGCAGCTAAGTGGTTACCAGAGGGAAACGGAGAGAGGGAAAAAGGATCAAATATACGGTGACGGAGGGAGATTTGACTTTGGGTGATAAATATACAATGCAATATACAGATGACATTATTGAATTATACACTTGAAACCTATATAATTTTATTAACCAATGTCATCCCTATAAATTTAAATAATAAAAAAGATAAAAGCAGTGCTCTTATCTGTAGTTTAAAAATTTTTACAGTAGATTGTCTTCCCTTTTTACAATTAAATATTAAGTAAACACACAAAGAGCAAACAATTTTTTAAAAATTAATAATACTCTGTTGTGAGGATATTTTATTAGGAGAATGTGATGAAAAGTTTGCCTATAGCAATGTGTTGTATTGTAAATCAAGACTGTCCTAGATAAACTGGAATGTATGACCACCATAATTATGTGAACATGGAACTCCAAAAGACAGCACGTCATTCTGGTGGGAGGTCAGTAGGTATTAGTGATAGTTCCTGGTATAAACAGCTTCAAGCTGCAGAATAACAGAAAGGTTTTGGAACAAAAGCTGAGTCACAGTATAGAGACCATGTGCTCTTCATTTTTAAGATCAATTTTCTGTACTGGTTTTGCTCTCAAAGGTTAAAGGTTCAAATCGAGAATTCCCAGCAAATAGTCTGAAGGTTGTCTTTTATTATGTGTGTGCCCCCTCTGATATTTCAACCTTGGTTTGCTTTTACACAGTCTATTTGAATTATAACCAGTGTAAGCTGGATCTTTATGAATGAATTGGGGATCTTTATTCCTGACCTCATACGCAAACACCATTTCAGTTTTTAATTGTTCATTCAAAAAATATTTTAATTTCCACTATGTTTAGGTAACTTATTCTTTTAGAAATTTTGAAAGGAGTTGTCACTACTCTCAGCAAAAAGAAATAAAATTTTTTAAATGTAGTGATTTGAGGAGGCTTCATTAAGAAGTTGACATGTTAGCTGGCTAATATTTTTGACATTTGGAGTTTTTGAGAAGATCTAAAATGAAGAGCACAAAGAAAGACACAAAAGTGGGATTTCAAGAAACAGGGGACAGAGAAAGAGATTAATACTGAGTGCTTTTTACTAAGCATTTGGTAGGCACTATCCATACACATTTTATTCAACACTCACAACAACTATATTAGGTAAGTCAGCTTAGTCCATAAATTTTCCAAGTACATACTCTTTTCTTCTTCTTACAATTCTAAATTCAATTTCCTGATTGGAACTTGGTGGTAGTACAATTCTTCTATAAGAGAGCATGCTTAGAGCAAGAAAATGGGATAAAAGACAACATCTTTGTTAAAATTAATTTTTGACACTTTTATCATCAAACTAAAGAACTTAAATTTTAGTCTAGAGATTTTATAGTCACATTGGTGACATCTATTATTGACAAAGTAATAAACCATTGGGGTCCATAAGAGAAAGGTAATAGAGCAGGAGAAAGAAAAGAAGAAAGATCTCATTAAGGTACTAAAATGTCCAGTAGCAATATTTCTTTGACATTTCATATATATCTTTAGGAACTTATCAAATATGTGTCATGCGAAGCTATCTGGATTAAGGATATCTCTCCACTTTTTCCAGAAGATAAAAGTGATAAAATGTATGGGAAAAAGATAATTTGACAATCTGTCTCTGCTAAAGGTTAGTTGTGAAAGATTAACTATATGATTTATTTATTTATTCATTATGTGTACCTTTCTCACTTTCAAAAACCAAAGTGCTTTAATTTGATATAGGTTTAAGAGGTAGAAGAGTTAGAAAGAATAAATTATTTTAGAATCAGCAGGTTGTATGGTTAAACCACACCTCAGATTGTTAATATTTTTAACTCTCAGGAAGATTGATTGCTGCTAGGGATATTGAATACCATAAAAGTGTCATATGTATACATTGGAATACTAGGTAGAGGGCTGAAGGAGTGAACATAGATTCTGTAGCAACATAGACATCAATAAATATAATCTGAATGAAAAGAGTAAGAAACAAAAGATTTATTGAACACCATCATTTATTTAAATTATAAGTTATGGTCACATATAACACTGTTACACTTCATGGATAAATCTGTGTGCAGCTAACACCTGGATGCTTGGTTGAAGTGAATAAATGAATGAGGCTGGGAATAACTGATGAAGCAGATATAATATAACAAGGAATACAATACTGAGGAGGCCTTGTAAGGGTACTGGTGATCATGATAGTTAAGAACAGTATTCAATAAATAATTGAATTTAGTCAGAAAGAAACAAGAAACAGAGAGGGAGAGAGGAATAGAAAGAGAGAAGAAGGAAGGAAGGAAGGAAGGAAGGAAGGAAGGAAGGAAGGAAGGAAGGAAGGAAGGAAGGGAGAACAAAGGGAGGAGAAGAAGAGGGGTAGGAGGAGGGAGAGGGAGAGAAGGAGGCAGAGAAGGGAAGAGAGTCAGAAGGGAAGAAGGAAAAGATAGGCAACTGAAATAATCACGTGAGAAGGAGGAATACATATATTTATCAATAAAATATTACAGCATTAAGAATGAGTGAATCTAAAGAATTAATCCAAACCTTACTTTTATAAATTGAAGGCAAACAGAATTTTTGTCTTCAGTCCTTCCCACCTTCTCTTTCTTTGGTGGACAGTGGAGAGGGAGATCAAGATAATGATTTCTGATGATGACTGTTATTGTGTGTACGTGTTGTATATCTTTAACTATTAGCCTGAGCAACTTTGCCAATCCCTTTGCTTTGTTGAAGCTGTACATTTTAGTTTTACCAGACATACATTTGATTCATCTTACAAGCTGACTAAAGTGCCTGTGGTCTACCTCCCTAATTTGCCCTGAAGCTACTGTCACAATTTTTTATGACAATGCTTTTTAAAGTATAATTTGTTATTTTTGGATTACTTTCATGAAATAGTATTCACTTAGCACTCACCATTACCAAGAGTTGGCTAATTCTGTAATGCTCCTACCAGTTTTAATATATATGTTCCTATAATTTTTCCCACTCAGTTTTGTTTATTGAAATATCATTTACATGCATTAAATTATATACATTTTATATGGAAAATCATGTATGTGTTACTCGCTTCTGAATTATGATATTATTAACTTCTGGCATTGAAGCACTTGTATCTAAAATACTCTAATGTGGTCTATATTTAATTATATTTATAGTATTTATAATTTGGCATTTTTTCTAAAAATAATAGCTCAAATGGGAAACTTATATCCAAAATAAAAACAAAATAAATAATTTATATTTTATTTAAGAATTTTATTTTTGAGAATTAACTTTATTTAATTTCCCTCTAGTAAATAAAAAAGCCGCAATTGACACAATTTGAGGGGGCTAAGAATAGATAAAATTCTAAACTTTACCTAATCAGACTTTCAGATATTCTACCATGTTGTGTTTTGCTCTTACTAAATGGAACCTACTTTTCTTCACATTCTTATTACTATGTAGCATCAGGAATGGAATCTACCTCATTTTCACTTTTACTTTATTTTACATGGTTCCTAGTATTTCCACCTCAAATAAATTTCCAAAAAAACCTTTTAAGAAGCACTTGCAAATCTTTTCAGGCCCTTGGTATTTAGTGTCCTTACAGAGTAAAGCACATATTTGAGTTCGAGAAAAATTTATAAATATTATACATTATTTAAAATGCAGCACATTTTATTTCTTGGCTTCATTTGTAAAAGTTAATGCTTCTAATGTCACATTGAATAAGACATTAGCATTGAGACATGCCTGGAGATATTATCCTCTAATATGGAATCTAATTATTCTTTTTTTAAAAAGTTCAATGACAATTATGAATTAATTATAGTAATTTAGGTTGGCCTAATTTTGATGCTTCTTTTGAGACTATAGTCAACTTTAAATTATTTTGAAATTATATTACTATTTTTCAAACTTAGGTAATTCTTATAGAATTTTTGTCACTTTTGCTTTGTCTATGTACCACCCCTTCTATTATTTACTTAATATTTTCTGTTATGATAACTCTTAAAAATACTATTTTAGCCTTATTCTTATAATAGTATCATTGTTTTGATATATTAGTAATATGTTTTTATATATTTAATAAACACATTACCATTAAATTAAAAATATTTATCTGTGTACCAACTAAACCATATTGAGTAATTAGTGTTAAGTGTACCACATTTGGGAATGACTATTAAGTTATGAGTTATTATGTTATGGGGAAATGAGTTCATTTGGACATATCTCTAGCCTCTGAATAAAGTTCCATACAGGTCTACAGTCTTGTTGTCCAGCAATCGTGGAGCTACTAAAACCTGGTAAAAGAATCAACCAGTTGGAATCATAGGTTTCAGTGTACAGAAATTTTAGGCAAATATAGATAAGCTACTTTAAATTTGTTTTAAAAAATTATATGTTAGATTAAAATATAAGTTCAGATACAATGGTATAGACAATAGGGAATGATCCCACAAAAATGTATATTATCTTGTGGAAACCCTGAATGCAAAATCTTGCCTGCTAACACTAGTGGCATATTTAACTACTGATGGGCAGAAATAAGAATAATTAAAAAAAAAAAAAAAAAGGAGATAGAGCTCCTCAAAATGGGGAAAATGGCCATTTAAGATGTTGTTAAGTAAACAATAGACCATCATGGGGTTTTCATGCAAGCCAGATTTTCATGGTTCTTAATTTTCCATTTCTGTAGATGTGAGAAGATTTGGGTAAGTATAAATACTGTACAAATAACTGAGGTTGTATTCTCTAAGTTCTAAATATATAGCTAGATAGAATTTGAAGTTCTTTGGGAGTGTAATTAAAAATGCTTTTGATATAATGCGTCTAAAAAAAAAAAACCCTATGAATTAGAGACTCAAAGGAATCCCATTGGAAATATTGTGTATGATTTAAAAGATTTAGGATGTATCGTACAATGAATATCAATGTTTGAAACTTGTTAAAGATTTTGCTGCGATTATATCTTGAGTATGAGATTCATTTTTCTGCTCTAAACAATACATTAGCGTCTCTAATTTAGAAATTAATGTTCAGTAATTATTATACATGTATGTATTAATAAAGCATCCATTTCTATTAAATAAGCTGGGTTGAACAGAAAAACTAGCTCTGATCTTTGGTACAGGATTTTATGATGTAATTCGCAGTTTGGTGTAAGATTTTATGGTGTAAATTGCTAATGGTAATACTCTGAAAAGATCAAGATTTTTACAGTAGTTTTGCTCATTAAAGCTATCTCCTTTCTGCATTTCAGGAATTTCATTTTCCTGTTTGTAATCTAACTTACAATAAAATAAGATGAATATTTTATGAATAATAGCAGTCATTAAAATGAGATTTCGAATGGTATGATCACTTTCTTTATTCAAGCAGTATAAGTTTGTGGCCAAGGGTGTGAGTTCAGGAATCAGACAGATCTGAGAAAGGCTCAGGTTCTGCCACTCATCAGATCAAGCAGTTCTCTTTAAGCCTCAGTTTACTCATCTATAAAATGAAAATAATAACAGCACCAATTTAATTTGGCTGTTGTAGGGATTAAATAAAATAATTTCCATAAAGTCTTAGCATAGTGGTAGGGACACAATAAGCATGCTGCAAAAAGCTATTATTTTAAATAATATAATAATAGTGAAAAAGAAGTAAACTAAAACTGATGATATGATTTAAGAATATATAAAATTGATATGTAAGTAATTGAAGAGATTCCTAGTTAAGATTATTAATACCATATTGAAAAAAATTCATTAGCAGTGGGTCTAAAGCATTTAATTATCCTGTAAACAAGCTCTCTTTGTGGGGAGCCAAGAGAACAGCTATCAGAGCTGTGAAAGCCAAGGGTGACAATGTAATTTTTTGTAACTTAACATTTTTTTATATTGTTGAGAAGAGGAAAAAATGAGCTTATTATTTTCAAATTGATGGCCATGTGTTTCCTTAGGTGACAACCCTGTGACATTTTGAGTTGTAATGGTCAATTAAATTCAGCTATAAAGTAATGACTCATTGTATCTTTACTTGTTCATTCTAGACCTAACCGTTTTGCATATGTACAATCAAATTTGCTGCTTTCACACCTCTCCTCAAATTCACAGCTGCCCACAAATGTTAGAGAAAAATATATTTAATTCCTAAAAACACTAATTTTTCTGATACATTTTAAGAAACAAATATGAAAAAAATAAATGTAACCAAAAATATAGACAATATACAAGGCACATCTTAAAGTGATTTCTGTATCATGTGCTTCAGCAGCAAAAAAGACTTAAAATATCTTAATAAAGATATTGATACTGACAGTACTCCTGAGAGAATTGGTGCTACCGCTTAAGTTAATATTCAGTGCTCTGTGGTTCTCACCTTAGACCTCAACAGACCTCGTATATTGTTAGAGAATTGAACAGATGTTGCTTCATGACTTATTTGATAACCTTAAGGAGGAAGTTAAATAACACAGATAGTTTGGGCAGAACATTAGATGTGAACTAGAGTAGAATATAAAAAGTGTCTTCGAATTCAAGTCACATTTAATTTATATCATGATATTTCTAGAGTGATATATCTAGTTTCAATATACATTAATTTACTATACAAAACAATTACTGAGTGAAAACTATATACCAAATACTCTGGACATACAAAGGAAAAACTATTTTCTGACTTAAAAGAGCTTGCTGTAAAGTGAAGGATGTTCATGACAGTATAATGACCTTTCTGAAGATCATTCTCCAATAACTGGAAAACTCATCTGTGTCTCTCTTTATTTCCTTCACTTTACAACAAGCTCCTTTAAGTCAGAAAATAAACTCCATGAATTAAAAAAAACTTTGTTTATAGACCTAGTGTTATATCTATAAAACTTTCATCAATTAAAAACATTTATTGGCTACCTACTATGTGGGCCAAGCATTTTGTGAGATAATAAATATACCACATTAGTAAAATTTAGTTTTTGCTTTCAAGGAACATTTAGTCATGTGTAATACATTATAGAGCTGAATACATGCCAACTTTAAAATGTATTATTAAGTTGAATTCAATGTCAGTCAGAGAAAGGAAGAAAAGATCATTTACAGTCTTCCTTTCCTTTCTTCTTCACTAACATCTTCTAAACTCTCAAGTGCTTTTTTGTCTTCTTTGATGTTTCTGTGAGTTTGGATCACTTTTGTTAGATCAGTATATCAGTTAGGATTCTTGATGATGACCGAAAGAAACTGACTGATTTACTTAAACAAAGAAAGAAATTTATAGGAAGAATAAAGCATAATATAAAATGATAAGATCAGCAAAAAGGATTCAAGAAAGAAGAGAAACCAACCATAGTTACAAGGGTTTCAGTAGTGAAGACTCAGACATTTATGTTGGAAGTACCTTAATTCTGTCTGTCTTCTACCTTTATGTGTCTCCACCCAGTATTCAAATCCCTGGAAAAGAGAATCTGATTGCTCTAATATGAGTCATGAGCCCATACCTTGAATAAGGAAAGCAGCAGCAGCATAATTTAAGTTCTAGAAGCATGTGAAACAGAGGAGTGTTTTTCAAGGGAAGAGTGGAATGCTATTACTAATGACAGGGCAAAAGAGACTGGGCAGGTAAGAACAATATTTCTCAAAGTTAAGAAATGTGTGGCTTCTTTGAAATGAAAATGAATGGTCACACCCCTACTCAGTGTAGTTTAAAATTTTTTTTATTCATTATTTTCAATATTTTTTAATATTTAATAATTTTGTGCTTATTAGTAAGTGTACTACCCCAATTTATAAGGTTGTTGAATGGGGAAGAATAGAAAAATGGTGACAAAGTTTTGTATCTTGGTTTAAAAACATGAAAAATTACATGTAATAATATTGTGTGTCTGTGTCCTGCCAGTGGTGCTGTCAACTGGTTGCTGCAGTGGAGAGTAGTTATATCACCATAATCATCATACAACCCACCCCTCCCTTTATCTCTAAAATCTTACCAATCACATGCAAGCAAAACTATTTTAAAGCATTGTTTTCCTGTGACAGAGGATCTTGTTTGCTGAAATTGAATTATATTTTAAAATATAAATATGAAACCAGCTGTTACAAGGCAGGTTCTTTTAAGTCTGGCATACCTATAACACCATATGCTCAAGGATAACTCAAAATCTCCTTCACTTTTCTTCACTGAAACAGCTTCATAACCATTATTTTGAGAATGTTCAGTGATATCTATCAAACATTTATTTGGCATGAAAATATTATTTGCGGGTTAAGTCTACATCTGTACTTTTTTTCAAGAACAGATGACATTCAATATTATTTTATATTAGTTTCAGGTGTAGAGCATAGTGTTTAGACATTTACATAATTAACAAAGTGATCCCTCTGATACATCTAGTACCCTCCTGGCACCACACATAGTTATTACATTATTGACTATATTCCCAATGTTGTACTTTACATACTCATGACTGTTTTGTAACTGACAATTTGTACTTCTTAATCTCTTCACCTTTTTCACCCAGCTCCCCAACACGCTCCCATCTGGCAACCATCAGTTTGTATATATGAGTCGGTTTCTATTTTGTTTGTTCATTTATTTTATTATTTAAATTCCACATATAAGTAAAATCATATGCTATTTGTTTTTCTCTGACATTTCACTTAGCATAATACCCTCTAGGTCCACCCATGTTGTTGGAAATGGTAAGATTTCCTTTTTTAATGGCTAATATCACATTATATATATGTACCACTTCTTTATTCATCTATCGATGATGGATACCTAGGTTGCTTCTATATCTTGGCTATTGTAAATAGCACTGCAGTGAACATAGGGGTACATATGTGTTTTTGAATTAGTGTTTTGGATTTCTTTGGATAAATACCCAGAAGTACAATTGCTGGGTCATAAGGTAGCTCTATTTTTAATTTTTTGAGGAACCTCCATAGTGTTTTTTATACTGGCTTCACCAATTTGCAATCCCACTAGAAGTGTACAAAAGTTCCCTTTTCTCCGCATCCTCACTAACACTTGCTGCTTTTTGATTTATTGATGATAGCCGTTCTGACAAGTGTGAGGGGATAGCTCATTGTGGTTTTAATTTGCATTTCTCTGATGATTAATAATATTGAGCATCTTTTCATATATCTTCTGGCCATCTGTATGTTTTCTTTGGAGAATGTCTATTGAAGTCCTCTGCCTATTTTTTGAATTGGATTGTTTGGGGTTTTCTTGGTGTTGTTATATAAGTTCTTTATAAATTTTGAACATTAACCCGTTATCGGATGTATCATTGGCAAATATCTTCTCCTATTCAGTAGGTTGTCTTTTTGTTTTGTTAGTGGTTTCCTTGTGCAAAAACTTTTTAGTTTGATGTAATCCCATTTGTGTGGAGAGTAGGTTGCAAGTTGACAAGGTCCTTGCAATTTGTGAGGTCAACCAAGGGTTGCCTCACCTCTGTGAGCCCTCTTAAGAATGGGAAAGTACAAACTGATAGGAGAACAATGCGGTGTTGCTTCAAGGCAGGGAGTATGCTCATAGCCTCAAGCAGATGGAACTGCAAATGATTATAGCAGAGTGTGTAGGTTGGGTAGAGATAATCTTATTTTAGTTAGCAATTGCATATTTTTGTATAAAAGCAGCTTGCAAAAATAAAGCTGGACCACTACTCCATCATCAGTGGATAGCAGACCTCCTGATCCTAGCTTTCTGTCTTCTTTCTGTTTTTAATCTCTCACCGTTCCCACTCAGGTACATTTTCCAGAGCTGCACTGAACGTGACAAGATTTACCACTTGCTGGATGCAGCACATTTATTTATTTTTTCTTTTGTTGTCCTTGCCCGAGGAGATATATCAGAGAAAATATTACTAAGAACGATGTCAGAGATTTTACTGACTTATGTTTTCATCTAGGAGTTTTATGGTTCAGGGTCTTATATTTAAGTCTTTAACTTATTTTGAGTTTATTCTTGTATATGGTATAAGAAGGTGTTCCTGTTTCTTTTTTATTTTTTGCATGTATCTTTTCAGTTTTCTCAACACCATTTATTGAATAGACTGTCTTTACCCCATTGTATAATCTTGCCTCCTTTGTCAGAGATTAATTGACCATATGGGCATGGGTTTGTTTTGGGACTTTCTATTCTATTTCATTGATCTATGTGTCTGTTTTTATGCTGGTACCATGCTGTTTTGATGACTATAGCCTTGTAATATAGTTTGATATAATGATAGCACAATACCTCCAACTTTGTTCTTAAGATTGCTGTCGCTATTTGGGATCTTTGGGGTTTCCATATAAATTTTTGGATTTTTTTGTTCTACTTCTGTGAAAAATACCATTGATATTTTGATAGGGATGGCGTTGAATCTATAGATTGCTTTAGGTAGTAGGGACATTTTAATGATGTTAATTCTTCCTATCTATGTGCATGGAATATGCTTCCATTTATTTATATTTTCTTCAAATTCTTTCTTCAGTGTCTTATAATTTTCCAAATATAGGTCTTTTATCTCCTTGGCTAAATTTATTCCTAGGTATTTTTTTGATGCAATTATACATGGGATTATTTTCTTAATTTCTCTTTCTGATAGTTCATTATTGGTGTATAAAAATGCAACTGATTTCTGAATATTAATTTCATATACTACTACTTTACTGAAATTGTTTATCAGTTCTAACAGTGTTTTGGTAGAATCATTAGAGTTCTCGCTATATAATATCATGTCATTTGCAGATAATGACCTTTTTACTCCTTTCCTTCCAATTTGGATGCAATTTATTTATTTATCATTTATTTATTTATTTATTTATTTATTTATTTATTTATTTATTTATTTATTGTCTGATTGCTGTAGCTAGGACGTCTGATGCTACATTGAATAAAAGCAGTGAAAGTGAGTATCCTTGTCTTTTAGCTTTTTATTATTGACTATATTAGTATGATGTGTGTTTATCATATATGGCTTTTATTATGATGAGGTTCGTTTCCTCTAGTCTCATTTTAATGAGGATTTTTATCATAAATGGATGCTGGATTTCGTCAAATGCTTTTCTGCATCTATTGATATGATCATATGACTTATTTTTCATTTTGTTTATGTGATGTATCATATTAATTGCTTTGCAGATATTGAACTAACCTTGCATCCCAGGAATAAATCCCATTTGATTATGGCATGTGATCTTTTTAATGTATTGCTGAATTTGGTTTACTGATATTTTGTTGAGTATTTTTGAATCTTTGATCATCAGGGATATTGCCCTACAATTATCTTTCTTGTAATATCTTTGTCTGTCTTTGGAATCATGGTAATGGTGGCCTCATAAAAATGAGCTTGGGAGCCTTTTCTCCTCTTGTATTTTTGAAATAGTTTGAGAAGGATAGATGTTAATTCTTGTGGTCTAGGACTTCTGTTTTTTGGAGTTTTTTGACTACTGATTCAATTTCACTAGTAGTAATGGGCCTATTCAGATTTTCTATTTTTTCTTTATTCAGTCTTGGAAGATTGTCCATTTCTAGAAATGTATCCATTTAATCCTGATTGTCCATATCTTTGGCATAAAATTGTTTGTAGTATTTTCTTATAATCCTTTGTATTTCGGTGGAGTCAGTTGTCATTTCTCCATTTTCATTTATGATTTTATTTATTTGGGTCCTATCTCTTTTTTTCTTGATGAGTCTGATTTAAGGTTTATTAAGGTTTATCTTTTCAAAGAACCAACTCTTGGTTTCATTGATGTTTTGTATTTTTTTTTTTAGACTCTCTTTCCACTCTGGTCTTTATGATTTTCTTCCTTCTATTCACTTTGGGCTTTGTTTGTTGTTCTTTTTCTAGTTCCTTTAGGTGTAAAATTTAATTGTTTATTTGATGTTTTTCTTGTTTTTTGATGTAGGCCTCTATTGCTATGGATTTCCCTCTTAGGACTGATTTGGCTGTATCCCATAGATTTGGGTCATTGTGTTTTCATTTTCATTTGTCTCAAGGTATCCTTTGATTTCTTCCTTGATCTTATCATTAACCCATTCATTGTTTTGTAGCATGTTATTTAGCCTTTATGTGTTTGTGTGTTTTTCAGGTTTTTTGTTTTTGTTTTTGTTTTTGTTTTTTGGTAATTGATTTCTAGTTTCATAACACTGTGGTCAGAGAAGGTGCTTGATATGATTTCAGTCTTTTTGAATTTACTGAGACTTACTTTGTGGCCTGACATGTGGTCTATCTTGGAAAATGTTCCATGTGCAGTTGAAAAGAATGTATATTCTACTGTTTTAGGGTAAAATGCTCTAAAAATATCAATTAAATCCATTTGGTCTAATGTGTCATTTATGGCTGCTGTTTCCTCTTTGATTTTCTGTCTGAAAGATCTATCTATTGATGTAAATGGGGTGTTAAAGTCCCCTACTATGATTGTACTACTGCCAATATCTCCCTTAATATCTGCCAATATTTGTTTTATATATTTAGATGCTTCTATGCTGGGTGCATAAATGTTTACAAAGATTATATCTTCTTGTTGGATCGATTCTTTTGTTACTATGAAATGTCCTTCTTTGTCTCTTATTATAGCCTTTGTTTTAAAGTCTATTTGCCTGATATAAGTATTGCTACCCTAGCTTTTTTTCCATTTCCATTTGCATGAAATATCTTTTTTCCATCTCTTTACTTTGTGGGTCTCTTGTAGACAGTCTATATATGGGTCTTGATTTCTTACTCATTGAGCTATCTTATGTCTTTTGATTGGAGCATTTAATCTATTTACATTTAAAGTGATTATTGATAGGTTCATAGTTATTTCTATTTTATGATTTATATTTATGTTCTTTTTTTTTCACTCTCTCTTTCTTTTTCTACTTAAAGAAGTTCCTTTAACTTTTCTTGTAATACTGGTTTGGTGATGATGAACTTCCTTTAGCTTTTTCTTATCTGGGAAACTATTTCTCCTTCAATTTTCAATGATAGTTTTGCTGGGTACAGTAGTCTTGGTTATAGGTTCTTGTTTTTATTCACTTTGAATATTTTGTGCCAATCCCTCTGGATTGTGAAATCAGCTGATAGTTTTATGCGAGTTTCCTTATAACTAATTGACTGCCTTTCTTTTGCTGCTTTTAAGATTCTTTCCTTGTCCTTAAGCTTTGGCATTCTAATAATGATGTGTCTTGGTGTGGGCCTCTTTGGGTTCATCTTATTTGGGACTTTCTTTGCTTTTTGGACTTTTATGTCTATTTCCTTCACCAGGTTAGGGAAGTTTTTAGTTATTATTTCTTCAAATAGATTCTCAATCCCTTGTTCTCTCTCTTCTCTTTCTAGTGCCTCTATGATGCAACTGTTGTTACATTTCATGTTGTCCCAGAGGTTCCTTAAACTATCTACATTTTTTATATTTTTTTTCCAGTTAAGTGTTTTCTGCCACCGTGTCTTTTAAGTCACTGATTTGACCATCTGCTTAATCTAATCTGCTGTTGATTCCTTTTAGTGTATTATTTATTTTAGTTATTGTATTCTTCGTTTATGACTGTTTTCTTTTTTATGTTTTCTATGTCCTATTTTATGCTTACTCTCTTTGTTGAAGTTATCACTAAGTTCATCGAACATCCTTATAACCAGCGTTTTGAACTTTGTATCTGGTAGATAGCTTGTCTCCATTTAGTTTAGTTCATTTTCTGGAGTTTTGTCCTATTCTTTGATTTGGGACATATTTCTTTGTCTCCTCATTTTGGCTGCCTCCCTGTATTTGTTTCTTTGTATTAGGTAAATCTATGTCTCCCAGTCTTGGCAGAGTGGCGTTATGTAATAGGTGTTCTGTGAGGCCCAGTGGCACAGTCTTCCTGATCACGTGAGCTGGGTATTCCAGGTGTGTACCTTGTGTGAGTTGTGTGTGCTCACCTATTGTAGTTGAGCCTTTTGTCACATCAATAGATCAGACTGGCCCTCGGGGTGATTGGCTATGAGGACTGGCTGTGACTACAGTGTAGAATCTGCTCTGTGGTGGCTGATCACATGGAATGCGCTTCACTCCAGTGGGCTCTGGTGCCTCCAAGACCACCCTTAGGGTGTGCCACTTGTGAGGCTGATCGATGGTTCTCTATTGTGGCCTGAAGCCAACCACTGGGTATGTAGGTTCTGGGACCTCTTGGGAAGGATTCAGGTGCAGTCCAAGTTGAACTGTTGCTATGACAAGCCTGGGGCTACCAAGTAGTAGTTAAAAAACTACTCGCATTTGGTATCTGCCTATGCTAGATCTAGAGGTATGTGTGATAGGCCATGCTGTGAGCTGAGGCTTGCTGCCACCAGTACTGGACCTCAAGCAGCTCAGCAAAAGGCTCAAATTGCCCTGAGGTCTACTGCCACCTTCCAGCTGCTCATAAGGGTCAGCCACTGAAAGAGCCCTGGGTGGTACGCGAGTTGGGTGAGACAGGGTTTTAGGGAGTCACCAGAGTGGGGTGAGTGGTGTTTACCATGTTAACACAGATTCAGATTTGGTGCCAGTGCTAAACCTGGGGCTACCCTGCAAAAGGGAACACTAAGGCCAGCCACCACCTGCTTCAGGCCTTTGGAAGTTTGACTCTTTTAAGAAAGACTGTAGCATGAGCCAAGCCACCCAAAGTGCCTTGGGTGGTATGCAAATTGAGTGGGGCACGGTTTGAGGAATTATCAGGCTAATGCAGATTCGTTCCTGTTGGAGGAGGGCTCAACACAGGGACAATGGCAGCTGTTCTTTCAGCCCTCTCCTAGAAGCCACATGACTCAGTTTCTCACTGTTTGTCTCTGGCATCTCCCGAGCCACTGTCCCTTTGCCGAGCCCAGGCTGAGTGCCTGCAAGTACTTGGGTCTGTGTGCCAGCCCCTGTGCTTGGGTTTCTAGTAGCCTTCTAGCTCTCCTAGATGGATGGAATTCCTGCTGAATTTCACAGCCAGATGTTGTGGGCCTCTTCTTCCCAGTACTAGGGACCCCAAAGTAGGGCTGGGACCCCTTGCTTCTCCAGGGTGACCTCTGTAACTGAGATATCCCTTCCGATTCTCAACCACTACATGTTGGTATAAGGCTAGCTTGTTTTGAGTCTCTGCCCTTCCTTCAAGTCTCATTGTGGCTTCTTCATGTTGTCACTTATAGGACTTATGTTCAACTAATCTTAAGCTGGTTGTTCAGGTGGATTGTTCTATAATTTAGCTGTAATTTTGATGTGGTTGTGGGAGGAGGCGAGCATGGCATTTTCCTGTTCTGCTATCTTAACTGGAGCTCCCCACATCTGTGCTTTTGTTAGCCTCAACAAATAAAGTCAACTGTTTGGTTTCTCTGTAATGATAATGACAAATGAAATGAGTGTGAAATAATGAAACTTCACTCAAGTATAAGACAGATATACAGAAAGTGTTTATGTGTAAAATCTTTAGATTTTATCAAAATAAACATATCAATTAAAAAATGATCTTAAATAGAACGCACATATTCTAATGTGGAAAAACTGTTTTGGACCATCTGGTTATGGTGAAGGATGGAAGGAGCAGAAAGATAATCACAGTGATCAGGACATGTGCTATATCTTTGCTGAGCTCTTCCTGCTCTTCCCTGACTTAATTTGGCTCAGCAGTTGTTAGTGAATGCAAATAGCACTGGCTAAATTTTCTTTTTGTCTTACAAAAGTTTTTATTAATTGGCCAAGAATGAGAAAAAAAATGTGTATTTTTAAGATGATTTACTGTATAACACTTATTAATATAGATTGGGAAAGTACTACTTCTCCAAATAAAGTAGACTTTCATTCATTTATAAGAGAAGATAGTTCTGAGATTTTACCTGTAGTAGATATTGTTTCACACTTGGATACTCAAACAATCATTGCTAATAAAAATTATTTTGAATCAAACTTTGCATGAATAACATTTTTGCCCAATGTAATAGAGTACCCAGTTCCTTATTAATAAGTGTACTACCCCCTTTACAAGGTCATTGATTGAAAAAGAATGAAAAATGTTTGCCTCCGAAGGAAATGAATTTAGTATCTTGTCAAAATATCTGCACACCCATGTTCAATTGCAGCATTCACAATAGGCCATTGACTATATAAGTCATTAAATATAATTGAATAATCAAATATTGACACAACCTAAATGTCCTTTGACAAATGAATGTAAAAAAGAAAATATGGTACAGTAGTTTCCCTTATCTGTGGTTTTGCTTTCTGTGGTTTCAGCTACCTACAGTCAGCCGTAGTCTAAAAATATTAAATGGAACATTGCAGAAATAAACAATTCATAAGTTTTAAATTGTGTGCCACTCTGAGTAACATGATGAAGTCTTATGTCATCCCACTCTTCCTTACCCGGGACATAAATCGTCTCTTTGTCTAGCATATCCACATTGTATATGTTATCTACCCATTAGTCACTTAGTAGCTACCTCAGTTATCAGATCAGTTATGAGAGAGAGAGACCACATTCACATTACTTTTATTACAGTATATTTTTATAATTGTTATATTTCATTATTATTGTTACATTCATCTATCATAGGCACATATGTATAGGAAAAAACATAGAGTATATAAGATTTGGTACTATCTTTGGTTTTAGACATTCACTGAGAGTCTTTGAATATATCCCTTGCAGATAAAGGGGGACTGCTGTGTTCAAGCGTGTGTGTGTGATGGAATATTATTAAGCCATAAAAAAGGAAAGAAATCCTTTTATCGTTTGTGACATGTGGATGAACCTGGAAGGCATTATGCCAAGTGGAATAAGTCAGAGGAAGATCAATACTGTATAGTGTCAATTTATATATGTAATCTGAAGAAAAAAAAAGTTGGTTTTATAGAAACAGAGAATAGAATGATGATTGCCAGAGGCTGGGAGAGAAGGGAAAATGGAGAGATGTGGGTCAAAGGGTATGAACTTCCAGTTATTAGCATAATAAGTTCTGAGAATCTAATATACAGCATGGTGACTATAGTTAATAATGTGGTACAGTATATTTGAAAGTTGCTGAGAGTAGATCTTAAGCATTCTTACCGTACGCAAAAAAAGGTTGACTATGTAAGGTGATAAATGTGTTAATTTTCTCACTCTTGGTAATCACTCACAATGTATATGTATAACAAATCACGATGTTGTCCACTTTAAATATATAAAATTATATCTGTCATTTATTCCTCAATAAAGTTAGGGGGTGGGAATGGTTGCTTAATTTTTGCTTTTAAAGCAACATGAAAAATTATCTCTAACTATAGTAATATTAGGTTTTTCTTGACTTGACCTGTAGTGCCATCAGTTATTATTGGTGTAGGATTATGTTCTCTATAATCTATATCAGCTTCCATCCCAGCTGCTCCAAATGCACAAAGAGTTTAAGTAAAAATAGCACACCTATTATGAAATTGTACCTTTAATACAAGTTCCCTAGCTATACTCAACCATATCACTCTATTTCCATACAGAAATTCTGGAGCTGCTATGGAAATTGTTGACCCTCAAGAAAAGCCGGTTGGATGGGTTTGACATGGGGAGATCCACAAGGATAGCAATATTTCATGTTGCTGAAAAAATTTGGTCTTTTAACCTACCGATATATTCCTATGTGAAAAAGTCTAGTACATGTAAATAGGAAGAGACAGTTTAATAGATTTTGAATGGAATTTGAACTATGTGAATGTAAAATAAACTCAATTTGCAGGGTAAACACAATAAACATAAAAATGAATTTACTTTGAAATGATTAGAGAAGTTCAGGGTTTAAGACCTGCCCTTTAATGAAATGGCAGAAACTTCGTTTATTCTTACTTAGACAAAAATTTATACTGATTATCTGAAATCAAAGCTAATAATCCCAATCTGCCAAAGGTCGGTTTTTACATGTAGGTTTTACAGTGTGAAAACATTAACTGAATACCAGCCCTACAGATTTGTGCAAGGTGCCATCATAGATACAGAGGTGAATAAAGCAAGAAGACTGCAGATAAGATGTGTACACACACCATCATGGCACATTACTGCAGTGCACATTTTGTTTGAGAACTACTCTAGTACAGGGACAGAAAAACAGCAAATAGGTAAGAAAGGGGAATGATTTTGCAACCCTAGGGGCTAAGAATACAGAGAATAAATGGATACCAGGTTTTACAGTCATGGTGCTTGCTGTCTTGTAGCAGAAACAGAATTAGACAATTATGCAAACATTTAATTAATTATACATGCTATGGGCACTACAAAGGAGAAATATGAATATCAGGAGAGCATGAAACAGAGGAGCTAACCTATTTTGGTTTTCAACAAAGACTTTCCTGAGGAGTTGGAATCTGGAGACCTGAAGAAGGCCAGGCGGCAAGGAATTTATGGCATCGTTGAGGAGGCTGACCATGGGAAGAGAAGCATCTCAGGCAGTGAATACAGTGGATTTGACAAGTAAAAGGGGTTTTCAGGACAGATCCAAAAAAGCCTCCTAAACATTTGGATCATAGTATGATCTAAAGGGGAGTAATGGGAAAAAGTATGGGAGAAGTTGGATTCAGATCAGATTGTGGACTTGAATGCCTTCCTTGAATACTTACCAAGGTACTTGGACTTTATTTTATAGGCTTTCGGGAACTGTCGAAGCCATTTGAGCAGGGGATATAACCAGAAGCAGGACATGGAAAGATTACTCTCAGGAACTGTGCATGATGCCTTTTTTCAGAGAGGTATCAGAGTCAGAGAAGTTACAGTGGAGGCTGTTACTGGACCTGAAAACAGTCTGAATGAGAATAACTCCAGTGCTAATGGAAGGAGGGCCAGGGTTATATATAAGGGTGAATGAATTGGCCAAAATGAATGAACTAGCCAAAATGACTTCAAGCCTTTAAATTTGGATGATTGATGCCACTGTCAGATTAGGGGACACACACACAAAAAGTATATTTTTGCCTAGACATTTATATGTGATTTATGAATTTCAGCTAGTAAATGCTTATTTTTAAAGGAAACAGTAACACCTAATAGGTAGATATGATGGATAAATTTGTGTGACAAATTTTATTTCATACAAATGTAGAAAAAAATTAGTTTTTTTTTCTGTAAATGTGCTTATTTGAATAATATAAATTCATTGATTTTTTAAAACTTTTTCCTTTTTATTTTTATTGTTTCTTGTTTCTCAATAAGTTAACACTCTAAGGTTGTTAAAGAGGTAGGGAAGAAATATACAGAAAAGGCTGTTTATGTTATAATTCCTGCCATTTAGCCAGTAGCCTATTGGTCATCCTCCAGGGAGAGTCTTGGCAGCTGGTCAATAATGTGAGTCAAAGGGCCGGACTGGAGCCAGGTAACTTGGCTGTCCCTTTAATGAAGCATCTTCATAGTGGCTTGTTTATTCTCTTTCCAGAAGCTTGATTTCTAACCCCTATCAATTTCTGAGTGTTTATATAATTTCTTTAAAAAAAAGACAGGAACAACTAATCACACTCCTGTGTAGAATAACCAGGTTGAATCAATCCCAAACCTCTTTAAAACATTATTTTGTACTTATATAGTTTAAGAAGTATGTCTTGCTAGTCCACAAGTGCTTTTTATTTATTCTCGAAAGTCTTGTTCTGCTTACCCTGCAATATGGACAGAGTCAACATGTTCACTCTGTCTGCATTCACATTTTTTCTTCAATTATGAAAGCTGCTTGGTAAATTGACCCTTAGTTATTGGATGGTAGCATACTTTGCTGGACAGTTCAAGGCCTAGTCCTAAAGCTGGTCCAAAAAATACATTTGATTCTGATATTTCGGGGTTGGGAAGAATGAGTGGTTTGAAGTAGAAGAAAGGTGAATATTTCCTCATTTCTAGTATACGTATGTATCCATTTCCTAGACAAATAAATTACCCTAGGTTTAGCAGCTTCTGAAGCTCACTTGGGATGGATGTGGAGGGCCAAGTAGTCAAAGTGCCCTCTGAGGTACCTAGGAGTACATCTTGAACCTTTCAAAGAAAAAGTACAACTGCTATAATTAAATGAAGTTTTGGGGTCAGTTTTATACTCAGAATAAGCCTGTTTTTGAATTGAGATTTCTATACTGTCATGTGTTGACAGTACAAAGTCTTAACCGGCTAAATAAGACAAAGCCTGTGTTTTTGTCTTTGCTATTTTTCCATTTTGAAGAGGACAAAGATGGAATTGTGTATGATTTAAAGAGAATAGGACCAGGTTAAAAGAAAAGTTGTTCAATCCATATTGTGCATTAACTTGAACCTGTGTCTCTCCTCTTCCTTCTGTGGTACTTATTTACCTTCTCTGTGAATTGAGCGTAATGATCACACTTCACTCAAGGAGATACTTTTATGAAAATTTACTTTAAAGGCAACATTTGGCAGACAGAGTTTCCTTTCATTAAAATGCTTCATATACTCCTGACAATAAATTTTAAAAAGAGAGACTGAAAATATAAAACCTCAAGAAGAATTTCCACAGGCTGGGGATCTGCTGAAAGATCATTTGGCAAAAAGCATAGTAGCATTAAGCAATTTTCAGAGACTGAGAGTTGAATTTGGACTTGGATAAAAATAAAATGGTATATAAAGTTAACTAGGGATAAAGAAGGTAAGTATAAACATTGTGTATCTCTAAACATTGGGTTTGGCTTATTTTGCTCCCTACATTGTGGTATGAAGGATATTTTATTTTACTACTAGATATTCCATAACAGTGGGTTTCTCTAAAATATAGGCAGCTCTTGATGAAAAAGTGTGCTCAATTTGGTTTAGCACAGCAAGGATGTGAAGGTCTACAGCTTTGGCCATATATTCTTATATCTTATCAAAATATACTTTCTCTGTGATGTTCTGAAGTCTTAAAACTTTAAAAATATGTAATCTAGGGTGAAAGACTAAAACATTGATTTTAACTTTCATTTGCATCATAAATATCTTGAGGGAAAATGCACAGAGAAATGTGCTTATACTGTGTCCTATAATATCATATATTGTGTTGTTATGGCTAAAGCATTTCATAAATACTCTCTTGTATGTTCAAAAAGGTCAAAATAGAAAATCATCTGGAAAACTGGTTTAAAATGTTCTTATCTCCTTTTAAAAATGCCATTGTCTAGATAAGTGGAATTCAAATAAAAATATATAAAAGGTTTTTATCTTTAGGTATTTCATTCCTTTCACTGGTGCATCTTAGCCTTGAGACAATTTTTCTATTCTGCAATTCAGGAAATGGCATGGCAAGGGTTCTTTATGAAGACAAATTGCTGCTAGGTTTTGCCAGGCAATAGATTAAAAATGACGTTATTTTTTAAAAAGCTCATATAGGGTACGTGGCCACAGCTGAATAACAGTTAAGGTTATAAAATAAAATATCTGCAGGTGTATAAAGTACTAACAAATGAAAGAAATCCTTCACTACTTTGAAACTTAGCTGACTTTTATAATCTTTGTCTTGAAAAGTAAGCCTTATTCTGAAGAGATGTGGTCTTCTTGCTGTGTTCATATAATTAGCAGTAATGGGAATTAGATGAGCACATGTCGTGCAAGCTCATTGTTGCTTTAAGTTGTGCTTGTCAAGGGACACAAAATGAGATGTGCTGTTAATGCTTCAGTGCATCGTGGACATATGGCAGGCTTTTAGCAAAGTGGCACCCTGGGAAGATATTTGCTTATTCATATATGCATTGAGACTCACAGCACCCTCTCTCTCCTAATGTCTAATAGCAGGTTCTAAGAAAAACAAGGGTCTGAATTTATGACCTAACAAAGGTTCATAACTTAAGTATAAATTATGTCTAATATGAACCATCGTAATTGAAGGTTATTTAATGCATTTTTAATCCAGTGTACTCTAATTCTCTATCCTAAATTTTTCTAGAAAAACAAAACAAAAGAAAATAAGAAACTACTCCCATAACAGGATTGAAGACTGTAGGGAGGAGGAGAGCATGTGTCTAATTTTTTTGAAGAATATACTATGAGTTCAACAATATTTTAATGTTTTTCATTTAATGTTTACCATACACTTTTGAGGTAGGAATTATTCCCAATTCATGAATGAAGACATGAGATGGTTTTGTACCTTTTCAATAATCATGAAACTAGTGAATGATAAGAGTTGTGATTAAACCCCAAATCTGTGGGACCATGCTTTTTTTTAACTATCAGTATTGCTCAAAGCTCTTTATTCATACTTACCTTCTACTTCTCCTGGCCTGGAAGGGTGATGTTAAAAGTCTGCTAACTCTATACCATGATTCTTCCATCTTGTTGAAAAAAATACCTATGAAAAATCACACCCTATGATTATACAGTTATTAATTGACTTTCAGTTTTCTCCCAAGTTTTAGTGTAGGTTTTGGATTGGGTTCAGCATCTAATCTTTGCAAATCCTACTATTATCCTGAGTGGTTTCAGTGTCCATCCAACTTCCTCACCTCAAGTATTTCCAAGCTCCTCAACATCAATATCTTCTATCTCTACACTTCAGCAAACTAATACTCTTAGACATTATCATCATCCAGAACTGCCCTATATCTAAAATGTTTAATACTAACAATCTTGACAGAGGTTGCTAGTTACCTATCTCTGACATTCTTTCTCTCTTTACCTTATGGGAGAGAACCCATGATTTGTAGTAAGCGTGAATCTAGAAAAAAATAATGTGTTTTCCAGCTTCTCTTATAGCTGATCTTAGCCAAATGACTAAGTTCTTGTCAAGAAGATATAAGCAAGTTTGTGTAAAACTGTCCTTAAAGAGAGTTGAGAGAAGACATTGCCCTGTTTCTTACTTTCTCTTGAGTTGACAGCAAATGTGATGCCTGGAGCTTCAGTAGCCATTTTGAACTCAGAGAAGGAAAGCATGAGCTGAAAATGATCGAAGAACAAGATAAAAGGAAACTGGTTTCCCACCTCTCTGCATGCTTTACCAGCCCTGGACTATTTCTAGATTCATTTTACATGAAAGGAAAAAAAATTATTTTGTTTAAGCCAGAATTATTTTTATTTTCTCAAATTCTGCCAAACCTGTATCTGGTAGGTTAACTCTCAGATTCAGTATCAAGTTGTCCATTATCTCATACTTCATCAGCTGTCTTCTGATGTCCATTCCTTTCCTAGTCAGCCTGGCACCCACAGTTATTAATTTCAGGTTATTCCTATCTAGATAGAAGGAAAAACAACTTTTAATTTAATATTGCATAACATTAAAATGCACAGCATAGTAGTAATGAAGACAAGCTTCTAATTAAAAGTATTTATTATCCTGTATTTATGAAACCTCTAGTTTAAAAACTGTAAGACAAGATTACAAGCTATGTTAAAATTTCTACAGCTTTGCTATGTATGATATAGTTTAGATAACCTTTTCGCTGATGAGAAATATGAAGATATAGGAGGCTACTATTAAGTTGCTTGAGGTCACATTTTTTGCTAGTGTCAAAGACAACACAGAAATCCAGATCTCTTTTATTTTTTATAATAATAAGTTATTTTTTTTCTACTACTAATGCTGATCAACTCCTTTAAAACAGCGGTCATCAACCTATTTGGTCCCAGTGACCGGTGCTCCTCTGAGAATCTACTGCCTGATGATCTGAGGTGGAGCTGAGGTGCTGATGCTACTAGCTCTGAGGCAGGGAGCAGCTGCAAATACAGATGAGCTTCACTGTCTCACCTGCCTCTCACCTCCTGCTATGCAGCCCAGTTCCTAACAGGGCACTGACTGGTACCAGCTCACGGCCCAGGGGTTGGGGACCCCTGCTTTAAAAGAAAACAAAATAATTATGGGTGAGTATTGAGGAGGATGACCATGAAAGGAATAGGCAATATTTGGAAGTACTGACAATTGGTTAAAACCAATGGAAACATGAAAAAAATATTTACTTACATGTGTAAGTTGCCATTTCTTTTGCTTTAAAACTATTTGTATATAGTCAAACTAGTTTTTCTAATCACATTTGCACTTTTTATTTTTTATTCTCTTTTTTTTGTTGTTTTTGTTTTTATTTTTACTTATTTTTTTTATGGTGACATTGGTTAATGAAATCCAGTAAGTTTCAGCTGTACAATTCAACAGTAAGACATATATATATATATATATATATATATATATATATATATATATATATATAGCATTGTGTGCCATTTGCTCTTTCTAAATAGTTTTATTTTAGAATAATTTTTTATTTAGAGAAAAATTATAAATACAGGACAGAGAGTTTCCATGGACCCTACACCCAGTTTCCCCTATTATTAGCATTTTACTTTAATATGGTATATTTCTCACAATTCATGAACCAATATTGATACATTATTATTAAGTAAGGTCCATATTTTATTTGGATTCTTAATTTTTATCTGATGTCCTTTTGCTGATTCAGAATACCATCCAGAATAACATATTACATTAAGTCATCATGAATCCTTAGGCTCCTCTTGACTATGACAGTTCCTTAGACTTTTCTTGGTTTTGATGACCTTGACAGTTTTGGGGATTACTGACCAGGTTATTTTATAGAATGTCCTCCAAATGAGATGTTTGATGTTTTCTCATTAGATTTTTGATAGGAAAACCACAAAGGTAAAATGCTATTTTCATCAAATCATATAAAGAGTACATGTTATCAGCATGATTTATCACTTTTGATGTTATCCTTGAACACCTGGCTGAGGTAGTGCTTTTTGGGTATCTTTATTTTAAAGTTACTTCCCCACCACCATTTTTCATATAAATTCTTTGGAGTATACTATGAAAGCAAATCACTATGTATTGTCCACACTTAAGGAGCAGGGATTGGTGCTTCCATCTCCTTGAGGGCAGAGCATCTACATAGATTATTTGGATTTTTTTTTGTATAAATATTTGTTTATCCTCTCCCATTTATTTACTTTTAAAAATCATGTATTTTTATCAGTATGAATTCAAGGGCATTTATTTTATACCTTTTGTTATATTGCAATACTAGTTTATTTTATTCTTCGAAGTGCTTTGACTTTGTCCATTAGGAACTCCTTCAGTTTTCTTCTGTGTCCTTTTGACATATCTCCATCACTGTGAGTTTCTTTGATCACTTTCTTACACAACTGTATTAAATAGCCTCCCCAGTGTGTGATGTGACTTTAAAGCAATTAAGCCAATTTCCATGGTCAATACTTATGAATATAATTACTTCATAGTCACAATAATGTGGAATAATTATGTTCATTCATATTGGCTGCAAAATTAATACAAGAAGGGACTAAATTAATTGGCTCTAAGTCTGAATAAGGTTCAAAAATTTTTAAATAATTTAAAATGTATTTTGATCTTTTTAAATAAACTTGTTAATTGAAATATATAATGTATTCAGAAAGGTATGCGAATCATTAGCGTATACTTCAAAGGATATTTACAAAGTAAACATACCCATGTAACTACCACCCAGATTAGGCAAAAGAAAATCAACATCCTAGAATGTCTCATCCTCATGTATACATTTCCTTAAAGGTAATTACTGTTCCAGCTGATAACATGTTGATTAGTTTTTCTTGATTTTAAATTTTATGTAAATGAGAGCACAGAATATGACAATTTTCTGTCTGGCTTCTTTTGCTTAGCATTGTGAAATTTATTCATGTTATTGTATGTAGAAGTAATTTGTTTATTTTCATTGCTTTTAGGTATTCCATTAAATAAATGAACTACAAATTATCCATTCAAATCTTGATTTTTTGTGAGTCATTTCCAGGCTTATTCTTGCTACGAACATTTTTGTATGTACAGTCTTATATGTCTTTGATACACAAGTACACACACACACACACACACACACACATACATCTTTTGGGTGTATACCTAAATGTGGAATTGCCAAGTCATAGGATGTGTGTATGTTCCATTTCCGTCTATACTGCCAAAGAATTTTCCAAAGTGATTGTCACTGACACTTGGTATTTCAGTGTTTTGAATTTTAGCCATTTTGCTATTATAATGGTTAATCGTTGTGGTTTAAACTTGCATTTGCCTGAGGAGTAATGAGGCTGAACTTCTTTTATTGGATATTATATTTTGTGAAGTGCCTATTCATGTTTTTTTTTTTTTCATTGCAAAATGAGTTGTCCTTTTATCATTGATTTTTATAAGTTCCTTGTGTAATTTGTACATGAATCTGTCACAGTTTGTGTTCTAGGGAAGCAGACACTGAGAGTTAAAAATGCAAAAGGTTCATTAGTAGTAACACCTTGTAAAATCATTAGTTAAGGTCCTCACTAAGTAGACTGTGACCTGGGCTACTTCTTGATCAGTATCACTCTGAAAATAGCATGACCTTGGCTCAAAAGCTGAAGGAGACTCTCAAAGTGTTAATAGCTGGAGCAGTCAACTAATCCTACCTTTAGTACCTGGGTGAATCCTTTCTCAAAGGGGATACACATCTCTGCATATATTACAGAATTCTTTTGCAGTTGTATGTATTGCAAATATCTTCTCCACCCAATGGCTTATATTTTCACACTTTTAATGGTATTTTTTGAGGAACATGTGTTCCTAATTTTAAGATTGCTTAACTAATTAAATTTTCCATTCATTATTTCTGAGTTCTGTTAAGAACTCTTTATCCTAAGTTAATGAAGGTATTCTCTTAATGTTACTTACTAGAAATATTATTGTTTTTTCCTTTACGTTTAGATCTACAATTCCGTGTGGAATTGGTTTTGGTGAACAGAAAAAAAGTAGGGATAAAATTTATCTATCATCTATCTATCATCTATCATCATCTAACTCTAGATAGATATAGAGATAGACATAGATAGACATCCAATGAACCTAGCAACATTTATTGAAAGATAATTTTTCCTACTATTCTGCAATGGCATCTTTGTCATACATTAAATTCAATAAATGTGCAGGCTTATTTCAGAACATTCTCTTCTATTCCATTAGTCTGTTTCTCTCTTGCTGCAATACCCATCTGACACAATTCCTGTGGTTTCAGAACTAACCTTATTTTGTGATATCCATTCTTCTGTTTCTTCAAAATTTTCCACAAGCTTTTCTCAACTGTTTTTCATCTGAACAGATAACATAAAAAATGATTTGAGTGATAATTTTCTCAATTCTTTCATGTATGGTAACATTCTTGCATAGGAGAGACCTTAACTCCTGAAACAGAAGTTTTAGGGCATTAGATTTTAATCCTTTCATAGAATTCTGGTTCAGAAATTTTGGAGCGCTGCTCTTGGTTCCTTGCATATTCATATAGAATTTAAAATACTCTTGTTAATTTCCACAATTATTTTTTGGGAACTTTTATGGGGACAGGATTTAATCTGTACCTCAAGTGGAGAAAATAAAAATCTTTACAATATTAAATCTGAATTCACATGTATGATATGTTACTCTATTTATTTAGGTCTTTAATTTCATTGATGTTTTGTAGAGATCTGTCCCCTTTTTTATTGGATTTATTCCTAGATATTTATTATTTTTATTACTATTGTAAAAATAACATTTTAATTTTTTTTAATTTTAATCCTTGCTATGCAGAAATGCAATTTTTTGAACACTGACCTTTTAATCCACAGCCATGAAAAATTTACATATTACTTCTAATAGTCATTTTGTGAGTTCTTTTTGATTTCCTATGCGCACAATCATCTATTGGATCAATCTGAATAACTACAGATTTGTTTACTCCTTGTCCAATCATTTATATTTCTTATCGCATTGGTTCAGACCTTCACTATAATCTAGAAGAGCTATAATCACACTCATTCCCAATTTTACATGGGGAAGTTTTTAATTCTCCTTTCAGTACAATGTTGATTTTTTAAAAAGATTAGCCTTATCATATTAACAATGGTCTTTCCCTTCTTAATTTCATTAATTTTTGTTATACATGGGTATTAAATTAGGATGACCATGTAAATTTTCCCCCTAGAATATTGATCTTATGAAATATATTAATTTTGAAATGTTAAAATGACCTTGTGTTCCTGAAATAAATGCAACATTGTTACTTTTTTTTCCTCCCATTTTATATCTTGTGGGATTCAGTTTGCTAAAACACTGTTTAAAATGTTTATATCCATGTTCTTGGGAAACGATTTGCCTGTAACTTTTTTTATTGATGTGACTTTCAGTGATTGCTATCAAAGTCATACTAGTGTTGTAAATCCAAGTGGTTTTATGTTCTGTTCTGAAAGTGATTGTGTAAGATATACCTAATTTCTTCTTAACTATTTTTTAGAATTAATTGGTAATGCCTTTAGTGCCTGGAATTTTCTTTGTTGAAAAGTATTCATTTATACATTCAGTTATTTGATATAAGGCTAATTAAATTTTTAATATTTTTCTTAAATCAATTTTTGTAAGTTCTATTTCCATGAATTTACTCATTTCATTCAATTTGTCACGTTTTTAGATAAAATTATTTGTTTTCATCTTCCCACTACCTAATAATGGCTTGTTGAAGTTTTCAGACTTGATGAGTATTCCTTCCTAGTTTCCAATGCATATTTTTATATTTTAGATTTTCTGTGTCACTTCAGTTCAGATTAATAGGGGAAGTCAGCTTCTCAAATACAAAGCCAGCTGCTCCTCTTATACCACAAAGCCTCATATAAATAATTTTGAACCTTGAGATTTATGATTTTAATAAATTTTAAATGAAAATAAATAAATTGTGTGTGTGTGTGTGTGTGTGCGCGCGCACATGTACATTAGAGGAAAGAGAAAAAAGCAATCAAGCATGAAGTTTCTGACAAATGAATCCATGTAAGAGTAAACATTGGATGGGTTATGATTTACACAAAACTTTTTTCCTATTTTAAAATACTTCAACAACTCAATCTAAGCAATTGTGTGAACAATATAAATAGATTTCTTTATTAAATTTGTTGAGGTGACATCATTGGTTAATAGACTGATACCGTAAGTTGCCTAAGTGTTGGTTCTGACCTTTTACATGTGCTTCTTAAACCATGCCCTCCAAACCACCAGAAACTTGAGGACTTATTAAAAGCAAATTCTTGGATCCAACCCCACATCTACTGAATCAAAATCTCTAAGGATAAAATTCAGAAAACTATCACTGTAACCAGCTCTCTAGGGCAGTCTTAGTCTGCGACACTTGAGAACTTTTTTGGATGAATTCCCTGCTGGTAATTCACCAGACTGATTTTACCTAATGTTCAAAGTTGTGTAAACATTCACCTGATATGCTTTTTATGTATGTATGTATGTATGTATGTATGTATGTATGTATGTATGTATGTATTTTTATTATGGTGACATTGATTAATGAAATCCAGTAAGTTTCAAGTGTACAATTCAAGTGCATATGTATATTGCATTGTGTGTTCACCATCCATAGTTCGATTTTTTCTGTCACCCCATATTTGACCTCCTTTACCCCATCTATCCACCCCACCTCTAGTAGCCATGAGTCTATTGTCCATGTCCATGAGTCACTGTTTGTTTGTCCTGTTTGTTTGTTGCTTTTAGGTTTATATCCCACATATAAGCAAGATCATGTGATTTTCAACTTTTTCTGTCTGGCTTATTTCGCTTAGCAGGATTATCTCAGGGTCCGTCCATGTTGTCCCAAATGACAGTATTTCATCTTATGGCCGAGTAATATTCCATTGTATATATGTATCACAGCTTCTTTATCTAATCATCTATTGTAAGACACTTCAGTTGTTTCCATGTCCTGGCCACCGTGAATAATGCTGTAGGAATAGAGAAAGGAGAGTATCTTATCTGAGATGTAGGCTAGCTATCTCTAGAGACAGTTGAGTATGTTAGCACTAGTACAGATATCTGGATAACTGAGGTTATAAGAGTGAAACCTTTGCAAAAATTTTGTTAATCCAATTTAAAATTGAAATTGTTTATCTAACCTGAGAAATTTCAGATGATCCACTTAAAAATATAGTAAGCAACAAAGAATACTTAAGAACATTTTCCTTAAAAATATTTGAGTTTTATTAAAATATATTCTTGTGAAAATTTTAAATTATTTTTTATGTGCATTATTTTTAGATTAAAATATTATCCAAAAGTAGAATGTTTTTTCCTATTAAAATAGATATGAATTTATAATAAATGGCTCCTTTGAATACGTGATCTAACTACTGAATAATTGTTCAAAACCCCACTGAAAAATAGAATTATGTTGTAAACTATTTAGATATACTAAAATTCCAAAGTGAACATTATAAAAATCTCTCTCTACAAAAGTGTTTGAAACATTGTCTAAGATAGGCTTAAATTTGCCAATGCAGAAAACAGATATTTTAGCCTATAACTGAAATTAGTATTCAGTTTGATTTTATTTAATAAGTGCCTATTAAGAGAATATAGCAGATGCTATTTAAATGAAATTATAAGGAATTTAATGATGAAATAAATATATTAGATATTCAATAAACTGATGTAATAATTTAATGGAAAGAAATAAAAATCATTTCCCCCTTTATTTTCATCTTTTTATAAACCCATTATATGCTCAGCATCTTTTCAAAATGCATGAAAGGAAAGGATCTCTCGGAATATCATAAAAATTTAATCAGATTCCTTGCAGGAACATTTAGAGATAATTGCTATATGCTGTAATCACTTCCTTCAGTTCTGATCCTTGAGGTATATATGAGGTAACATTATTAATGTTTTTTTGTCTTTTGGGAGACATGTGTAATTATTCTGTGCCTCATTGGTCTACGACTATATGCTCAACACTTTAATGAAAATTGCCCTTGCCTTGTCTGCACAATGCACTAAAAGAGAGTCAAATCCCCTTTCTGAACTTCAGGGATCCATTCCTTGCCATGTATTATTCATTTTAAGTAAGTTAATGTCATTGGAAGACAGAGTTGCTGCCTTGTATGATAAAAGGTTTTAAGTGAGGTGAAGTTAATTACTTATTACCCATACCCTGGTGTGCTTTTCCATATGGCCTTTTTTAAGCAATGAGTGACAAGAAGTCATCAGGGCAAAGATATAAGCAGAACTTTTTATATTAAAACTTTAATGTATCAATGCCTGGGGCACTAGCTAATTCTAGTTTTCTAGTTACAGAATCTTAGTGAGTAATTTAGCATCTAGTGCTTCTCAATATGCTTATTTTAGTTCTTCTGTCTCTTAAATCAAATACAGAATTATCTTTCAAGTGCTTCAACTGCATGTGTCAGTGACCTCAAAAGGAAAGTTTTATTAGCAGAATTACATTCTCACAGGAAACATACTAAAACTTTTAAACCACAACTGTGGGGCTAGTTTTGGAACGATGAAAATCCAAATGTACATAATGGCAAGAACATTATAACATTTCTTTTTGTTGTCTTGGATTATATACAAAAAAAAGAGAGAGAGAAAATATTTATCTTTTCTAATTAAGAAGATATGCGTTAAAATATTCCTTGATTGACAAATCCGTGTTCTGAGATCAAGCCTCGTTAATACATGTAATGACTATAGAAACTAAAGAATAAAAAGTGTGAGCGGTTCAGCTCTAAAATGTCGACATCAGAGAAGATTGGGTTTAGTAAGCTTGCTGGGTGGTCTGTGACTTGGCATCAAGCTGCCCTCGTATAGTCGCCCACTGTTCTTACATCATTGGTCTGTTCATTTGGGAATAGTCTTGAGTGCTATTGGAAATTTGGTCTAAATCTTCCCTATACTAGCCCTTTGTATGGCCACTTCATATTAAAATATTAGAAATAGAAAAGACTTCAAAATTGTTTTAGAGTAACTCTTTCATTTTATAGTTGAGAAAACTAAATTCTAGAAGTTAGAATGTTTGGTCAAGGTTACAGTTTAATTCTTTATGCTTTAATATGATTAAAATATCTCTTAAACAGTAAACATGCATGCATCATTTACTATTCCTACATAGGTATCAAAAAACACAATCATACCATAATTTTTATTTTTCTTTATTAAGCTATTGGAAATGCTTTCTCTCCTCTGGGTATAAGAATATGATTATCAAGGAAGCTAGTAGCAACATAATGTGTTTTGTAGAGCAGAAATTTGATATAATTTAAACACAAATATGAGATGTATTTTACTTTCATAATTTACATATTATATATTAGTAAAGTTGATTTGCCATGAAAAAGGTAATTTGTACTTGGAAAAAGATCTTCACCAGTATTACACTGTTCTTATATTTTTATGATGCTTAATAATATCATTCTTTTTCTTAAAAAGGATACTTAACTGTAATCTTATTTGCCTTATACTGAAGCCATAATTTTATTTAAAAAGCAATAATTTGCATATTGTCATTTTAGAAAAAGAGGTTTGGCAGAAGGAAGAAAAGAGAAAGAAATTCAATATATTACTAATAAAATAAAACTTGCCAAGAAATCAAGGCCAGGTCCAATTCAGGAGTGATTAAATAGCAATTATAATTTTAGAGATATTAATAGAATGCTGTGAATTGATTTGGTTTCAGTTTAGTCCCAAGGAGGGACAGGTGCACATTGTATTGACGTGTAGTAACTCCACTGAATCATGCTCTGGAATGGAAATCAGGAGAACTGAGTCTACATCCAGCTTTACAAGTAATTTTGCAGGGCCTCTATTTTGTATCACAAATTTTTAATCTATAGCTATTGCAATTCTTGCCTTTTTCTTATAGAGAGATTTTGTTGGTCAATGAATTCTGTAAGAGAGTACCTGGTAAATTAGACAATGCTTTGAATGTTTTTTTTTTTAATTAAGTATATAGTTGGCATATAATATTACATTAGTTATATTAGTTTCAGGTCTGCAATGTAGCAATTGATATATTTTTTATACCTTATAATGTAATGATTCTACTAATTCTAGTAACCTTATCTGTCAGCATGCAAGCTTATCACAGTGTTATTGACTATATATCTCCCTCCACCTTTTCACCCATCCTCCCACCCCACCCCTCTGGTAACCATCCTTTGGTCTCTGTTTCTATGAGTCTTTTTTTGTTTTGTTTTGTTTGTTTGTTTGTTTGTTTGTCTATATTCCACATGTAAGTGAAACCATATGGTATTTGTCTTTTCTGACTTAATTCGCTTGGCAAAATACCCTCTAGTCCACCCATGTTGTCACAAATGGCAAGATTTTATTCTTTTTATTGATCTATAATATTATAGGTTGCTTCCATATGTTGGATATTGTACATAATTCTATGCTGATTTTGGGACTGCAAATTGGTGCAGCCACTATGGAAAACAGCATGGAGATTCCTCAGCTAAAAATAGATCTACCATATGACCCAGCAATTCCACTTCTGAGTATTTATCTAAAGAAAATGAAACATTAATTTAAAAAGATATATGCACCCCTATGTTCATTGCTTTGCATGTTCTTAACGCATTTGACTGCTCAGAATACAGTCAAGAACTAAAAAATATCTATTGTTAATGAATTTATAACATTTCAGTAGTTTGGCACAGTGGAATAACTTGTATGAATTAAAATTGCTGGTGTTTCAAGGAATAACAGCTTAATCCAGTACCTTTTACAAAAGCTCTTCTTTTTCACTTTACATGTTTCCTCTCTACGAACCTCTCATCTTATTCTCAACTATCACCCAATGCTTTGTATTTCATAAGACTCTTGGGAGGCTAACCTCTTTGCTAAGCTTCAAGCAATATTTCTATCTGCTAATTGGATCTTTCCAAATGGATATCCCGCAGGTACCTCAAATCCACCGAATCTTCAAACTAAATGTGTTGTCATTTTCCTCAAACACCCTTCTTTCTCCCCGAAGCTCATAACTCATGCTAGGAAATTTAGAAACTCTTTTAACTAACTTCTCTTTTTATATACCCCATGGTCAAGTCATGTGTGAGTCTCAAAAATCAAATGTTTTTGGAAGCAACATCTATTCTTCATCTACATTGCTGACACCCTTGTTTAGGTCCTTATCGTTGACTGTGTTAGATTAATGCCATAGAACAAATTGGAGACATGGAAAGAACAAAGGCTTCGGTGCCCAATAGGCCTGGATTTTTGAAGACTCACCTCTGCCTCTTACTAGTGATGTTTGTTTAGGCAGATTACTTAAATTTGTTCATCATTGAGTGGATTACTCAAACTTGCCTGATGCATCATAGGATTTAAAGTCATAGACTTTAAATGAATCTGGCTGCTACAGTTATCTTTAGTTCAAGGAACCTTCAAAATGCTGCCCAAGTCCTTTCTAAAATGTACATCTAGTCATGTCTCAAGCTTAAAAACATTCAAAAGCTCTAATTGTCTGAAGTTATGTGGAGTTTGGGGTCCTTTCTAATCTACATTCCAACCTCCAAGGTTCTGGGTTTACTTCCTATCATTTCCAGAAGACAGGTCTAATCTCTACCACTGGAATACACCAGGCACCTCCATGTCTCTTGATCTTGCTTGCTCTACTTCTCCCTGACTGAATTGCCCTTTCTTCATTTTCCCTTATAATGAAACTTCAAGCCTCACCATTTTCCCTGCTTTGAAACCTTCCCTGACTCCCACCCCTCGTCATGTGTAGAAATAATTACTTCTTGCTCTGGAAAGCCTTTATCATTTATTCAAATCACTTATTAGAATAGTTAACTTTTGTTGACTTTTATCATATTCTTGACACTCATATGTATTATACATGTATGAATTTATACTATAGGGGAAGACACCATCATCATTCACATTTTATAGATCAGAAAAGCAGGCACAAAGTGGTGAAGGAACTTTGCCTAAGATCAGTTGATGATGAGGTCAGGCTCTGGCCCCCGTGCCGATGCGATTATCCACTTACTCCTTATTGCCTCCCAATAACATTTAACACTGGATGGACTGTCATGTGCTGCAGTCATATCCTTGAAGTTAAGGGAAGATCCCAGGCCCATGTTGTGCCTAGATTAGCAACAAATACAATTGAGGTCAATTGAGATATGAGCCCTCTAGGGCTATGTAAGTGACAGCTGTTTGCAAATGACTTTCGTTGTTATAGTGCTTTTGAAAGGGTACATATCCATAATACTGCACACTCAACTTACATTGCTTGGGGAGTGATTATTCATTTTTGTGACTTGCTTTTTTGTCATTTACTGGCTACACCTCTGACCCATGGCTTCCACTTTTTTCTATTTCACTTCTCATTACCATGTCCAATAGAAGAAGAAAGAGGAGAATTTTAATCAATTCAGGTTTTCCTCCTTGTTGGTGGCTAGAGTAAGGAAAGTTTAAACTGTTGGGAAAAAATGCTTAAGGTTATACTGTGATATTTTATGTACACATGTATTTTTCACTATTATCAATAACAAAATTCATTTATAATTTAAGAATCATGTGTTGAGTACTTACTATGTGCTAGGTGTGTGAACTGCATTAATGCTCTTCTAAGAGCCAGACAAGATAAGCTTTATTTTATGTTTTCAACTTTGAGAAATCTTATGAAATAATTTTTGACAATGTGCATTAATTAACAGTATACATAAATGCACCTGTATAAAAATTCTGGCTTCAGAAAACTTTTTTATTTTAAATTTATCATAGGCTGAATATATCCCAACACCTTGCTGTGACATTTACAGCCTTCTATCTTATTTCTACATTATGCTTCAATTGCAAGTCCCAAACCTCTCCCATGAGCATACTTCTGGCCTCATTGAAGTGGTTCCCAAAAGCATCATATATGTATGCCCCACAACTTTCAGCATGCCTAGTTTACTCTCCTTCCCTCATCTCTGTTATGAGCTTTCTTTTTCCTTTGAAGCCTAATCAAGCAGCAAGATCTCAAGAAAAACATCTCTGGGGAATTGCCTTGTTTCTGGCTTATCCTTTTGCCATAAAATCCTGCAATACCTGTTACCTCTATTGCTGACATTTAGTCTTGATAATTATCTCCTTTTCCACCTATCCTGTCTCTCTTACTGGTTTTATATAATAATGATAATACAAACTACCATTTATTGAGCACTTCCTCAAAGTCAGGCACTGTACAAAGGAAATAACAGAGGCTCAGAGAGGTTAAGACACTTAGCATAAATTTCACAGCTTGTGAATGATAGAGCCTCCGCTTTTTACCCTGATTCTCATTAAGACCAAAGATCACGTCTCATGTTTTTCTTTGAGGATTATTGTGAAGCACCAGTGAGATAAAGCGTGTAGCACCTAAATGTACAAAGGGGACCCTAATCATTTGTGGAAAATCATACTATTTCCTTTTTTCTCCCCCCCATTTTGTTTCTTTTTCTTTTTTTTTCTTCTTTTTCTTCCCACTTCCCCCTCCACCTTCTGGTAACCACTAGTCTGTTGTCTATGTCTATGAGTTTCTGTTTGTTTGTCCTGTTTGTTTGTTGCTTTTAGGTTTATATCCCACATATAAGTGAAATCATGTGGTTTTCAACTTTTTCTGTTTAGCATATTTCGCTTAGCATGATTATCAAAATCATACTATTTCTTAAGGTACAAATAAAAAGTACATAAGTGAATAAGAATAAAAACACTGAGTTGATATCTTTTTTGCATAAATTAAAATATTCTAATTATATAATACCCTAAATAATAATTTATTTATTGAGAAATGATATGAGAATACTATAATTTTGTTACTCATTGATAACTATGTAATGATAAACAGAAACAGCACATTTTCTAACATTAGGTGGTCACTTACTTTGATCATCACCATTTTACAGTAAAAAGGTTTCAAAAATTTGAAATTATCAAATTGATTTTATTGTTTTATTTCTCAGTTTCTTATATCACCTGGTAAGCATTTTGTAATGTATTTTTTTCCCCGTTGCCTTCTAGGTTTTGAGGTTTAACTTGAAAGACGTTATTTTCTAGTTTTTATTAATGTCTTCAACAATCTATAATGTCTTGACTTATGAGGAGTAACCTGTAAAATATTGGAAATTACTTAAGAACTGTCTCTTAAGTGAATATACATTTCATATGTAGTATATTCAATTCAGAGACAGTTCTTAAGTAATTATACATATATAATTTACATATAATTATATATATATAATTCTTAAGTAAAATATATATATATATATAGTTGTTGTTCTTGTTCTTATTTTTATGTGTTTTGTTTCCTGATTTTTAATTAAATTTTTACTTTTTAAATTTTTTGACTGACTTTTTAAAAAATTTATTTACTTTAATTAGTTTCAAGTATACAGTACATTGATTAGACAGCTATATAGTTCATAAAATGAGCTCCCCAACTGCTCCCTCCCTCCCCTGACCCTCCACCTAGTCAATGTATTAATGCTAATTGCATTCCTTATGCCATGCTTCTCATCCCTATGACTATCCATTAGCTACTAATTTGTACTTCTTTAACCCTTCACCCCATTCTCCTAGACCCTCCAACCCGCACCCCTTTGTCTGTCACCAAATTGTTCACTGTATTTGTGAGTCTGTTTTTGATTAGTCTGTTCTTTTTATTCCTTAGATTTCACGTATAAATGAAGTCGCATAGTGTTTATCTTTCTCTATCTGACTTAAATACCTTCTAGGTCCATCAAAGCAATATCTTTTTCCATTTCCTTTCTTTTAGTCTGTGTTTGTCTTTTAATATGAAGTGAGTCTCTTGTAGGCAACGTATGTAGAATCTTGTTTTCTTATCCATTCATCCACTCTATCTTTTAGTTGGAACACTTGATTTTTTTCCATTTGAGATACATATTGATAGGAATATAGTTGTTACCATTCTTTATTCCTGTTTTTGATACATGTTTTTTCTTCTTAAGAAGTCCCTCCAATATTTCTTGTAATACTGGCTCGGTGGTGATAAATTCCTTTAGCTTATTTTTGTCTGAGAAGCTCTTTATCTGTCCTTCAACTCTAAATGATAGCTTTGCTGGATAAAGTATTCTTGGTTGTAGGTCCTGGGTCTTCATCACATTAAATATTTTGTGCCAAGCCCTCCTATCCTGCATAGCTTCTTTTGAGAAATCAGCTGCCAGTCTTATGGGTGTTCCCTTGTAGGTAACTATCTGCTTTTCTCTTGCTGCTTCTAATATTATTTCTTTGTATTTAAACTTTGGCATTTTAATTATGTGTCTTGGTGTGAGCCTCTTTGGATCCCTGATTTTGGGGATGCTCTGAGCTTCTTGGGATTTTATGTCTATTTCCTTCACCAGATTAAGGAAGTTTTTCATCATTATTTCTTCAAACAGTCGTCAATATCTTGTTTTCTTTCAGGTACTCCGATTGGACGAATATTTTGACCTTTAACAGTGTCCCATATGTTCCTTAAATTATTTTTATAGTCTTGGCATCTTTTTTCTTGCCATTGTGATTGAGTGTCCTTGGCTTTTCCGTCCTCTAGATAGGTCATTTGATCCTTTTCTTTATTCACTTTGTTTATTCCTTTGTTTATTCCATTAATATACTTCCATCTCAAATGTGTTCTTCATTTCAGACTGGTTCCCTTTTATAATTTCCATTTCTATTTTCATGTTTTTTATTTCTTTATTTAAGTTCTCACTGAATTTATCTACACTTCCCAAAAGTTCATTGAGCATCTTTATAACCAGTGTTTTGAACTCTGCATCTGTTAGATTACTTGACTTCATTATTTCTGGACCTCTGTTCTGTTCTCTCATATGGTTTCTGCTTCTTTGTCTTCCCATTTTGACTGTCTTTCCATATCTGTTTCTATGTACTAAGCAAAGCTCCTAAGTCTCCCGGTCTTATTAGTGTGGATTTGTGAAGTAGGTGTCCAGTGGCACAGTCTTGGGAGGGGTTCAGCTGCAGGCCAAATTTAGCCCAAGACTCTGCCCCTCCGGAGCCACCTGTTAAGATTCAGCAATCAATCCACAGATGCTGTGCTTATAGTTGCCTCAAAAGGCTACACCAGAAACTGAGGCCAGCTGGTGTAGCTGAGATACTGCTCAGCAAGGAGCACCTGACTTGCTGAGTATACACCTGGATGTGGCCTGGGTGGAGCCACGAGTTGGGGGAGGCAGAGTTTCAGGGAATCCTCTGGGCGGAGCTACCTCTGTTACCCAGTCTGATGAAGTCTGGGTTATGGCGGGGTTGTGTCCGTGCACTGGGAGTAGGGGAGGGCTCAACAGGGAACAATGGATACCGCCCGCACTTCTGTATAGAGTCAGTCTTGCCTTGGCCCTCACTCCGACAATGTCACCCTGGAAGTCCTTGATGCCCCCTGTGTGCAGCCAAATTGGCACTGGTGCTCAGAGCCAGCAGGTCTGTCACCGGGAAAATCCACTCCGGGACATGGCCTCTTTAAGAGGCTCCTGTCTCTGCCACTGCCACTGCCTCTATCTTACTCAGCCATTCCAGACCGTGCAGCCCCGTGTCCTCACCCTTTCCTACCTTCTGCCATTTCAGGGTGATTTCTTAGATTTCTCACTAGTTGTATGGCTTGTTCATCTAGATCCCAGGTGTTCTTTCCTTGCTGTTTGCTCCTTGTTTCCGTTACAACTTTGGTTGCAAGAGGGATGAACAGAGCCTCTCTCATCTAAGCCATTTTTTTTTTTTCCTCCTCCTGATTTTTCACTTTTTAAGGTAGAGACAGAAATGTAGTAGTAAAATTAGGTTTCATGTGTAGGCTTTAATGCTGGTTTTAAAGTGATAGACATTTTAAGGGATCTACTGAAATAACATTTTTCTCTCTTGTAGCATAATGATATATTACATCTTTCTTTTCTTTGACAGACAACCTGGAATATTTTCAGTTTATCTAATATATGTCTAATAAAAATCTATTCATATCTCAGGGGTGGGCACAGCCAAAGCATGAAATAGTGCTGAGTGTCAGCAGTACTTCTTCTGTTAATAAGGATTCTAAAGAAAAATTTGACTCAAACTGCAGAGACTGGAGTTCTCCTAGTCTCTTTTGAAATCTGCCAAGCCATTTTTATTGCTACCTTTTAAATCTTGTCAAAAAGTTAAATGGTTAGTTATCTTAACATGGATTACAAGCGTTCTTTTCACTAGAGGGAGTTTTACATGATTATTATTAAATTTAAAGTCTCTCAATTTGTATATTTGGTCCAGGAGATGTTTTTTTCCAGTGTTTGCTTAAAAATGTATCTTTCATTACTTAATCAACTATAAAAATACAAATAAACTCTGTCAGTTTTTTTTTGAGAGATTGTTTTTAAATGGTAATTATCTTAAACTATATTTTATTTAAAATAATTAAATTAGGTATATTTTAGCTTGGTTTTAGGTTGTTCAATGAGTTGAGGTCTATGTCATTTAGTTGTATGATGTTTATGTCTTTTCATGTCACCTTTCTTCCTCTCCACTAGAAAACTCCTCCATGTTCAGGGAAGATTTTGGCCATGGAGGCAAGATTTTCCTTTTCCCTCTATCCTCCGTCTTCATTTGGCTTTGATATGTATGACCTTTTCAAAACTATTGTTTCATGGTCCTTTGACCTCTAATTAAAAAAATCTTAGATATCTGTCCAATTTCAGCAATTCTCACTCAACATTTAAAACTTGTCATCACCCAGAACTGCTCAGTTTCATAGATCTCATGTCTTTTATCTCAAACTTTAGTTCTTTTATTTCTGTCATGGAACCTATTCTTTTCCATCCCTTAACCATCAGTTGTTTTGCTGCCTTACTATTCTCTCAGTCATCCAGCCACTTATAGATTTCACTTGTCTCTCTAGGCAGCCTAGACTCTTCTTGTTACCATATCATGTTATTGCACTCTTAAACTTTTGGAATTCCTGCTTCATCATTACCCAACACTGGAAATATCTTCACATCTGATTTGCTTGTATTTGCTTTCTAGTCTTATTTTGTGGCACAAAGTCACATAACTTGATAAATAGTCTTCGGCACAAACTCCATGGTTTCCAAAAACAGAGGAGTGTTGAAAAACAAACAGAATTGAATTTTTAAAATTTTTTTCAGGGAAGAGTGAGTGGTTCAGCTTGATGGGTTTGGTAGGGAATGATGGAGAATATAGCTGGAAAAGTGAATTAGGCTGAAGTTGTATAAGAGTCTAATGTATCATGCTAAGGAGTTTAAACTCATCCTATAGGTAGGTCGTAATGAGTAGTTAAGAAAAATTGAAGCGGATAAATATTCTTAGAGCTACATTTTTAGAAATAAAATGTTGACAACAGTATGGAAGATTGTTGGCATGTGAAGAATAATTGAAGGCCATCAGGCCAGTTTAGAGGCTACTGAGATTGTGCACTCATGAGCATTATGGCCTAAACTGGGTAACCTGGAATAGGCATGAAGAACTGATTCTCCTTCACTGTTTTCTTCAGCAAACTAGTGTCTTCTATAGTGATCTACAATGTTATAGGAGACTTCCAGAAAAATCTCTCAGCTCTTTAATAAGATGACGAGTCAATTCATCTTTCTCATGGGAAACAAATGAGTTTACCAAACTGATTATTTTTCCTAGGTAAAGCTTTGCATTTATCTTTGCACAGATGGGATTATTATACATACTACAACAAGGGGATGTGACATGTAATGTTTGTAAAAATTCTTTGAGAAATATATCTCTGTGTAGAAATTATGCCAGCGTACTGCTTAATTTCTGTCAAAGAACAGATTGTCTTTCCACTCAGTGCTCCATTAAACCTGCCTAAAATAATTTAAGAAGGTTATAATTGAATTATCACAAAGATCATACAGTCTACACTAGGGAGGTAGTAAAAGTGTTTGGAAATACTTTCTACTTTTAAAGTAGCACTGAACTTGACCATAAAGCTGGGCTAAGAGTTGTTGGCAGATCTCTCTGAGTTGCCTTTATGACTCCCATGAAGTAGGCAAGTTGAAGGTCTCAGATAACTGCGGTTGAAAACTAAAAGCTTGGGAAGAGGGATGGAAACAGCAAGAGTAGAGTCTATATATTCTTTGGCAGTGCCTTGAATAAGAAGTACAGGTATAGTACAATTCTTTTGACTGGTCTTCTTATCTTTTGGTACCCTGAAATTTCCAACTTGTTGTAAAAAAATATTTTAAGGTCTGGGCTGAAAAGAAAAAAAATTTTGTCAGCTACTATAACATTTCTTATAGTTAAGTGTTTTTCCCTTAATTTAAGATGATTTGTTGTTTGTGCTGGTAGAAGTAGCTGGAACCTTTTAAATGGCAGCCCCTCTTGAAATGATTAACAATAAATTAAAATTATATTCTGACTACTCTGACTCAAGTTCCTTGCTACATAGCCTTAGTTTTTTATTTTTCTGTCATTTTGAAGATTTTAGGAGGCTGCGGGTGCATAAGTTTTTTTTTTTCTTTTGTTCAGTGAGCCATCGTGAAGCAGAAATACAATTAATCTTTAGCAAAGACCATGAAGCAGACATTTACTAATTTAGCCAGCTCTAATTAGAATGAAATTGATGTTTCACATCAAACTTTGTTAATCTCTTACAGTAGTTTGCTTTCTCTGCTTTCTGTTAATGTTGGTGTATACTTGCTTTATTCTTCCCAGCTTCCTGCTATGTTAGCTTTTGGAAGGCAAGGAATAAGTTTCTCATCTTGAGATCAATGCAGCTTCTACACAGTATTACTATGTTTGTCTCATTTAATAGGGTCAAAATAGATTTGTGTGAAATCTATTTCAATAGTATAATTGGTAGCTCAGGTGATACCTTAAGTCACTTAAACTTCTGTCAATATGATCATGTAAATATTGACAGGGGATCTTTTAAATTTTGTTTTATTCAACAACACTGCATTAAGTACTTATATTTCAATTTTTGTGTTAGGTACTTGAACTACAAAGAGAGAGAAAATGAAGTCCTGATTTTCTAGTAGGGGTAATGTTTAGTTAGGAATTGGGAACACATTTAATTTTGCTAAAAAAGAATCTTTGATTATTCACTTGACTACCTCCATATTCTGTGACACTAGACACTCTATAGTGGACTTCAACATGATAGAAATATAGTATTTAATTCTTGCCTTGTGAGCTGTGTATAAAATCAAGTGGTTAATGTGAACAGTGAGGAGAAATGAATTCTGATTGTTTTCAGTAATCCAGAGCTTTCACTCTTTATCTGTCTCTCGTACACATACACATAAAGCCATCCAAAAAATTTTTTGGCTAAAGCTGTTTCCATTCTAGCATTATCATTGGGATAGGAAGGAATATGAAAATAAAGATGATGTCCATTCCTACTTCTAACACCAAATCTAACTGTAGTCTGCATGAAATTCGTGGTACTAAAGTCAAGATAAGATCTACTGGGAAAAAAAGGAAATACTTGTTGAAATATTTTTTAGATTTCAATTCATGAAAGAGTGGAAATCACCTTGGTTCAATGTTGACCTGACCCAAAAGAACAGAAACTATAATCGTAGCTTATCTCATTTTGGGTTTTGATGCTTCACATTTTTTATTTCAACAATTCTCCATGGGTCTCTTGCATTTCTATGTATCATGAATACAGGCACTGTCTGCCTTATCTTAGACTATCTGTTTAAGAATGTTTGTGTAAAGTAAACAACCTTGGAAGAGGATAATGTCTACCTACAGAGCAAAGGGCAGGTTGGTTTACTTTTTACTATAACAGAGATAATGACTCACTTCTGGGGCAAAGTTCTAGCAGATTTTCTTCCCATTACAAAAGATTTCATTTTTTTAAACTTAAGAGTTTCTTTTCTCTAATATACCTGACTATGAATATAGGTGTCACCTGGCCCTCTTTGCAGTGACCCATGGGAATTGGAACTCAGAGAACTAGAGTAAAAATAATACTTTGGCAACTGCTACTGCTGTAAATAAAAAAAAAACTGCACTGTATTTCTAACTCAGGAGTATAGTATCTTGAAACTGTGCCCATAAAACTGGCAGGCTAACTTGTAAGCTTGCAAGTAGGGGAAGAATCTCAAACCCTGCACAGTTTTTGACAGAGATAAGAGATTAGAACTGATTTCTGGTCATAGAACCAAATGATATGAAAATGTGGACCCTCCGTAATTATTTGTCAGTGTCATGACACCAGATTGTTTCTATCTTTTTGTCAACAGCCATACAACTTTAACACTGTTATTATTACAAATATAACAAAAACAAGGACAGTGATTTGATTGTTGCAGGTAGTACTATTTTCCCAAGGAATATTATAATAAGATAATTTCATGCTGATTTTTGTTTGTTTGTTTGTTTGTCCCTTTAGTTAAAGGTTAAGCTCCTAACCTTCCAAACAGAACTCTACTTTAACATTTTCACATCTTCACAGTGATCTTCCTTTGGATTTTATAGCAGACAAAGCCTAGAGCATTGCAGAAGCTAAGTAAGGCCATGAATACTCAGAGTATTTGCAGGCCAAGTCTCCATCACAAACCTGTGGGAAATCAAGCAATTTCCAAGAGAGTAAATGCAATGCTTGTAATTTTAGTTTTCTGTTTGGTCTTTCTATACTCGGCTGGTTTTCATTACCTATTACATCCATATGAAATGAAACTCTGCTGAGTATTTTATTGAACATTATGTGAGATTAAAATTAAAACACTGTATGCCTTAAGTGTAGTGTGTGCGTATGTGTGTGCATGTATGTGTGTGAGTTGTGAACACACATAAAAAGCTTGGAATGATTTTACCAAATCTATAATCAACATTTGTCTCCACAAAGAAACTTCTTGACAGACAAAAACATGGAAAATACAATTCTTTAGCTCTTTGCTATACATTCTCATTGACTGTAGGATGTTCACTAATACATTTTAAAGTAAATTTGTAAATATGGTAATGAGTTAAAGAAATTTAGTTCTGTGCAAATACCAATTTCTCTTCAGACCATTATCTTCTTGAGGACAGAGCCTCTGCCTTATTAATCTTTGAATCTCTCTACTAATCTCTATCCTCTCAGCAACATTGGAGATGCTCTGTTAATATTTGTTTGTTTAATTAATGAAAAAAAATTGGATTCAAAAATAGTAAATGGGCTCATTTTCAGTGGAACTGTTGTCCAGAGAGGATTAGTAAAATGATTTACTTCAGGCAGAACAGTGCTTACTTCAAATATTCAGTTGTGTTTTTAAAATGGGGTATTAATCTTTATCCACTGTTTTTATAATTGTTTAATTATTCCTCACTCTAAAGAAATAATTGTAGCAAACACATACTGAGCGCTTATCAAGTGCCAGGTATTGTTCTAAGCTCTCTCCATATTACCTCATCTAGCCATCAAAAAGCTATTACTTTTATCTCTATTATGCAAATGAGGAAATGAGTTATAGGGAGGATAGATAACTTGTCCAAGGTCACAAGACTAGTTATTAGGACAATATGGAATCAATGGAAGACTACTTTCTTTTAGGCTGGTGTCTTAATACTGCCTTTTAGAGTAGGGTAGATGTACAAGTGCATATATTAAAGGTGATCCACAATTTGCAGCAAATAGCTAGAAGGAGCTGAAAAGGAACTGAAATGCAAACTATTTTGAAAATTTTCTGTTGTACAAAATGAGAAATTGGCTTTAATAGCATGCTGTTTCTTTATCATTGGCATGAGTTTATTTTCCAGTCATACTGGCTAGAGCCCATTATACATGACTACTGGGAGGGAGAAAAAACACACATTGTACTTGACCTGAGATTAAACTTTATAAAAACATAACGGGTGTACAGTAAATACTTTTTTTGATAGATTGAGGATGGTATTAGGATTCTAAATTACTTTAATTTTATTCTGATTAGTTTATACTGACTCCAGTTTATAAATGTTCTCATGCCCATTACCCCTTTCTGGGAAGGTATATCCAGAACTTTATTATAATATAGCATTGATTCTGCAGTAAATTTTATGTGTTATGTATGGTATCAAAGTCATTTAAGTAACTCGCAAATGTTTTCTGTTGGTAATTTACTGACATTTTAGAGTAATTTAATATGTATACAAATACACAATCTAAAAATTAAATAGGTCAAGAATGAGGAATCCTAGAGCCTAGTGAGAATTTTATAATATTATATGAGGAAATTAACTTCTTCAAAATGGTAGCTCTCACTGAGTTCTTGTAGTTTTGATTTTTATAATAAGTCTAATGAGTTTAGGAATTTTGGGCCTCTAATTTTTTTAAATTTAAAACAAAAATCTAAAATTAATTGATACAATCATATTTTAGACCATTCAGAGGACCACTTATAACCAAACACTAAATTGGGATTTGACAGTGGGCAGCGCCATTTGCCCTAGCTGTGTTTTCAACCTCCATACTACAGACATTTTTGACTAGATGATTCTTTGTTTTGGTATGTATTCTGTGCATCGTAGGATATATAGCAACATCCCTGGCTTCTACCTGCTAAATGCTACTACCCTCTGTTCCTTGTTGAGACAGCCAAAAAATCTCTAGATGTTGCCAAATGTGTCCTGGAGGGCAAAATAGTTCCAATGGAGAACCACTGTGCACTGCTGTCTAATAATGTCTTTAAGCGAAGAGATACATTTAAATGTGGGGTAATATGAAAAGAACAGAGGCAGAACTTAATACATAAATGATGCATTTCATACTAGGTAAAGGCCAAGATGACATCACAGTACAGGCACAATTGAAGATTTCACAACAGTTTTAATAGAGAAACTTCTTAGAACGCTTGAATCATTAGATATCACAGGAGAATATAAGCATTGTGTGCTAGGTGACAAACCTGTGCCGAAGCAGGTATCATATTTACATTTAGTTGCAGCATAATATCGTCTATCACACTAAATTAATGTTGTTAATTTGAATTTTACTCCTTTTTGAATTTTGTTTGTATATGTATCGGTAAAATTGTTTTGGTTGTAGAATTAAATCTCTAAGCATAAATTCTAAGCATAAGGAGTTTATACTTAGTTTTGTGTTTATATATACTTAACAAACATAATAATAAAAATAATTTGTCAACACCAGAAAGCCTCTAAGATGTTTTGTTCCCCCCCCCCACCCACCAAAAGAGATCAGTACATTTCCGAAGTTTTTGAGAAACACTGGATTTGGGGTATCAGAGGCTAACTGAAGGGAGAAGAACATCCTTGAGAAATTTGGGGAAAACTCCAGTCTAAGGTGCTGGACTTCTGCTCTACCATTTAAATTTGTGCCAAGTACAGAAGAAATAAAAATCAATGTTCCCTTTTAAAACTAGCTCACAAAACGACAGAAACTGCTAACTGGGTTGTTTTATTTTTTTCCTTTTGATGAAATAAAGTTTATAAACACACTTGCCTTATGTAAACTGCCACATGGAAAGCATAATTATTCAAGCAAGATAATTTCATTTTGATCACAACTGAAGACCTGAGAATCAGGGATAGAATTTTAGGTACATATTTAGGTAATTTGGACATTTTATTGTGTTGTACTGTAAAAACACTAAATGATTTTAGAGCAAATATAAAGGAAAAGAGTGAAATTGATCGTAACTGGTCATGGTTTCAGCGGTAGAAGTGGAAGAGCCCAATCCTTCCTGCTGAACCCATTTCTCTCCATTCCCAGAATAGGGAAATTCCTAAATATAACTGATTCCTAAAATAACTGATTCCTTCAGTTGCAGAATGGCTGGAGATGATACTTTGCTCTGAGCTGCAGAGCAAGGGAATGTGGAAAGTAACTAGGGATTGGAAAGCATTTCCTAACTTTCTGGGATAAAGGGCCTTCCTTTTAACCTGTGTACCATGGAGATGACTGGTTCCTCTCTACCTCACCCCTCATCCAGCAATGGCCTGGACATCTATGTTGCTATAGAGATAGCCAGTCCAGAGTCTCAGTGTTAATCTAAACTCAAATGAAACAATACTGGCTTTGAAGACTAGAGAGAAAAAAGCCCTGGAAGAAAGAAAAGGGACTTTCTGAGGAAAGAAATTTAGAGAGTATTTGTGGTCATCTCTTCTTTCAGCGGGAAGTGATCAATTGTTTCATGGAATTTGGGACCATCTGAAAATGTATGGTTGTATTGCTTTTCTAAAAAAACACAATAAAAATGTAAGCAATAAATTAGATGAAAATTTTATTACATCATTAGGATGATCTGCTAATTACTATCATCCTTTTCTACAAAAAAGTTAGATGATTAAGGTTATATGTGAGATCTAACTTTCTGGAAAGAAACATTCTTTGGTACTTAATGAGACATAATTATCATAAAGTCTTAATGAAAAGAAGATAGTTTATGCAGAAAGTTTTATCTGTCACTTTATAAGCTCTAAGATGTAGCATTTGCTTTGAGGTTCTGATGTTTGAAAAAGGAAATCCTTCAAGATTGCTGTGATTTGGGAATCAAGTGTCTCACTGTTATAAATGAACTAGCAGCATTATTTGACAGAGAAATTTGAGTCTCTGTTTTGTAATGTCAAACTCTAGTAAGATAAGTGAAAATGTAGGCCTGGTTTCTTGCCAGAAGTTATCTTGTAAACTGCCAACACATTTGATGGGTGCAACTTGTATGGAGCTTGTTAAAGATATAGGAAGAATCCCCTAAGAAACAGGAATAGAAGACTTTAACCTTCTGAAAGTTTATAAGCTCATTGAAAACAATTGTTTGGACACGTTCATAATTATCTTTGTAAAAGGAAACAAGGTCTGATTTCTTCCAAAAGGCCACTCTTCCAGGAGATGCACAAATGTGTTTTACAAATGACATATTTTTCAAAACTTTAAATTATTAAAACCAAGCTTATCTGAAATTTTATGAAACAAATTCTCTTTTGACTATGTTTTCTCTTGAACTTGTATATATGTTATAAGGGAATAGACTGTCATGGTTATTTTAAAATTGTATTTTTAAATTAACTTACATTATGGATAAATCTGGTTTTATATGGATAAGAGATAAAAAGGTTAAATGATGAAATCACTCCTTTTAAAAGTATTTTTAATTTTCTATTTCAAGTAGAAGTTACTTCTAGATAGAATACTTTTAGGTACATACATTACAAGCTATCTATTATTCTTTATTGGTGTGAGAAAGAATTCTTTCCTAAGAAGATAATGCTGATGACAGTGGCCATTGAAAGCTGGAATTTCAGGTATTAGAGAAGAAAAATACTTTTCAAGTCTTTGGCCTGGACTAAAGGGCCATGTGAATGAAGGAAAGATTGATACTTCATCAACCACAGAGAATCTAGATTTCTCTCTCAGTGGGTTTTGGAGTGCTTAACCACATTTTCTTTTTCATTACAACTGATGTTCTTGTTGTTCATATTTCCCAAATACAAGCTAAAAATGCCATGTTTTATACTCCTTTTATATACCATATAAAAATACCTAAAAAATATTGGAATGTATTTCCATAGTTGAGTTTTGAGACATATACTTTTTTTCTCTTCAACTTCTTTGCATTTTCTTTTCTTTCTCCTCTTTTTGGGGAGATTTCATGTCCATCTATAGTAAAATTAATTTTGTATGTAAAAGAGAGCACACAGTGTCTCAGATACTAATGAAATTTGATTTCCAGCTGAAGCATTTTTCATGAGTACTTAAAACATTAAAGATATCAAAGAGTTTCAGCCTGAGAAGGAGTTACACTTTTCATGAACTTGGCATTCAACAATTATTTCCTGTATGTCTGCAATGTGCAGGGCACAGCATTCATTAGAAATTGTTCATGCCTTCCTTTAGGAGGAATAAATACCTAATTCAAATTAGAATTATGTAAAAATATCATAAACCCATTAGTAGAGTCAAGAATTCTCCCTAGAAGATAGATAAAATTTGAGCTAGATCTCAGAGGTAAAAACGATTTACCGAGGAAGAATAAATGAAAGGACAACCCAAGGAAGAAGAAGAGTGCATTCAAAGCAGAGACGTAGTTTCTTGGGAACTATCTTGATAGATTATATATTTATACCTTATTTTAGTTCAAGACACAGCTTATCACTGACTTTCTCTACTCAACAAACCATCTTTATCCTGATATGGCCTGCTTCTCCCAGCCCCACCTGGGCACCCTAGCTGAAAGACTTGCACCCCAAGTGCAGTTTTGCCCAAACCTGGGACTATTGCAGGGGCCATGTCTGACTTTTAACTGCTTTGGTCTCAGCAGAGTCTGGAATCAATACTGTTAACCTGGGTGCAGGGCCAGCAGTGCCAGGGCGAGCCCTTACAATCAGCAGGGCCCTAAACGACAGACAGCTTCTACCTCCTTCTTTGGTCCTTTGTGATGAACTTTACTTACATCTTGCCAATCTCTTCTTCTGGCTAGGAGATCTGCTCCCAGTATCCTTGTTCCTCACTGGCTTATTTTGAAGGGATTGATTGTACACAATGACAACACAATTACTCATATAAAGGTATAATAGGTCCTGCTATTTGTTCTCCATCCAATGTGAATATTTTTCCCCGGAGTGAACTTCTTTTGATGTCAAATCTTGGCAGAACCAGGACTGACGTGGCCTCATCACTTTGCTACTGCTCTTGGAACACTGACTTTGGCATCCCCACTCTCTACTTTGAGGCCAGTGCTGTACTCAGGCTAGCTTCTCAATGAAACACTAATGATGTTTGGATAAAAGTAATAGCGACGTATTTTAGCTAATTTAAGAATGAGGCAAAGATATATTTATTGGAAGACTATGGAAGTATTTCACACATAGACCAAAAATAAACAAGCAAACAAACAAACAAAAACCACTATAAGGCAGGTCTTAGAAAAGGCAGTTCTGAGACTAGAGGCAGCAGGAGCCGATGGGCTGTTCGTTTGGGTTATCATCACCACTGGAATGAGACAGCTCCACCACTTTTCTTCTTTTGCAGTCTTGAGCTCAATTCCTGAGATTTGTAATTGTGTGAGTTTGATTGGTCTAGTTGATCTATGTTTTTCCCTTCCCTTTAAGCAGATCAAGGCAGGGCTTCTTAATTGGCATCCTGCCAAGACTACAGTCAGTGGGAACAGAATAATCCTCCAAACAAAATGGTAGTGCTGCGTACCAAAGAAGTTGGAGTTGATATTGGGCAAGCAAAACCAATACTATCAACTGTACTTAGACTCTGGTCTAAGTTATCATTTCCTCCTCACTGGCCAACACTATTTGGGTCCAGTATACATTGAGATAAACCCCTCCCAATTTATGATAATATTGGAATCTCTAACATTATTATTTTCTTTATGAGGTCTCTTTTTGGAGGAGTCTCAAATAAAGTTTGGTCAGACTTACCTTGCTTGCCTAACATAATCAGAATCCAAAATCTTCTAGCCAAAGGATCGTATTTACTTTATTTCTGTCAGACTCGAGAAGAATAACAAGATGTAATATATGTGTCTATAGTTACAAAACTGCAATCAGGTTTTAATATCTCGAACACAGTATCAAGATTTCCTAAGCCTCAAAATTGAGATTGGATTAAAATTAATTATAACTAGTTCTAGTAGTATTTACTGAAGCCTGAAAAGGAAGAAATTTAAATATTTTCTGTAACCATGAATTCTTTAATTAATGAAATTTGACATTTCTTATTGTTGACTGTAAAATTCAATACATATTTTCAAAAATTCTTTTTTAATAACTTTGTAACATTTTAAATGTATGCAGTCCTTGTAAAAAAAGATTTCTAATACCTACCTTAAATTAGTTCCCACTCTTCTCAAACTGATCAGCCATATATTTATTTATTCTTTGATTTTACTTGAATAAAAGATACAAATGGTTAACACATTAGTACAAAATGATATTTAAAGACATCTTCAGTTAAAATTGTCAATAATTCTGGGATTCTTTGGTATATCGTGTGACTGTATTTTCTCCTGTTTTGTTGAGCATCGTGCTACACATATGAAAGTGTTTATTCAATAAATTATAGCCAGTTCTATCTCTTCATTTAGTTAAAATGTGATGCTAATTAAGTCAAAATAATTGATTTTAACATTATATGAACCAGGCATTTTTTTGCAAACCTTCCTTTGATCATTCTCCAATTACAAACCGCCTCTCATTCACTTTCTAATGTGTGTTTCCTGTTACAATGGAGAATAAGTATCAGATGAGTGAATAACTTAGCATAACCTATAACCAGGACTGGAGAAAAAGCAACTTAGTGTTGCTTTTTTTCTCTAACGATAGTTCTGCAACATTATCTCAGCTCTTAGACTGTGGTGCACAAGTGAAGTAGTAAAATTCTCAAGTTATAAGAACCTCTACAAAAAAGTAAACAACAATAAGACATTTTTGATTTATTATTTTTAACTAATGTTTATATCAATAGTCATCTAGTACTCTTGACCGGACCTCAGCGTTCTGTGCAATATGTTTTAGAAATATTCCATGAGAACAAGAAAAGATATTGAATTGTCTTGGGTTAAAGGACAGTGCATATATTGTTATAGGGAGGTAGGAGGTGAACCAGGCCCCTGATGTTAAATGTAATAAGTTTTATGATTGAACTTCTTAGAAACCAATGGAGCATTCTTAATCCAGGCTCAGCTCCATTGCTTTCAATGAAGAATTCTTAATATAAGTACACTGGATCAATTTGGATTCAATTGAAAATAATACCGTAATATGCAAAATATTTCTTTCAAATCTTTGCTGCCAGTGAATCAGTTTATGATACAATGCACTATTGATTTCAATTAAAAAGTTATTAAGTGCATAGTGAGTATATATAAGTATAGTTTAAAAATATTAATGTAACCAAGCAGCAAAGCAATGCTAACATTTGAAATTATTGAAGATATATGTTAGGAATTAGCTCAAAATATTTTTTAGTGAAGCATGTGACTCTTTTGCCAAAAGGCATAGCACGAAGCTGTTTTATCACAAGAAGAAAAAAATCTAAGATTGACATGAAAACAATAGATTCATGGCAAATCCTTTTGAAATTCACAAATCCATATTGATGCCTATCATCGCTCCACATTGTGCTAACACACTAGGAAGATGATTTTAAAAGGTAGTGATGGGATGTAACAGAATATATTATAAATTTTTCAAATAACTGCTCCTAGAGGATTTTATCAGTACCAGAAAGGAAGTGGCACACAGGTATAATCTTGAAACTGTGACTACTTTACTCCACCCATTTGTTATCTTGAGACTTCAAAATTTCCTGGCCTGGATCAGTTTACAAGATATAACAGAAGGTAACATTTTAAAAAGAAAATTAAATTAAGAGACTGACTATCCATGCAGTGACCTTGGATTTCCACATGTGACTCCTAACACAACGCTTTCTAATGCCATAATCAATCTCTATAACTAAAGTTTCAAAATAAAAACCACTTTTAAACATTATTCTCCTAAACAGGTAATATGCAAGGTGCAGAGGGTAACTAGGCTATGCTACCAACCCTGAGACAATCAGCTGGCAATTACCTAAAATCAGCAGTCATGGAATCTGAAATTCTGAAAATGAGTGATAAATGAAAGAATGCAGTCTATTAGAAAAGAGTATTTCATCTAAAGTTTAAGCCCTTTAATATGCCTCCCAAGAGATTGCTTATTAAGGATATTGCATAAGAAAACCCTAGTAAGGATGAAAACTGTAGACAGTCTGGAAATGTTTTGCTGATATGAAAGCCAGAAAAAAATCACACAAATTTTTGGGAAAAAAAATTGGACTATCTGTATGCTACCTTTAAATTTTTTAGGGTGTGAGTAATGTGATTGAGTTCTGATTGATGAGAAAAATGTGAAATGAAAGGCAATCTAAATCAGTTCAAATATTAAGCATGCAATGAATTCTCCAATTTGAATACAAAAAAAGAGGGTTGTACTTTTATGAACATAAAATAACCTCAGGTTTCCTCTCTCTGAGATAAATACTAAATGCATAATTAAAGACTTTAAATATGATGGAATCTAGGTTTTTAGCCTGCTTGGGGTATCTTGATTTTGCCATGACTTACAGACATGGGATAAAATCATACATAGGATGGTCTAGTACAGTCGTTAGTAATTGTGATGGATAAGGAAGAATTCAGGGAAATGTTAGGAACTGAGCCAGCCCTTAAAGAGAGTTTAGGATTTGAATTAGAAAAGTAAAAAAGTGTAATGAGGGGAGGGACATTGATTTATTTTCTGAGACTTTTTTTTTTGTTAAGTTTATTCGGGTAACATTGGTTAATTACAATTATATAATTTTCAGGTGTACATTATCATTTAACATCTATATATTCTGTTGTGTGTTTACCACTCAAAGTCCAGTTTCCTTCAGCTACCATATATTTGATCCCTTTTACCCACTTCACCCTTCCCCTACCCCGCTAATTTGACCCCCTTTAATCATCGACCTACCCCCTCCTCCTCCACCCCCTACCCTCTGGTAACCATTAGTCTATAGTCCACGTCCATGAGTCTCTGTTTGTTTGTCCCGTTCATTTGTTGCTTTTAGGTTTATGTCCCACATATCTGTGATATCATGTGATTTTCAACTTTTTCTGAGACTTTTTTGGCCTCTTGCGAAATGCTTCTGTTTTAGTTAACTAAATTTTGAGTTCAATAAATTTATAGCCATATATGTGGCTGAAAACAGTGCACTATCACATTTCCAAAATAGTCAATTGGCATTTTTACTTTTTAAATGATTATATTATATGAAGAAAAAGACTAAAAGCTTCCTTTATATTTCTCTAGGTCCTTCACCAAGACACCTAGTCACTTTAGTGACTAAGCTATTTGAATAGTCTGCTCAACCTAAACTTACCACATAAACTGTACCACCCTCAAATCCATTACATTTAAGGTAAGTCACTTTTGTAAGTCAGACTCTCATAAATTATTTTCATTATAAGCTAATGGTCTGTGACGATTTAGATTTTTCGAAGAGTTGAATGTATTGTTTCCTGTGTACTATAGTGCAGTTAGAAAATTACAAAGTTGTTTTAAAGCTTCAGTCAGTCAGAGGACATCAATTCAGATTCTTTCAAAGTACCATTTAAGTCTTCTTCTGGCAGGTCATACTGTGGGCATCAATGCAGAAAAGTATTATTTCTTTTACAAATATTATGAATGATGAGTATTTCACACTCTAGTCTATTTTTGAGTTTGAGAGGAGGTCAAATTAAATCATATTCATTTGTAATAATTATGATAAACTACCACTTTTTGCTATACTTCATTTGATATAGCCCAGTCACTGTGATAAATGCTTCACACATGTTAATTTAGCGCTCTTCAAAATGCAGTGAGGAAAATGAGAAAACCAAGGTAGAGAAAGTTCAATAACTGACCCAGAGTAACACAATTGGTTAAGTGAAGATGTTAGAATTAAAACCTAGACTAGTTTGATAAAAACTTGCATTTTTAATCCCTCCTCCATTAAGTGGATGTAATAAATTCCCCAAAGTCAGATGGCTGGTGTGTTAGCCACAATGGTTTATTGCAAGTGACAGAACTCAGCTTTAAATAGCTTACTAAGAAAAATGTATTGGAAGGATACAAGGATGATCTATGGAACTTTAAGAAGTGCTAAAAGAAATTATAGTTGTTTCAGAGGTCAGGGATCAGAACCAGGATCTGTAATAAAATCAGATCCACTTCTCTTGTCATTTTCCACATTATGATAGAAGCAGAATTTTACCCATACTACTTTATATCTTTGCAAAAATTCTCTGGATAAGTTGCCATCATTTCTTTTGACAGCTGTGATAACTAAGATATAGAAAGTGAATTGATTTGTCCAAGATTGGTGGCTGATTGGTCTCAGAGGCAGGGGAATGCTCTGCTCTTGTGTTTTATAAAGCCCAATTGTATAATATTCTTAAAAGTATTAAAACCTTTTTTATTTTAGATATATAGACAGGCTTATTGAGATATTAATACTTTTTAAAGTGAAACCCCATATGACATTTAAGATTCTCATATGCCTCAGATATTCTTATGAATATTGAAACCCAGGAACAATACATGGGCAATGAACCTATGTCTTAAAGTATTCAACACTATAGTAGTAAATGACAAGTTACTTTTACTCATGTGAATTTCATTAATTTTTTGTTAAAGAAATTTATTAAAGGGCTTTTTCTAAAATAATATTTCAGAATATAACGTTTAGTTTGTAGCTGATACACAATGGGAAAAAGTCTCTTTTGATAAAAATTATTCAGTATTCTTTCCTTAACCTTATCCTTAAGTAGACATGCTTATAAAATAAAGGTGAAGATCATTAATTTCTGTGATACTTAGAATATTTTTTACCTTTTGCTATGTGATTCCTGATAGGTTTATAAATTAGATGTCTTATCCACAAGATGGTGTCCTAACATTAACAACCAATAGGTTGAACTTACAAAAAAAATTGACTTCACAAAAATGTTTTCAGGTCGAAAATGCCAAGTGCCCATGCATAAAAATAATTACTCCTCGGCCTGTGGTTTTGTGCAAAATGTACTTGGGAAAATGTATTGTTCGACTCAATTTGATTAACTCCCTTTGTCATAGATTTGTATTTTTTATGTTAATGCTACACTGGAATATTCAGTTCATTAACTTCTAATTTAGCTAAAACAGAGGAAAACTGTTTTCCTTGCAAATCACAACAAAACTTCAAATGACATAATAGCTGAATTGTGTGTGATGTACATTTTGTTTTATGTCATCAGAGATACACTTAAGAACTTAAGATTTATCATGTTTTTTAAATTACCATAATGGTTTTCTTTTGAAATCAGGGATTGTAACATCGAGTTAATCTTGCACATGACTGCATTTAAAACTTGAATATGGTAAGTTATTCGTTGTTTTCTGTCTTGAACACCATGTTTTCTGCTTTCAAAAATGAACACTTATTCCTGGCATCCTGAGAAATCTCTGGCTTTCTTTTCATATCAATTTCTGACTTTTGAACACAAGTTGAGACTTTCTTATACCAAATTCTGGAGGAAAAGAGGTTGGATGCACTCTATGGCTTTTAAGAACATCTTAATTTAAAAAAATGTTTTTAAATTAAGTAGACCAATAATAACTTCTATGTCCATTTAAATAAAAGCAAGCTAAACTTGCTCTACGATTGAAAGTAGTACTTCTGCTTTTTAAAAAAGATATTTCCACTTTTATGTTATCTCTACTTTTACCAAGTTATGAGTAATTTTGAGACCTTTTTTATATTTTCATTTTGAAAAAGAAAGTTCATAAAACCTGTCAGAGGACAAGAAAGAAATATATCAAAGTGAGATATATAGAATCATTTCATAAGTTATTCTTTGCATTAATGGTACAAATGTGAATTTTATAGAATTTTAGAAATAAATATGGCAATATATACTTTGAACCTATTTGGAAAGGTCCCACTTTGGAAACCTATTACACAGAAATGTAAGTAAGTACCAGTCCTTAGGGCATACGTACAATAGTATTTACTCCAGTGTCATTCATGGAAGCCAAAATAAAAACAAAACAACACTGTAAATAAATGAATACTCTTTAAAAGATGAATTATTAAGTATATCATGATGTATCTACATTATGGAATATTATTCAACTGCTAAAAGAATTAACTAAAGCTATGGAGCTATACACATAGCACAGAGGAATGTATACTACGTATTATAGATTGGTAAAATTAAGGTTTTAATTTAATTCACTTAATAAGAACCCATTAAAAAACAAAAAAAAATGTGCTTGTATATATCCATGTATGTTTGCATATTACTAAATAGTCATTGAATAATTAATATTGGTTTTTGACCATGCGATCCTTCTTGAGGGCTCTCAAGTCAGGTTTCCTGGAAAGCAGACATGAGATAGAGATTGGCATGCAGAAAGTTTAAGGGGGAATGTGCCCAAGGTTAACCTTTAAAGGGAAATGAAGGATAGATTACCCTGAGGGAGGGGCTGGACTATGATGCAGTCACAATGGTGGCTCAGCTGATGCCTTGGAAACTCCTGGACCTGGGATATTCCTGTAAAGTCATTCCAAACTGGAGCAGAGAGGCCTTTTTGCCCTTTCCTCACTATATCTCCCCTTTCCCCCCGCCCACACACAAAAAAAACCCCTCCACATTGACTAGTCATTGGATGTGGACCACTCCCAGGAAGGAGGCATGATGTTGCAGCTGCAGTTCTCTTCAGCTGAGGGTAATCCTTAGAGAGGAGGATTCAGCTGTGTGTGAGCCATCAACTGTCAACATTCCTAGCAGCTGAGGAATAAGCACTTTAGTCCTGAAAGGGGTTAAGGAAATCTAGTTGGCACCATAACATCCTTTTAAAAACTGGATGAAGAATAGTGTGGCTGAAATGAGGGAGGAGAGAGAAAGAGGCAGCTATACAAAAAAGAGAGAAATAACTTTTCTAAAAGCATTTAAACAAGTGGTTAATGTGCATCAATACTGCAAGTGCTATGGGAGTAGCAATACTATGAAACATTCATGTTTCACCTGTAAAAAAACCTTCTAAAACCTTTTCGAACCAATTTTCTAGGTCATCCTTACTTTTCAATGTACTAGATTTTCTTTGCCAACACTGAAGAGATAAAATTCTCAGTAAAGGAGGATTGAGAAGTAAGCTTAAAGGTTTTAGTTTTAGAAAGAATAAGTGGCTGATGAAGGAAGTTTACAACATTCTGTACACTTACTGCAATATTTTGGCTATGATAACTGTATTCTCACTAAGATGCTGTATTTGGAGGAAATAGTTTTGGGTAAAAAGATAAGCATGTTGATAACATACTGTGCCTTGGTGTATTACAGTAAGACTCTGAACTACTTTAGTTAGACTATACATGCATACAGCTTTGTATTTTGATTCATTTATTGAATAGCTATCATATACCAGGCAGTTTATTAGGCCCTGGGGACTAAAAGATATAGACTTAGTGATTCAGAACCTTGTAGAGCCTTGATGGACAAATAAAGAGGCAACCACAGAGTGATAAAGGCTATGATATAGACAAATAAAGTGCTATGGGAACTCAAATGTCTACCCAAACACAAACCAGAAGGTTGTAGGTTGAGGATGTCAAAACTTCCAGGAAGAAAAAACTTCTGAGTTTTGGGGTGGATATTGGTGCAGGTGAATAATAAGGAAGATCTGAGCATAATAAAGGCAAACTCAGGAAGCTGTGATTAATCTAATGTGTTGTAGTTGAGATTGTAAGCTGTATGAGTATCAGGAGATCATGGTGAATTAGAGACAAAATCATAGGGTTCTGAAAGGAAGCATAAGGCTCAGTCAAATAGAATAATATGAAAAGATTATAATAAAGCAGCACTTTACAAAGATGTTGTAGGGGAATAGGGCAAAGGTTGTACATTTCCACCCCAGGCCTAAGGGCAGCAAGAGTTAGAGGGGGTTATTAGAACCTGGAGGGAGAAAGGTATCGCTTCCGTGGAAGGATGCTGCTAACTTGCAGTGATATTGAAAGGCGGGAGCTGGGAGAATAAATACCTTGATGGAACCACAGGGTAGGTGAGCTCATTAATATGTCCTTTCAGGTTAACATCTTGAAGAATGGAGAAAGGTAGAGAGGAGTAGACGGTGGTTTTAGAGGGGCAAATGAAAGATTCCTTCCTGCTGTAAGTAGCAGTTGCAGAATTAAAGATTAAGTAGGAGGAAAGGAAGGAAATGCTTTCTAGGCAAATGGAGCAAAGTAGCAGGGGGGAGGTGCATGGTGAATCTAAGCAGCTAAGGTGTAGAGAAGAAAGTGGTGGGGCATGACATTATAGCGATAGCATGAAGCAAACCATACAGAATCTTTTATGCCAAATTAAATAATTTTGTCTTTATGCCGATAGCAATGAAACAACATATAAGAGTCTGACTCATGAGTAACATGATTTATATATATATATATATATAAAATTTTATTTTATTTTATTATATTTTGTTTTATTTTGTGAAAATCACTCTCCTTCTTGAAAGCAGACGGGTAGAGTTGGTGTGAGAAGACAGCTTAGAAGACAATGACAGTAGTTGAGGAGAGAGATCATAGTTGCTTATACTAGGGTAGAGATGTAGAAAGTGGACGCAATCAAGAAATATTTAGGAAGTAAAAATCAACAGAACTTTGTGACATTTTGGACATGGAAGTTGAGGGAAAGGGAATCGTTAAGCATGATTATTAGTTTTCTGACTACATCAGAAGTACATTGGGAAAAGATTCCTTTTTCTTTCCTGAGAATCATAATTCTTCTTTGTATGCCCACTAACTTTTCTCTCAAGTCCTCATTTACTGTAATCATCATTTTTTATCTATGTTTGACCATTTTCCCTGTGTTGCATAATGAACTCACCTCCTTTTCTTCCTTACTAAATCATTATGTTTTATGGATTTCCACCCAAGAGTTTCCTCCTCTAGGTTTGTTCACACAGCACCTAATTCTCCCTAACTGCCCTCTCCTTTGGATGCAGTCTGTGTGAGATTAGTCAGAAATGCAAGTAGCATGCTACCAATTAGAAGTTTGATGTCATTAAAATTCCTTCAGGTTTGTGACACTGAATTTACTTGTTGTAGTTTCCATTTATTTCTATTTCGCTCGTTACCTTCTTCATAAATACTCCTCTGGTTATCAAAGAAATTTATATCTTTTGTCCTTTCAAGTTTACTGACATGCAGTGTATAGGTATTTCAAAATGCAGAATAGCCAGAAATAACATAGTCTATCATAAAACTGTTAAGTTATTCCTCATATTTTGTATATATCTATAAAGAAAATGTTTGAAACAAACATTTTTTTTTGTTTCATTAATGAGTAGGCTCTCCTAAACTCATGTCAATAAAGAAGAAAATAAAGGAGCTTCAATTATTTTTGTGTGAATTCTTCTCAATTAGAGGAAAATCATTTTTATATGACTATATGAATCCAATAGTGTATGTGTGTGTGTGTGTGTGTGTGTGTGTGTGTGTGTGTGTGTGTATACACACATATATATATATGTCTCACAAATGACAGTGGAATATTAATGACCAAGAAATTGAACTCAAGTATGACTGACATTTGTGACATTTTAATGTGACTGATAATGCATGTAATAATTAAGAGTATGGCATCATTATATTTCATTAATGACTATAATTGGATTAAGAAATAATTTATTCTTTTAAATTAAGCATGAAGTATACATTCAGTGGTAGAAAACAAGTATATTATATTTAATTCCTCAGATGAGGAACTCTGCATGAAATTAGCCTTGAATCCTTTCCTAGAAGGTAAAATGATACAGTGAAAACCCTCAAAACCTGAAATTGAAAACTCAGAGTGCAAGTTTGGCTTAACCACTGCCTACTAGTGTCACTAAGGAATCTCAGTTTCTTCATCAGTGAGACAAAAATCACACCTAAATTATAGAGTTATTGTGAGAAATAAGTTAATGTATGAAAAGGAACTTTATTAATTGCACAGTATGCTACTAATATTACTTGTTATTATTATTAAACTTTAAACTGAAGCACTGTCCCTAATTCTAATTTCCTTGCATTTACAACAAATTGGTTGCTACCTATAATAATTCAAAGATGCTTATTTAAATGGAGGAAATGAAAAAGATCAGAAAAACATCTTTGGAATGATATTCTTAACAGAGAAATCAGTTTTCAACTTTAGTGAGTATACATATACTTCTTGTTTTGCATGGTAGTACAGGGACATAAAAATGACTTTGCAAGCTGAAACCATGGGTAGCCTCCAGGATAGCCTATTCTTTTCATCATAACTACTCATTTAGGTCAATAAATTCTAATAATATCCAATTTCACTTCCAGCAGTATTGCTTTTCACTTCTTTGTTACACTTTCATGTTTTAATCAATTCTCTCTTTGGGTTATTCAGTATCATAAAATGGGTTTATCACTGAGAGTCAAGGAGGCAACACTGAAGGTAAACTGAATAACAGATGCACAGTGACCAATCACTGACAGACTTTGAAAGAACTGACATGATTGGTAACTGATCATGATGTGCATCTGCTATTTATATAGAGATTTATGGACTAGAGAGCTAGCAGCAAAATTTGTTCTTTATGTAATTTACTCACAATAATTATATCATGGTAACTGAAACTTGAACCATGTTATTGAGGGACTATTGTTATTTAACTAAAATGTAGTAACTGAATTCATGCATATTGGGACAATGTGAAGTGTGGAGTACCTGTATATTATTTTTATTCAGTGCCTAAGGAGAGGGCAAAACAAACAACTATAGGAAATGCCTCAGGTTAGATCAAAAGAAGATAAATATCTGAGTCCTCTCTCAACTTCGTATTTGGATTATTTAATTTAATGTGGGAACACTTTATAGAAAAATGCAGCATGTGTGCACTTAGTAAAATTTATAGCCACCCCTATTTATTTGCTATATTTAAATTTTATGATTTTAAAAAAGATAATGATTTCAAGTGGTTAACATTTCATAAGATAGGAAAATCTGTAAATGAAAAAGTCTTACTAGTGCCCTTTTCTCAAGTACCAGGTTTTTGTTTTGTTTTGTTTTGTTTGTCTGTCTGTTTGTTTGTTTGTTTGTTTTTCTGTGAGGGTAACTGACATTATCCTTCCAGAGATATTCTTTGCATATACAAGAAAACATATTCAAAAACACACATAATTTTCTTCCCTTTTAAAATACAAGTTCTAAGCAGTTAATATTTATTGGGCATTTGCTATGTACTAGACAATGTGCTAAACTTTATATGCTTTATATCATTTAATCCCCCAATAAAATCTGAGATAGGCTATTTTCACAGGAAAATCAGTCTCTGAGAGTTTAACTTTTCCCCAAGTCAGGCAGTTGTGTGTGGTGGAATAGGTATTCTCACCTAGGTAGTCTGAATTCCCAAGTGCAGGCTCTTAATGACCTGACTACACTGTCTACGATCTGTGTATAGATCATGCAATAACATTTTATTAGTCTAACAGCCTTTTATGTTACTGGAAATTCTTTTTGATAATTTAGCCTTTGAAAATATGGTGCTCAGGGGGGCTAAGAGAGACTAAGGTATGTCCAAAAGCATTAGGTATCTCTCTCAGGAGATTGTTCGGCCACCATCTGCACTGGGATACTGTCCAGATTGCTTGGAAGGAGCCCAGCTCCGAATGCATGTCTCTGGTCTGTTCTCCGGGACTGTCTGGCAGTCCATCTTCTTGACAAGCATTAGAATTCCATCTGATACTCGGAGCGTGCGTGTGCACACACGTGTTTGTTCATTTATTCATTCATAACAAACATACCTATTAATTGTCTTACTCTTTCACAATAGAAACGTGAAGCTTAGGAAAGGTAACAGTGTAAGCCAAAGCCCACTCACCTTTCTGATTTCATAAACTGAGTGCTGCTTGATGGTTTATGTTTAACAGGCTGTTGTAAGCAGAGATGCTAACCTTGTCAGTCCTGGTTAGCAACTGTGCATGTTTTCCAGTTGTCTGCTTCCTGAATGCATCTCTTGGTGCAGTCTTAGAGAGAGCAGAGTGTCTCCTGAATAAGCATGTGTTACCACCTTTTCTCCACTACACATACATCTCACCTTTGTTACAGCTGAGGAGCTGAATGTTTTCTCTGCTGCTTTTATCTGAGACTGGAAAGTTTGAAGGTGAATTTCAAATTTTTAAAAAGTCAAGTGATCCATCTCTTTCTCGCTCATCTTCCCTTCCTTCCTCTCCTTCCCTCCCTCTTCCTTCTCCTTCCACCCTCTCTCCCTTCCTGGGATATCTTGGCAGCAGATTAAGTGCTTCTCTGAGGAAGCTTTAGCCTTTTAAATGAATTGCTCAAAACCTGATTAACAATTGAATGTGAAGGATAACGATTTTCAATAGCTGCTAGTGAGACGAGAAATATGCTATATTTTCTTGCAAGTTTGAAGGTCTTGGAGCTTGCCATCACTAGGTGTTTGTGTTAAAGAATAATACAATCTATCATGATAATTAGGGCTTGGATTTGTTTCTTTTATATACTAGGTTTTTGTTTAGAAATCTAGTTTCTAACTTGACTCAATTTCAGGTTCATGCTTTTTAATTTGTGAAAGCTCCAGTCTTTGTTTTAAATATTAGACAAGGAGTAAAGATGATATTCTATCTGTAAAATAACATATTTACTATTTCTGTAATATCTGATAAATAAAATTGAAATATTTCTACATGGAGATAGCCATATCTCAGTAGATAATCTCATGTTACTTTATTCAGAAGTGAAAGCAGCCAATGTAAGCACCCCCAATTTGCCCTCTTCTCATTTTAAAGTCTATGTCACTTTTTTTCTCTTTTGTTCATGCTGGTTTGGAGGATCTATCCTTCCAGGTCATACCTGTACTCTTCACCTCATTTTCTGTTCTCCCTTGGAATGTGTTTCTATCATTTATTTTAAGTTTTCCTTTTGTATAGCTTCTTTCTTCATCCCAACAAAATTTGCAGCCATCCTCTACCCTCTTGCATCTTCAATTACTTAAAAAAGAAATATTTTTTCAAAAGAGAATTTTATATTTTCTACCTCATTTACCTTAACTCTATGAATTTGGTCTTATATCTCCACCTCTCCTAAAGCCGCTGTTCTGAAATAACCAACGACTTCCTGATGCCAACTCAGATGGCCTTTCAGCCATAGCCTCATTAAAGTTCTATAGCATTTGATAAAAACTCTCCTCTTATGGATTCCAAGACTAGTATTTTTTTTTTCCCTTTGGTCTTGCTATTTTTATATTCCTTTTTTTTTGTATTCTGTCAAGGGTTTTTTTTTTTTTTTTTTTTATCTAATCTCCCCTAAATATAGAGCTGCTTCAATTTTCCAAGTTTCTGTATTTGGACTCCTCACTGTCCTCTCAGGTTTGTCAATTCAGCCTCTTCACAGTTTTACTTACATTTCTGTGAATAACTTCTATATTCACTTGTCTGATACTAACTTTCTGAAAGAGGCAGATCAGCACTTCTAACTGGCTTCTGGATATCTTTTCACTCACCCACCCACTCACTCACTCACTCACTCACTCACACTCATTGATAATCTGCTAAAGATAAGTACTGCTCTAGAGCTGTGGAGACAGAGCAAAGTCTCTGTCCCACAGAACTTACATTCTAGGGAGAGAAGGAAGTAAAAGCAAATAAAAAATGTGTCAACAGGTGGTAAGTGCTATGGAGAAAAACAAATCAAGTAAGAGGATAGAGAAAGATGGGAAATGTGGCGATTAATTTAGATTGGATAATCAGTAAAGTCTCTCTGCAAAATGCCACTTGAGCAAAAATCTGAAGGAAATGAGGGTATAAACCATGTTCACATCTGGAGGCAAAATGTTCTCAACAGTGGGAATAGGTCCTAAGCTATAGGAGGCAAATGAGGCAAATGTGATGAGTAGAGTGAGTAAAAAAGATGTCCTCTGTCTTCCTCTCCTCTCCTCTCCTCCCCTCCCCTCCCCTCCCCCTCCCTCTCCTCCTCTCTCTCTCTCTCTCTCTCTCTCTCTCTCTCTCTCTCTCTCTGTCCCATATGGGGATAGAGATAGATGACATAGAGAGTGAAACAGAGAGAGAGAGAGATACCTTTTTCATTATATACTTATATATAATGAAAAAATATATATATAATCGTATAATCTTACCACTTATACTCTTTTACACACATACCCTGCCCCCCACACCACCATTATTGTAACTATAAGATACAATAGTTAGAGATATCAGGAGCTCAAATCACATAGGGCCTTGTGGAGCATGGTAAGGACTTTGACTTTTACTCCAAAAGAGAGGAGAGCTATTGAAGGGTTTTGAGCCAAGAAATAACAAGATCTAATTTACACTTAAAAGGAAACACTTTGGCTGCTTTGTGGAGAAATGATCGCATGTGCTCAAGTGTGGAATCAGTCAGACCAGTCAAGAGTGTAATGTAAAATGCAATAATGCAAGAAAAGAAGATGGGAGCTTGTACCGAAACGTCAGTGATGAAAGTTGTTGGAAGCTGTAGGTTCAGGATCTATTTTGAGGGAAGACCTGAAAGGATTTGCTGAAAGACTGGTGAAAAAGATATGAGAGAGAGTAGTTAAGGATGACTGAAACTTAGAAACTAGTAGAATCAAGTTTCTATTTAATATGAAGAAAGAGACATTGGGTCGAACAGGTTGTGGAGGGTGGTGAAATCAAGAGTATGGTTTTGAACATGTCAAATATGTCTATTAAACATCTGAGGGGAAATATCAATTAAATATTTAGATATATAAGTCAAGTTCAGAGTGAGGTCAAGCAAACTATACAAGCATGTTATTTATCAACAGACACATATTTAAATAAAAGTCAGAAGACTGGACGAGACCTTTAATGAACAAGTAAAGATAAAGAAGAGGAGAGGTCCAGATGTGAGGACTGAGTTATAAGACACTCTAATGTTTAAAGTTCAGGAAGATGGGCAATTAGAAGGGGAAACAAACATATAGAAGAGTAAGCAAGTGTTTCAAGAGAGAAATGACAAGTCCTGCTAGCTGGTTGAGTAAGAAGAAGGCTGAAAAATAACCATTGGATTTATCATCATGGAAGCCACTGATGATCGTGACATAAAATAAAAAGGCTGGTGTGGTGGTAAACAGTGAACACAACCTTCCTTGGGGGTGGAGGTGAGACTAAGAGCAGAATAATTGTAGACAGGGAGCAGAAATAACAAATATGCTTGTAATCAGTCAAGAGTATTACAAGATAGGGTTATATTATGATTATAAATATATAATTGCAGGGAAAATTATATAATATATATTCATATAAAATGAATGTATATGTACCAACATATAGAGCTAAACAATCTCTTAGTGAGATTGATATTTGTTTTTTTTGTTATGTGTCATTTTAAAATAAACTTATCATGGACATCCATCATTAACATAATCAGAAAAGTAAAAATGTAAGATAGAGAGAAAGCAATAAAGGCTTAACTGTGGTGAAACCAATGGAAATAGAAACAAAGACATGATGGTGAGAATTTAGAGGCAGAGTCTTTTAAATTTTGCAACCAATGAATGGAGTTACAGAAACGATGTACAGAGAGAAAATTGATAGATCTCAAACATGCGTTACTGGAGAATAGAGTTGAGAATAAATAGAGATCACATTAGTATGTCATGAAATTATTTAGTGAGTCACTATTCACATTTTTGTTAATAAAATGGATTTGAATTGAAGTGAAAGTAAGTGAAGTAAGGGTATTGTCTCCTGAAATTCATGGTGAGTGTATGTTCATGTATTTACATCCTGGATAGTGATATTTCTTATTCTATATTGGTGCTGGAAACATTCAATAACCATTATGTTAGATAATTATTTTATACATTCTCATCTCAGATCTTCTAATCTCCTCTTCTCTCTACTGTCAGTTGATAATCCTCTTATTTCACTGAAAATTTAGACGTAATCACAGAAGAACTTCACACTTTCTCATTGAATTGTGAATTTCTGCCTACATCATTATGTGTTTGACAAAATCATATTTAATAGCTGCAGGGTGTTTCGTGTATAGTATTTTAATCTAAACCATTTTGTTGAGTTTAAGCAGTCACATGTGAGTTTGCTTCTCAGATCTGGGACTGCAGGGAGCACAATTTGCCAAGGACCCTGGCCGCTGTGCTCTAAAATCAACTCATCTCTTTGTTGCAGGACTGTGCTTCCTATGAGTTGTTCCTCTTCAGTAACTGAGCAACGTACTTAGGGAGGTTCATTTCTTGGAGACTTGGAATTCCTCTGATGAGCAACTTGACTGGAGGTAGCCCAGTCAGCCTTGTAGAATTCTCCTTAGACCTATGCATAACTTTTCCTTTCTTTCTTCCCTTAGGATCAGACTTGCATGGAGTCTGAAGACTCTCCCTGCTTCTTCTATTTCCTTTCCCATTTTCTCTCAAGGGCCTTTCTGTTTTCCCTGATAAATTTTTCAGAGGATCAAAACTGACACAGACATTTATTTAGGTTGCCCACAGATTTTTATTCTGTACAACTAAACTTCTGATTGCTCAACTCTTAGCACAGCATTCTTCTGTTGAGAGTTCTTCAAATCATTGCCATTACTCACTAAATTAAGCCTAATCCCCTCTTTTCACTGCCACACATTGGCTCTGGCTCATCTTTCCAAACACCACCCATTGCCTAGTCCAAGGGCTGCTGAATAAATATTCTCCCACTCATTTTATCATACCGCCTCCCTCCCCCCATCCCCCACCCCAAGAAAACATCTGCCCATAGAAGGGTGTTTTCTGCAGTATATTCATTCTTTGGGGGATGTTAAAAGGGAGGCTATCTGGCCCAGTGGTGAAGTGCTTAGTATGTAATCAGATAGGCGTAGATAATTATCTTACCATCAACAAAACAAAACAAAACAAAAAAGCTGAGATTGGATATGTTTGAGAAACATTGAGCTAAACAAATATAATCCAAGATTTTTTTGTTTGTTTTTAATTGCAAGACTTCCTAGAGCCCTTAAAATGCTAATATACACTGTGACTTTCCATGGCTAGCATGGCTATACTTTATGTAACTTGTCCTGAATTTATTTGATCTCAACAGATCATTTCTAGACATTATTGTTTTTTGGAACACACTTTGGGAAAGGGTATGAGTTGTAAAATTTTGAAAGTATGATTTTTACAGTACTACATGTATTCTTCATTTTGTTATAGCCATTTGTATATATATCTTACACATTTTCCCACTTTAGCATAAGGTCTTGAAAATAACAGGCACTTGTTCAGTTGAAAAATTATGGACTTTTAGTGAAGGTTCACAGTCTGGAATAATATTTGGTAACTAGAGAAAGTTTCCATCTATTTTCAGTAGCTCTTTCACACCACAGAATCCTGGGCTACCTTTCAGGCTGGGAAAATTATACTGGACAAAAAGTCCTTGATAACATGGGGCTAAATGCATTTTCTCTGCAAATCCTTTTATTGGAGGAAAATATAACAGAGGAATATTAAGGGTGGAGGGGAATTATAAAGGCAAGAAAGCAGGAGACAGCTGACTCTGGGTTCTGGCACACCACGGGTGGTGGGGAAGGCAGCCTTTGGCTTAGTTCTGATTGTTTCCATTTCCAAGGGTATGTTTGTCAAAAAGGTACTCTGCCAGGCCACAATCCGGGGCTCCCATCTTAATCAAGTTGTGCACGTGGTCACCTAGGTCTTTGATTGACTTCACCTGCTCATTTAGATAGTGGGTTTCCAGGAAGTCGCACAAATGGGGGTCGCCTTTGTCTGAGGCCAGAGTGTGCAATTCCAGCAACGACTGGTTTACATTCTTTTCCAAGAGCAGAGCACACTGCATGGCATTCAGTCCGCTTTCCCAGTTGTCCCGGTCGGGCTTCTTGATGTCCTGCAGGCAGATGCTGCCGCCCCGCTGGTTCTGCAGCCTCATCAGCTTCTGTGCGTGCTCCATCTCCTCCCGGGACTGGTGAAGGAAATACCTAGCAAAGTTGTTTAAGGCCACATCATCTCGGGAAAAGTAATAGGCCATGGACAAGTACACATAGGACGCATAGAGCTCGAGGTTGATCTGGCGGTTGATGGCTGCCTCGGAGTCAGGATGGAAGTTCTGGCGCACACGGGAGGGGCCGCAGGCGGACCCGCCGGGGTCCCTGGAGGCGGTGGCTGAGGCCAGCGGGCGGCTGAGGGCGATGGGCCAGCGGCCCAAAGGGCGTCCAGGGGCCCAGCGCGGGGGGAGCGCAAAGCCACGGTGCGCGCTGCGCAGGGCCACCAGCGAAATGCTGATATGCTTGGTGAGGAACAAGAAACAGGACAGCATGGCTCCTCCTCTTCACAAGTGGGGAAACTGAGGTCAGGTCGGTTCAGCGCGCGGTCTGCCCCCGGGGCGTTAGGTCTGAATGCGAACTAGGCCCTAGGCGACGGCGACTGCGTCACACGCCCCTTACCTTCCAGACGCGCTGAGTTCCTCGCGGATGGCGGCCAGGGAGGGGCGCGCGTCTGTCGCGGTTGGGCACAGACAGGTGACAGTTACACAATTCCACTTACCCAAACCTTTCCCCTATCGTCGACGCAAGATTTCTGCTCTTGAGTGTTTGTAATTTTTTATTTCACCTAAGTTAAAAATGCTGTCAAATAAGTAGACACTGTGACTTGTAAAACAAAGGACTAAGCCAAGCCATGCTTGTCTTCCCTCTCCGACGTTTTTCTGTCCAAGGAGTAAGGGATGGGAGAGGCAAGGCAGTGAAGTAGCATAACACAAGGTCACCACCAGTTTATCTGAGAGAGTAAAGATCCACATCTAAAGTGGGTGTTTGTAAATTGACTATCTGATTATTTTAACAAATCTAAGTATGGAACTAATTGCCCACATAGTGGGCAGGTTTTCAAAAGTCTTGTAGTAAGACTGTTTTCTTTTTAAAAAGGCATTTTATTTTTAAAGAATATAAAAATATTTTAAAATTTATCTTCATTGTAAGAAACCAGAAATTGTAGAAAATAGGGAAGAATCTATGTAAACTAGCTCTAAACTTGACGTTACTTTCCTGTCTTTTGTTAATACAGATGCATATTTTTGAAAAGGACAAATTAAATTTAAAATAGCATTTGACTTTAAAAGAACATATACAATTATTGTAGTATGTTGAGAAAATGAGAACTCACAGAGGAAAATTCAAAACATTACTAAATCTTCCTCTACTCAGAATTGTTGTTGAAATGTTGATAGTAATTCTCCCAGATTAAAAAAAAATGTAAAAAAAATATATATCACAGATACACAAAAGTAAACATACTCATTTTATCAGCTTTATGGAGGTATAATTTACAAACTGCAGAGGTTTAAAGTATACAACTTAATAAGGTTTGACACAGATATACATCTGTGAAACCATCAACAAAATCAAGGTAATGAACATATTCATTACCTGCTAAAGTTTCCTCATGCCTCTCTGCTTCTCTCCACCCCACCTCATCCCAGGCTTCCAATGATCTGCTTTCTCTCACTAGATAGATTTGTTTGCATTTTATAGACTTTTATATAAATGGAATCAGTATGTACTCCTTTTTGCCCGGTTTCTTTCAGTCAGCGTAATTATTCTGAGATCCATCCACGTTGTATCGTATTTATGGCTGAGAAATGTTCCATTGTATGGATATACCAAATTTGTTTATCCTTTCACCTGCTGATGATGATTCTGGCTATTAAAATAAAGCTGTTATGAACATTTCTGTACAAATATTTGTGTGGTTATATGCACTCATTTCTCTTGGATAATATTTTATACAGAATGGCTAGGTAATATGGTAAGTGTATGTTTAACTTTTTAAGAAATTTCAATTTGTTTTCCAAAGTGGTTGTACCATTTTACATTCCCATCAACAATGTGCGAGAGTTCAGATTCCTTCACATCCTCGGTATTATCAGTTACTTGTTTTATTTAAATTTAAACTTTAGGATTCCTGTAGGTGCATACCGGTATTTCATTAAACTTTTAATTTGCATTCCTAGAATAATTAATGATACTGAGTATATTTTCATATACTTCTTTGCCAGCTGTATATCTTTGGTGAAGTATATGTTCAAAACTTTTGCCCACTTATATGTTGGGCCAGTTCTTTACTTACGGTTGTTTGATTTCTTATGGTTAATATCTGAGTCTTTGATATTAGTACTACTTCTTTTCAAGTCTTCTTTACATTAAGTGTATATTACTTTCTCTATATTACTTTCTTATATTTCTTTGGACAAGTCAGATTACCTTTCTAGGTCAGTTTCTTCAATTGTAAATTTAGGATCCTACTTACCTCCAGTGTAAGAGAATGTACACAGAGTACTTATCACTGTGCTTGGCACAGAATAAACACTCAAAATATTCTATAATAGTTTTTATTGGAAAATTTCTATTTAATTATTCAATATCAATCATATTCAGTAAGCAATAATTGTTATCGTATATGGAAAAACTTATACAGCTTAAAAGAATGCTTACATGTATTGTTGCTATCATGTATAGGTAGTGAGGTAGAAATTCTTTTATTATACGGACATATCAAACTTGTAGTTTTATAGGAAACTTTCTAGTCTCAAATGAGCTTCTTAAAATATACCATAAATAAAGGTAGATGCCTAGGAACTAGTTGCCCTTAAATTCTGCTCATAGAATGTGATTGATATTCACAAAGCAATTTCTCACTACCTTTTGCTTCTGTATACTTATCTTTGCTATTATTTTTCCCAACTTTTGCTGTTCCTAAAATGTAGTTCCCTAAAGAGAAGTTATGAAAATGATTCTTTAGAGTGGTATTAAATGCCAACTGCTGCTACTAGTGTTTTAGGAGAAATGATGCTCTTCATATAAATGCTTATCCCCAAGGTAGTAAAAAGCATAGACATAAAACAAATGCAATACATGAAATGTAATGCAAAACAATGCCATAAAACACAATGCACATTTAGAGATATCCCATGTTAATTTGTCAAAAATGTTTTTTCTTCCCATTACAAAGTTTATTATATATTTTGCTAGACTGAAAATGCAAGGATCTGATAGGTGTTATTTTTATCTTATGCGCATTTTGATTTTTAGTATTCATGGTAAAATTAATGTTGTTCTACCAAAAACACAAACCTAGACTATCATCCACCGCTCTTCACAACTCATTTCTTCCTCAGTTTTAATAGCTTCCTCTCTTGCCTGAACACCTCCCTTAAACTTTTATGTTCCTCTGGGATTCCCTCTGCTTCCCCACTTTGCTTTTGTCCCTTCTTTCACTTCCTTAGGGAATCTATCTCGTCTTTAAAGGTCTCATTAAATATATTACCATCTTGTAAGGGCTTACATGACTTCATTTGGAATTAATCATTACTTATTTTTGCTGTTGTAAAAGAATTTTGTTTATATTGAGAGTATATCATGTTATAAGTCCTTGTACATGTGTGTGTTTCCTTAAGGGCAGAGCCTGTCATCTAATTTCAGTGATACTGTATATGAACTAATTGCTCTTATATTTGTATTTAAAACAGGCACTGTACAATCTAAAAATAAAGTAAAATTAATGCTTATAATTTAAATTTTAAGTTTTTTTTTAACTTAGAATAACGTTAAATAAAAAATAAAGATACCATGACAAGTCAGGAGGAGAGACTACAGAAGAAAGGAAAATATTTTATATTTTAGTACCTTTAATAGCACCTTTTCCCTGCTTTTTGAACAAGTGGATATACATTTTTATTTTGCATGGGCCTTGCATGTAGGATAACTTGAGTTGATCCCACAAGGGAACTTTGGAGCATAGGCATGCCGCAGAAATTTTCCTGAGCTGGGGCTAGGAGCTGTGCTTTCATATTCCTGCACCAGCCAGTCATTGTATAAGGCCACTCAAGGGAGGTGTACACACCCAGGCTCTCAGTTTGTCTGCATGGCCTGGCGAAGCAGCCCCAGCAGCCTGATAGCTGGCTTCCTAATAGTGTTATAGGTTCTCTTGTCAGGAGAAGCCACAGAAGAGCCGAGAGGGGCACAGAAACAGAGGTTTCCTTGGGGATCCCAGGTAGAATACCAACATCTCCTAACTTGTTGCCTGGACTAATCTCCTATTGAAATCAGTGCAGGACCCAGTAGAAAACAGATAGCACACTTAAAAATTAGAATAATTCTAAAAAGTTTTAATTAAAGGATATATACAGATGTATGGGAAGGGAAGCTAGAAGAGGTAGTTCAGCACCCTGGAGCTGATCTTAAGAAAAGGATTGCTTAACAAAACCCATGTGGAAGTGAGCTGTTCAGAGAGAACTACTTAGAAAGGAACAATGACACTTGGTTGAGGGAAAGTGCCAACCTCAAGAAACCTGAGGGAAGAATCCAGTGGAATAAATACCCTGACCTCATGCTTTCCTTCCCTTGGATCTCTTGTTTGAGCTTTGTATAGGTTGAACATTATAGAAACCAGAAGGCACTAAACTCATCGTTGTAGTGCCTTCAGAGCAGCCCCTGGGAAAGAGAACAGTACAGGGAGGTTGGAAAGTGGATCTGTAGAGGCAAACAAAATACATTATCAGACTCTCTTACGCTCTCCCAATTTACTGACCCCAGAGTGGCTACAGACAGCTTTCTCAAATGTAAATATGATTAAATCATTCCCTTGCTTTAAATCTTTTAGTAGTTCCACATTAAACTATAGCCCTGCAAAATATGTTCTCCCTTGCTTTTCTGTGGCTATTCTCTTGGTAATTCATGTACCCTTTACTCTCCCAAACTCCAAATAAGCTTCAGTCATTATGAATTTTTTTTTAGACACCGTGATGCATCATTTATTCCTATCCCACAAGCTTCTAAATGCTGTGTCCACTACCTGGAGCACTGTTTCACCCAGAACTAACCATAGGGGAGTGTGAACAGAGAGTTAACAAAACCCTTTCCCCTTCTACATGAGTTTATGACCACCGACTGGTTAACAGTCTAACTCTGTTAAAATGTAGAATATTTGTCCAGGCAACCTTGTTTGTGGAAAAATTACCCATGATTGGCAAATTAACACTGAGCTTCCGTGAATGTGTTGACCCTTGTTCCTGGGTGTGCCTTTGGTGGGGTTCATGGAAACTGGAGTTGTAATAAGAAATACTGACTCTTGTGGGACATAACTCTTTATAGCCAGGGTATCTCTCATACTCATTTTATGGAGATCATGAGAGGATGCTTGATACTATTCTGTCAAAAGGATAGTATCTTGTGCTTCTTGTCCTATGTCCTGAGTGGCACTCTTGTAAGTATGAATGCTTAATTGAACCCATTAAGGCTTCTTGGTAGTTGTGCAGGTAATAAAGAAATTAACATGGATTTCTTTTCTGACACCCCACCTGCTGCTACTGCTGTCCCACAGCTCTGCAACTGTGCCTACTACACCTCCTCTTTTTGCATCTTTACTGGCTTATTTCCATCATTCTTTTGATCATATCTGAGATGGTTCTTAGAAGCCTTCAAGGAGTCCCATAACCCCGTCTATTCACCATGTCATGAGACTAAATTATAATGATCTCTTTACTTTTTTGGCTCACTAAATTGAATAATTTTGGTTGTCAGGAAAATGTCTATCTTTTTCACTCTTGTGCATCTTGCATTTAGCATGGTACCTCACATGGTGCTCTTAATAATATTGTTAATAAAATGAATGAGGGACTAAAATTCCCTCAGGTCCCCAAACTTTCCTGGTTCCAAATAACACTTAAGGAACAAAGTTGAGGGGAATTATACCTTGGGTTTAATGTTGGGTTATAGTTAATTTAATGGTTTATTTTTGTCTAGCTCCACTACTAGCAGAGGCCAGTGAACTTATTTAATTTTGAGCCTTATGTTCTTAAAGGTTAAATAATCTTAAATTCAATTCAATTTGATTTGACTCAATTCCAAATATATGTTTTGAGCACCTGATGGTAGAAGGGACTTGGATTTTAGGACCTCTGTGCATTGAAGATAAAGTGGTTGAGACACATTCCATCATAGAAGCTCAGATGTATTATCATCTCAAATCAAGCAGAGGAAGATTTGTGTAACTAACTGCCTTGTAAAGAAGGTCAGATTTGACTATAGTCTTAAAACAGGTTGGAGAATGAAGACTCTATGCAGGAAAAAAAAATTAACAGAAACCTCCTGGGAAGTTCCCAAAGGTAAGAACATTTGGAGCAGAAGGGTGTAGACAAAACTCTGTGGGACTTGGCTGCAATATGCACAATATATAATTTATGCATTAGGAAAGAATTGATTTGAATTGGGCCAAGGTTTTTAGTCTTTTTTTCTAGCTCTAAAGAATTTAGTGAGTGTATATGTCCCTGCTTGTATAATGTGTTACAGTTTCAAGTCTTATGAAGTAATAAAATACATAAAACATATATGTGCTGTCCTTTACATATGCTATGAGTAGCTATATTAGTACTAGAACCCTGCAAGGATGCTGCTTCCACCAAAAATGTAGTTCGTCACTGCCACTCAAGTTATGTAAGATGAGGTTCTTTCAGTTTATGGGCTGGACTTAGATAAACCAATGGTGATTCACAACCACAAACGTATTCTTTGCAGTCTCTTCTGCTTGTATACCTTAGCTCTCTCAATATTAGCTCAGAAGTAAATATGTTTGAAATTATTTCTTCTTTGTTAAAGGGGCTAAGACATTACATATTTATGTCATAAAAACTTTTTGAGAATAATTATTTAATTCTGATATTCGAATAATTTTATAATTTAAAGGAGAATATAGTGATACAGCATTTAAACATAGGCTCTAAGTCTTCTCCAGTGGTTATAATGAAGAAAGGTGGTAGTCACTGAGTGCCACCAATATGTGGTAAGCATTATACAAAACACTCTTCAATTCATGCTGTCAGTGAATCTTCACAAAACACTGGGCAATTGGAATCAGTGTACTCATGTTGACTGTTTATAAATTACAAAGAATATACACACATTTTTCTTTAGTATCATACAATCTGAATGGATCTAGGAAAAATATTTCTTAATAATTCCTTTTTCAATCAAAATAGGAGGAATATTTTAGAAGTTGAATAATATGGCAGTGCTGTTTTTATTGATATGTATTATAGCAGAGATTTTAGAACCAGAAAGTACCATGGAGTTTGTTTGTTTCATTCCTTATTTATGAATGAAGAAGCTATGTGATAGAGATTAGTGGCACAGAGTTACAAATTTTGATAGCAACAAGCCTGCTATACAAGAATATTCTTCCAAGTATACTGTATTCACGTAATATATGACACATTTTCCCAATAATGATTTGTATATTAGAATGCAGTAAAATCAAGAGATGCTTACTCAGTGACAATGGAGGATGGCTTTCATTTGTATCAAAGTCAAACAGATGAAACACTGCTTTTCAATAAAGAATTGCCTTTTACCAGAGCATCCCCAACAGAAGCTTAAGATGGCTGTGTAGAATCTATTGCTCTAGAAGAAAGTGAAAGAGCCAATCAATTTGATTTCTTCAGAGTATTTTCAAGGTCATTTCTATTTTTAGAATAGTCAACCACTCAATTAACTAGAATCTGCTAATAGCATTTAGTGACCTCCATATTTTGGAAGAGTATATGAATCCTTGGTAATCTGTAAATGAATTCTATTATCAAGAATCTCATTAAAAAAACCTTATGATTTAAAAATCTCACTTTGAGAAATTCATTATATGGAAAAGTGTGGTGTATAAAGAGTACATAAAGAAGTATATTAATTTTGTTACAGTGTTATATATAAAAATAAAAGGCCTGAAGTAAACTACCTCATTGAAGCATTGATAAATTATAAGAGAGTCATAAAATGGAATATCATACAACCCTTTAATAGAATAAAGTAGTTTTCTTTGTGTAAATATTGGGAGATATCTGTAATGTGTTTTAAAAGGAGAGAGCAATGTGTTTATGTGTGTGTATACGCAATCCCATATTTGAAGGGAACAAAAAATTATATATGTATGTGTATATACGCATACAAACACACATGAAAGAGAGAAAGAAATAGTATAAATATAGTAAAATGTCAGAAAAGATGGGTCGCCAGGCTCCTAAACCATGGTAACCTCTGTATCCATTGCAATTGGAGAGATTGGGGAAGAGGAAGATGTGGATTTAATCGTGTTACACATTTTTAAATAACTTGATTAGAGTAATTTTACTTAACTACCATTTCAATATTCTTTTAAGTTAAACAATATGAAAAGAGCCTTTTGAAGGAGCCAGCTAATCACAGAAGAGGTGAAATGTATCAATATAAAGAAAACTCAAAACAAGCAAATGACTTTAGCCTAGTCATATATCTGTTGAGAGTAGCTGAAGTGGTGGCACAGTGGGAGAAATGTGGGGTGATCACAAGAAATAACAATTTGTAAAGATCATGGGAGACATTGAGATGACAATGTTAGTTAGGAAATATTACTAGAGAATTAAGACAGAATAGGTGTAAGAAAGATTAAGAACAAGTATGCTTGCTGGAAGGGGGAATGACAATTTGTGAAATCTAGAAAGTGGATTCTAAATAATAGCCCTAGAATCTATGGTTGCTATATGGTCGCAGGCATTGTAGTGGTTTTGCTACTAACCACATTTAAAAATATTATTCACATTTTATCAGCATATACTAACAGCAATATTTTTTTATCATTCTCATTATTAATTTGGTCCACATAAATATAACATAATATAGTTAAGAGAATACAGGTTATACTTATTTTTTTCTGGGGTAAAAATAAAATGAATTTTAGTTCAATAACCTTTACAATAATTTCTTGTTGCCTTTGAGCATGAATATATTTCTGTCTAAAAATCTGCAATGAATTTTGATAAATCAGAATTTTGTGGTTCATTTAATTATAAGCCCAAAGCTAAGTTGTGTATTTATCTTTGTGATATAGAAAAATGGTGTTTTCAAGCTTCTCACTCACTGAATTGATAACATGCACTCATGCATGCCTCCTGAAAAAACATTAACTAAAATAAATAAAATGCAGAAATATTTTAAGATAGTACATGCAGGACACTTTTGAGACTTCCTTTCTTTACCCAATAATTATTTCTGTAACTATAGAAATTAGTGATTTTTAGCCACCTGATTTTTTAAAATCCCACTTTCCCTTTTTTTCTCTTCTGCATAAAGTAGAATTTTATTATTTTGCATTAGTAAGTATTCATGGCATTCACAGCTTAGGTCTCTATTCTTAGCTCATTTGTAATTCAATCTAGAAAATACATGGCTGGAACAAGCATGTTGTAAAGGCCCTATACCTTTCTTGCTTTCTCTAGCAGATAAAAGGGTTTTCTGAAACAAAATCAGTCACAAAGATTGCTGAAACTTTATTGTTGTGAAGTTCATAGTTATTAACATTTTTTTGGCTTTGGAGTCCTTCTGACTATTCTCCTTGATCTCTGGATTGGTCTTTAAATCTCCTAGACTTTAATCTTCTCAGGTTAACTATTTGGATTATAGGGGTGGCATTAAGTTGGAATATTTGCTGGTGGCCCATGATACTCCTAGTACATTCTGAATCCCACTGTATGGAAGAGGACTGCCATGTTTGATTGTGTGGTTTGTGTTCTTTGGACAAGCCAGTACAATTGAGAGGTCTATAGAAACCAAATCCTGCCTGTGCTTTCTGCTTAGCCTCTGTCCCTTGAAGAAAGGGATGCTAACTGTACAACAGTACTGTTCATATGCCAATCTGGGCTCAGAGGGGTTGCCATTTTTAAATTTGCACAAAGGCACTGTATGGTTTGGTAGCAGTCCTGACATGGCAGGATTTTAATTTTGATCTACCGTTTTATTATTTTGAAACTGAGATTATGTTTGAAGGACCAAATTTAAAAGGTTTAGATCCAGTTCTCAACTATGAGCCATTCAAGGACAGGGACCTTGTCTTCCTCATTTTTGAATCCCCATTCAATAATAAATAGTTGACAAATAATCAGTGAAGAATAATTGATTGATTCCTTTGGATGGCTCCAAATATTACATGCATGGAAGGAAATTTGGGTGATGGGGCATGACACTTCTGTGGGACAGTGGCCCAGATTGCTGTGAATGGTAAATGTTTTGCTTTATTTCCTGTTGTATAAGGAAAAGGTTAGAAGAGTTTCCTCTAGAAGTTTCATTGGTTGCCCCAATAATGCAAAGGCACAAGTCAATATGCATCTGGTTTGTATCCCAAGATACAAATGCAGAGTAGCTAGAAATCTGTGATGAGGCTAGCAAATGGAATACATAGGCCTTCCTGAGTAGAATTAATTTTGGATGAACCGCTTACTATAGGACACTTAAAGATTTGACATCACTAAGAGCCAAGCCTTTAAGATCCCAGCATGTTGGCTAGTGTTATGGATTAAATCATGTCCACCACCCTCCCACCCCACCCCAAATTTATATATTGAAGTAGTAATATTCAATGTGACAAGATTTGGAGATAGGGCCTTTCAGGAGATAATTAAGTTAAATAAGGTCATTGGGATAGGACTGTAATCTGATAGGATTGATGTACTTATAAGAAGGGAAAGTGACACCAAGAGTATGCTACAGAGAGGAAAGGCCAAATTGAGAACACAGAAACAAGATGGCTCTCTTAAGCCCAGGAGAGAGTTCTTACCAAAATTACCCTCACTGGCACCTTGATCTTAGACTTCTAGGCTCCAGAACTAAAAGAAAATAAATTTCTGCTATCTGGCATTTTGTTCTGGCAGCCCTATCAGACTAATACAGCTAGTAATCTTTCATTACCATTAAACTCTAATTTATGTCACAACAATTGTGTGGAGGGCGCTCAGGAACAGATAATAATGATAGAAACATGGACACATTAAGACTGTATAGGACCATAACAGAAATATGGCAGCAGAATTTATTGAAATCTTTTTGATGCGGGCATTTTTTCAGAATTTAGTTATGGCAAGACACAGATTAAAGTTAGTAAAGGAGGAGGAGCACTGCTGAAAATATCAGTGTTTCTAGATAAAATCACTATGTGTTATGTCAAGAAAGAATATGGCTAAACTGTACTGTTCGGGTAAGACACTCAAAAGGGTAAGTTGAAGACAACATAGAGAGTGCGTAGTCTAACTGAAAGTCCGCTGTGTTATTCTTACCTTTGGGTAAGATGTTTCCATATATCAAAATTGTTATTTTGGGGGGAGCTGATAAATAACTGTTAAATCACATAGGCATCTTTTAAGTATGACACTCTTTCTCAAAACACAGACTTTCCTGTTGCCAGGGCAAACTATCTTCTGTGTTTGTTAAAGGTCTTGAATAAGACTTTGTTTTCACATTAAGGAAGCATACTCAAAGAAAAGGACAATGATACTGTTTCAAATTTAGAGTTGATTAATTCAAATGGTTAAAAGAGCTATTTTCTAGTAGGTATTAAAATAGAGATTTATGTTACTTTGGTGATCAGATTCTTTTGTAGGGGGCTATGGAATGAGCTGGAATTTTTAAGTGAAACTTTTTGGCACTTATTTCCTTTTAAAATTGTTTAACTTGCAAGTCTTAGTTTAATGCATATACATTAATGCAAGTGCTTTTTATGCTTTGGAAAAAGTATATTTCAGCATTACTTTAGATGACAAGCTGTTTCATTATTCTTTGTAGTATGTGTGTGCCTGAATATACCAGACACACACACACATTTCTGTGAACAATTCTTATGTGAACTTACGTTATCACTTATGAATAATCTCTAAATTGGGAATATCTTATACTTATATTATGAAAGCAGGAATATAAAGTTACCTTTGTGTATTTAAAATGATCTAATTCATAGCATTCTCATTATGTGCCTTATGTGATTGCTAGAAATATTTTTAACTGGCGTTCTTGAAAGTGATGAATCATTTCTACAGAGGGTATTCTGAAAGCCTCGAGAAGACTACTCTGTTATGAGGTGTGATTTTTGCAGATATGCATGATCATTAGTATCCGTCTTTTGTCACATCTAAAAGTTTTAATTTACAACCAACCACAGGCCAAGACAGGGTGAGAGATACTCTGAAAGGATTTAGTCCTCCAACCAAGACATCCTTTGAAATAGAAGTGGGTCACAAGATTTGCATGACCCCTTCTTATTTAAAAAAAATAAGAAGAAGAAATAGGGATCCAATGTGATTCTGATGGTCTGATACCATTAAATCTGTCTCAAAAAAGAGAACCAAAAATGTAACAGCCTGATACAGAATGTATAAAAAAAGATCCGTTAGAAGACTGTGAAGGGCCAGAAGTGGTGACTCATTATTGAAATTTAAATTTAATCCCTGATGATGCTTATGTAAAGAATAATGTAAGAGATTTAGAGCAAGACTTGAATAAATTTTTTTACTTTGAGAAATAATTGATTGAAGGACAGCAATATGAATGGCAGTTATGGGTATTATACCAATTTTTGATCGATACTCTATTTTTCCCTTTTTTATTTTTAGAAAACTGAGGCAATCACAGAGCTGGAATAAATCAAGTTCTTCAAGTCTTTTACATATAACCCCATTCTGCTGAAAAATATTTTGCCAAACTGAAGCAGAAGTCATTATCAGATTCGATTTATATTTCAAACTTGAGTTGACTAATACTTTAACAGAAATTTTCATAATCTCATTTCCACACAATATAATCACATTTAACAATTATTTAGTAATTAGAAATTACATTTGAAGATGATAATACTATAAAAATTCACATTGATTTCTTGCAATGTCAAAATGGCCCATGTGGGAAGATATAACTTACTTTATATGGGATAATAAATTATATTCCAATAAGCTTATTAGAGCCTTTAGTCCAATAGATATAAATAACTGAATTAGCCAGATATCATATTTATTAGAATATTTAAATCAGTCATCACAAGAGAAATCTGCCTGCTGATTAAATAGAACTGCCACCTAAAGGTTATATTTCTAGAGAGTGTCAACACAATGTGTGAAAGGTGGCCTCTACCTTCACCTTCAGTAAGTGCAGTTCACACTCAGGATATCCCCTTCCCTTGAATCCAAGCTGGTCTTACTGACTTGCTCTTGATTTGCTATAGAATATGGTAAACAGTATGGAATGTCACTTCCAAGATTAGGTGAAAAACAACTACAGCTTCTCTCTTGGATGGTCTCTCTTGCACTTTCTTGGGTCGTTTACTCTAGGGAGAAACAAGTTGCTATGTCGCGAAGCAGACCTACATGGAGGAACAAATGAGTGAGCTTGTTTGCAGGTGTTTTGAGGCCTGCCAACAGCCACTCGATGCACATTGGAAGAGCCTCCTTCCCAAACCCAGGCAACAGCTTGACTGTAATTTCATAAAGACCCTGAACCAGAGGCACCAAGATAAGCTATACGTGGAGTCCTGATCTACAGACACTGTGAGATAATAAATGTTTATTGTCTTTAGCCACTATTATTGTTATGCAGCAATAGATAACCAAAACATCATGTTTATTAATTCATTAACTAATAATAGCTTATTTAACCATCGATCCCTTCCATATTTTAAGGATATAATTTTCAAATGCTTTCTTACTAAAGACAATTGGATAATGCAGATATTCTACACAGCATTCGAATGCTTTTACATTACGTTATTGGTATTTTTAGGGAGAAATTATGTTTAAAAATGAATAGGAAATTCTTATAGTTGTCAGAGTATATTGGATTCCTACGCTTTAGGCATACTGAAAAATTTACAAATAGAAATATAAAATGATGATATTAAATTCAATATGTAAAAAGAATATTCTTTTTTGATCTATCAGATCATCTTTGGGATAGCTATGTGTAAAATTAATTTTGTGTAGCTATTTATGGCATGTAGTTGGATATGTTGTCTATATCCGGGACAGAATTTTTCTGGCCCGCCTTCACAACTTGCTTCAGTGGCTCTATGTCTATTATTTCCAAAAATAAATAAATAAAATAAAAATATGTTTCCAAATATGTTCTACTAAGAGCTTGGGTTACAGATAAATGGGTGTTCTACATGGCAACATGTTGTCTCTTAACAAACTAAAGGAAATCAATCATAACATTTCTGGTTCTGTGTCAGTATACTAAATGGCAACAAATTGATTATTACAGTCTCCACAAGTTATCTCAAAGTACTTTTTCAGAATAAAATTCCCATTTCTGATGCAGTTTCTAAATAGGGTGACAACTGTTATCTTTATAAAAACTGCACATGAATTTTAAACTTCTGTTAATAAAACAAAGAGATGTAACATACTGCGAGGATACAGTGACATGTGCATGTGATTACCACCTCTGAGCTGACAGAGAAAATCCTAAGCCTTAGATCATAACAATAGTTTAATTGGATCCAACACATCATGAAAAGATCATTGTTCTGTTTTTCCAGTAGCTGCTAGTACTCTCTGGTTAGATCTCCACTTTTAAAAGAACAGATGCTGAATTTCCTTAAAATGGGAGTCAAAATATAAATCAAGGATTTTAGACAAAACCTATGGCTATGGAGAATGTAGATCACTTTAGAATAAAGAACAGACAAAGCCAATGTGCTTGGCTTTCTGGTTGAAGTCCTCCGTGAATTATCAATTACTTAGGCTGGTCTGGTAGCCAGTGTTCTTGGAGCTGCCTGAGACTGTCTGAAAACTGGCTCAAATGTTGCTGCTGCTTGGTAACTGTCATAAAATGATATTAGCTACAAAGTATACATTGAGAACTTTGTCACTTGCTTTGCTTTTTTTTTTTTTTTTTTTTATGTCCTGTGTATTGGGCAAAATTTCATACCCACAGTACAGTGCAATCATGGGCTTTTAGTTCGCAATGAGGCACTGAAATGTCGGCCTTGATGACAAAGGAAACATCATGCAGAGTGTGAGTGCTTGCATGCCTTTGGTAAAGCATCTTCCTAACCAGGCTAATCTGAGTCTGAAACGAATTCTTCTTTTTGTTCTCTCCCAGGGCACTGAATGAGCTGTGGAAAGGTCAGCAGACGCTGTCTCAAAGAAACAGCTAAATCGGTAATTAAATTTCTTGATATAACATGATATAAAATGTAATTGTCATAATAGTCTGTATTTAATCATTGCTTTCTTTTAGAGCTATTAGCGGCCTTCTTCTCTAACTCACTGATGTAACAGAGAACAGCGAAGTGCTTGAAGCCATGGATGCAGGAGAGGTTGTACAGCAGAACTTTGGCACTTGCTGCTTCAACGCAGGGCCTAAAACCTGTCATGATTTGTTATTTTACTAAGACACAAATTTGAATTGTGTGCACGGGGTATCGATATGGAGAATGAGTCACCTAGCTTTTGTGGGAGGCTTGCCTAGTTATAGTATCTGCAGTTTAAGAAAGTTTTACTGGCCTTTACTAGAATTCAGTATTGCTTGAAAGTACTATAGTATTTGACAATTTAAAAAGCACGAAGTTTCTTCAGATTAATTCCGTAAGACTATCAGGCAGTGACTGGCAAGTAGAGTTCAGGCTGCCAGAGATCCTTTGAGATCAGTAGAACCATCTTCCAGGATTGGGCATCTAATTTTTATAAAATTCTAGGGAGAAGTTAGGCCTTTATGATTAGCTTAGAACATTCTTTCCAGTTAGAGAATGTCATATAAACTGGCCAAAGACAAGGCTGTTTTCTTGATTGAGGATCTGTAAATAGTAAACTTTCATAACTCTCTAGATACCCTATTATTTGAGGGTTGCTATCCCGAGGAGAGAACAGCCAGAGTATGTCTGATGGGCACAGGTAAAAGTTCCTCGAAAATGTAAAATTTTATTATCTTGTTTTGTATGTCAGGGTCTACTTAAACAAGCATGTTTTCTGGCACTGACAAGGGCTTCAAAAATCATGGTGCATTGTTTTCTGCAGATATTCAATAGAAACAATTTTCCTCTCAAAAAAGTTCAAAATGTATATATTTTAAGCTAATTTCTAGTATTTTCCTAGGTGGTAGTAACAGTGGCAAAATGTAGCAACTACACTGTAACTGTTAAAGAGGTAATGTTTTCAGTATATGTTTTGTAAATTAAGGATGAGTAGAAGATGATTTGAGGGAATCATGTCAGTGTACTGTTTGGTTATGATCCTTGGTAGACACCTGTAGTCTATATTTTTCATTTTTATTTTAGACTTGTAGAAGCCAAATATAGTATATAGTAATGAACTAACAATAAAAAAAGAGAAAGAAAAGAGTTAAATTATGCTTAGCAGTGACAATAGGATTTCGAAGAATATGTGTGATAATGGCAGATCACAAGTGGAGAAAATAAATCTCTGTACCTGGGCGAACAGTTGTTAATGGTAAAAACTTAGTCTTGCTCTTAAAAAGCCGGACTATGAAAAAAATATTCTTGGCAACATCCTGTCAAGTTTTCAAGTTTGTTGACTAAGAACTTTATTTTATGTGAATATTGATGGTGCAATATAGTTTCACACATTTTTTTCCTCCAGCAAACTTTGATAATTGTTTCCCCCTGGGACAAGAAAAATGTCTATATTAAAATGGAAAAATTAAGACAACATAAAGACTTTTCCTCTCTAGCAAGACAAGTTGAACAGAATTGTAATATTACTGAATAGTCTTAGAGTCTTAAGTGGTTTCCTAACTCAGCCATTCTTTGGAAGTTCAAAGGAACTTTGTGGGAGATGTCGTCTTCCTGGAAAACACAGGAGATTTCTGTTTGCTTATAACAGTGGAGTCCGCACCCCTAATCTGTTCCTGGTATTGCAAGAGATGTGCTTCTTAGAACTCATGGGCCACCAACAGCAAAAGATGAATCTTGCCCTGTTATTTCCCGTTAATGATCATTCGGGAGGTATATCATCTCTGTCACTGTGGATCCTCATTCTTCTGTGACAACTCAGTTATGGTAAGTACACAGAGCATTGGCCAAGAGCAGAAACATAAATCAAATTGGCAGAAGTCCAATTCAAAATCATAAATCAATATGACAAAAGCTGAATTTAAAATGTCTAAGACATCCAAGATTGACTGTGATCCTTAGAAGCTGTTTCAATAGAAAGATCTGGGCAAGGTATATCATTTTGGGAAGACTTTTAGGGAAGGTTGAGGCATATGACAAAAACTTACCGGGTCTCTAGAAAACTTAACTATTATTAAAATAATTCTTCTATAGTATTTTTCTTTTTAAAATCACCCATAGCAGTGATTACAGTGACTTATTCTTATGTTTACTCCCAGGTATATATTCAGTACATTAGATATATTTAATGAAAAATTCTATTGTTCATCTTATTTTTAAAACTTTTGTTCACCTTATAATGTATCCTTAATATGGAAATGTCCTCTTATTTTTTCATGTCATTTTTAACCTCATATGTAATTATTGTCCAGGCAGAGAAGATAATCTTTAAAATTTAGGATTTTAATATTTCAAATCTTCCCATACTCCCTGAATAAATCACTCTGTGCCAGCAGAATCTCTCCAGTGACTAAAGCCATGATCTTATATTAAGGGATATAATTTTAGAATGCTATTAAAATACAGTTCCGAGAACATTGTCCTTCTATAAATGATTAAGTTGTTGTTAATATTGATTTTTTAGTTTTTTCCTAGAAGCCCGTGATATATCTGGGCTTTGTAGAATTTGGTGCCTCTGGTATATGCTGCTCACTTATTACTTGGAGGATTACCGATACATGATTGCACTCAATTATTCAGTCTCATTCTTTAATACTAAACTGGGAAATTCAGTTTGTCTCACTTATGTTTTATACTTTAATGTACATATAGAGCACAGTAGCAATATTTTGAGGAAAATTTTCTATTACTTTTAATTCTTCAAACGTGTAGAAGGTACAAAGATAGAGGAAGGATGAATTCTTGGGGAAAGTGTCAGGAAGGCGGAGGTCTTGTCGTACTGGCTGCTGTTTTGGTTTCACTTGTAAATTCACTTTCCAGAGTCTGCTTATGTCCTGTCTGAATGAAGGTGATCATGCCAGTACCCATTTGTTCTCTTTCTGTCTTTTCTTTTCTTTTTTTTCATTCTTTTCATGGTAAAAGCCAGGTAGTGAAGAAGATTGTAACAGTAGAACAAAGACTAGAGCAAATGTTAAGAGACTCATACCTGTCGTGTCTGAAACTTTGGACAAGCGATTTAGTTCCTCTCAGCTCCAGTTTTCTCATGGAAGGTGGCAGTCTAAATACCAAATGCTAAAACTTTGTGAATCTATGAATGTAGTTTGAGAACTGGAAAGCACCACATCTCTTCTGTTGAATAGTCTTCTCCAGAATTTTCTTCTATCATCATTTCCATTTGCTTCCCTCAGCTCAGTGAGCCACTCAATCAGACACCGTAGCAGACACTGTGCCCTACCCTCATCCCCTCAGCCCATCCTGAAGTTCACCTGCAGGAAAAATGCCAGAGGCTTCCTGTGCCCTGCTGCAGGCATTCTCTGGTCTTGGGAGTGTGCTCTACCCACATGTGGGCCACATCAGCAGTGTTGGGGAGTTAGCTCCCCTGGAGCAGTCCCTAACCAATGAAAGATGGGGGTTGGTAAAAATAGCCTGGCTCCCTTACCCCACAGGAGACAACTCTGAGAGACAGTTCTACACTGTCCCCAGTAGAAATAAGTTCCAGTTACCCACAGAGCAACATGACATTTCTTAACTACCTTCCTTTCCTTGTCATATCCCCATTTCCTCATCGCGTTTCCTGCAGCAACTTCCAGAACAAACTCCTTGCACCCAAACCTTTATCTAAGGCTCTTCATTGGGGAAAACACTTGTTTCGTCTGTTGTGTGCTCCTTCTAATTTCTGCAAAAGCACTGCTGGTTTGCATTTTTAAGTCATCACATGGCCATGGGTCAGTCAGAACCCACTTTCTTTTCCCCTAAGTTTGTTAGCATTGGGTGCATGTTACTCACACAGTCAGTATCTATTTAGGAGACAGTTTTGTGGCCCATGGTCTTCTTTCTGAAGGGAATACCCTACCCTTTTTCAGCCTTTTCTCCATGTCTCTACTCAACCCTGCTCCCCTCCCTCCTACAAACCAAAAAACACAGTTTACTTAATGAACTCTTGTTCATCTTTCCAGTCTTATCTTAAGCATCCCTTCTACAGGGAAGTCTTTCTACATACTCCAAATAAGATGGCCCCTTCCCACCCCAACTAGCTCCCACCATACCCTGTAATTACTTATGGAATGTTTCTAATATCATTATAAGCTGCATATTGCTTTTATTTACCCCAGTAAATTCAGGAATTAGCACATTGCCCAGCCTCTAACAAATATTAAGCATATATTTATTAAAGAGTAAGTAACTGGACCTGAGGAATCACTTAATACAAACCTTTATTTTTTAGATGAGGAGATCAGTGACCCAGTTATAAAATGATTAAGATGAAAAGTGTAACTAGAATTAAAAAACCCATAACTCCTAGTCGGGTGATTATATTAGCACATGTACTATGCAATACTTCTTCCTTTCCATCCTGGTCACCCTGACAGACACTCTCTCTGTGTAGTGATCCCGCTGACAAGCGTGTCATGACCCCATGTTAAGAAGATGCCCTGTGAGTGGAGTTTAATGCTCTGTGGTAGATGTATCAAAATTCTTTTAAAAAATGGCACCTTCGAATTTGCATTTTGTAAGTCAAGTCTCATGGGACAATGAGAAAGCATGGGGGCTTGGAGCCTTGGCTCACAGCATCCCTCCTCCCTGTGGCCTTCCTGGATGGTTATCCCTGCTCCTTGACTCCCTGAAGTCCTGGGCCCCAATGGCCTCCTTCTTTTTACCTCCACCCGTGACCTCTGCTAACCTTCTTTCCAATAGGGGCCTGGGTGTGGGTGCAGAGAAGGTCAAGGTAGGGGTGAGGCCTTTGCAGTATCTTAAAGGCTGAAATGACATTAACTTTCCCCACCCCAGACTAGCAGCACCTGCCCTGTAGTCAATCTGCTGGAGATTGGCCTTTTATCCACCCCTAATCTAGCTATAAGCACCTCTCAGAACAGAGGTTTAAAGGTCTTTGTGGTTTTCCTGTTTATTGTGATGGGGCGGCAGGGAGCGGGGGGCGGTGTCGGGCAGCCATGGACCAGAGAGGCACTGGGCTTGACTTCTCCAGACCCTGCCTCCTCTGAGGCACACCTTCTGGATCTACTGCAGGCTCGTGAACATGCATTCCCTCTGCATCACTGGACAGCCCCCACACTTGTGTCACCTGTGAAGGTCTACATTCTCCCCACAATCCTTGTGCCCCAGAACACTCCCTAGGGTGGCTCTGTTCCTAGGATGAGTGGGGGTCCTCTCTTTTTCTTTCCAGATTTTCTGAGTCTGACTTGTGTTCTTCTCTCCTGACTTGTGGTACCACCCTCTGGGAAGGAGCCACATCATATGAATTGTGTAATTTTGGCGATTCCACATATAAGTTAAATACTTTGATATTTGCATTTGAAACTAGTATTGCATAATATAAATATGAACAGTGAAATCACGGTCATAATTTTAAATGTTAATTTTTCTTTACTGAAAATGGCATGAAATAGTAAATAAAAAGCAAACAGACTACAAAAGAAAGGGAAATGTTTTTTATATACACATAATAGCAGTTTTTTCTTGCTTTTTTAATAAGAAATCCACATTTTCATTTGGCACTGGGTTCCACAAATTATTCAGCCATCCCTGCCATTACCTTACAATCCTGTCCCTGTACCAAGTTTCAGACTTGACCAGGTAGTACATATTTATCATCTGGTTTGTTCCTCACAGAGAGCCTACAAATTGAACTAATTACCTTCTCTAAAGAAATAATTCAGGTAAAAAATGAGGTTCTGGTTGTTCTTTTATATAGAACAAATTATGCTAAAGCTTAATGATTTAAAAACAACAATTATTTTATCTCTTATGGCGCTGAGGGCTTACTGAGTTCAACTAGGCCATTCTCACCCAGTGTCTCTCATTCTGCAGTCAGACAGTACCCAGCCACGGGTTCCTCACTCACATGTCTGGCGATAAGGCTAGATGTTGGCTGGGATGTCATCTGGGACTGCTGTCTAGAACAGTTATATATGGTTTCTGCATATGGCCTGAATTTCTCAGAGCATGGAGGTTGGGATGCTGGAGGGAGGGAGGAAAGGATGGAGAGAGAGAGAGAAGGAGGGAGGGAAGGTAGGAGGGAGGAAGATGAGAGAGAGAGAGAGAGAGAGAGAGAGAGAGAGAGAGAGAGAGAGAGAGAGAGAGAGAGAGAGAGAGAGAGAGAATGAGGGAGAGAACAAGGGAGAGAACGAGGGAGGGGGAGAGGAAGAGAGAGAGGCAGAAACACTATTGTCTTTCCTGAGTCGACTCAGCTTTGGAAGTCACACAGCATTACTTCTTCCACATTTGTTAGAAGTAGTGACAGGTGGGGACTATTGATTATATGATCAGAGGCCCATATCATAATATATGAGTCCTAGGATTCACCATCTAGACCTCCCTCCCAGTTATAGAGGTAAAATACTTATCATATGGTTGGTACTCAACAAATGACAGTTACTCCAGTTGTATTAACTCTTTTTCCGATATTAAATATAAACCGAGGAATATCTTCACCTTTGTTTTTCAGAGTGCTGTTTTCAATATTTGACTTCAAGTCATTGTTCCATCCAACTTTTTTTAGCTGTCAGCCTTTACTCAAGTCATTTAAGCTCTCAAACAGCTGTTTCTCTCCAAGTTTGCTGTGGAAATTAAGAATAAAATGTGTGCAAAATCACACTGTAAACAGCTTAGGATGTGTGAACGTGAGTTAGTAAAAAATTGCAGTTCCATTAGCAAAGTTGGTGGCAATTATAATTAGTTCTATAGATTTGAGTTTTATTTTTATGATAAACCATTGATACATTGTGTAGAATAATTACCTTCTGCCTTCTCTCACATCCATTCACTTATTTGGTTGGTCGTTTCTTGAAACGAATCACAGATGCTATCCTCTCCTCTTTTCATTTACTATCTTTGTAATTTTTTTAATCATCTTACCACTGTAGGCTCTTCAATATTTGTAGTTTGGGGAGCATAAGAGGAGAAGGAAAAGGAGAGAAGCAAGGAACATAATGTTTTTATCTTTAAACCACAGCCAAAGAAGGAATCTTAAGTCAACCTAAAAACCTCTAACACCACCTGCCAATGTAAATCTGTTTGTCTGATATTGACCTCTGTAGCCCTCATTGTACATTACAGAACTGGCATTTATCACCTTGTATTGAGTTTTCTTATACATGTATTATGTTCCCATTCATCAGAGAAGAAACCTAAGCTTTGTGAGTTTTTGTTTCCTCCTACTGTACAGGATAACATGTTCCCAAATCTAGAGTATCTTACATACCATAGGAGTTCAATAGATTCTCCTGATACATTGATTTATATTAACAGTTTTATTATTATATGCCCCATAGTCTCTCATTGCTTCTCACCATGCCACTTAAATCCTCTTATGACATAAATTCTAAAACCTTGGTTGTTGGTATAGTTGATGATTGTATCTTCTCTCTCTCTGTCTCTCTCTCTATCTCCTCTCTCTCTCTCTCTCTCTCTCTCCCTCCCTCCCTCCCTCCCTCCCTCCCTCCCTCTTTCTCTTTTTTCGTCCACTCACTCCTTCTGATTGGTATATTAACACAGCCATTTATGGAGACGATATTTCTGTTCTGAGAGTAAAGATAATCAAATGTACTGTAAGGTTTAATAACAAAGATTAGAGTACATGCTATGTCTGAGGCACTGTACAAGACCTATACCAATATCATTTTAGCTTATTGGAGTTCTGTTTTTGTGGTCCATCTGAAAAAACTGGCTACAGTATTGTCCCTCAGAATGTGGTGTTATAACTTTATACGTTAAAATGAAGTTTCTGTTTTCTTCCTAGGGCTTTTAACATGCACTTTCATTGCAAAGTAGATAGTTTCTCCACTAGACTGTGTCCTCCTGGGAAACAGGTGTATTCAACTAAATTCTAATTCCCAAAGTGGTTAATACAGGGCTAAATAGATACTCAATTGCTGTTAAAAATGAAAGTATAGTCAGTTTCTTAGCAATATTTTAAGACTGTGATTCTAAATTCCCTTTGTCTTTCCCCTTTTTTTCTGATCTCTACTTTTAATTTATAAGTATGTCCCTGAATGGAAGTTAAGTTAGGAAAATAAGTTCTTCCATTTTTCACATATAAATTATTTTTATTTTTGCGAGTACCTCTTTAGATGAGTCCCATGTTTTTTTAAATCTTTATGTATTTGAAATCTTTATGTATTTTGAAATTCAGTATTAACTTTTTCTTCAACTTTCAGTTTTTGACTGTTGTGTTGACTTTACACTTTGTACTATGTGATATATCTTGTTCTCGTCACTGAATCAACAGTCCCTAAAAGAAAGAAGAAAATATACTTAGTATAAGTTAAGTGATAAAAGATATTAAACTAAATTCCTGTTAAAGTGTTTGAAAAAATTTCCCTGGTAAAAGAGTTCTGTTCTACTGTTTTTAGAAAAAAAGAGTGAGCTTGCCTTTTTGTATTTTTATTTTTGTAATATTGGAAACAGTTCCTAAAATAACCCGAGAACTATCTATTTCTTTCAAAGTAGAACAATATCATTCCTTTAGAAGTCTGTAAGAAAAGCCATTGAGGAACACAGAGTTGCTATAAGCCAGGGCTCTCCCAATTTAGCATGAAACAGGAGCACCTGCAAAGTTTATTAAAACACATATTACTGGGCCCGCCTCCAGAGTTTCTGATTCAGCAGGTCAGGGATGGGGCCCAAGAATTTGCAAGTACCCAGGTGATGCTGAAGACCACATTTTAAAGCCTACTGCTGTGTGCACTCACTGAAAATCACTTCTGAGGTGGCTTTTATGACATTATAAACTGCTAGTCTCCAAATAACTCCAAAAAGAAAATTTTTGGAAACCTAAATCTATTATTAAATGAATGTAATTTCTTAAACTAATTTGAGATGGTTCTTTTTTTTTCTTGCCTGCAGAACTTCTTTTTGTGTGTATTTAGTCAAGAAACTCTCATCTGAACAATAGTACCTACTTAGCGTGGCATTTTTAATACCGACTTTAGTATTCTGGAACAGCTAAAATTACTTCCAACATGTTCATTAATTTATTTTAAGAATATTCACTGGTGTCTACTGCGTGCCAATCTCCTGGGAGAAATACATGAGTGCACAGTGTTAGTACCGAGTTTACATGTACATTTCTATAACAGGCATCTGCTGTGGCTCTATTGATTCTAATGGCTATTCAAAAGCAGAGATGGCTCAACATGAGAGTTATGACTAAAACGACGTCCTTTACACTTCTTGCCGTTAGAGGTCATCCATAATATAAAATACTATCACAACTGAATATTTGGGGAAATAAAAATTGTAACGAATTTTGTCTGAAAACTGATTAACAGATAGGGTATGAAATTAAAGGCAAGAAGTTGGCTGACTTTTTTTCTAGAGATAGCTGGGTTTTGTTTCTTCTCAGATCAGTTCATGTGGAGTAGCTAATTATTCCTCGCCACTTACTGTGTACATCTAGATACAGAGCACTTATGTAATATTTCCTTTGTGCTTAGCACTTTGTGTATGTTAACATTTAAACTTTTCTAAGCACTATGTATACTTAATTCTCTATGATAATCTATGAGGTAGGTACTGTCTATATACCTACTTATAGGTTAGAATATAGGCCCAGAGAGGTCAAAAAACTTGTCCAGGCTGCACAGCAGGACGGAATGATGGAGCCAGGATGAGATTTCAGCAATCTGGCTCCAGAAACTACTCTCTTCACCACTAAGCCCTACTGCCTATGTGATACCTCTGGCACTTGCCACGAATTGTTATGTTTTAGCTTGCAGTTTTCTTTTTAATAAATAATAGGGTCTTTGAGAGCAATTTCTAGGTCTAACACTTCTTGTATTCTATAAAGTGTCCAGCATAGTCCTTTACATGTAATAGGTATTTAATAAATACTTTCAATGGACTGATTGTGAAACTCCCAACTGTACAATGTAGAAAATACAAATCTCTGTTTCTCTCAACAGATTAATAAAGCAAGTAGGAAAGTGCTTATTTTCTTTCTTGAAATAGAAATATAAATATTCCATATATACCTAGATCAAAGAGTATAGTTATATGAATTCAATTGCTATGGAATACAGTGTTATGAGTCATTATTGTTAATGGTCAGACTAGCCTCAAAACTTGAAATGAAATTAAAAAAAATTATCTTAACCTAGATGGAAATCCAGATATCATCTTACCCAGCTCCTAACCCTTATTTTATTTATTAAGAAGCAAAGGAATAGAACTGTTGAGTTACATATTGTAGGTCACCCAAATAGTTAATGGTCACTGAAAAAAAAATCTATATCTTTTGTTGGTTTGAAAATTGGTCCCATACAAGAAGGGCAAGGAGAGACAGAAGAGGCAGACCACTCCAGATAGGTAGGTGGCAGGTTTAATAAGCAAGGGAACTAATGTATGAGACTTGCCTTGCCAGCTATAAGATAAGTAGGTCGCTACACCCACCCGCCGGAATCTTAAAAGTTTATACAGAGGCCTGAACTAGCTTCAGTCAGGTATGTCGTCCAGATGGTCTCAACCACACATTACTATCTCAAGGCCAAGTCCCTGAAAATGGCTCTCATTGTAAGGAGAGACAAGCATAAGCGGTGGTGAGGAGCCTTTGCTTGCCTGGGTCCAGCTCATAGGTCAACCGGAGGTCATGTTCTCTGTATGATCTCGTCAACATCTTTTCAACTCTAACTCTAAGCCTTTTTTCCCCAATAAAATTTATTCCCCTTGTTGTTTAAGACAGCACTTTATAGGCTAGTGTAGACATACATTTTAAAATAAGTTTTAACTCTTTCCAAGGAAATGTCTTTTAGCAAACACACTAATCAACAAATTTCTAGTTTTCTCAAAGAGAAATATAGAAAATTTTTATGTTCTTTCAAGATTACATCTTTCACGATTATATGGAAGTAGATTAGTCACGTATATTGCATAACAAACATGTATAACAAATATTGTGGTTTAAAACAACCTTTACTTTGTCAGTTTGTACCGGGCCTTAAGGTTGGGCTTGGCTGAACTCAGCTGAGTTTACTAATTCTTCAGCTGTTACTTGCCAGGCCATTTGGGGCCCAGCTGATTCCATATGATTTAATTCACATGTTTGATTGTTTACTCCCAAGGTATAAATGGGACTAGGCTACATGTCTCTCATCAACCGGTGTGCTAACTTGGGCATATGCACGTAGTGGAAGCAGCAGAAGTCCCAGGAACAGCGAGTAGGTAAGCTGTAATGCACAAGAGCTTTTCTACCTTGTGCTCATATCATGTTTGCTAAAGTCTCATTTACATGGCAAATTACATGGCCAACCTAGATTCAAGAGATGGGAAAATAGATTCTGCCCTTGTATGAGAGAAGAAATAATTCTATGTATTTTAATAGTTTATTAGTCTATCCATTCATCACAATTCACTTTCCTCTTACTTTCAAAGTACCCACATTTCCTCCCAAGACTCACAAAAAGTCTTATTTAATTCCAGCATCAGGCTGTAAGTCTAGGATCTCATGATTTAAATAAAGTCTGAGTATGGCTCTTTGGTCGTGTTCCTCTTGCTCCTATAAACTAAAAAAAAACAAAACTATAAACTTAAAAACACAAGCTATGTGTCTCCCACATACAATGGCGAGACGGGAATAGAATAATTATAATTGACTTTTCCATTCAAAAAAGGGAAGAACGGGGAGCAGAAAGCTGGCATTAATCCATACGATTTTGAAATCTTACAGGGCAGATGAGGTCAGGTCTTCTGACCCTGGGGCCAGGGAATGTTTCTTGATTAGGGCCCAGTTCTGCTCTGTAGAAGTGGCTTCCCAATACAAAATTCCTCTTTTCCTTGGGAGTAGTTGTTTGGTTCATAGTTCTCCAGGGATCATGACTCCACCCCTTTGGGCTCTTGGTTCTATCCTTTGAAATGTTTTTGTTTTTCTCTACAAAAATTGTTCGTGTTTGCAAATGAATAGCTTTCTTGGCTTTCTTCCTCAGAAAGTTGAGACACAAAGGATTTTTTTTCTTGAAATTTTAACAACTTTAGTTTCTTTTATTAGTAAAAGGGCCACTAGTTTAGATTAAAACTCCGATGAAAACTTTGTGGGCTTTCTGTATATCAGATTCTAGTCTACTCTGTTCAGTAAAAGCCAAAATCTCAATTGTTTTAGAGACTGCTTCTCGACTCAAATGCCTTTTTTTGGGGTGGGAGGGAGAGATTAAATTTTTATGTGACCACACTCTTACTATTCTTAGAAACCTTGTGTGTATCTTGGTGAGGCCATTCAGCACCTCTTTGAATCTTTCAAGATTTTAAAGAAGGGATTTTACAAACGTAATCCTTGACTGGATCTTTGTTTTCACTTCAGTCCTCATTTTATTTTGAAAGTAATTTGGTGGTTGGAGATACTGGAAATGAGAAAGTTTTGTTTTCAGTCCAACAAGCCCTACTCCTTTATTTTCCCTTTAAATTCTGCCTGAAAACGTGTTTCTTTGTAGCTTATCTCTTGCTGCACCTTATCTGAGGAACTAAAAAAAGCCAAATGACACTAAACATTTTGTTTGGAAGCTATCTTATCAATGCGCACAGTTTATCAGATAATTTTCTATTTTTGGTTACTACAGGTGAGATAGTTTTATCAATTTTGTTTTACTATGTAACATATATCAGCCTTTGCAAGTTTTTTCACTGCTTTTCCAGCTTTATTTTACTGCCCAGGCCAATGTCCAGTGCCACATATTTAGGTTTGTTAGCAGCCCACCCCTTTTAAGTACATTTTTATGTATCAGTTACGTTATTTGTGTAAAACCAAAATGCCACAAAATTTAGTGGCTTGAAAAAACAACCCCTCCCACCCCCTGTTTTTTTCTAAGCATATAATTCTGTGGGTCTGCAATTTGGGCTGACCTCAGTGGTGGCTCTTTTGATCCGAGGTGGGCTTAGCTCATCACAGTTGGGCCGGCTCATGCATCTTCTGTTCATTGGCAGTATGGTTGGGGGCTGGCTGATCAGGACAGCCTCAGAAACTTGTATAGTGATTGGCTGGCTGATACCTGATGAGAAAGGATAACTGAGTCCTGTCTCTTGTCATCTAGCATGCTAGCCAAGGCTTATTCATACAATGGTGGTGACAAATAGAGAAGTCTCAGTGTGCAAATGCTTTTCAAATCTTTGCTTATTCCACAATTTGCTTATATTCTGTTAGCCAAAACAATTCATAAAGCTCATCCATATTTAAGAGTTGGGGAAATAGGCACTAACTTTTGAAGAAAGGAAGAATTGTGGTCATTTTAATAATCTACTGCATTCTGGAAATACTTTTTATGACCACAGTCCAATAGCCACAGTCTAATAGTTTTAGCACCTGGAGTTCACAGGGAAATGGGATTTGTCGCATATCTACATTTTGGAGGATATATTTGATAGAATAAACTTCAATTCTATTTATCTGATACATTTATTCTAAATACAAAATAAAGCATATATTCACCTGACCCTTTAAGCCTTACTGTGCTATTGATAATCATCATATATATCTGCTTGGTTACTACTGAGTTGCTCTCTTTGATTACTGTTCTAAATATTTGCATAAAACAGGCAAAGCATATACATGATAAATATTATAGAAAACATTACTATTCCATAGCAGCTCAAGTTTTTATAAATATTTGTAAATATTAGTGTTTATAGTAGATAATAGTATGCTGGCTCATGCACTATCTTCTTTTGGTGTACTTTTCTGAGTTTCTGAGCTTAAAAGATACAAGCAAATTTTCCAAACTCTTTGCAGTTTATATTCTTCGTGTTAGCTGAGTTCTACCAGGTAGATTTGTAGCTGAGATTGGGAAGGTAAAAGTAAGTTACATGATGTACAGCTGAGTGCAGCAAGAGAGCATCTTGTGGGGAAGGACTTTTATTTTTTCTGGGATAGCTATAAAACATGTCTTCAATAAAAAATATGCAAATCTGGTTTTGATCAGTCTGAATCTCAACAGGAAACAAAGGCTACATTGTTTAACAAAGAGACTAATTGTAAAGGTCTGAATAGTATGTAGGAGATTCCAATGCAAGCTGCAAGAACCCTGGTCTAGCAGCAGCAATGTTCTCCAACTCTTGCAAGAGAATGAGAATCTCTATGGTTACTGGAATAGAGAGGGAGAATTGAGCAAGGCAAGTTTCCTTGTGGAGCACAACCATCATGAGGCAACCTAACAGAACAGGGATGGACCTAAATGAATAAATGCCATAAACTTTTTTCTCTCTCTGGTCTTATAATAATAGCCTCACTGTTCTATCCAAGGAGAAGCTACAGGGGTCATTAGCCTGTTAATGAAATCTGAGAGATCAGCCTCTTAGGGCAGACAGCAGAGTGGAAAAGGGTAGAGAGTAGATACGGAAAAGCAAATGACAGGTATCTGGCACAAGTTCCTTATATCTGTTAAATATTTGATTCATTACTAATAGGCGGTAGGTAGAAGCCACAGTGGAGTTTTTGCTAGAACTGTACCGAAGTTCTATTCTGACTGCATTTTTCCTGGCTGTCTAGCAACCAAATTTGTTTCTTTGGCTGAGAGAGAAATTCTTTAAGTTATACAATGCCCTTAATAAATCCTTTTCTGCTGAGAAGTGATCCTTTTGTTGAGAATAAAGAACTCTATACTATGGTGATAAGAATGAGTGAATGAAAGGATAAATAAGTGAAAATGACACATGACCTTACTTTAAAATTAGAAAATCAAATTAAAACAAGATAAATATAAAAATGTTAACTTTAAAGATAAAATATTTTGGTGATAACACTCAATATAGTAATAAAACATTGTTTTAAATGACCGGTGTGTTTAAATGAATCTTAAAAGAAATACATGGCGATAGAAGTAAATATTACCATCATCTAGATGTATGAGAAAAATGGCCAGGGACCACCCTTCAAAAACTACAAAAGATATTTTTCTATGGATTGGTTATCTATAAATCCAAGAAGTTTGTATGATAAGCTTTATTATGATGTAGACTCCCAATATCTCAACCAATATGGGGTCACTGAACTCTTTTTGAAACCACTGACATCCTTCTCTAGAAGAAGAAAAAATAAGTTCTATAAAATTTAAGAGTTTATGGACTCCTGGAAGGATATCTGTGAATTTGAAGTTAATCTTTGATTTGGAGAACCATGAACAAATGAGATTATGATATATGAAGGTTTGTGGGTATCACATATTCAGTGCTAATACATAATGCTATAATCACTTTAGTTGTTTCAAAGAGGCACCATCTAATATGAGCTGGCATATTTTGTCGTACTTGGTAGACTTTGTCTAAGGGGAAGGTACTTTGATCAAGAGTCATTGTTTATCAACCTATATAAAAATTTGCTAACAAAAGCTGAGATGCCTCTAAACTTGCTCAGTAGCAGAACTTGTCATTTTCTTCTGAATTATTACAAATCAAGAATATGATTTTTGCATTGGAAACTATAATTTGCTTTTGGCTGCAGCAAGTTACACATTTCCTAGAGTCTGTTAGAAGCAAGATTGCCAAAGCTAGCACAATTCATATGTAAAAATGGGAAACTATATTGAACATGAGCCATTAAATTTATATTAAATTGTGTTTTACATTTTAAAGTTGTGAGCAATAGAAAGAAAAATATATGTGATAAGAAAGATATAGGAATAAAGGCATGTTATGATTACATTTGAACATTATTTTTATCACATATAAATCAGTCTTCAGGAACTTGTCTTTAATAACAAAAATGAGAAATCTAAATAATCTTGAGGCAAGTAAGAGGGTGTGTTACATATAACTGTTTTTTCCCTACCCTCTACATGTTCTACCATTTGGCCTCAAATAAGTTTTAGGTGGTTGAATAGGCTTTCGTTTTGCTTCTTTTTACTGTTCCCTCCTCACCACCATTATTTCACTGAGAATTAAGATAAATGAAAATGAAAACAGAAAACAAAAAATAGTAGAATTGTGCATCCAAAAATGTTTTCCAGATTAGAAACTAAAAGAAGAAATTATAAGAACAAAGGGGATATATGAGGAAAATAATTTGTTAGGTAATACTTCCTCCCAATTTAACTACACTTAATTGCTTTGTAATTTAAAAGATAATCAATTAGTGTATCAGTACCACCATTGTGAATTGTCATGTTTATTTCATTTTTTAAAAATGTCATTTTTAACGATAAGCTTCTGAATTGTCCAATCTGTTGACTTATTACTCTCTGCAGCAGCACTGATCTTCCCACATTATAAACATTCTTTTTGGAAATTAAGTAAGCTTTCATGAGCAAATGACTTTTTTACATGAAGTTTTTAAAATATAATTTAGATTCACTTTACAAGAGGAAAGAAAATGGGAGGGCAAATTAGTTGTAACTTGAAGCTAACTTGTTAAATTCTTCATCAACATGCATCTGAGAGACTGAATATATGAATGGGCAATGGCTATATTATATATAAAAGTAGCACTCTGACTTTGTTTATAGCAATCACTATAGGAAGCCAAAAACAACCTCTGTAGCAATCAGCAAAACAAGTTCTTGATCAATAACTGACAGCTTCCCTAATTTTTGCCCCTTCTTTCAAGGTAGGAATCAACTGGAGAAAGCCAAACGTGTACCCCTAACCAATACATAGGATGCCTCACTCCTAGTTAGCCTCCTTGCTTTTACAGCTTTCCCCACACCAATAGCCTCTGATTAGGGCATACCTGAAGCCTTCCCATTTTTCCACTGTAAAGCTATTCCTCTCTGCCAAACGCAAGTAATGGTTGATTCACTTGCTATAACAAACTCTGAATAAATAGACTTTTGCTTGCTATTATTTGGGTGATCATTTATTTCCATGACTGTTAAGGTCTTCTCTTAGCACTCAGATTATATCTGTATTGGTCCGTGTCATTGTAGAGAGAAATATCATGTTTGCTTACTTGCCTTCCCTATAACACTGAGATACCCTAGAACAGGGATCCCCAAACCCCGGGCCACAGACCAGTACAGATACATGGCTACGCAGCAGGAGGTCAGTGGCAGGCCAGTGAGTGAAGTTTCATCTGTATTTGTAGCCGCTCCCCCTAGCATTACACCTCAGCTCCACCTCAGATCATCGGGCATTAGCTTCTCATAAGGGGACCGGTCCCTGGTGCCAAAAAGGTTGCAGAAGGAAAGGTGCCTCACAGTGTCTAACAATGTCCGCTACACAGTAGGTACTCAGAAATATGTATCCATTTATTTGTTGAATGAATGGGTTCTAAGCACTGTGTTAATAGTAGGATTCCAAGGGTTAGAATACATGAGCTCTAATCTTGAAACACTTTACAATATCTCATCTTTCCAGGCAAAACTTTCCCAAGTAATTTGATGATGCCCAAAGATAATTGGGTAATTTCTGAAAATGAAATCTTATCCTATTGCATTCAGGGACATTTAGATACAGTATTTTTACTAGTTTTATAAAATTTCTTGAATCATTGGATCATTTTAGATCAACACCCTATTTAGTAGTTCCACTTTAGTTTGTTCTTAATGGAAATTTAATCCTTCTAGCCTATTATAATCCTAATGATCTAGAATTATGAATTTAGAACCCTATTTTGATTTCTCCTACTTTTGCTTATGCCAGAATTTGTTCACAAATGACTGGTTTAGGTGAAAGAAGTTGATATTTTAGAGGAAACACATTCCTCAAAAATGCTGCTTTTCTACTCTTTCTCTGAGGTTGTCTTATTCTATTTTCTCCATAGCAATAAATAGAAGAGCAAAGCAAACATTTTCTTTGTCTATGTTCATTCATTTTATCTGCCTAAAAGGCTTTCCTCCCAGTTCCTTTTCTATTGAAAATATATTTATTCTCTCCTTTCCTTCCCCTACCTCTTTCCCTACATGTCATTATTCAAATATTTTTGAGCACTTATGTACTGGGCATTGAAAGTATAGTGATGAACAAGATTTATAAGATCCTTGTCCTCATGAAACATACAACAAGATAAACAAGACAGCTAAAAATTGTGGAAAATGGTATTAAATGGTGATGTAATAGACAAGGACCAAGAATCTATTGTAATAGTTCTTCAGAGAAGACTGTCGGCGAAAGCCTTTTTGAGGAGCAGATATTTAAGAAATATACTTTGTCCCTTTAATTTTCCTTCAGTTTCAAATAATGCATTTCAAAATGCAAGTTGCATAGATTAATTTAAGAATTCTAAAATTCACATATTAATACTTCACTGTTGGCTGCAGGATGTGTGCCATAGAGGAGTCAACTACAAATCTTCTTTCTCATTGAGAGGGTTGTCATATGGTTGTAATTTACCCAGGAGATTTTATTGTTATTCAAAGATAGTTATGTGGAACATCTACCACAATAGACTGGATATCTTATTTTCCTCAACTGAAAAAAAGGTAAAATCAGTAGCACCCATCTCACGTTGACAAACTTTTTCTGTAGCTAACCAGATGGACAAAGATTTTAGGTTTGCAGGATGTACTGCTCCAATCTCTCAACTCTGCCTTGTAGGATGAAAGCAGCCATAGATGACATGTAAGTGAATGATCATTACTTTTCTAATAAAACTTTATTAAAAAAGGTGGCAGCTCAGATTTGATCTCCAGGCTCTAATTTGGCAACTTCTGACCTGTCTGATGGTGGTTAGATGGTGATTATGAAGAGTAAATGAGATAATGTACTTAGAATGTAGTAGGTACTGTGTTTAGTATTTTAAGTCTGTATTAAATATGTTGTTATATTTAGTAAACTTATGGTCGGTGTTGATGCAGGATGGGGCAAATTCCCCCGAGTGGGGACTTAAGCACTATCTATGCCCATAAGAGAGAGGGTCCTTGACTTGGCTCAGGAAAGAATTTAAGTGTGAGCCAGAGTTAGGGACAAAGTTTATTAGAGAAGGAATAACACTCCACAGAGATATGGTCTCCTCTCAAAGCCAGAGAGTGAGACCTTGAGTGTTTAAGGAATTGCATTTATATGTTTTTGTTTTTGTTTTTTTTCAGAGTATGGATATGCAGCGTTAAAGGCATGAGGGAAATAGTTGTTAGGAATCCCAGCAAGAATCTTTCTGTAGGTTTCCCGAGGTCTAGCCTTATGCTGATCAGCCAGGTTCCCATGTATAGCAGTGTGTAGAATAGTTTCATATTTAGTCAATTTGTGTAGTTCTCATGCCTCTTTCCTATCATTATGGATCTTACAAAGACTAAGGGTGTCAAATGCTGAGCAAAATTCTCAGCTTGATCCATCATCATCTCAAGAATAATACCCCAAAGGGTAATGTGCTGTCATCACTATCCCTGAAAATGGTACAATTGTATTCCACTTGGCTCTTCTGTATCTTCTCTCTTCTGAGTCCTCTTTTTCTTTATTTGTATCAGTTCTTATATATTGTCTGCAGGCACTCGTATTTTCATTTCCTTTATGTATGCTGCTGTTCTTAATATTATAGCACAATGTGCAGTTTAGGAACAATTTAGAAACTGCCGATGCAGGTTTCCTGAAAGGTTCTTTCAAGTTAGGAAGAAAGATTAAAAATTTTTTTTTTGCCATTTAGAGCAAGAGAAAGTTTAATCAGATTAAGCATGAAGATTCTTTTTTGTATTAATTAATATGTGACTGTATTATTATAAAAGGCATTTAAGTACATTAACACTGAGCAAGCGAAAAATGTACAATATTTATGGAACTGTTTTAAGATTTTTTTACCAGTATGAGATTAAGCTTTAGACTAAATAGAACAATGCTAATGTCTAGGCAATATACAAAATTTTACCTTATGCTGTCCTTATTTATTGTTACATATGCTAGAACAATAAATTATATTTTAATTTATACTTGGTATGATTTACAATTAGAGAAAATTAATTATGTAAATTCAGTTGCATAAAAATGCTGTGGTTAGTCATATGCCTCAAAATATATATCTAGCAAGTCTAAAGGACAGAACAACCACAAGTACCCAGAAAGCCCAACAAATTGGATTGGTGGGGATACCTGTAAATGTTTGGTCTGTAAAAGAATACTTGTCCATTAGGGGAGGGTAGGATTGCTGCTTCCAAATTAATGGAAAGGCTGATATTATGGAAGTATTGAACTTTTAGACTGTAAAATTCTCAATAGCCAACTAAGAGGAATGATTTTCTTGCCAGAAGACAATTCATGAGGTAAATCAATGAATCTGAACCTACTTTGAGTTGCTGAGCTGATGGAAGATGTATTTGTCAACTGTAAACCGTATGCAAATACTTGCTTAGAATTTCAGGCTCATAGATCATTACTTTGGGGGGCAGGTGTCAATGGACCCCGAATAAGGACCTCTAGAGTAAAAAAGCTTTCTAACAAATAGAACTGTTGGGAAATTCATCAGGCTATGCGTTTTGTTTTTCATCACAAAAAGAGTTAAGGTACACTGGAGTGAATACATGATCATCTGTATCAGATTTCACAACAATAATTATTTAGTTAAATGTATTCTTTCATT